>CM032328.1:70654632-71254632 GCA_019022515.1 Quercus aquifolioides
GATTCATTGCTCAAGCTCGATCCATATGTTGATATTAATGATGTCCTTATGGACCATGAATCTGCCTCTTGAAGTAAGGATCTTGCAGGCCATGTGAGCCCAATCCATGTAGTTGAATGGGATATGAGCTTATTTTGGGTTTTAAAGAGATTTACCCAAAAAATCAATAATATGTTGATGTGGCATGGGTTGCCAATGAAGTAATGTCATGTGGGCCAAAAAAAGAGTCCTCAACAATAATTTTATATATCTAACCATATTATTTAAGCTTTACAAAATACAAACTGGTAAATTAGAGAGTATTTTGGGCATCAAAATTGAGGATCCCAAATAGGAAAAACCCCTTAAATAGTGGTAGTATAAATTAATGGTAAACCCATTTGACACCCACTAGGTACCAATTGTTTTTCTTTAATTTCCCATGTTCTGAAATTTAAGAATTTAAACAATAAAATTAAAATTAAAATGAATTAAATTAAATTTAAAAAACACACACACCAAAACCCTGGCAAAAATGGCCCACTACCACTATTGAGCAAAAAAATTAGCAGTCTACCACTATTTTGGAAATATGTAAGGATCAACCACCTTTTTGAAACTCAAGTTTGCCATAAAACTCGAGTTCCAAAACCTCGAGTTCTTTGAAAAAATATACTCAAAAAAATTTTAAAATTTTTTTCATGGTACTCGAGTTCCATGAACTCGAGTACCATGGAAAACTCGATTTTGCCAAACTCGAATACCCAAAAAGTGATAAATCCCTACATATTTTCGAAACAGTGGTAGATTGCAACATAGTTGGCAAAAATGTGCTAGTTGGCTATTTTCGCCTCAAAACCCTTAGGTCCTTAACCAACCGTCAAACCCAACCCCTCTCTTCATGTTTCTGATTTTTTTGAGTTTTCTTTCTCATTTTCTCATCTACCAAACCTATCTTAAATTGTAATTCCCTCTAACCCTTTCTCACATTGAACCCTCCATGGCCAAGGGTCCAAGCTACCCTCAATGGTTGCCACCTCTGTAATGGCTCTTAAACTCAAGCCCTCTTCTCTATCTCATACTCTCTCTCTCTCTCTCTCTTCTCACAACTCCTCCATGGTCGAAATAATGAAGGAGCTTCCTTCTGCCGCTGCTAGTCACTGCTGTTAGTGGCTGTAGTTGGTGGCACTACTCCCTCTCTGGTTCAATTAGACCCTAACACCCTTTCTCTCTCACATCGAGAAACTTGTTTGGATCAATTCCAAAATTCGCTGAGATATATTTCTCGGCAAACTCGCTGAACTTGTTCATCTCTGGAGGTGTTGAGAGAAGCTTATTTGAAGATTGAGTTTGAGGAGGTAGATTTAGATGATCTATCTTTTCCGTAAAAAGCCTATTTGGAAATTTTCTTTTTGTGTTTTGTTGAAGCCTTTTTTGGTGGCTGAGAAAGCATAGGTTTAGGAAAGGAAAATAGAAGAAATGGTAAGGAGGAAATTTTCTTCACCTTCAGTAGTTTTCATTTAATTTTGGATTTTTTTTAGCAATGATGATTACAGTGAACTCATTGCCTAATGTATAATTGTATTAGACTTCAATTATTTTGTTTTTAGCATGAGAATAAGAAATTTTCAAGTCATTAATTTTCTTCTTTCAGTTCTGCTTGGATGCCAAGAAACCAAAGAGAGATGGCAGGAAATTTCTTTCTTTTCTGAGAACCAATGGGTTAAATGGGTGGGTTGGGATTAAATGGGCCGGGTGAATAGTTGGTATTTAAAATATATTTAACCCAACTTATTTATGACCCGAGTCAAAAGCCAGTCAACCTACCCAATTGCCACACCATGGTCAAGACCAAGAAGGTCAAAAACAATTTCTGCGATCTTCCTCAAATGCCCCGTTCACTACGTACACAACAACTATATGACTTATTGACTTTGGAAAAATAACTCATTAATCTTCTTATTTGGAGGGAATTTTTTTTTGAAATAATTGGCTTTATTTGCTGGACTACAAAATCAACTTGGCTGGGTTTTTAAATTTGAATGGATTGGTTGAAACTTTGGACACTCTGGTATCGCATCTCCCATTTAAACTACTTCGCCACATTGTGAACAAAAGTGAGAATTGTTGAACAAGCATACTCTTTCCCTAGGCACATGCAAGGTCCACCGCCAAATGGAACAAGTGTGAACGGAGGAAATGCACTTTGAATTATTATTATTATTATTTTTTTTTTTTTTTTTGAGTTTTTTCAACTTATAAACATAACAACTATATTAAAACCAAATTTCTTTTGCTCATGATACTAAAATCAGCACAATTTTCTTACTATAAAAAAATTCAAGATATATACAATGGAGTCACCACTTATTAATTAATTGAAAAAAAATAAGAAAACCAAATTGAAGAGTACATTATTCTTATTGATGAGTTGAAATTGTGCATCTCTTTGATGATAACCAAAAATGACATCATTCTGGTCCTAGATACTATCTATAACAAAATACAATGCTTTAATTCCTATTTACAATCTAAAAAGAGAAGATTACAAGGAAAAACCTAATCTACTAACCCTTGATATATGTTTCAAAGCGACGTTACGAGATTGGAAAGGTGTTAGGCACCCAACCTGCCTAGTGAAACTAGTCTTCTAGACTATGGTGACTAATGATCATATCACATCATTCAAGAGTTTATATCATCCAAAACATGTAATTGCAAGGTAAAACATCCAAGAACATGATGAAACCCTATTTTTGGCATGCATAGATTGGAGATTGAAATAGATGTGAATATGTGTGTGATGTGTGACAAACCATAATCTTAAAAGCATATGAACATGATATTAAAGCAGAAAAACCCTAATCTAAGAGCATATGAACATGTTATTGAAATTTAAAAAAAAAAAAAAAAAAAAAAAAAAAAAAAACCCAAACTATGAAATTGCTATGAACGTCCTAGATCTAACATGCAAATAGACAATAACATGTGAAAAACCTAGAGAGAGAGGGAGAGAAAGAGAGAGAGAGAGAGATCTTAATTTTCTAGGAAGTTCTAAGAGTTTCTAGGATACTTGGGGTGTTCTTGGACTGAAGGTGGAGACGGGTATTTATACTAGATGTGTGGGAGCTAGGGTTTAGTCTCTAGGCAATGTGGGATTTCTAGAAAATTAGGTATTCTAAAGAAAAAACACGGGAATCAAAGTCAACTTGAGTGAGGAGCAAGAGCACTCACAATTGTTGCCATGTAGCTACAACAAACTCTTCATTTTCATTTTTAATGGCCAAGTTAGACTCTCGGTAACACTCCCGCTCTCATTTCCCCTCCAAAGAAGCAACCTCTTTCCTTTCCAATGTTGAATCCTCCTAAAGTTTTTGAAACACCTCTGGGGTCTTTGAAACCCTAGTTTTCAATACACTAAGTCTAGCTTTGGTTGTCAGATACTCAGCTTTAGATCTAGCCAATGCTTCGATTGTTTAAAAATCCTGCAAAAATTAAGCAGCATGGTGTAGGAATTTTCGTTCAACAATCGCATTATTGGTGTTAGACTAATGATTGAGTTTGTACCAGTGTTTTTTTTTTTTTTTTTTTTTTGATGGGTCAATAACTTCACAATTTGAGGCCATTCAAGTTTTAAAGTCTAATTCTCAAAAAATCTAGTACTATATATAATAGCTGAAGCTTTAAGGAGGTGCTGCCACGTTAGGGAAAAAGGCCTCTTAAAATGCTGCCACGTTTACAATTTTTCCTTTAAAAGACCCACACGGTGCAACGTTTTGGGAGAGTCTTATAAAAACCCAACACGCTTATTAAGAAAAAAAACATAAAAACCCAAAACAGACATATGCTGCAGAAAGAAAAGGAGAAAAGAGAAAGAGAACGATAGAGAAAGAACTTCGGTCTGTCATAGATGGTGGAGAGAGAAAAATCTGAGAAGAAAGTTAGGCTTTGCCACCTTCAGACCACAGTACCCTCCACTGGTATGGTCTCTGTTTTTTTGTACCGAAGGTCAGCGTACTCCCTTCCTCTTCAAATACTGTTTTTGTAGTTTGAAAGATTGAAACTCCTCACCATTGCTTTTCCTATTCGAATTAGAATCTTAAATCTTCAATATTTCTATGTTTTTGAATTCAAAACCGGCAGTTCCCCTTACTTAATTTTCTAGGGTTCTTGAGATACATAGAGTTTGAGGGTTTGTAAGGCGCAGAAAGGGAAGGAGAGACATCTCAGGGCGCCGCCGTTGGCGCCACCATTCGTCTTCAGCCACCGAAAAACTAGCTTTCCCCAACCGTCATACTGCTGGAGCCATTATAGGTAAGGTTATTTTAAAAAATAAAATAGAATGACAAATTCTACTCAAAGAGAGATAATACCGCCCTAACGCCCCTATCAGACGACCAAAACCATTATACAGAAACTCCACAAGGTGCGAATAGAGAGATCAGAGTGTCGCTATTGGTAAAGTTTTCTCTTTCTCCGTTAGGTTTTGGCTTTGAGTATTTTGGCCAGATTGGTTTTAATTCATGTTTGATTTTAGATTTTGGTTTATATATTAAGGTATTTGGGTTAGAATTGGTTTGGTTTTGCATATTTGTGTTAGATACGTTGATTTGAGTATTTGGGTAATCGAGGTTAGAAAGGAATTAAAATAAATGCACAATGCAAATACAACCATCACTATTAAATTTCTCTTTGCATTGTTTAAACGAATCATATTTTTGAAAGTTATTCCATTTTTTTTTTTTTTTTCAAGTTATATAACAAATTCATTTCAATAGAAACAGGAAATTAGATGTTGATTTTTTCCCCTTTTTTTCCTATTCAATTACGTTTCTAGGGTTCTTCTTCCCCCCTTTTTTTCCCTATTCACACAGGAGAAGATAAAGAGAGGCTGGAACCACTACCAGTGAGATTTTATCTTCGCATTTAAGTTTGTTTATTAATTATGAGTAGGTTTTGATATTTTGTTTGGATTGGTTTGGATTTGTTTGGGTCCTTATGTTATATTTGGTTCTCATTATGGTATTTGAGTTATAAGTGGTACTGTTTTGATTGTTTGGGTTAAACTGCGCCATAGTACATCCACCCTCTGCCCCAATCAGACCGTACCTCCATTGATGTAGTCTCTATTTTTTGTTTCTTTAATGTTTGCTATTCAAAGAGAGCATTGGTAAGGGCATGTGAAAAGAGTTGGAAAAAGAGCAATCTGACATCTTGGGTCAGGCCGCCTAAAACCTTTATAGGTATTATTTAAGTAAATATTGCTTTAAACGTTTGATTTGATTTAGGCTTAAGTTTTGGTACTCAATTGAATTGATTTTGATTACAATTGTCAATTTGTCATATAATAGAAACTATAATTATTTTTTCTTCATGTATTATTTTTATTTCCTTTCATGCATGTTTTGATCTCATGTTGGATTGATGCAAAGCTGTGATTGCCACTTTATCTTCTATTGCATTTATTTTTAAATGAATTTCCTTTTTGTTTGTTACTGGCTAACTACAAAAAAAAAAAAAAAAAAAAAAAACAAAGTCAATATGAGGTGTTTATTTTTAAATGAATTTCCTCCTGCCATCATCATGCCAGAACCAATACCAATATGTGTTTCTTTTTTCCAGTTTGTTCATTAAATATGATTAGAAACTGATATCATATTTGGAGTGGTTTTGATTTAGGTCTTTAACTTGAAGTTATGTTTTCTATTAGCTTTTCAGTTTGTGCATTAAATAGGATCAATTTTTTTATATTTGTTTGGATTGGTTTCAATTTAGGTCTTTATGTTATATTTGGTTATGATGAAGTTATTTCGGTTAAATTTGTTCATGTTTATCTCAATGAAGTTGATACTGTACCGTACCGGCCGGTACGGCCGGTATCTATCGTTTCGATGCTGAGACCGGTACAGAAATGCAGCTGTTTCGTACCGGTTTATATACCGATTGTACCAGGGCCGTTTCGGTCGTACCGGTGTATATATCGGTTTTTGGCCGGAAAATGAAAACTGGGCGGAAAAAAAATCTTTAAAAAAAAAAATTAGCAGTTAAAAGGAAAATCACAACACCGCTATTTCTACTAATTCCGATAATAAATTTTATTTTGCCGATAATCCATCACCTCAGACCTCTTCCTTTTCTTCCTCATCTTCTTTTTCTTCTTCGCTGAAAGACTTTTTCTCCGCTCAAAGCTTGACCAGTCTACCAGACGCTCTCTGCCTCTGGCTCTCCCTAGTCTTTACTTATTAAGTGTGCCCTTGAATGACAACACACTACTCTCACTGACAGCACACACTAACACTACTGCTACACGTTAGACTCAAATTTTGTATTGCCATCCAACTTTTTTTTTTTGATGGGATGTACTGCCATCCAACTGTAAATAAATAAATGAAATTTGTAATTCACAATAACTTTTGATAAGTACATATGGTAATTTAAAATTTTTTACAGTCACTATTTTCTTTTCTCTTATTAGATAAATTCTACTACCATTTTTGTTAGACGGTAGATAAGTACAATCATATCTTCTTAAAAAAATAAAAAAAGAATAAGTATAAACTTACAAATTATATAGAATTTGACCAACCAAATTATATAGATTTCTAAAAAAAAAAAACGTATAAAAAAATAAATAAATTTAAAAGTAAATTTTTTTATATATTTATCTATGTGTATACTTAGAGGAATTTCAATTTATGTAAGGATATATAAAATTAGCGGTAAACCCGAAACGGTACACCGGTATTGACCGGTATCCGAAATATATCGTACCGCTGGCTAAACCGGTACAGCCTCCGGTACGGTATTAACTTCCTTGGTTTATCTATCTATGTTGTCTGGGTTAAAACACAGGGGAACGGATTTAAAGAACTTCGAGTCTCAGTCTCTTTTGGAAAATTTGAATGTCGAAATAGAGCAGGAGATTATTCTAGGCAAAGTTATAAACAATACAAATCAAGTTGGAAGGAAAAAGTAAATTGAGAGTTTTCCCTTAATCCAAATCCTATAGAAGTAGTAACGTGAATCTCTGTGGAGGGAAGGCTTTTCAATTTCTTCAATTTTTTTATTCTGTTGAAGAATGAATATGAATTCAGAGGGTATAGGTCATATTTTGTTGAGTTCATTTTTATTGCCAATTAATTATGTATGGTACAATCTTGGTATTATAGAAATAAAATAATGTCTTACCTTAAATGTGGCCTCATGACCGAGTAAGATGTGTATTCAAGTCATGATACTTTGTGATCAATTTGTATTCTAATCATGCACCACAAATGTGTAATACTAATATCCATATTCCCAAGTCCCAAGAGCATTGACTTTTTACCTTTTGTGACTACTTTGCTTTAAGTGGATGTGTTTTAAGACTAATTGTGAGAATTAACACAAATCTATCTTTTGAGAAAGGAATATATTTATCTTCAAAAGGAAGATAAGCAGAGAACTTACTAGATAGGACTGCTTCATTAATAGAAAAAAATATTCCCCACAGCCACAATTAATTTGCAAACAATCAGTGAAACTCGAATGGAAACAAATGCAACTTAGATTTATGGGAGAAGCTGTGTTTCATTTTTGTTTAATCTGGTGAAAGTCTTGGAGGTGGTAAATGTTTGTTTGTCAAGGCAAGTGTGTGGTATGGAGTCTAATATGGGTCAGCCCTCTTTTTAATGCTATTACTTGGTTCTCTTTTAGAATAAGTTTTTGTTATTGCCTTTTGGCTTTTCTTTCATATTTTCTATTAAAAGTTTTTATTGCCTTCCACTCTATCTACATAATTAACGGGGTTAGGTACTTTAAACTTTTGTTTTAATGGTAGACAATTGCGAACAATGTGTTTTGTTATTGTAGTTTTACAGTTGCTAGTGTGTGAATTGTATTAACACAACTGAAAAATGAGTGGTTGCTATTAAGTTTGTAGGTTTGCATGTAATAAAAAAACTGCAAAGATGCTCTATTCATGTACTTCTTTTATACAGAATAGGTACAATATTATTCTAATAAGTATTGTTTTGTTCCTTAAGCTCATTGGCATATCCGACTGAATTCCAATGAGCCAGAAAATTGTATTTTAGTGGTGGAACTCTCCCTCTCAATATTCATTCATTCTAACTACCAACTACATTGTTCGTTCTCTGCCCTATCCCTTCCCTTCTAATTGCCATCTACTCTATCCGTACTTTGCCTCAATCCTTGCTGCTCTATTTGTTTTTCCTGCCCCTATCCCTCTTTGCAATAGTATATCTGGAAGGTAAGCACACTCTTTCCCACTTCATCCACTATTTTCAATTCCTGTAACTTCTCAACGGTACTCTTCTTATTTGAATTTCTATATTTAAAATTTTCCACTCTTGTTGAATTGTCTAGGGTTTTCCTTCGATCCCTATTGAAGGATAGATGGGTTTATTCTCTTTCTTTGGATGATTTGGTCTCAAATTATCATCTCTATATTTTGGTTTGGGTAATATTAGGGATTTTCACTCTTGATTTTAATAGTTAGAGTAAAGTTCAAAACTTAGTTTTTAACTAAGATCCTTGCAACATTTTTTCTTTGAGAATGCACTTGAAATTCCAATGTCTCTTTAGTTTCACAAGTTTACATAATTTATGTTTATTTTTGATGGATCAAACCTTTCTTTTGTAGTCTCTCTTTCATCTTTCTCTCCTATAATTTGAAAAACCTTATAACCCTATCATTTTGTTGAAATACAGATTTGCTTTGTTCTTTGCCAAGCACAACACTTGGGAATTTTACAAGAAGAGTTGAGGAACAAACTGAAAGGTAAGGACAGCCTGATTTTCTCTTTGTTTATCTCATACTTTGTATTAGTTTTTGTCCATTATGGTCCGTTTGGATTGAGGGGGAATGAGAGGGAGTAGAGTAGAGTAAATTTGGCCCAAAATTAACTTAATTTTAAGCAACTCTACTCTGCTCCCCTCCACTCTCCCTCCTTCTCCCCTTAATCCAAACGAGCCTTTAGTGTATTTGTGTTTGAATTGGCTCTGATTTGCATATTTTAGCTAGCTTTCTCTTCAAAGAAACAAATATTTGCAATCAATTAATTCTTATCCTGTATTCAACTAACCTGTCAAGCTATTATGTTCTCTTTTAAAAATAATTGCCACCAACCACATTGGGTTTTTTTATTTGTCCTATCTACATAAGCTGTTTGTGATTCTCTTTCATTAGTTTATAGCATTAAAAGCTCCACAACAGGAGATTTATTTGCATGGGAACAAAAGAAGGCAAATCAAATGAGTACTCAAAAAATAAAATACCTATTGGGAGGCCTTTGGTAGAACACCTAGCAGATATAGTAATTTGTTTTTACTTACATAATCCTTATGGAAAAAAATAAACAAGATATATGGTTCTATAGAGCCTAAGTATTAACAACCAAAACATACCCAATACTTTTGGCCAAATTAATTAACAGCAAAGTGATGCCATGTCGTCTTTGGCAAGATGCTAAATGGGATGGATGTTGTCTACAAGAGTGAAGTAGAAGGATATCTTCCTTTGAGTTTTATAGAGTGCAACTCAATGCATCATTTATGTGTTATGCTAATGCTATTTTTTATGAATATTTTATTCTTATTTTGCTAGGTCTTAATTGCTGCTTAGAGCCAAAGAGTAGTTGAAAAAGAGGTAGAGACAAATAAGAAAATGAATATTGGTGATACTGAGAAAAGTGCAAATATTATCAAGATCCTAATGAAGTAGGAGTTGATGGAAAAGGACAATAGTAGGAAGCATCAAGAAATTGAAAACCAAATGTACACAGCTCAAGGAAAAAGCAAGGCAATGCAGATTTCTATTGGTACCGGCTCTTATCTTTTAATGATTGATATTGAGAAAATTCTATAATGTAAGACTTGGTTAGGCCTATCATAGCCACTTTCTTTGCTCTTACATAGGCTTGGACATTTGATCTTGAGGGACCAATTTTTAGTTTCAATCAGTGCAAGTGCAAAATAAGGATTGGCTTTAAGGGATCTCATTTTCTCTCCCCCTACCTCAAGATATATATATTTTTTTGACTTTGAATTCTTGGAATTAATTGTCCTCTTTGCAATGTAAATTGGGGGAGCTACAGAAAGAATCCTATAATGGTGACGTGGTGTTTTGTATTTTCCTCATTATGTTTCATTTGAATATATTTCATGCATAAACATAGATTAAGAGGGATTTTATAATCTCCTTAAAAAAAAAAGGAAGGTTATGAAAAAAAATAATAGGGAATATTTTTGTCATTTGAATAATCTTTGTCTTTTTTCTTTTTTGACAGAAGTATTTAGTTTTCTATTAATCATCTATAGAGTCGTCATAAGATTTTTATGATATCATATTTATGATTAGTTGGCTTGAGGAGCTATTGTGGAGTTTTTATGATATCATGTTTACATTATTAGAGAATAATATTGGTAGGATTAAACACTTAGTGAAAATAGCAATTTCCTAACAATAGAATATAAATATTTTATTATTATTACTTTTAAATACTCTACCATGAATAAGAATTAAAGTATCCCACGCATTGCGCGGGTTGAACGCTAGTAAGTTTTAAAGTCCAAAACCATGTGCCCGAGTCTACGGAATGCGAAATTGAGTGAGATGAATAGCAAACCCAAGTTGTTGTTAAGACAAAGGGGAAATTACAGTAAACCCACCTGTAGTTTGGCCCGTTTTCACTTTGCCTACCCGTGGTTTAAAACTTAACACTTTGCCCACCTATACTTCAATCTGTTTGCTCTCTATTACCCACCTCACCCTCAGACGTTAGAAAAACATCCTTTTATTAAAAATCAGAACGTAACACAGATCAAAAACACGAACCATTGAATCTTTTCCTCACGAGCCCTAGAAACACGAAAACCCCTTGTATTGAGCTAGGATTTTGATTTTTCTGATCGTGGTGCATAACACTTTCATGTGAGGGTGAGGTTCTGACTTTAGGTTGTCTTAAGGCATTGACTATTCGAAGATAGATCATCACCAAGTATGAAATTTCTGCTTTATGTGGGTTGGGGTTTCAACTTTTGATGGTCGCTTTGATTCATAGGAAATTTGATTCACACGTAGTTGATAAGCGATGACTTCTTCGAGTGTAAATTACTCAGGTTCAAGTGGGCATATGTGTACATATGAGACTTGTGTGCTGAGAACAAGTCTGACAGTGGATAATTTTGGGAGAAGGTTTCTAGGTTGTAGCTGATATAAGGTAAGTATAGTTTTTACTTAATCTAGTCTCAAGTGAGTTTGGAATGTGATGTGTTCAATTCAATTTATGAATAGGTTGGTCCCAAGTGCCCTTTCTTTCAATGGATTGATAATCCCACTTGTATGCGTGGGAATGAAGCTGCCCATTTAGTGTAACAAAAGTTGGATTTACTGCGGAGTGAGCTGCAACTTGCAAATGAAAGGGAAAGAAGAACTACCCAGACAGCAGCAGAAGCTACCCAAATGGCAAAAATTGCTCAAGAAAGGTCAGCAAAAACCACTGAGAGGGAGAGAAAATTTCGAGCTTCCTCTGATAAAGCCAAGGGGATAGCAGTGAGAGCTTTAGAGCAAGAGAGAAAGTGCAGAATTACACTAATTCTGTCATGGTTTTTTTTTTTTTTTTTTGGTTATGTTGTTTTCATGTTTTGGCTCAAGTGAGAATGTTGAAATGATGAGATTGAGTCTGCCTGGTGGGTTGTAATGTATAATTAGGTCCTCTTGTATTGTAATAGAACTATGTAAGATGGTAAATGTTGTTGGCTTGAAGCCACTTAATAATATAAGCTTTTTAAAGATAAAGTGCTATTTTTGTTATATGTTGTTGGTGTTTTTGTTTAAAGTGAATTGACAACTTGTGAGCTATGAGTTGTTGGTGTTTTGTTGGATGCTATAAGCTGTGTTGGTTTGTGCATAAAGTGCATTGTGTGAAGATAATTGTGTTGAAATTGAATTGTTTAAAGTTTAAAGTGTATTGTGTAAAGTGTTTGTGTTGAAAGTGCATGACAACCATTTGTCAACTTACAAGAAAATACAACAAATGCACACATAAACCTGTTATTCAACACGTAAGATACTCCAACAAATGCACACATAAGATACTCCAAGAAAAGACAATAATTGCACACATAAACCTGCCATTAAAAACATACACCTGTTGTATTCAAAAGTGACTGCTATATTCAATACATACACACATAAACAAACATATATATGTTCAACTGCAATAATCAACCACATGACAACAACTAGTCAAAATAATAATTCTAAACACCTGCCATTAAGTTAGGAAATTGTACACACATTTAAGATGGCATTGAATAGTCTTTCATCAACCACCAATAAATATAGGGCATTTGGTACAACAACAACCAAAACAGTTGCACCTACCTTTGTTTACAAATTTACAAAAATACAAAAATACAAATAAATCCCAACAGTGTTTTAACAACATATCTAATCAACAATTGTCTGCCCTGCCATTATCTATAAATTACATATAACCCTAACACTACATAACACAGAACCATATTACCCTAACACTACATATACATAGCAACAATATTGTCTTCATTTACTGCCCCTGCCCCTGCCCCTGCCTCTCCCACCACAGCTGGCTTTTCCACCTCTTGTTTTACATTTCTGTGTCCTAGCTGCATTACCCCTTCCTCTCAAAGCAACTCCTCTGATAGCAGGTGGTCTTGTAGGCTACAAAGTACAAGAATTCACATGTTAGCTACTACTATCACAGTTTTATGAAAAAACATCAAATATAAAACTACAGTACTCGTGATGATGGTGCTCTAGCATCCCATGTTTCTGCAGGGGTGTGTGGTGCTGGCTGGCTTGAAGGGAACCAATGAGCTCCTCTAACAATGTACCTAAACTCTAAAGAGTACCACTGACTTGGTTGTTGTGACCATGGAGTCTGAGCTGGTGGCTGTGACCCTGCTGTCTGGTTGGATGAGGCCATAGTGTAAGGCTGATGTGTTGGTGGGGGCTGAGATGATGCTAAGGGTTAAGATGAGGATGAGGCTTGGGATGCAGATTGGGCCTAAGATGAGGATTGGGCATGTGATAAAGATGGGGCCTGGGATCCTTATCTCCATGTAGAAAGCCTTCCACTTGCCTGCAACCAAATATGAGCATGTTTACAATGACAGTTATTGGCATTTTACATATAATAAAAGAAATTTTTAAAAACTTACAGATTTCTCTTTCTGCAATCTCTTCATCCTCTCCCATGGTGTCTCACCAGTGACATTGGCCTTGCATCCCCTTGCATTGTGCCCTTCCTTTTGACACCTTCCACACCTCACTGGCTTGTTTGCTCTTGACATCCTGTGGCTCATCAGCATCTCTCTTCCTCTTTATGGGTGGCCTGCTTGGTGGCTTATAGATAGTAGGTGCTACAGGCTTGGGTTGGCCACTTGAGATCCACTCAGACTAGCCAGGCATGGGAGGTATGGGCATCTTGTATGTCTCTACAAAAGCATCTTTGTAGTAGCCTGGATGGGTGTAATCCTCTAGTTTCTCACGATTCACAAAAATGGCTGCAACTCCATGCTTGTAGGGGATTCCTGTCAAGTCCTATACTCTATAACTACATGTCCTCCCTACCAAGTCCACCACATGCCTTTCCCTCTCATTGTCAACCTCATACACAAACCTCCCAGATGACATTGCACAGAAGTTCTTAGACTCTAATTTCAACTTCTCCAACTTGTCCTGTATGCTTAGACACAACTTGCCACCATACTTTTCTATGCCAATCTTCTTTATATACAGCTTGCTCATAAGCCTAACTCTGATCCACTCCAACATTGATAATATTGGCTTGTCTCTAGCCTTCACAATCATAGAGTTAAAACTCTCACTCAAATTGTTTACTAGACAATCTATCAAAGCCCTTGGAGAAAAGTGGGATCTGGTCCACTATGCAGGCTCTATATCTGCAAGGTACTTCCAAGCTTATTCATCCAAACTCTTAAGATGCTCCATCCCCCTCTCAAATTCCCTGACTGATGTTGTACCAGCACACCTCCACATTACACTCTTCAACTCCATGCCCTTGCAGTTAACCTTGAAGTTGTTGTATATGTGCTTCATAAATATCTGTGCTCTATAGTTGGGAATAGAGTCTCTATTGCAAGTAAAAGGCCCTGTAATCAAGTAAGCAAGTAAGCATTCAATGTCAGCAAGTAAGCATTTAAGTAAGCAACTATGCAAGTAAGCAAGTAATAAAGTCATAAACATGTGCTAGATGATAATACCTTCTGCCTGTTACTGATGAATACCAAATTGAGATCCTCTGGCCTACTAATGTCATCTACAAAATGCTCCAAGAACCAGATCTAGTTGTCCTTGTTCTCTTGCTCAACCACAGCCATTGCCACTGGGAATATATTGTCATTTCCATTCTTGGTAGTGGCAGACAATAATTGCCCACCAAACCTACCCTTTAAGTTGCATCCATCCAGCCCAACAATGGGTCTACAACCACCTAGAAAGGCAACTTTCAGAACATTGTACCTAATGTACATCCTTTTAAACTTGGGTTCTGCATTCTCATTTTCCATCTCTGTTTGTGGTATCACCTTGCTTCCTACACCTGTCCTCCTTAATCTCTAAGTAGGCCATACTGAGCCTCTTTATTCCTAGTGATCAAACCCCTCACTGCCTTCCTTGATCTATACACCTGACTAAGACTTAAATCAACTGAACTCTGCTGCATCACATGATGCTTAACACCTGAGACCTCCCAGTTAGGATTCTTACTAAAATCCTCCAAATACAAGTTTGCCACATAAGCTGATGTAAATTGCCCATTTTGAAATGTTAGGGGGCAGGTACACTCAGGATTAAGTGTCTTGATCTCAAATGCGCACTCTCCAGTCACCATTGAGGCATAACACCTCCATCCACAATTGTTCTTACAATGTACAAAAATATTCTTCTTCTCGTTCAACTTCCACTTGATATCAATGTGATGCTGAATCACATACTCCCTCAAAGCCTTCCTAAAAACCTTGGAGTTTGGAAATTTCATCCCTTTTACCAACTGAACATTTGTTATATTAGTCCTCTCATTAAATACTGGGTTGCCAGGCCTCTGCTCATCATTAGAACCATCCATACTTGCAACATCATCCTTTAAAGCTGGTTCAACCCACTCTTCATCTAAATCTATGTTCGGAGGTGGAACATTACTTGGTGTATCTGTCTTTAGCTGAGGTGATTAGTGTTTGGCTGAGGTGTATCAGTTGTTGGTTGAGATGGAACAATGTTAGGCTCAAATGGAACTGTGTGAGGTAGAGAAGACTCACCAAAAATATCATCAGCAAAGTCTTCTCCTTCCAGACCTTCATTCAACCAATCAAACTCCTCCTCTACCCCCACACTAGCATCACCCCCTGTAGCAGCCCTTGTAGTAGCTCCTGCACTAGCTCCTGCACCAACCCCTACACCCCCTATAGCAGCTCTTGCACCAACCCCTACAGCCCCTGCACCAACCGCTTGACCAACCCCATCAGGAACTTCAACTGCAAGTGGAGCATGACCACTCTCCACATACAGTATGATGGTGTCTCTTGGCCCTCCCTTATTAAGCTTACACATGGACACCGCATCTTTGTCATCTTCTATCAACCTCAAGTCTTGCTCCAAGTTGCCCCCAAGAGCTAAATAATGAACCCTAGATGGTTCATCAATCCCCAATTCCTCACATATACCTTCCATTTCAAAATAACTAAGTCTATCAGGATCCCTATACACTATTTCAACTTTCCCACCAAAGTATTCTAAACTTGGGTTCCACAGAAAAGTACCCTCATAATGAACCTCGAATTTCACTTCCTCATCATCCATCTGCAATAACAAATTACCATTTGACACGTACACAATTAAAAATTAAAGAATTGTAAACAGCAGACACATAAAGAGTAACACTTGTATGTTTCTGTTTTGCTTTTGGGATGCAACACACACATCAGAGGGACTACATTTTCTGCTTTGCTTTTGTTTCTATTTTACTAATAAGCACATGCAAACACTAAAATGTAAACCCAGTAGAAACTTGGGTCCATTGTGAGACACAATGACCATGACGGACAAAATGCCCATAAACAAACACAAATCCAAACAACAGGTGGTCACATTTTTCATAAACATCAATAAACACAACCAATATTCTCATTCTGTTACATGTAACATTGACCATTGACTGATTACTCAAAAAACTATAAAACAACCACAAGCCCAAATTGAAAACCCAAATAGTGTCTAATTTCTTACCAGGATTTTAGTCCCTCGAACAACCCGTTGCTCGTCTAAGTTTATACTTGTTGCACATTTTCAATATCAAATACAGAATGGGGTTTTTTGTGTTTCTAGGGCTCGTGAGAAAAAGATTCAATGGTTCGTGTTTTTGATCCGTGTTATGTTTTGATTTTTAATAAAAATGTGTTTTTTCTAACGTTTGAGGGTGAGGTGGGTAACAGAGAGCAAATGGATTGAAGTACAAGTGGGCAAAATGTTAAGTTTTAAACCACGAGTAAGCAAAGTGAAAATGGGCCAAACTACAGGTGGGTTTACTGTAATTTCCCTTAAGACATATTATTGTCTCCATTTATCTTGAAAAGAAAGAAAGTATATATATCCTAAAAAATCATCTCCATACTCATTTTTAACCCGAAGAGTGATCAATTGTGAACTTGCTTGAAGTCTTGGATAGAAACTATTCTACAATGCATGCCTTCTTTCCTGGACATAATGTTTTCTTTTTCTACAAGGAAGTGGTATCGCAGCCGCCTTTAATTAGAGTATTTCACTTTATGTTCATAGAACACTCTAGAAATAGTATGGACAGATAGTGTGTCAGATAGAATTTGAGATATCCAAATTTACAATATTTTTTCTATTGTATTGAACTCACTATCTAAAATCTCCTCAAATGAACTTTAACATTTCTTTTTGAATATAAGCCAGATAGTAATTTAAAAAAAAATAAATAAATAATTATGCTCTATTGTTAGCGTTGTCTCAATTAAATAGTCATTGACTCGTTGTGTATAAAAATAACTTTTTCCATCTCTAAGATTAGAGGTGTTCACCAAACCACTCAAAGCGCACAACCGCACCCAAACCGCTCACAAAATGGAATAACCGCACTACACAATAAGGTGCGGTATGAGGTTTTATGATAAGAAAACAGCACAAAATCATACTGCACTGCACCCATATATATATATATATATATATATCTTATTAAAATTTTAATATTATATGAAGTAAGTATCTAATCCAACTGAGTTCAAAATGTTTTGTTGCATTCATATTTATTTTAACAATTTCTTGTTAGGTTTGTAATTTAATACTTGTTTTAGGTTTGTAATTTATTTCATGCTTGCTTTAGACTTGTTTCCATTATGGTTGTGATAAGAGAAATTTGGAATTAGTAGGCATGACTAACAATGTATATGGTACACCATTATGGGTCTTATGGTTGTTGCTTGTTAAGCATTTTTATGTTACAAGTTATATTTGTTTAACATGTATAATTGCTTATGGTTTGTGGTCATGAACTATTTTTTTTCTTTTGTATATATTTGTGTTACTTTTTTTGTTACACAAATTATACTTTTTTTTAAACTTACTGTCATATTGTTATGATTATTAATAGTAAACTAGTGATTGATCATGACATCTTGCAAAATATAATAGCTAAATACCGACCAAACTGCACATTTTACATTGCAAAGCACATGTAATTGCAAAATTGAGATGTAGCGCAGACCGTGTGTGATGGTTTTGACCAAACCACACCTCAAAGTGCGTACTAAAAATGGCCTAAAACCGCACCGCATCGTAAACACCCAATGATAAATAAGTTTAAAAAAATTCATAACCAAATTGAGAATTCTTAAAATATGAGAGGATAAAATAAAAATAATAAAATATAGGATCAAAAAAGTATCTTTTCCAAAAACAACAAACTAGTTAATTTCCATATCACCATTCACTTATTCAGCCATCCCCTCCCCCCCGCCTCACATTTTTGTAACAGAGAGAGAGAGAGAGAGAGGAAATGTCGATTAAACAAGCCACATTCCTTTGGAGCTTTAGAATCTAAACTGACTCCAAATTAAGGTGTTTACGTGAAATTAAATATTTAAATTTGACTTCTGGAATGAACTCCAATAGCATAAGAAATGTTTCTTTATTTTTTTACAAAAATTAAAAGAGGAATCTAGTGGCTTCGTAGACGAATTGGAAGTCCTTTCGCCGGAGTTGGCATCATGTCACCTATAATCTTCTCGTCAGGAAGGATCACCTCCCATTTAAACCTCTTCACCACATTGTGAACAAAAGTGAGTATTGCTAGCCGAGCATACTCTTTCCCAGGGCACATACGAGGTCCACCACCAAATGGAACAAATGTGAACGGTGGAAATGTATTAGAATCCTCATACCTTGACGGGTCAAATTTTTCTGGCTCTGGAAAGAACTCTGGGTTCTTATTTGTGGTACTCACTGTCCAATATACCTGCCAAAAATAATATAATATTATATACATTCGGAATATATTATTCCTAGGCCCATAACATGTTAGTTACATTCACATTAACATTGTAATAGTCTAAATTCATGTACGTACCTTCCACCCCTTTGGAACTGTGTAACCAGCGTAGGTAAAATCAGTTAGGACTTCCCTGAAAGTACCCTGAAGTGGTGGTGTGAGCCTCATCACTTCATTTATCGCGTTCCATGAATACTTCATTTTCTGTATGTCATCCCACTCCAACAAGTCTCCAGGCTTTTTTGCAGTTGACACCTCCAATTGCTCTGGTTTCATAAATTTCAGTAAAAAGAAAATCCATTAGTAGTTATATGAGAGCCTTTTTCCCAACAGTTTTTTTTTTTTTAATCTTATTTTGCTTCTATATAGTTTCTTATAATCTCAATGTAATTCTAGTTTAACCAGCTTTTAACATGTCAAGAATCCTGTAAGTCAGTGTCTATTACTTGATCTCATCCTTTACAAGATCAAGATTCAAATTCTCCTCCTCCACCTGTGGCAAAGTTAGGAGTTTTTGAGCTTACTATTTTCTATCAAAATTATGTTTGATGATGATTTTTCATAGAATAAAATTCATATTTTACCATTTTCATAGTGAAATTCTTAGAAAGTTTCATTTTCAATACAAATTATCAAATTGTATACCAAAGTGGGTAAAAAACATTTCAATTGAACTAATGAAGTTTTCAAAAATATGAATGATCCAAAACTTGGAGAAACAAGTTTGGCTCCAAACATATTTGAAGCTAAGTTGCTCTAACATATTATGTGGCAACTAAGGAGACATTTCATGTATAGTTTTAGTCACAATTTTTTTTTAATGAGTCAATGACTTGTTTAATTGCCACATAATTGGTTCAAAAATATAAATTCAAACATGTTTAGTGCCAAACTTTATAAAAAATTTAATAGATATAAGAGCACATTTTATAATAAAAATGAAATGGAGAAAAATAAAGTTGTGTCTTTATAACTATTAGACCAATTGTTTTTAAGAGTATCATTGGGCTAACTCCATTAGAGCATTAGCATCAAGTGTTCTAAAAAAATGATATTTTGACACATCAAAAAGTTATTTTAGCTATTTTAATACATCACTTTACAATACACCATACATCACATCTTCTATTCTTTTACCATTTTATTTAAAAATCATTTATTTATTCATTTGAATTCTTATTTTATTCTTACTTTTTTGTTCCTAATGCTAATAGAAGAGAGAGAAAGTTTGCATGGTTACCAATTCTTAGACATGGCAAAACGGGTCAGAATTTTCGAACCAGACCCGACTCGACCCAACCTAAAAAATATTTGACCCAAACCCGATTTTTTTTACCCGAAGCAAAAAACGGGTTGACCTGTGACCCGACCCGACCCGCAACCCAACCTGAACTTGATCCATTTTTTAAAACTTTTTTTTGGTAAAAAAAAATAATAAAATTAAGACAATATTGGTTAATTGTTTGTTGTGAGTTTTAAGGAAACAATTGAGACATTTACATAATTGCATGAAATTTATTGAAAGATGAATGATTAAGCATTCTGTAATGAGTAAAGATTTTTAGATATCAAATAGCAAAGTACATGCCAAAATAATCTTGTTACAGTAGAGTTAAAAATATAGATTTAAAATTGTAGACATTTGTGAAAAACATTCACAAGTGTGAAAATAGTGAAACCAAAATATCAAATTAGCATAAATTATGAATGCGTAGACCTATTTTTTTAACAATTTATGTTCAAAATAAACGGCTTTCAAACTAAATTATGATATTTTTTAGAGTGTGTGTTGCTTAAACATGATATGATATTCATAAAAGAGACTATGTATAAATAAGTAAACAATCAAACTTTAATGTATATCTCAAATTGAAATAGAGTGTCAACCACAATTGATAATAGATTATAAAATTAATTTTCAAGATTGTAAATTTCTTATATGTTTTTATTCTTTGTCAAATGAGTTATCCAATAAATCATTTGTAATTTTGTTTTATATTTTGGGATGTTGATATTGTGTAGAAATAAAACTTGTGCATTTGTTTTACTTATCTTTGTGTTATTTTGTTTTAGATAGCAATGTTAGGATTTATATAATTATAAAATTATTAAATAAGTATTAATAAGTTTAACTGAATTCATTCATGATATAAGTAGTAAATTCAAAGTAATGCATTTTACATCAAGTAATTTGTTGCATGACTTTTCAAATGGTAAATACATGTTTTCTTTATTAAAAAAAATCATGTGAAAAATACAGGTCAACCCGATCCGACTTGCAAACCGATTGATTCGAACCCGTTTTTAATTCGTTTAAAATGACCTGTTTTTTACCTGCAACCTGTTTAACCTACAACCCCTTTGATCCGCGACCCGAACCCGACCCAACCCGCTCATTTTGCCATGTCTACCAATTCTCATCTAAAGGGGGAGAAAGTTTGAATAAAAAAAGCACAAATATTTATAGCACATCTTATAGTACACTTCTATTATTAACATATCACTTTAGCAAATACCAAATATATTTGGCATTTAACATATCTCATTAAAGTAATTTTTTTTGTGTTTGGAGTGTTAAATTCTAAACATTAATATTTAACACACCTTGTGCTAAACATTTAATATTTAACACATGTGATGTTATTGTTTACACGCACACACACATATATATACTAATGTGTGCCCTTAGGGCATATATTAGTAAATCACTTTAAAAAACTTTATACAAAAAAATGAAACAGTTTATAACTTTTTTTTCAACTTTTTCAATATTTGTTTTCAAAATTGGATAATTAACCCCAATATATATAACTTTACAAAAATGGTCCTACCCATGTTTGTACCTCTGCCCCAAGGAGGTCCACTAATAAATTAATAATTATCTTATGGGACCTTTACCAAATCTGTAAATGTTGATGAATTAAAAAAACGTGCTTGATTAGGAAAATTAAAAAGAAGATGAGATAAAGTTGGTCCCTAGGAGGTCCACTAATAAATTAATAATTATCTTATGAGACCTTTACCAAATCTGTAAATGTTGACGAATTAAAAAAAAAGGTGCTTGATTAGGAAAATTAAAAAGAAGATGAGATAAAGTTGGTACCAGCTAGGATTTTCTCATAGATTTCGGGTCTCTCTCCAACATATTTCATGAAGAAAGTCATGGCAGTAGCCACAGTGCTATACCCAGCAGTAAGCAAACCCATAATCTTATCAGCAATTTCAGCCTCTATCATGTACTTCCCAGATGGATCAGTAGCAACGATCATGTGTGACAATATGTCCCGCATAGGTTGTCCTGTTGCCATAGCAGACTTCTTCTCCTGAATAACAATCCTTAGCTCCTTTCTGATTGCCGCAGCAGCTTTGTTTGCTTTGTAAAATATAGTTCCTGGAAATTTCACAGGAATTGAATGCAACCCAAGTGTAATATCATCAAAATTGCTAACAAGTCTAGCAATTCGCTCAGGATCATCAATGCCCAAAAAAAATCTACAAGCTAGACTCAAAGTTAGAGTCTTGGCTAGAGGGAAGGCCTTGACTACTGCATTTCCTTCCCAATAACTTTGCATTTGTTGCTGTGTGATGGAGTCCATTTTACCCAAGTACCTCACCAATGCTTCGGGTTTCAAAAACCCAGGTGATTTTAGGATTTTGGCCTCAGCATCGCGTGAGAATTGGGCTGGAGCAGCTGTTTGCGTTTGGTAAGAACGGAAGATCTTTTGCATAGAATGAGGACGAAATGCAGTGAAGAGCTTTTGCTCGTTGGAGAACAAGAATTTGTGTCCACTTGGCCCACATATGACTACTGTTTCCTCACCAAGAATCTTGCTCTTGAATATATCAGGGTTGTACTTCTTCATCCTATCAAACACAAACTTATCTGGTTTCCCAAATAGGAACTCAAGTGTTTCACCCATGATAGGCCATCCAAAGCTCCCTGGTGCCAGATTTTTGTGACCATCGTTGGACTTTCTTGTGAAAGCCAAGAATGAAAAAGCAAGAACTACAGGGATCAAACATAGGATTAAGAGGAAAGCAGCCATGGCTATTGTTATCAAGGGGGGAATCAATAATGAGTGGTTGAAATTGAAGCTAGAAATGAGTGAGATTGGTAGGGTTTGATACTTTGGTTTATATAAGTTAGTTTTTAGTTTTTTTTTTTTTTTTTTGATAAGGGATATAGGAGTAGTTGGCACTTGGCACACCTAATTGTGTTCAGTACCGCATTTGAGTTAGATCAGCTTTTTGTAGCTGTGTTTTTTTTTTTTGAAAAAGTTGCATTTTTAAAAAGTGTGATATAAAATTAATTTTTTTTTTTTTTTTAAAGTTAAGGGGCTGTTTGGTAGGATGTTTTGAGCAATAGTTTTCAATGTTTAAACAACATTACACGTATTTTCACACACTTTTTCACCCACACATATTTCCAAAAAATACAAACAACGTTACTACAACAACATTAAAAAAAGTGTGATATAAAATTTCTCAATTACAAAAAATCAAACAAATTGAAAATGATGTCACAAATATATTTTTGTATTAATGAAGAAGTACAATTTCTATTTCGATTCTTTTATAAAAGAATACTCATCTGGTTTTATTTTCTTTGAACTTGAATTGAACAAGAATTCCTCTTTGCTTTGGTTGGAAGATGGATTGAACGGTCTTCACAACAAATCTCTGGCTTTGAGCTTGTTAGAGATTTTTTATTCTTCAAGTTCTTCACATCCTTTGAATGTTCTTCTAGTGTTCTTCGAAGATTTTTGGATTTTAGGTTAAAATTCTTTAGTGCTAGCTTTAGAGGCTACATTTCTCCCTTCTTGAAAACTTATGTCCTCCATTTATAGTGGTTCAAAGAATAACCTTCACTTTGAATTGATATGCTTGAAAATATGTAATAGACTCTAATTAGCCCCAATTTTGCGTAGAGATAATTATCTATATTTATCCATTTTGATAAAGATCATATTTTAATATAGATAATAATCAACAAAGATAAATAATTATCTCTATTTTTTTATTTTAATAAAAATAATTATCCATCAATTTTTAATAGAAAATTTATCTTTATTTTATTTATTTTAATAAAGATAATTATCTATAAATTTTGAATATGAAATTTATCTTTATCTTGTGGACCAAATAACACGTAGCAAATTTTAATATGCCAATTTGGATGACACACGTCATCATTTGATTTAATTAATTTAATGACACATAAATTTGGAATTTGTCACTAAATTTTGTCAAGACATATTGTAATTGGCTTGACAAATTTTTGCCTCCTACAACGGTTAAAAAGTAATTTTTGAAGAAGTTGTGTGTTTGGTTAATACTTTTCAAAATTGTAATTTGAGGTATAAATTACAAAGTGGACGATATAAATGAATATATATATATATATATATATATATAATAGAATTTCTTTCATACACATGGTTTCACCTTTTTAATAATAATTATTATTATTACTAGTCGCTAACCCGTGCGATGCACGGAAAAACTATTGACTCTGAAAAAAATGAAAAAAATATTTACCTTCTATACTTTTCCATAATTTAAAAATATTGTCTAATATTGAACGTTATTGAATTGCAAGTGCATAGTTACCAAAAACTACAAAGTAATTTACAATTCTTAAACTAATAAAGCAAAACTCCCAATAGTTATACACACACACTTAAAACTAATATAAACTACAAATATATAAATAAAGGCCATGATATAAGGAAGACACACCAAGTTTCAAATTTGAATAGCAATATGACTTTCTCGTAATAATAACAATATAGACAATTCAAAATTATAATACCTAATTCCATTATCTTTATGTTGAATCCATACAAATAATTAATTGAAATTAATCCAAACAAATAATTAATCAACCAAAAATCATAGCTTTTAATAAGAAAACAAAAAATCACATGAACCTAAATAAAAAGCATTTAAGATGAAGAATTAAGATCAACAAACGAAAGAAAATTAATTCTAAATATAACAAAAGAATAAGATAAAAAGAAAATCTCAGACACATATGAAAGCAAATAAAAAATTTGACATAAAAGATAAAATTCATTAATAACAATATAAACAAATATCCACCTATGTTGAATTGAAATTTTATTAATAATAACAATATAAACAAATTTGACATAAAATTCATTAATCAAAGAAGAAAGTTGAATCAGATTGCTTGCTTTTTTTTTTCTTTTTTTCTTTTTTTCTTTTTTTTAGTCTTATCGGAATTTTTGTTTTTATATAGATTATCAACGTTTGAGTTTAAGTTTAAGTTTAAGTTGAACTTATTTGAAAGATAAAATTTTACTCATTGTTAAGTTTTGATTAAACAAAAATAATTTTGTTTAAAAAAAATTATAATGATGAGTTTGAGTTTGAGTTGGATTTGTTAAAAAGATAGAGTTTCATTCCTTATTAAGTTTGGACTAAACAAAAATAATTTTATTTAAATAAAATGATAATAATGAATATATGTGATCAATCCTAATGAATATCTTAAAAGATGTATAACCGACACAAAAAATATATTAGATCATGATTTAGTTGTTGTAGTTGAGAATTATATTTAAAAAAAATTAAAAACAGTACTTAAAAATTAAAAATCAAGCCTACAAAACCGCCTGAACAACTCAATTTTTGGAGTGGCTTGAAAACAATGGTTAACGTTTGGTTGTGTGAATGCGTGTTAAACTTAAAATAATTAAAAGTTTGTTTTGCTTGTCTATATATAAATTATGAGGAAAACAGTTTTTGAGCACTGATTTTTATAATGCGTTATAGTGAAAAAGTGTAGAATAAAAAACAAAAAAACATGGAAATCATAAGAGTATAAACCTTCAATTATGTTGTCTTCGTCTTTGTCATCATCTCTTTCAATTCTCTGATTCTTCTGAACCTTCATGCTTCCTACCATGGCTTCAATTTGCCGTGTGTGTTTTCTTTGTGAAAGTTTGAGTGAATATGCAGAGTTTTGTTATAGAATTTTAATTGAATTAGAATTTTCAAGCTCTTAAAACATATATCTATAAGATATAAATATATAAGATATAAAACCTAAAATAAAAAAATCTAAAAGAAAAAGAAAAAGAAAATAGCGATGACGTGGAAAATTGTGAGATCTTCAGAGGCTTCGATTATATATATATATATATATATATATAGATTATTATTATTATTATTGTGGGAGGCAAAAATTCTCAAAAAGATTGTAAGAACCTTTAAGATAAATTCCTTCTTAAGTGATCGATTAGCACAATTTATTTATCAACTGAGCAAGGTGAAAACTCCACAATGGGAAGCTCAAACAACTAATTTATGTAAGCAAGATTGTATTAATATTACAAGCAACAACCATTACACTCTTTTCCCTCTCTTTGTTGCCATCTCTTCTTTTATAGGCATTCTTCCTTTCCTTATCCTTCCAGTTGGCTTGCCCCTAGCTGAATCTTTTTGGGATATTTTCCCTTCTTCTATTGGTTTCTCCCCCATTCTTATCCTGAAACGGGACTTTTGGAGGGTGTTTGTACTGTTCAGGTTGTCTTATATGCATTTAATGTGGAAGACATTAGGTAGAGAACCTCTCATTAATGCGAAGGTATACACTTTCTGTGATCCTTATACCCTTAGGGAATTTCTTTTAGGTATACCTGGTGAGAATGGCGCCTCAGTTTAAAAAAGGAAATTGGTTCCCTGGGACCACTTCTTTGTATTCTCCATGATCATCTGTGTTTATTATCTCGGATGAGAGTTTCAATGTTGGTGGCATATCCTGAACTCCTCAAGAATTGTTTGGGGGGACACTTCTCTTTATGATTCATAGAGATGGGCTTAACCCGTCCTTTCTAATATGAGCTTTCATGCCCTTTGAGCCTCGGCCCAGAATTGAATCCACTCCTCACACAATAATAATAATAATTTTTTAAAATAATCATAATAACAATTATTTTTAATAATAATAACTATTAGTATTTTCATAATTTTTTTTATCACTATTAATGAATGCATCTAAGTTTTACCTTAAAATCTAATAAATTTTTTCTTTTAAACTCACTTACTCACTAAGCATTAAGTAACATGGAAAAGATACACAACACAACGTAAGTGCAACCATAATTTCGGACTCTTATAAACTTCAAATCAGCATTAGTTGTAATCTAATAAAATTATTTAAGAAAAATTAAATTAAATTGAGAAGTGTTACGTCCACAACATTTTTATAATATTTTCACAAAAAATCCTAAGTAGTAAATTATTATTGATTCTAATTTGAACCTAGCACTGAATATTACTTATTTGTCAATTAGCAACAACATTTCACTTAGAATTTATTGTTAAAATGTTGTGAATATAACATTTCTCAATTAAATAATGCTGAGCTCACAATATTTTCACAACAAATTCTAGATAACAAGTTACTAATGGTAGCTAAAAAGTGATCCAGTTCAAATGAGAAGCAATACAAATATTTGTTGTGAAATTGTTGTGAAAATATTACAGATATAGCATTGATTAAATCCACAAATCTTACCAAGAAAAATCCACTCCACTACCAATAGGTATTTTCTCCTACCAACTAGGTTTCACGCTTTATCATTATCTCCTTTTTATCTCTTTCCTTCTTTACCATTTATCAAAGGATTCATAGCCCCTAGCCATGGCCGAATGGTTCCATGAACAACCCGCCACTGCCACGATTCATTTTATCTCTTTCTTGTTTCAAAATCCCACATACACAAGCAATACCAATTGAAGAAAAGAAGAAGAAAGGGAAACGAATTCCAACTGCACCACAATGAGATTTCTCAAATTTTGGGAAGAATTCAGGTGCGATTGTAAGATTGAAAGCAATCATCAACTTATTTTATTTTAAAATCCTTTTATTTTATTTTATTTTTTATAAAAGGACTTGTTATAAATCTTTTTTTTTTTTTCTGAATAAAAAAGTAGGGTTTTGGTATGGACTTATCGATCTCACATCATTTGACGGTAAAAGTAATATTACATGTATCACAAAGGCTTTAACGAGACTATTGTTGTGAGGACAACACATTTGTGTGTTTAGTGTTTTATGATCTAATAGAATATCATCTGTGCGGACAGTAACACACAAATGATGAAATATATACTCTGCTCCCCAGGACCACATAAATTGATATCTTTCTTCATGATATCTTTTTCCAATACTATGTGTGCATTTGGCATTGATGAAAGTTGCCAGCTTATTTTACTATTCAGCTTATTCTTACTACAATTCATGGGTCTCACTGCACTTTTTGGTACTATTCATAGGTCCTATTGTACTATTTCAACTAACTTTTACCTTTATCTACAGTACTTTTAGTAAAAAAATTTCAATTTCAGCGAAATAAGCAGATCCCAAACAGACTCTATGTTTGCTAAATTGCTATATTAGCTTGGCCATACAGATTCCAAGGCCATTAACAAATATCTTCTTACCAAGTTACCATCCAGGTTACTCAACCAAGTCCAATGCCATATTATTACAAGAAAATTTTGATAACAATTTCTTAGATCAGTTAGATGTTTCTTAAATTCCCCGTTCACTACGTGCCTAATTGGTCAATACACCACAACTATATGGCTTATTGACTAATGTACTTCTTTGTGCATAATTAGAAGTTATAACTTCTAAGATCACATGATTGAGTTTAATTGGGGAACGCTTAGGGACGGCGTCAGAATTTGGAGTTAGAGAGGTAGGGGGGGAAAAAAAAAATATATATATATAATGAAACTTCAAATAAGTATCTAACAAATCGTCAATAAAGACAACAACAACCAAAAAAAAAACACAAATTCATTGTTAATTAATACATTAATGAAAAGGGAATTCGGTGTTTTATATATATATATATATATTCGAAATCATCTATGATTGAATTCGTGCTAATTATCGCAATGATGTTCCTTAGCATCCATAAAAAAATAATATTTCATTTTGTTGTGAAGGTCAATTTTGATGACAATCGTAACTGAAAATGCTTGCTCTGTAGTTTCTCACTCTCTTCTCTCGGTTAGGCTGCTTAAATGCTTAGGATATTTTGTGTCTTTGATGAGTGCTTTTGTTGATGGGTAAAGACAAAATTATTTTGTTTAAAATTTTTTAAAGGGCTGGGTTGTTTGTTTTGGATTAAATTGATTGATTAGACTTTTTTTTTTTTTTTACTTGTAACTTTATTGTTGTTCTAATTTTTTTTGGTTGGTTAATTTTCTTTTATATTTTAGATCTATAAAAAATTTTTATGGCCTTTAAAAGGATTACTAGTATTTTTAGGGGGGTCAAGTGTAATTTTATTGAATCAAATTACTAAAATTAGTGCCTATATATACTAGTAATTTTTTTTTTTTATAAAAAAAAAAATATTTAAGGGGTGCCATTGCCCCCTAGTGCCACAAAATGCCTCCATCCCTAGGTACGCCACCGACATTCTTGACATGGTGGTTATTCTATAAGTACAAAATAGTGAAGGGGTTGCTCACGAGTTGGAGAGAAGAGGAAGGGGTTTGAGCGGTTGCCTACCATAGTAGCAATTCATAAACGCTCAAATCATACTAAAAAACTAGTACAATACAGTACTGTACGAATTTTACGCAAATGTACTTTAGGTTTTTGATTCTCATATATCCACTATTTCACATCTCTTTTTTTATATATACTTTAGTGGGTTAACATGTGGACATTTTTGCATCAGTTAGAGATATGTACGAAAGAGTGAAAGGGTTTTTTTTTTTTTTTTTTTTTTTTTTTTTTAAGCATCCATTTGATATAGCTTAAGGTAGGGAGGTAGGGGAAGGGGTTCAGTTGCTGCCAAAGCAATTCAAAAATATTCTAACTATATTCAAATAAAGGTATAGTATTGTATGAACTTTACATAAATTTACTCTAAGGTTTTTGTAGGGTCAATTTTTGTAGCCCAAGCCCAAAAGGTATGGATTATGAGCCCAACGAACCCAAGACAATGAATTTGTAGAGCGTGGGTGAAAGAACTGGGCTGGATGTAAATTAAACAAGAGCTGATTATGGTATTTACGAACGATCTAACATGCAATCACACTCAGACAAGGGCAAATGTAAAATCCGAAGAGACATTTTATTGAATGAATGTTTGTTACAGTTCTTAGAGCTACAGTAATGGTGTTTTCCTCCTTTCTCCTTCTTTTGTTCGATCCCCCCTTATCAGAGGTCTCTCCTCCTTATATAGCACCCTCTCCCTTCATCTTCATCGTCCACTTGTTCATCATCTAAACACCCACTTGAGTGCATGTCCCATCATGTATCCTTTTTAGCCTTGTGTGAGTGGCGATAGATGTGGTTGCACTGCTCAGGGGTCTTCTCCACATAAATGCGGCCAGAAAAGTTGATGTAATGCATTAAATATGGTGGCCACAGCTTTTCCTGGAGATATTTCTTTGTCCTTATCATCCCCTAACATGCCCAGAGTTTATCTTTGTCATTAGGATTGCCGGGAAGGTCATTCGGACTCTCCCAATGCTTGTTTGGTCTAGACTAAACGTACCCGAGGAGCAAGACCTCTTCGGACAGAAGGTAACCTCTTCGGACTGCATTCCTCCTCCACTCCCGGGCTTCTTGCCTTCAGATGGATCTGCCCCAACCAACTATTACTCTTCGGAAATACAGTACTCCTCAACACGGGGCCCTAGGCCCACTAAGTAGTTTTGGGTTTTTACCCCCCACAGTTTTGATTCTCGTGCATCTACTATTTCACGTCTTTGTTTTTTCACATTTTCTTTTATGAGTTAAAAAGTGGATATTTCTGCATCAATTGTAAATATATGTGACATAGTGGATGTGAACGAGTGTGAAATAATATTTTTCTTTTACCTTATTACTAAATACTCATTTGTTCTAGCTTTTTTTTTTTTAAGAGAATATAATATTTTGAATTTGGTTAAATCTCTTAAATTATTTTCTCTGATTCTTTTTATAAAAATAGAAGATGAAAAAAAATAGGAGAAAACTACATAGTAGTACGTTTAGATAGATTTGGATCATAAGTTCTTGTTAGGTTACTGATAAAGCCTCTAGTCGTTAAATTAGGAATTTGATTCAAACTTCAACTACCCAAAAACAAATTAATATTTTGACCCAATGAAAAGTTTAAGTTAAAATTTTATTATATCTAAAAATTTATAAATAAAAAACCAACAAAACAAAGAAAAAGAAGAAGAAGAATTTGGATGGAATGGCTTTTTATACTTTTTTTTTTTTTTTTTAAGGAAAAAATAGAAATTTCCTTTAAAAATATAGTATTGAAATGAATATAAAAACAAACTAGGCGGAGATTTTTTAATTTAACCCAAAGAAAAACCATAAGATTAAAGTTATTATCGTCTAAAATATATATATATATATATATATATCAACGTTGTCCATGTGTTTTTGTTTTTATTTGACACAATAAACAACGGAGTGGAGTCTTCTCAACCCCCTTTCTCGAATCCTAGGACGCATTATTATTATTTTTTATTTTATTTATTTTCAGCAACAGTAGAAAGATTTTATAGATTAGATTAGAATCATCATTGGGTAAAATACTGAATATTCATTAAGAAACTTGGTCCTTCCACTTCGGAAATTTTCTTATGAGACCCACCTACTTTTCCAACTAAACAACACGGTATGGGACGGTATTAACTCCCTTGACCAGTGGAGGTAACAACTAACAAGTGCATTAGCTCTTTGTGGAACAAAAACTCAAAACGCAGAAACTGTTTTCGAGAGGTCTGGTTTTTTTAGCCTCATCAATCTGGACAAGTATGACCATAGAAAGATGTGCATGGCCATGGCCTTTCCTATTGCAAATTGCTATCTCTTACAATTTTAACTCTAATTCGGTAATTCCACCAGGATATCAACAAATCCTATTATTTTACCCAAAAAAATTAATTCATTGTATCTTTTCCCATGGAACAAAGTTTCTCTACAAACTCCTCATATATCTCTATATTGAGTGTGAATTTTGAAAATCTAACCGGTAGATTTTATGTTCTTATTATATTCTTTATGCATGTAAAATTTCAAGAAGATCAAAGATCAATTGCTATCTCATCAAACAAATGTTAAAATTTTAAATTTTATGATCTAAAATTATGTATATAAAATAAGTTTATTGATCGAATAGTAAATAATATACAATTTCAATGAAATTTGATATGTATGTTAAGAACATAAGAACATGAAATTCAATGGTTAAATTTTCAAAATTCACACTAAAAAAAGAGATATATAAGAAGTTTGAAAAGTTTTTCTCCAAACTACTTTGGAGAGAAACTTTGTTCTTTCCCATGTGGAGAGCTAATGTGATAGAGTGGCTTCGTGCTACCTTAGCCCACCTTTGATGCGACATAGTTACGAGCACAAAAAAAAAAAATAATAATAATAATAAATTAATAAATTTTTATTGATTCTTATCTATGATTTGTTAATCTGTAACAAAAATTCATAATAATAAAGTTAGTAAGTTTTTACTGTTCTCATCAATTATTAACAATATGTTACATCAATTATTATGAAATTTTTAGTCTATTTCTTTTGTTTTCACAGACTTCTCTATAGTCACTTTATAGATGCAATATATTACCCATCTCTATCTCCAGTTACTAGTGTACTACACCAGAGCCTATCCCATTAGATCAGACCCCACTCAAAATGGTTCCTGAGTTATTGTCCCCCAACTATCGGTCATTAGTGTTGGGACTAGTGATTTCTGAAACTCCTGCAAAAATTGAGCCGCATGGTGGTGTTGGAATTTTTGTTGGACAATCGCATTATTGGTGTTAGACTAACGGTTGAGTTTGTACGGGTATATTTTATTTTTTTATGAGTATCAATAACTTCGCACTTTCAGCTCATTTTCTTTTCCTTTCCTGGGCACGTTGACTCTGCCTCTTTTTTTTTTTTTTTTTTTTTGGCACTTTGCCTCTCCCAACTCTTTTTTTTTTTTTTTTTTTTTTTTTTTTTTTTTTTTTTTTTTTAACTAGACATGATTTTTATTTTTTAATAAATTGAGTGATTGCTTTTTTTTTTTTGGTTGTTTGTCTCTATTTTGTTTTAATTGGCCATCATTTTAATCTATGATATATGAGTAAATTTATATAAACTCGTTTTTTTCATCTTTCTACTTTTTCGCTCCCAACCAAACAAAAATGAAAGAAATCAAAATATTTTCTATCATTCCACAATTTTCTACCCTTTCACTTTTCCATCCCTCCAACCAAACGAACCCTTAAAATCAAGAACCATGTGTTTACCCACGGATAGTCATGAATCGGGTATGGGTCGGGTATATACATATTTGACCCAATTAGTTTATCCATAGATGCCCAATTACCTTAACAAATTAATTCTTATACCCAATTGTTATCCAGTTTGTTTATCCATAGATATCTATATCCGACCCTAACCCGATATCTATAAATCACCAAATATGCTCAAAAACCACTAAAATGACCAATATATCCCCAAAATCCTTAAAATTAGCAAAATACCAATGGAACCTCTAAAATGACCAAAGTACCCTCGATATCTCTAGTGAGAATCACTAAATATGCTCAAAAATCACTAAAATGATCAAAATATCCCCAAAATCTCTAAAATGAGAAAATACCTATAAAACCTCTAAAATGACCAAAATACCTTCGAAATCTCTAAAATCACCAAATATGCTCAAAAACAACTAAAAATGACCAAAATATCCCATAGACCTAAAAAATGATTGAAATACACCCAAAACCTAAAAAATGACCAAAGTACCCACGAAACTTAAATATGACCGAAATGCACTCAAAACCTAAAAAATTACCAAAATACCCCTGAAACTTAAAAATTACCAAAACACCCCTTAAACCTAAAAAATAATTGAAATACCTTTGAAACCTATAAAATGACTGAAATGCCCCTAAAACCTATAGGATGACAAAAATGCCCCTAAAAGCAATAAGACAATAAGAATACACCCTAAACCTAAAAAATGACCAAAATACCCTCAAACCTATAAAATGACCAAAACACCCCTAAACCTTTAAAATGACCAAAGTACATCCAAAACCTCTAAAATGACAAAGAATAACCAAAAACCTCTAAAATACCCAAAAATACCCCCAAACCTTAAAAAAGTACAAAATAATCCTTTACCTCTAAAACGACCAAAATACCCCTCAAAATATCTAAAATGAACAAAATATCTTGAAACCTTTAAAATGACCAAAATACTCCTAAACCCGTAAGATAACCAAAATACACCTGAAACCTCCAAAATTTCCAAAATAGAGGTTTGGGGTATTTTGGATATTTCTAAAAAACCTCTAAGAGTATTTCAGTCATTTTGTAGGTTTTGAGGGAATTTCGGTAATTTTTTAGGTTTCGGGATTATTTCGAAAACTTTTAGATTCAAATGGTATTTCAGTTATTTATTAGGTTAAGAGGGCATTATTGTCATTTTTAGGTTTTAGGGGCATTTTGATCATTTTTAGATTTTGGGGCTATTTTAGTAATTTTCTAAGTTTTGGAGGTATTTTGGTAATTTTTAGGTTTCAGGGGTATTTCAGTAATTTTTTAGGTTTGGGGGTATTTTGGTTAATTTTTAAATTTTGGGGGTATTTTGGTTATTTTTTATGCTTAGGGTGTATTTTTATCATCTTATAGGCTTTAGGGGCATTTTTGTCATTTTATAGGTTTTGGAGGTATTTTAGTCATTTTTAGGTTTAGGGGTATTTTGGATATATTTAGGTTTCGGAGTATTTTGGTCCTTTTTTTAGGTTTATGGGGTATTTTGGTTATTTTTAGGTTTTGGAGGTATTTTGGTCATTTTTTAAGTTTAGGGGTTATTTTGGAAATTTTTAGGTATCGACGGGGGTATTTTGAACATTTTTAGGTTTCGGGGGTATTTCGGTTATTTTTTAGATTTAGGGTGTATTTCAGCAATTTTTATGGATTATGAGTACTTTGGTCATTTTCAAGTTTTAGGGGCAATTTGGTAATTTTGATTATTGGGTAATTGGGTGGGTTATGGTTCACTCATAATAATTTGGTTGAATTGGGTTTGGATTAGAAGTAATTAGTTAAATGAGTAATCTAATCTAATCTAATCTAATACTATATATAATAGCAGAAGCCTTAAGGAGGTGTTAACACGTTAGGAAAAATGACCCCTTAAAATGTTGACACGTATACAGTTTTTACTTTAAAATTTCGTTCGATGCGTTGGAGAGGCTCACTTTCATTAAATGGGTATCTATAAAAAAATAAAGCCACCTATCCCCAAAAAAAACAAAAAACAAAAAACGCATTCCCTAAAACACAAACGCCATATTTGATATTTCACTCTAACATCCACCACTTCGTTGCAACTCCATAGCCACGCAGATCAGAATACCGTGTTCCAGACTCCGACTTCCACCTCTTCGCTGCAACTCCATAGCCACGCAGATCAGAATACCGTGTTCCAGACTCTGACTTCCACCTCTTCACTGCAACTCCATAGCCACACAGATCAGAATACCGTGTTCCAAATCAACAAGCATACGAAAAAAGAAATTCCAAAAGGAAGCAAAAAAAAAAAAGGCTCTGTTCGTCTTCTACAACAGGGAAAACTGAAAAACATAGTTCGTCCTCTGCAAAAACAGGTGATTCAGAAGATAATTCAGAAGGTAGGCATGTTTTTTTCCCCTTTTTTTTTGTTTTCTATTCAATTACCATTTCTAGGGTTTTGAAAATTAGTGTAGATTTATTGATGATTTCTCTCAAATTGAAAACGATTTGGTGCTGAAGAACATACATTTATGTGTTGCCAAAAAAATAAAGTTCTGTCATTTCATTTATGTTGTTTTTAATTTTTTGTTGAAATATTTTCCCCTCTTTATATTTTCGATTCCCATGCCTCTTTTCTACCATTGTTGTTAAGGTTTTTGCAGTATATATTTAAAGTTTTTCGTTTGTAGTTGCTCTGATTTGAAAAAATGAAACCCTAGAACAAAGAGAATAAGAAGGTATTGAACATTAAAATGCCTTTCTTCCTCCAATGATGCCAATCTGTTAACTTTTTCCTTAATTTCCGATTTATTTTTACAATTTCTTGACTTCTGTTTGTTCGATTGTTGTATTGATTAAATTTTGTTTTAATTTGGCAGTTTTTTGTTATGTTTGTGCTTTTTTTGGTTCACCCTAAAATTTGAATTAATTTATGCTTTGTGCAGATCTATGTTTTGTTGAATCGTTCTCAAAAGAAAAAGGAAAAAAAAAAAAAAAAAAAAACATTGAACTTTTAATTACCTTTCAAATGGAAACAACCCTTGATTTTAATAGTGATATTTCTAACATGGATGGTTTAAAATCTGAATGTTTGGAGAATACAATTGCCTTTGTTGTTTTCCTTTTTTATATTTAATTTTATTATTATTTTTCTATTGATACATGTCTCTATTGATATATATTTTCATCATTTATTTTTAATAGAAAGTAGAAACTGCTTTAATTTTTTAAACCCTATTTCCAGTTGCCTTATAGAAGGTTGGAAATCTCCTCAAATTTTTGTTCACTATGCTTTCTAATCAATTTCACTTATATGTGTTTGTGTTTGTTGGTTTTTGAGACATTTTAGTTTGTAATAGCGAGCGTTGTATAATTGCTAATTACAATTTAAAACCAGTTTTGTATATTTAGTTTGTGGTCCCTAGCATAAAGTGTTTCATGTACAGTAGCTGGTGATATTTATAATTCAAACAAATTATCAAATGTGCGTGCACCCACCCTTTGGTGTTAGTTCTTGAGTTTTTATTGAAAATTTAGCTTTGCAACCCAATGAACTGCTCAAATGTATTTTTTTATTGAGATGCATCGAGGAGTGTACCAACTGTAGGTTTCACAATAGTAACTTTTTGTAATACAGTTTCTAGAATTTCGAATCCTACCTAAATTTTAATGGTTGGTTATCTTTTAAACTTAATAATTTCATTATAATTTTTGGGTTTTTTGTTTTCCCTCTTACCTGTTCTATTATTTGTAAGGGGGAGTGAAATTGTGGATTTTTGAATATTTGCTCAAGGTTATTTTTTGTTTTCCATGAAGAGTTTGTTAATGACCATATTTATGAGACAGATTCTTTAAGTGACATGCATGGTTTATGTGAAGGGAGTATTTTCCTGCAATTGCATTCTTCATATCTATTTGGTTCTTTAATCTGCTTCTTCAACTGTTTTTTTTAATTATTATTATATTTAGGGATTCTAATCGTAGTATACTTTTGACAGTTCTTTCATTGTTATAAACTTTAGTATGTGTGTAACTAACTTGATCATATTTTTTGGTTCCTAAGTTATTTGGTCTTATTTTTATTTTCTTTTTAAAAAATTTAAATATGCAGTATAGCCCTTGTCCAACTTCTTTACATTTATTTTCCTCAACCCTCTGTTCCAAAATTCTATAATCAAATATTTTCTTTTATCCCCTTCTGAGTCTAAATGGCCTTTTGTACTAAAAAGAAGGCTGCTTCCAGTGTCTGTTTGCTTTTTTTGAATCTATAAATTTTTTTTATGTCTATGTTTCTCCATTACTTTCTTTGGGGCTTGATTTAATTTGTATTTGATTTAAAGTTTGGTTGAGTGGGCTGTTAGGATATGAGTTGCATTACAACATAATGCTTATCAATTTAAATTCTGCTCCTGCAATATGTCTTAATGGCTATTCTTTTTTTTTTTTTAGTAGAATTACCTCATGCTTCCTGAATCTCATATGAAAAAATTTATTGACTAATTGATATTACTTGAAATTGATTTAGTTAATATTAGATTTCTTCCTTTTGACTAATTGATATTACCTACCTTCCTAAGTTCATATACGATTAATCTAAATGCGGGATATTTGGGTTGATGAAAAAAAAGGCTATTTTTGTATCTAACCATCATTCCTGTGCAACCTCTATGCAAATCAAACATGATTGTTAACATTGCCAAGTACCAGCCTTGAAGCCAATTTTCAGATTGCTACATTTTCTTTTATTCCTAGCTACAATATAATTAATCATTTGATTTTAGCAAAATATTTTAGTCCACCAAATGGATGTGCATGTATTAGATTGATCTCAAAATATTAAGATGTGCATGTATTAGATTGATCTCAAAATATTAAGATTGTATAAGAAATCATGCTTAGTACCTAGGTTAGCTTTGGAATCTAAAAAACAATGAAGCAGTAATTTGGTCATTGTAAAGAATCAATAATAGGAATACGCTGACCTCAATAGATTTTAAGATATTATTATATTTAGGCTATGACAGTATTAGCATTGAATCATTTCTATTGAGCATAGACTGACTTGTCTGCAAGTGGTCACTGTTTTTCTTATTCAAATTTCCAAATTGATTTTAAAGAAAAAGACTAGACGAATGTCTTACAGGTGAGAGTTTGGTCCTCTCGCCACAATTATGTGGTACTATGGTTGATCCTACCAAGAATGTGGAGCTTCTCTTCACAAAAAAAAATTCATATGCTTTTGACTTTGCAGCACATCTGTAGCATGGATCAGGTTTCCTTCATAGTTTTCCTTATTCCATGTATCTATGTGCTCCATAGTAATAGCAAATAGTTACCCTTGCTTGGATTGAATTTTGCTGTTTTTCTCAGTGGTCTTGGATGCTCTTCATAGTTGCAATGTAACAATTAGCTACCTGATTGGAAACATCTTTGCTTGAGTTGAAAATCCATTCTAAGCATAAACGTATTGGATCATCATCCTGATTGATTGCTTTTCAATTCATTATAAAAGTCATACTAATTGTAAGTCTCCCTTAAAGAGAAGAAAATATATATTGATACTTTTAATCTCTTTCTAAATGAATTATTTTTTAGGAATGAATTCTCTTATTTTGCATTTAATATTCTCTTCTACCCAAAATTTTTTTCATGCATGTGTTTGCTGCACCCATACCCAGTCAGTGAGAAACATATTGGATAATTTATGATATAATCCTTTGAATAGTGCAGCATTCTCTAATTTATGTGTTAATTGCTAATTGTATGACTCTTTGTTTATACAGAATTTGAAATTGGATGACAATGTCCTACCAAGAGAGATTCAGAGGATAATTGGCAATGAATATTTTTTCCAACTGCATCTTGATGAATATAATTTGAAATATGAAAGAGAAAATTATACCGTTTCGAAGATTTTGGAAATGGAAATCTCACATAAAGTTGAAAGACATCAGGTAATAATAAAGTTGAAATCTATTTCCAGTATATTTATCACACCTAAGTACCATAGGATTCATAACTACTCTTTACATGGTATCACCAATATACTTTATATACTGTTCATTGAATTTGAAGCATACACTCCACCTTACTTGCTATATGATTTTAAATTTTTGTATGACACCATCAAAGTCAATATAGTACTATGAAAACACTCTAAATTTTAAGTAACATGCATACATTCTTTCATTATTTCAAACAGTATTTAATAAAAGTGCAAATTATTGCAGGATTCAATAGAGCAAATTATAAGAAAATCAAGGAAGGGCAAGTCAATTGCCAGTCAGAAAATAGAAATAGGAAAAAATCTGTTGAAAGACCTCAATTAATTGCTGCTGTAACTACAGAAGTTGAAGAAACTGATGATAAAAGTATGCCAATCCAAATGCTTCAAAAACATCAAAAGGGTAGTAAGCAGATTGCATCAAAGAAGAAAAAAATTTGAAGTCTAATGATCTCAATGTATTTTATAAACACATACTCTTACAAGCAAGATAAACAAATGGACGTACTAGATTACCTTATGAATTTTAATGTATTTCATTATATTGTTTTTTTTTTTTTTTTTTTTTTTTTTTTAAAGAAGAGTAAACTAAATATATTGTTAAGTTATTGTATGTCATTTTCTTTGTACATATTGCCATGAATTTTAGTGAAGAATTATGAATTGGTTTAGTTGTGACAGGTGGAATTCTGTATTCATTGCAGCTTTTTTGGAATTGTGGACTCAAGATGCATTACAACTTTTTAGTGGTATAATCTTAATATCTTTTTGTTAATTTTTTGTGAACGCTCTTAGGGTGTGTATGTGTTGATCATCCTAATGTTTGGTTTATTGCTTTACCATGAAGCTACAATTTATATTAGACACACTCAATTTAGGAGGTGTCTAATATAATACTTATTAAAAATATAATACTTATTAAACAAAGCATAGTAAAAATGGAGACATACAACAGATGCCCACTTCCCCTCCACGTATGAACCAACCAGAAATTCCAGAACTTAAAAAAAGTATAACAATCTAGCTTACCTAACAAGTCTCTTGCATAAGCAACTATGGTATACAATTAAATAATGTGCCAAGAAAAAGATATATTTTAAAACTTGAAAAAAGCAATGTCACCATCAATGATTGTTCTTATTATCACAATTTATTTGTCACTGACGAATAATTGTTTGAATGACAATATATACTTCCATTAACTTTCGGGTGAGAGAAGTTCCGAGGCAATGCAAGATGGACTCAAGGGACTCCTTGGGTTGACACTTAATTGAAATGGCCGGTACAAGTCATATCCCTTGAGGAAGTACTCCAATGTATATAGTTTTAGGTATTGGACATTATATGCTTAAATATACTACGTTATTAAATAAAGTTCATTAACATGTAAAACGATCTCGCGCATTGCGCGGGTTAAACACTAGTAATAGGTAATATCCAAACCTTACCCATTACCTTCTACCCAAGAAGAATCGGGTATTACCCGAAATATTCGGATCGAGTAGGGTTGGATATCCATTACCCAATGGGTATGGCCATCAGTATGCCTATTGTGAAATTTTATAGTACTCGCAAGTGCACGAACCGTACCGAAGTATAGTTTAGCAAAAACAAGGTCGAACCCATAGGGACTTGAAAAATTAATCCTAATCTAGTTTAATAAAAATTGGTTGTTTGAAATTAAATAAAGTAAGTAAATAATAAAACTAAGCAAAGATATAATATAAAGCAATAAAGAGATGTAAAAAATCTAGAGACAGGAATTAAGGTTTTGGAATCCACCTTGTTAATTCATATCAACATATATTTATGATCATTAATTTTTCTCAACTACTACATGATAATCTAGAAATTAATCTTGCTATCATGGAAAATATTCTCATTAAAATCCTTGTTTTAAAAATTAAAAGCATGTTCTTCTTCGCTTCTTAAGTATAAAATCAAATCATCAATTGTATCCATTGACAAACAAATAACAAGGGATATCCAATTTTATAATCAAAAAATAATAAACCAAGCATTCAATTAATTAAGATAAATCCTAAATCATGAGAAAAACATGATTGAACTCATATCCAGAATCTCATCTTTGTCAATTGATATGAAGCAAGAACAATTTAAATCATTAAAGAACAGCTATTGTGGGAAAAATCAAATCACATAAACAATACTGATAATCCTTAACAAAGTTTCATTCTCAACCTTAATTATAAATTTAGCTACTCATAGTAATTGAAAGAAAACACAAAAATAAAATACTAAGCATTGAACTAGACAAAATTATTAAAACTAACTCTCATGAAAGAAAACCAAAGAGGTAGCCATGACCTATATGTTCAGCCTGTTGAAGATTCTAGAAGTAATTCCAACTTGGTATACTTCCGTATATAGATTGATTGTAAATATATATGTTTCCTAGATTAGAGATATGCTCTACTGGCTCAGTAATTGTAGTCCTAAACTTTAGCATTCCAATTATGTATAGTGGCTATTTATGCCCACAATATTGTAAAAAATAGGTATGAATGAAAACCAAGTTTTGACTTGGTATCAGAGCCTCTCGAAAACTTCCATCGCAGCAAACAACTACTCCCATACTACTCTGAACAACCATCGCAACAAACAACTACCACCACATGGCTTCCGAATCCTCTACTCTCGACCCATCAACCCCAGTAATCCATATCCAATCTGAAAATTATGGCTTCCATGCCAGAGTTGTCCTCACCGAAGTTAACTATGATGTACGATCCCAAATATTAGAGATGCAAATCGCAAGACGTGAGAAGCTCGAATATATTATGGGTAAAACTGATCCACCGAAGGAAATTGATGCTACCTATGCAAAGTGGTATGCAGAGAATCAAAAGGTCAAGGCTGACCTCCATGTCGCCAGAGATAATGAAGTGTTATCTCCAATTGCGTACCGCAAGAGAAATTTGGAGTGCTCTTGCCAAAGCATTCTATGATGGATTGGATGAGACACAACTCTTTGCACTGAATCAGCGTGCCTTCACCACCAAACAAGCTGGTCAACCTCTATCAACTTATTACGGTGAGCTTGTCGAAATTTTCCAAGAATTAGATTATCGTGATAAAGTTATCAGGAAGGATCCTGATGATATTGTCACCTATAAGAAATCTGTTGCACGGTTAAGAATGCACATCTTTCTTAGTGGCCTGGATGAAGAATTCGAATAGATTAGAGGTGAGGTTCTTCGGAAGGACCCCTCAATGGACCTCGACGACACCTATGCCTATGCCCATCAAGATGTTGTACGCCGAGCTACCTTAAATGCTGAACCTGATAATCTTGAGTCTTCTGCTTTAATGGCTCAAAGCTCTAAGCCCCAACCTCGACAATCTGCTCAAAAGACTGATTCTGACCAAGCACGATCTCAAAAGGGCAATTATGAATTAGGTGTTGCCAAACCCAAACGTTTGTGCACTCACTGTGGTGAGAGAGGCCATACAAAGGCACGGTGTTATGACTTAATTGGCTATCCAGATTGTTGGGATCCAGCAAAGGCACCGCGTAAGCGCAATTCGAAGCCAAACCATCAAGCCTCTGTTGCTGTGACCAAACCTTCCAATGATGTTGCAGAAGCTTCCTCTTTGATTGGTAAGCTTTTCCATACTTCTACATCAGATAGTAGTAGTAGTACATGGATAATTAATTCTGGTGCTACGGATCATATGACCTTTGATAGTCAACATGTTCCGTCTATGAAACAGTCCATTACACATATAGTCTCTACTACCAATGGCAATCCTTCACCTATGATTGGGGAATGTTCAATTCCTCTCTCAGATAATTTGAATCTTGATTCTATTTTAGTTGTACCTTCCCTCAACCATAATTTATTGTTTGTTGCTCAAATAACTAGTGTGTTGTATTGTGTTGTGATTTTCTGGCCTAACCTTTGTGTTTTTAAGGACATTCGAACTTGGAAGACGATTGGTTGTGGTACTAGAAGGGGGAAGTTGTACTATCTGGATCTGAAGCCTACTAGCTCACATCAGTTGGCTCAAGCTCTTTCAGCGAATCAGATTGACAAGTCCTTTGAAATTTGGTTGTGGCACAGGCGCTTGGGTCATGTGTCTTTTGGATATTTAAAAATATTGTTCCCAAAGTTGTTTTCTCACTTAAATACATTAGATTTCAAATGTAGTATTTGTTACCGTGTATCGTTCCCATTGAGTATGAATAAAAGTCCAATACCTTTTATGTTGATTCACTTAAATACTTGTTGGTTTGTCTCATTTATTGATGATCACACTCGTATGACTTGGGTTTGCTTGATGAAATCAAAAAATGAAGTTAGCTCCTTGTTTCAGAAATTTCATAAGATGATTGCCACTCACTACCAATCTCACATACAAGTTCTTCGCACTGATAATGGTGGAGAATTTGTTAATTAGGACCTGAAGAAGTACTTGCAGGAACATGACATATCTCACCAGACAACTTGCCCTTATTCCCCTCAGCAAAATGGGGTTGCAGAACGCAAGAATCGCCACCTACTTGAAGTTGTACGAGACTCTTTGTTTGAAGCTCATATGCCCACCAGTTTCTGGGGTGAAGCGCTTAGTGTTGCGGCTTACCTCATTAATCGTGTACCCTCCAGCTCACTGAATTTTCAGACTCCCTTTGAAGTTCTTCATTCGACTGTAACTGCTCCGAATTTATCACCTAGAATTTTTGGGTGCATGGCATTTGTGCATCTTCCTAAGCCATTGTGTGATAAGCTGGAACCACGAGCCCTATGATGTGTCTTTGTTGGCTATGCATCACTTCAGAAAGGCTACCGCTGTTATCACCCCCCATCACGGAAAATGTATGTCACCCTCGACGTTGTCTTTCATGAAAATGACATGTACTTTACTATTCCTAAGTCCTCAATTTAGGGGGAGAGATGAAATGAATTGCAGGCTCTAAATCTAAATCCTTCTTTGGACCATTTGAATACAAGTGGTGAATTTTTGGATAAAAGTGGTGAGTGTCCAGAGGACAAAACCGTGCTGCATGAGCAACTTGTTCTCGACCAACCGGATGTTAGTTTGAATGGGGAAAATAATCAGAATCAGATGGAAGCAACTCCACTTCAAGTACCATCTAACCAATTGTTTTTTGAGGTCAATTCCTTTCCCGAACCCCAGGTACATTCTGAATCTCAACTCCTTCCAAAGGTACTACCTAATCGAGCCACTAGAGGTGTACCTAGAGTTAACTATGAACCTGTTCTTAGTTCCAATCCTAAGTATCCCATGAGCAACTATGTATCCTACCATAGACTGTCAAAAGAAAGTGAGTCATTTGCGAATCAATTATCTGCTATATCTATTCCTACTAACATGCAGGAAGCACTGGGAGATCCTAGGTGGAAGAAAGCTATGAATGAAGAAATGAAGTCACTTCAAAAGAACTCAACTTTGAAAGTTGTTGAGCTGCCTGAAGGAAAGAAACCTGTTGGATGTAGGTGGGTTTTCACAGTCAATACAAGGCAGATGGAACCATTGAATGATTTAAAGCTAGACTAGTTGCCAAGGGGTACACTCAAACTTATGGAATTGACTACATGGAGACATTCGCACCAGTAGCAAAAATAAATACTATCCATATTCTTATATCCTTGGCGGTGAATCTTGACTGGCCATTGCACCAGTTTGATGTGAAGAATGCCTTTTTGCATGGAGACCTTCAAGAAGAAGTATACATGGAGCTGCCCCCTAGATGTAATATGTAGTCAGAAGGTGGAAAACATGTCTGCAGATTAAAAAAGGCCCTATACAGTCTGAAGCAATCTCCGAGAGCTTGGTTTGGAAGGTTTACGAAGTCAATGAAAGCTTTTGGATACAAGCAGAGTAACTCAAATCATACTCTTTTTGTGAAGCATAATAAAGGAATGATTACTTGTCTCATTGTGTATATTGATGATATGATAGTAACGGGAAATGATTCAGAAGAAAGGAGTGCATTGCAGAACCATCTAACCCAAGAATTTGAGATGAAGGACCTTGGTCCATTGAAATACTTCCTTGGTATTGAAGTGTCAAGATCAAAGGAAGGTGTCTTTCTATCTCAACGAAAATATGCCTTAGATTTACTAAGTGAGACTAGTATGATGACATGTAGTCCAGTTAGCACTCCTATGGAAGAAAATTTGAAGCTAGGCATATATCCAGATCAAGTTCCAACAAACAAGGAGAGGTATCAAAGATTAGTTGGGAGACTGATGTATCTTGCACATACTCTGCTTGACTTGGCATATGCACTAAGTGTCGTGAGCCAATTCATTCATTCTCCAAGCGAAGAACATATGAATGCAGTTACCCGCATTTTGCGCTAGTTGAAGTCATCTCCAGGGAAAGGGATTATGTTTAAAAAGGGGAATAATCTGGATGTCAAAGGATACACTGATGCAGATTGGGCTGGATCAATCAAAGATAGGTGGTCTACAGCAGGATATTTCACTTTTGTAGGAGGAAATTTGGTCACTTGGTGAAGCAAGAAGCAAGCTGTAGTTGCTCTATCTAGTGCTGAATCTGAGTTCAGAGGAATGGCTAAGGCAGTATGTGAATTATTATGGATCCATAATTTATTAAAAGATCTGAATATTAAGCATGACAGCCCAATGAAGCTATATTGTGATAACAAGGCAGCTTGTGATATTGCCCACAACCCAATTCAGCACGATCGAACCAAACATGTGGAAGTTGATAGGCATTTCATCAAGGAGAAACTAGAAGCAAGGATCATTGAAACACCTCATGTCTCGTCTCAAGAACAACTTGCTGACCTACTCACCAAGGCCGTATCAAGTCGAGCATTTCATGATGGTCTTAACAAATTAGGAATGAGCGACATCTACAAACCAACTTGAGGGGGAGTGTTGAAGATTCTAGAAGTAAGTCCAAGTTGGTATACTTTCGTATATAGATTGATTGTATATATATATATATATATATATGTTTCCTAGATTAGAGATATGCTCTACTGGCTCAGTAATTGTAGTCCTAAACTTTAGCATTCCAATTATGTATAGTGGCTATTTATGCCCACAATATTATAAAAAGAAAAGTATGAATGAAAACCAAGTTTTGACTCAGCCCCCAGCCGTCCTCTGAATTTTTCCCTAAAGAGCCTTAAATAGGTCAACATATTATTGATTTTATGGGTAAATCTATTTAAAGCCCAAAATAAGCTCATATCTCATTCAACTACATGGATTGGGCTCACGTGGCCCACGAGATCCTTACTTCACTAGGCGGGTCCATAGTCCAAATTTCCTCTTCATCAATTGAGATCATAACCCCATGATATTATCAAAGTCAACATATGGATCGAGCTTAAGTAACGAATCAAAGCTCATGGCCCATATTACCTCTCTTACACTTATGGCAAGCGGCTTCTTCAACAAGAGCCCATATTTACACAAAATGACAACAAAACCCGAGGTACGTCATCTCATCTTCGGCTTATGATCCAAGCTCATAAGTCACTTTGGGGAAACTTTGGGAGTCGTGGTTTGGAGGGCCAAGAGGTATGTTCAGTAAAGCTCCAGCGGTTTAAAGTTGATAAAAGAAACATGTTGCTTGGCATGTCTTCTTCAACTCCCTAAACTCTGACGAGTCCGTGTGTAGCGGGTAATGTATGGCAAGCATCTCTTATCACGTAGCACTTAAAATGATAAAATTCCCCATTGCTCTTTTTCTATGCTTAATATTTATCATATGACAAATGCTCAATATCCCCAGCCATCTAACTGCTGGGAAGATTACTGTTCATTCAATCCCCAGCTGTTGCTATACATATTCAGAAACTTCATTATATCATTCTACATAAATCTCATTACTTCTTTCAGCTAAAATCCAGCTCAAACACGTGGCCTAATCTGATTGGCTATCTTTATCTCTCTCTCTATACAAAATATTTATGATATCTCTGAATACCCAGCTGCTGTCTGCCACAATCTGACCATATATTTCTCTGCCAGCTGCCATAGCAAAGCATTAAATATTCTTCTTGCTCACCAAGATTATGTCACAACCCAATGAGACCGTGACTAAATCTCTAAAGCTTCATTATCTTTCAACCAATCCTTCTATTATTTGCTAGAAATGTGTTGTAATGGAACCTTACACCAAAAACACAAACACCCAAAGAAGGAAGCATTTCCAACTGAATCCCAGCAGTGTATTCAGAACTTGACACCTGGCTAGGAGTGACATCATCAGCCATTTAATGCTGAGATCCCAGCAGCCAGCTGTTATACCCAAAATAGCAAGATACCCTCCAAAGAGATCTTACCATTTTTCAGCCAAATCCTTGAAATGGCCATCTCCAGCAGTCTGAAATGACCCATCTGACCTCATTGGCTCTGCCCAAAGCAAACAGCTTTTTCATGATGACTGTCACAGCTTTTCCTAACAGTTGGGATAGCTTTTTCATGATAGCTGTCCCAGCTTTTCCTAACAGCTGGGACAACCTTTTCAGAACAGCTGTGACAGCTGAACCAGCAGCCTGAGCATTACTATTTTTTCCATTTTTGGCTAAAACCAAAACCAACTATTGAAACTACCTTTCTCTTACTAAAATGCTTTCCTTTTCTGGTACTTTTTCCCCAGCAACTCTTACCCAAAATAGTAAGAATGCCTTAAAGCTAAACCTACCATTTTTGGCCAAATCTTAAAATGGATTCTCTGAAGATTCATTGTTGTGGGGGACATATTTGGTCTGATATTCTTTGCTAAAAGATCCCCTAAAAACTTAGCTAAAGGGGACCCTTCATGAACACCTCAAGGGGGAACACGAATGGAGAACAACTCTCTCACAAGTTTCCCTATTCTTTTTCCCTTGAATGATCTCCTGAAGCTCTTAATGAAATACTAAGCTTCTGGGTGTTTAGTTTCAAAATGAGAAACTAAACTCTTGAACCCTTAGCTCACAAATGCCCTTCATAAGCCTTCATACAATCCCAGCAGAAAATCCCAGCAGCTTTGCTAAACACACTGCTACACTATTACTCCTCATATACTCATTCTCGATTCTCAGAAAATACACCTATCTCACTGCTCCTATCTCCAAATACCTAAATACATCTCTATGCTCTTCTTTTACAAAAGTCTTTCATCTTGGAAAGCCATCTCAACAACTTCTCCAGCGGTTATGATCTCACATTTCTACTATCTTTAACCACCATATCTCTCATACTTCCATGCATCACACATCTTACAAATACTATATCTCACAACAGATCTATATATTTTACCATCTCAATACTTCTCAAGAGATGTCAAACACTTATACTAAAAGCCCTTCTCATGGGAGGCATGAACTTCTATTACTAAAGCCCTTCTCCTAGAAGGCACCAAAATCTCATATCAAAGCCCTTTTCTTAGAAGGCACCACTACTTCTTACATAAAGCCCTTCTCTCATAAGGCACATATACTCCATATAAAAGCCCTTCTTATAGAAGGCAATACTACTTATAACTTCACAAAAACTAAAAGAGCATTGTAAAAGGGAAAACTCATTTAAGTGCATGATAAGAGGGGCAAACTTAACCAACCCCTACACACACCTGGGCATACTTTCTCTCCCTCCAGTTGCACCATTTTTTCCCCTTCAAGCTTGAAGTTATCATGGCAAACTGTCTCTCTACCGCTGGGGTCACTCTGCTGGAATATTATCAACTCACAGAAGCTGCACCGCTGGGGCTGCAAACCATCAGAGATAAGTGACTTTGCTTCCTTATCTTTAAACTTACATTATTGAGTACATGATTACTTTATCTCTAAATGAATACTACTTTATTTCAACTATTATTACACCTAATCAAAGCTACCATATCAAACACATATTACATGTTTACTCAACAATTATTGTGATTCTTAGATTTTGGCCTTAATGATTGTTAGGCTTAAAAATACACCGGTAGTCGTTGGACCACGTGGCCCAATGTTGAGTTCCGGGTGCAACTTCCTAAAAAGAACTTGGGCCTAGTAAGCTCATCCCTCCAACAAATCACACGTGGCAACCGAAAAATGGCCCCAAACATTTGGCGACTCCACTGGGGAGTTGCATGTATTGTCACATCATGCCCCCGAACTCTGGAATCACATGTCATAAAGGAGAACTTGATTCCCAATACTCAAAACCACTTGATCCAGCAGCTCATGACGTTGAGTCACAACAATATTATCCCATTACTATTAACGGAAATGCTATTCCACTTGTTTCTCTATTATTCGAAAGCTCCACGTCTGCAACATGCCTATTATGAGCTTATTAACTCCATAAAAGAAGCTCTTTCATCATTCCAGCGATAGAGAGCCTCAACGGTAGAAACACCTTTTACCGCTAGAGATCCCCTCTATTATCTGTCATTTCAGCCATAGAAGGCCTCAGCAGCAGAAATCTCTCTTACAGCTGGGGTTCTTCGTTATTATCTATCATTCTAGCGATAAAGGGTCTCAACGGCAGAAACGCCACTTACCGCTGGAGATCTCCTCTATTATCTGTCATTTAAGCCGTAGAAGGCCTCAGCAGCAGAAATCTCTCTTACAGCTAGGGGTCTTTGTTATTATCTATCATTCCAGCGATAGAGGGCCTCAACGGCAGAAACGCCTCTTACCGCTGGAGATCTCCTCTATTATCTGTCATTTCAGCCATAGAAGGCCTCAGCAGCAAAAATCTCTCTTACAACTGGGGGTCTTCGTTATTATCTATCATTCCAGTGATAGAGGGCCTCAATGGCAGAAACGCCTCTTACCGCTGGAGATCTCCTCTATTATCTATCATTTCAGCCATAGAAGGCCTTAGCAGCAGAAATCTCTCTTACAGCTGGGGGTCTTCGTTATTATCTATCATTCCAGCGACAGAGGGCCTCAACGGCAGAAACCCCTCTTACCGCTGGAGATCTTCTCTATTATCTGTCATTTCAGCCATAGAAGGCCTTAACAGCAGAAATCTTTCTTACAGCTGGGGGTCTTCGTTATTATCTATCATTCCAGCGATAGAGGGCCTCAACGGCAAAAACGCCTCTTACCGCTGGAGATCTCCTCTATTATCTGTCATTTCAGCCATAGAAGGTCTCAGCAGCAGAAATCTCTCTTACAGCTGGGGGTCTTCGTTATTATCTATCATTCCAGCGACAGAGGGCCTCAACGGCAGAAACCCCTCTTACCGCTGGAGATCTTCTCTATTATCTGTCATTTCAGCCATAGAAGGCCTTAACAGCAGAAATCTTTCTTACAGCTGGGGGTCTTCGTTATTATCTATCATTCCAGCGATAGAGGGCCTCAACGGCAAAAACGCCTCTTACCGCTGGAGATCTCCTCTATTATCTGTCATTTCAGCCATAGAAGGTCTCAGCAGCAGAAATCTCTCTTATAGCTGGGGGTCTTCGTTATTATCTATCATTCCAGCGATAGAGGGCCTCAACGGCAGAAAGACCTCTTACCGCTGGAGATCTCCTCTATTATCTGTCATTTCAGCCATAGAAGGCCTCAGCAGCAGAAATCTCTCTTACAGCTGGGGGTCTTCGTTATTATCTATCATTCCAGCGATAGAGGGCCTCAACGGCAAAAACGCCTCTTACCGCTGGAGATCTCCTCTATTATCTGTCATTTCAGCCATAGAAGGCCTCAGCAGCAGAAATCTCTCTTACAGCTGGGGGTCTTCGTTATTATCTATCATTCCAGCGATAGAGGGCCTCAACGGCCAAAACGCCTCTTACCGCTGGAGATCTCCTCTATTATCTGTCATTTCAGCCATAGAAGGCCTCAGCAGCAGAAATCTCTCTTACAGTTGGGGGTCTTCGTTATTATCTATCATCCCAGCGATAGAGGGCCTCAATGGTAGAAACGCCTCTTACCGCTGGAGATCTCCTCTATTATCTGTCATTTCAGCCATAGAAGGCCTCAGCAGCAGAAATCTCTCTTACAGCTGGTCCAGCGATAGAGGGCCTCAACGGCAAAAACGCCTCTTACCACTGGAGATCTCCTCTATTATCTGTCATTTCAGCCATAGAAGGCCTCAGCAACAGAAATCTCTCTTACAGCTGAGGGTCTTCGTTATTATCTATCATTCCAGCGATAGAGGGCCTCAACGACAGAAACGCCTCTTACCACTGAAGATCTCCTCTATTATCTGTCATTTCAGCCATAGAAGGCCTCAGTAGCAAAAATCTCTCTTACAGCTGAGGGTATTCGTTATTATCTATCATTCCAGCGACAGAGGGCCTCAACGGCAGAAATCCCTCTTACCGCTGGAGATCTCCTCTATTATCTGTCATTTCAGCCATAGAAGGCCTTAGCAGCAGAAATCTCTCTTACAGCTGAGGGTCTCCGTTATTATCTATCATTCCAGCGATAGATGGACTCAGCAATAGAAACTCCTCTTACCGCGGGGCATATTCATCTCTTCAACAAGAGAGAGCCTCATACAACTGGGTAGATCTATTATTATCCAGCAGCCCAATAAGAAAGGGTCTAATCGACAGCAACCTTTTTTACCACTGGACATGTTTATCTTTCCAGCTACAAAAGGCATCAGCAACAGATTACCCTTCTTTGGCTACACTATTGCCTAGCAGTTCAATATCAAAGGGCCTTATCAGCAAGCCCTTATATAGCTGGGAAGATCTATTATTATCCAGCAGCCCAGCAACAAAGGGTTCAATCAACAGTAAGCTCTCACACATTATTATCCATCACTTCTGCAACAGCAGGGCTCATCAAACAGAAAGCCCTCATTTTGCTGAACAATCTATTTCTTCCCCAGCAGTTCAATCAGAAAAACCTCCAGCAGAAAACACTTCTTCAGCTGGATGAATTATTACATCTCTAAAGCCCACTACGATGCGGCGTCTTACAAAGTCCCACTACAACGCGGCGTCTTACAAAGTCCCACTACGATGTGGCTAATTCAAAGTCCCACTACGATGTGGCTAATTCAAAGCCCGCTACGATGCGGCATCTTTACAAAGCCCGCTACGATGCGGCATCTCTAAAGCCCGCTACAATGCGGCATCTCTAAAGCCCACTACAATGTGAAAGCCCGCTACGATGCGGCATCTTTACAAAGCCCGCTACGATGTGGCATCTCTAAAGCCCGCTACGATGCGGCACCTTTACAAAGCCCGCTACAATGCGGCATCTCTAAAGCCCACTACAATGTGGCAACTTCAAAGCCCGCTACGATGCGGCACCATTTACAAAGCCCGTTACGATACGGCACTTCTACTAAGTCCGTTGCTACACGGCAATATTTTACAAAATCCTAAATCATCTTTACAAAGCCCAAATGTTATTTTGGCACCTATTTTACAAAGCCCAAATGCTATTTTGGCACTTATTTTTACAAAGCCCAAATGCTATTTTGGCAACTATTTCTAAAAGCCCAATATTATTTTGGCAACTATTTATAAAAAACTCAAATTCTCAAAAGCCCAAGTATTATCCTTGAAAATATTCTATCAAAAAGCCAAATACTAGTTTGGCAAAATTTTACAAATACCCAAAAGCCCAAGTACTACCCTTGGCAATATTTTCTCAAAAGCCCAAGTACTATACTTGGCAACATTTTATCTCAAGTACTTGGCAATACTTTACAAAAGTCCAATACTATTTTGGCAACATATCAACAACTCAAAACTACTACTTTTTGGCAAATAATTATTTCATGAAAGCCCAAATGTTATTTGGCAAATAATATCATATTATGCTCAAAAGCCCAAAGTTAATACTTTGGTAACGACATATTTCAAAAGCCCATGATTCAAGTCCATGGCAAAACTATGTTATCAATGGAATTCAATCCCATATTAAAAGCCCATGGCTCAAGCCCATGGCAATTACTTATCAAAGCCCATGGCAAATCTCATGGCAATTATCTCTATTATCTCTATTTCACTAACATACAGGTTATCATTCGATGCCTACATTCAAAGAAGTGAAGAACTTTGCAAGAGAACTTTCTTAATCCATCTCGGATCATGCCGATATTTTGCTACATTACTATTCAACCTACTTCCATTGCTACATGGGGAATCTTTGCTGAAAAATATTCTCATGAAGAATTAAGGATCACTCTGGCTACCCTCCACAAGCAAAAATCAGATCCAAATCTTACTCGAATACATCCAGCAATTCCATGGCACTATTCCAAGCTACCTATTGCTGTATCTCCACATCACCAATCTACCTAGCTGTTGCAAAGGTCTGAAAAGTTACTGCACGAGCAAAAGCCTTGCACCGCTGGGAAGCAAGATGAGTATTCCACAGTCTTTGTTATTTCTGATCATAACCTAGCAAATGGTGAAAAATGCAAGAAGCCAATGGCCAACAACTTGACAAGAATACACCTACCGCTGGAAGAAAATGAAGTAGTCTCCAAACTATCTAAGTCCAACAAAGAATCATCTACCAACATGGCACCCTTAATTCTTACTTAAGGGCAACAAGAGATTCAGCTGAACTTACTTCCTAAACACAAGGCGAAAGCTGCCACCATACTATTATACTATTGGATCCAGACCATCGTCATCAATCTAGTATTTCCTATCTCACCGCTGGAACTCATGCGAGCTATACTTTCCTAGAAGCTACCAATACTATTTCCTTCATAGAAAGATCAAATATTTTCAATCATTATCATCTACTCGATAGTCATTACATTCAGCAAACCATAAAGTCATCTAGAATGATGAATCACCTATTCAAATCAAGAAAAGATTATTCCAGCAGTAAGCTGACACACACCCAGCAGCTTGCCTGGGCAGACAGAACAGACTCCAGCTACTCATATTCAGAACTCCAGCAGATCCATCAGTTTATATAGTTGCCTCCAGCAGACAGACTTACTGATCTAGCATACTCAATCAAGTGATCATCATACAAGATCATTGCCACAAGTGCCTACGCTATTCCAAGCAGCAAAGTGCCAAATTCACTGCTGAATTTGTCAAGGTACTCCTCACTTGCTAACATATGCATATCCAAGGCCTCTCTACACTTGGGGGCTTAGTGTTATCAATCCAAAGGTTCCATCTCTAGGGGCTATAATTGGATGTTTATCATCAATGGAGGCATTTCCACTATACAAGTCTATTGGCCCAGCAGTGCCCAATTTCTTTCAAGAATACATTACTTATCAATTTGGCACTCTCACAAGATTACAAGCAACAAATGAAGCTCTATCCATTGGAGTACTATTATTTCAAGTTATGGCAATCCCACGCACTCTCTTCAAAGCCGTGGAAGTCCCAAGCACCCTCTTCAAAGCCGTGGTAGTCCCACGCACTACACTATTGGAATCATAGCGGTCTTATGCATCACACCGCTGGGATCTTTGCAAACATCATCTTACACTTGGGGGCTTGGTCTTTCACTATCTATTTGAAAAGACTACATGTAGATCTACACGAAGACCAACCACTCCACCAATTAAGTCAAAGCTACTGCTCCAGCTATGAAACTTTCTGCTGCATTAAATCTACACATGCCCAGCAGCACCTATTCTATTACTCCGGCAGTGCTATCAGATTCAACAATATGATCATCACTTATGACTCTATCAATACAATCATAATCATGTAGCCAATCCTACGAGTGGCCATGCAATCTCTATGCCTCCTAAAGCAACTCTTCCAACAAGGACAGAATCTCAATGGAAAGCTCATATTATCTTGAACATCTCTATCAAATTTCTTCAAGAACTTACTACAATCAGCAGTATCAGTAAAATATTCATCTGCTATGATGTCAAAATACATTCTGGACTACCCCAGCCGTGAGCTCAGTATTCAGACTTTCAGCAGCACCACACCCTGGTGCATCACCTAATCTTATTCCAACCAACACACTTGCGCAACTCAAAAGTTCCCTTGGTAAACTCTCATACATCCGGCGGTTTATTTCGGGTCTCGCTGCCCTCACAGTTGTCTTTACACAACTACTGAAGAAAGGAAAACCCTTCCGCTGGGATTCCAGATGCCAGCAGGCGTTCCTCCAGTTGTAGTAACTCATGACCAAGCTACCAACCGTATGTGCACCCATACCAGGGAAACCACTCAAGCTGTATTGGCTACTAATAACGAAGCAATAGGGGCACTCATAGCCCAAGATGATCAAGAAGGGATCAAGCGACCGGTTCATTATGTTAGCAGAAAATTAATGGACGCTGAAACTCGCTATCCAAGGGCTGAAAGGGCCTATCTTGCCCTAATATATACTGCCCAGCAACTACGTCATTATCTACTAGCTTACACGGTATAGCTCTTAACAAAATCTCATCCAATCCACTCACTCTTGAGGCAATCGGTTCTTTCCGGAAGGCTAGCGCGATGGCTCTTGCAATTATCTGAGTTTGAGATCATAGTAATCACCCTAACAGCCGTAAGGGGTCAAGACATCGCTGATTTGTTGTCAAATTTTCCTAGTGAGGACAGCTGGGACATTACTGATGATGTACCTGGAGAGCTGCCAGCAATTGCACTAATAGAAACAGCTGGGGGCTGTCTGGATTTTACATTTTGATGGATCCTCTACCACTTCTGAAGGAGGGGCTAGAATAGTCCTATCCAAAAGTACTAGAGAAACAGTGGGTGTGTCATTCAAGCTTGATTTTCCATGCACTAACAATATGGCTGAATATGAAGCATATCTCACGAGCCTAACGGTAACTCGTGAAATGGGTATCAAACATCTTCGAGTAGTTGGAGATTCAAATCTAGTTGCTTGCCAAGCTATAGGAGATTTTGCACTCAAGGAGCCATCTCTAGCTCTATATAGAGCTATCGCTCAAAGGTTGGAGGACTCTTTTGAAGAGTTCAATATCGAACACTCCCTAAGGTCTGACAATCGCTTCGCCGATGCCCTAGCCACATTAGGATCAAAAATCAGATTTGAAGGTGTAACTGTAGATTTTACTATTATGAAGAGGCCAATCCTAGTGGTATGAATGCTAAAGGAAGAGTTCTCTGATCAACCGCTGGGACAGAAAGATTGGCGGTCTTCCATTAAAGAAGCACTATTATCACCGGGTGAGAAGGATCATTTGAAGGTACTCAATGATTATGCTCTAATCACAAGAGAATTGTACAAAAAACTGCCTGGAGGAGTTCTAGCTAGATGCTTGAGCCCTGGTAAGTCCACTAAGCGGTTAAAAGAAGTTCATGAAAAATCTTGTGGCCCCAGCGGTTCTGTCAGTCTCTACAAACGCCTCCGATGGTTAGGCTATTACTGGCCAAAAATGGGCAAACCAACTGCAACATTACCTTGCTGCCATCACTCCAGCAGCACCACACCAGCTGCAATCCAAACTAGCTGCAACATTACCTTGCTGCCTTCACTCCAGCACCACTTCCAGCTGCAATCTTGACCAATTGCAACATTGCCTTACTGCCTTCAACCCAGCAGTATCATCTCCAGCAGTCAACAATCTCGGACTGCCTCATCTAAAAAGGTCTTCAAGCAAACCCATTACTCGTGCATGCCCTTGCAGTACAAGCTCATGCACTCGAGGGGCTAAATGTTGAGGACCATTTTTTCGGCCCACATGGCATTACTTCATTGGCAACCCATGCCACATCAACATATTATTGATTTTATGGGTAAATCTATTTAAAGCCCAAAATAAGCTCATATCTCATTCAACTACATGGATTGGGCTCACCTGGCCCACAAGATCCTTACTTCACGAGGCGGGTCCATAGTCCAAATTTCCTCTTCATCAATTGAGATCATAACCCCATGACATTATCAACGTCAACATATGGATCGAGCTTAAGTAATGAATCAAAGCTCATGGCCCATATTACCTCTCTTACACTCATGGCAAGCGGCTTCTTCAACAAGAACCCATATTTACACAAAATGACAACAAAACCCGAGGTACGTCATCTCATCTTCGACTTATAATCCAAGCTCATAAGTCACTTTGGGGAAACTTTGGGAGTCGTGGTTTGGAGGGCCAAGAGGTATGTTAAGTAAAGCTCCAGCGGTTTAAAGTTGATAAAAGAAACATGTTGCTTGGCGTGTCTTCTTCAACTCCCTAAACTCTGACGAGTCCGTGTGTAGCGGGTAACGTATGGTAAGCATCTCTTATCACGTAGCACTTAAAATGATAAAATTCCCCATTGTTCTTTTTCTATGCTTAATATTCATCATATGACAAATGCTCAATATCCCCAGCCATCTAACTGCTGGGAAGATTACTGTTCATTCAATCCCCAACTGTTGCTATACATATTCAGAAACTTCATTATATCATTCTACATAAATCTCATTACTTCTTTCAGCTAAAATCCAGCTCAAACACGTGGCCTAATCTGATTGGCTATATTTATCTCTCTCTCTATACAAAATATTTATGATATCTCTGAATACCCAGCTGCTGTCTGCCACAATCTGACCATATATTTCTCTGCCAGCTGCCATAGCAGAGCATTAAATACTCTTCTTGCTCACCAAGATTATGTCACAACCCAATGAGACCGTGACTAAATCTCTAAAGCTTCATTATCTTTCAACCAATCCTTCTATTATTTGCTAGAAATGTGTTATAATGGAACCTTGCACCAAAAACACAAACACCCAAAGAAGGAAGCATTTCCAGCTGAATCCCAGCAATGTATTCAGAACTTGATGCCTGGCTAGGAGTGACATCATTAGCCATTTAATGCTGAGATCCCAGCAGCCAGCTGTTATACCCAAAATAGCAAGATACCCTCTAAAGAGATCTTACCATTTTTCAGCCAAATCCTTGAAATGACCATCTCCAGCAATTTGAAATGACCCATCTGACCTCATTGGCTCTGCCCAAAGCAAACAGCTTTTTCATGATGGCTGTCACAGCTTTTCCTGACAATTGGGACAGCTTTTTCATGATAGCTGTCACAGTTTTTCCTAACAGCTGGGACAGCCTTTTCAGAACAACTATTACAGTTGAACCAGCAGCCTAAGCATTACTGATTTTTTCACTTTTGGCTAAAACCAAAACCAACTATTGAAACTACCTTTCTCTTACTAAAATGCTTTCCTTTTTTGGTACTTTTTCCCCAGCAACTCTTACCCGAAATAGTAAGAATGCCTCAAAGCTAAACCTACCATTTTTGGCCAAATCTTAAAATGGATTCTCTGAAGATTCATTGCTGTGGGGGACATATTTGGTCTGATATTCTTTGCTAAAAGATCCCCTAAAAACTCAGCTAAAGGGGACCCTTCATGAACACCTCAAGGGGGAACACGAATGGAGAACAACTCTCTCACAAGTTTCCCTATTCTTTTTCCCTTGAATGATCTTCTGAAGCTCTTAATGAAATACTGAGCTTCTGAGTGTTTAGTTTCAAAATGAGAAACTAAACTCTTGAACCCTTAGCTCACAAATGCCCTTCATAAGCCTTCATACAATCCCAGCAGAAAATCCCAACAGCTTTGCTAAACACACTTCTACACTATTACTCCTCATATACTCATTCTCTCATTCTCAATACTCAGAAAATACACCTATCTCACTGCTCCTATCTCCAAATACCTAAATACATCTCTATTCTCTTCTTTTACAAAAGTCTTTCATCTTGGAAAGCCATCTCAACAACTTCTCCAGCGGTTATGATCTCACATTTCTACTATCTTTAACCACCATATCTCTCATACTTCCATGCATCACACATCTTACAAATACTATATCTCACAACAGATCTACATATTTTACCATCTCAATACTTCTCAAGAGATGCCAAACACTCATACTAAAAGCCCTTCTCATGGGAGGCATGAACTTCTATTACTAAAGCCCTTCTCCTAGAAGGCACCAAGATCTCATATCAAAGCCCTTTTCTTAGAAGGCACCACTACTTCTTACATAAAGCCCTTCTCTCAGAAGGCACATATACTCTATATAAAAGCCCTTCTTATGGAAGGCAATACTACTCATAACTTCACAAAAACTAAAAGAGCATTGTAAAAGGGGAAACTCATTTAAGTGCATGATAAGAGGGGCAAACTTAACCAGCCCGAATATTATCAACTCACAGAAGCTGCACCGCTGGGGCTGCAAACCATCAGAGATAAGTGACTTTGCTTCCTTATCTTTAAACTTACATTATTGAGTACATGATTACTTTATCTCTAAATGAATACTACTTTATTTCAACTATTATTACAGCTAATCAAAGCTACCATATCAAACACATATTACATATTTACTCAACAATTATTGTGATTCTTAGATTTTGGCCTAAATGATTGTTAGGCTTAAAAATACACCGATAGCCGTTGGACCACGTGGCCCAATGTTGAGTTCCGAGCGCAACTCTCTAAAAAGAACCCGGGCCTAGTAAGGTCATCCCTCCAACAAATCGCACGTGGCTGGGCAACCGAAAAATGGCCCCGAACACCAACCAAACACAAACCCAAACATCAATAAGAATACAAACACAAACCCAGCAATCCATCTTCAGAAAACCTGCAATCCATCTTTAGAAAACCGAAAAAAAAAAAAAAAAAAAAAAAAAAAAAAAAGGCAAACCAGATTGAGATTTGAGACAATAATGCAGAAGGCAAAAAAAAAACCAAATCAAGAATTGAGACAATAATGCAAAAACGGGAGAGAAAAGTATCGAAACGAATTCCATACCGAATGAATGAATGAATGTTATTGCTGAAAAAGTTGCTCAATACATTCCTCCCCTGGCGCTATTGAGAATGGAGCCAAGCATACCCAACACTGCAAAAGCCAAAAGTGGGCTAACATCAAGAGTGTCAAAGATGGGTGGGATGATACTACGAAAGAGATTGAGATAAGGATCGCAGAGGTCACGAATGGCAGACAAAGGTTGACGATCCCACGGGATGTTAGGGAACCAACTGAGCAAAACCCTGACCATCAAAACCCCACTGTAGATGTCAAGCCATTTGGCGAGGCCAGCAGCTACAATGATGAGAGAGGTGTTGAGGTAGCCAGGGGGGCGATCCTTAAGAGAAGCAAAGAAAAGGGTTGTGGTGGCGGCGGTGGAGAGTACCAGGGGGGCGGTCGTTTTAGGGTTGGTTCGGGCCTTCGGAGAAGATGGATTTGAAGAAATCCATTGTAGTTAACTCTTCATACCCATTTCTTACTGATGTTTGGGTATGTGTTTATTGTTTTTGTGTTTAGTTGACAAGAAAAATCAGTTGTTGGGTTTGTGTTTGTTGCTTTTGTGTTTGGTTGACAAGGAAGATCTGTTGCTGGGTTTGTGATTTTTAGATTTTAATTTTGTGTTCTTAGATCTGGGTTACTGTTCTTGTTCAAGACACACTTAGATCTCAATTAATATAATTTTCGGTTTTTATTTCTGTTTTTAATTTTTTTTTAATTTAGATGCTGACGTGGAAAGCCACGTGGTTTATGTGGACATTATTTTAATATTTTTAACTTATGCCGTTTGCCACCTGTGCAATTTCCATCTCTGATGTAACGGCAAGGACTAAAACGAGACGCGTTTTCTAAGATAGGGACTAAAAGCGGTGGAAAAAAAATGTAAGGGACCAAAGTGGGAATCGCGTGAAAATGTAGGGACGAAAATGGGTTTTACGCCTTTAAAAAAATTATAATCTTACTTTAAGAATGCTACAAATGTGCAGTGAAGCTACTAAACCAATTTTTAATATCTCTAAATGTATATGTTTCTTTACTCCAATTTAGTTTACTTTTTCTTTATAATTTATGTACAACATTATTCAAAACTGTTTTACATAAAATATCACAAAATTATCTGTGCATTGCACGGGTAACTTACTAGTTGTTGTGTAAAAGAACTTTTTCCATCACTAAGATGATAGTATGGGCCAAATTGATAATAAGTTCAAAAACTTCATAACCAAATTGAAAATTCTTAAAATATGAAAGGCTAAAATAAATAAAAAAGGGTAAATTGTAAAGTACACCCTAAAAGTTTGGTGGTACTTCAATTTCACATCCTAAAGTTTAAAATTTTAGATTTTACAATATGATGTTTCCCTCCTTTATCAAATGTAGCCCCTCCATTAGTGACTCGCCTACGTGGCCATTAAGTGACATTATGGCATGTGATATTTACTTGTAAATGATGTGATTGACGGTAAGTGTTTGGGATATGTATTTTTGTTTTAGAATTAAGGAGAATGAGAAAGATACATTCTATATCAACTTTTATTCTATAATATTCCTCCAAAGTTTTTTTTTTTTTCCTTTTGTTTTTTTTCATTCTTTCAATTGAATAATTATAATGGATATGTGTATACAATTTATAATTGTTGCTTTTTATGATAAACTCATTACTCATAAAATTCTATAACAATTATGTTATAATATATATACAACATATTTCAAACTATTTTACGTAAAATATTACAACATTATCCTTGTATCGCACAGAAAACTTACTAGTTTAATGATAATGGTAATAGACAAATATATTTTATTTGAGGGTTTTATGCCAAAAATTACAAAAGTAACTGTAGTGCCCACATGCCACATTCCTTTGGAGTGCTCTAAACAGACTCCAAATTAAGGTGTTTATATGAAATTAAATAACTCCAATAGCATAAGAAATATTTCTGTTTTACACAAATTAAAAGAGCAATATTTTTAGTGACTTCGAAGACGAATTGGAAGTCCTTTTTCCGGAGTTGGCATCATGTCACCTATAATCTTCTCTTCAGGATGGAGCACCTCCCATTTAAACTTCTTCACCACATTGTGAACAAAAGTGAGTATTGCTAGCCGAGCATACTCTTTCCCAGGGCACATACGAGGTCCACCACCAAATGGAACAAATGTGAACGGTGGAAAAGTATTAGAATCCTCATACCTTGACGGGTCAAACTTTTCTGGCTCAGGAAAGAACTCTGGGTTCTTATTTGTTGTACTCACTGTCCAATATACCTGCCAAAAATAATATAATATTATATACATGTGGAATATATCATTCCTAGGCCCATTACAGGTTAGTTACATTCGCATTAACATTATAATAGTCAAAATTCATGTGCGTACCTTCCACCCCTTTGGAACTGTGTAACCAGCGTAGGTAAAATCAGTTAGGACTTCCCTGAAAGTACCCTGAAGTGGTGGTGTGAGCCTCATCACTTCATATATCACATTCCATGAATACTTCATTTTCTGTATGTCATCCCACTCCAACAAGTCTCCAGGATTTTTTGCAGCTGACACCTCTAATTGCTCTAGTTTCATAAATTTCAGTAAAAAAACACAATCCATTAGTAGTTATATGAGTATTTTTTCAAATAGGTTTTTTTTTTTTTTTTTTTTCATTAGTAATTCTATTGTGATTAACCAACTTTTAGCAAGAAAAGAATCTTGTAAGTCTCATCCTTTACAAGGAGAATCAAGATTCGAATTCCCATCCTCCACTAATAATTATCTTATGGGACCTTCAGCAGATGTTGTTGAATTAAAAAAACGCACTTGAGTAGGAAAATTAAAAAGAAGAAAAGATGAAGTAGGTACCAGCTAGGATTTTCTCATAGATTTCGGGTCTCTCTCCAACGTATTTCATGAAGAAAGTCATGGCAGTAGCCACAGTGCTATACCCAGCAACAATCAAACCCATAATCTTATCAGCAACTTCGGCCTCTGGCATGTACTTCCCGGATGGATCAGTAACAACAATCATGTGTGACAATATGTCCTGCATAGGTTGTCCTGATGCAATAGCAGACTTCTTCTCCTGAATAACACTCCTTAGCTCCTTTCTGATTGCCGCAGCAGCTTTGTTTGCTTTGTAAAATATAGTTCCTGGAAACTTTACTGGAATTGAATGCAACCCAACTGTAATATCATCAAAATTGTTAACAAGTCTAGCAATTCGCTCAGGATCATCAGTGCCCAGAAAAAATCTACACGCAAGACTCAAAGTTAGAGTCTTGGCAAGAGGGAAGGCCTTGACTACATCATTTCCTTCCCAATAACTTTGCATTTGTTGCTTTGTGATAGAGTCCATTTTCCCCAAGTACCTCACCAATGCTTCGGGCTTCAAAAACCCAGGTGACCTTAAGATTTTGGACTCAGCATCGCGTGAGGTTTGGACTGGAGCAGCTGTTTGCGTTTGGTAAGAACGGAAGATCTTTTGCATAGAATGAGGACGAAATGCAGTGAAGAGCTTTTGCTCGTTGGAGAACAAGAATTTGTGTCCACTTGACCCACATATGACTACTGTTTCCTCACCAAGAATCTTGGTCTTGAATATATCAGGGTTGTACTTCTTCATCCTATCAAACACAAACTTCTCTGGCTTCCCAAATAGGAACTCAAGGGTTTCGCCCATGATAGGCCATCCAAAGCTCCCTGGTGCCAGGTTTTTGTGACCATTGTTGGACTTCCTTGTGAAAGCCAAGATGGAAAAAGCAAGAAATACAGGGATCAAACATAGGATTAAGAGGAATGCAGCCATTGTTGTTGTTATCAAGTGAGTAATCTGTGATTAGTGAGTTGGGCAGGGTATGATACTTTGTTTTATATAGGGGTAGTGGGCACACCTATTTGTATATAGTTCCATAATCTTTCTTTTTTAGTCGACCCCGTATTTCTCACGCCTAGAGTCGTCAACTTTGAATAATGACCAAAAGCCACTAATCAATGAAAAAGGGACTTTTGATTTATGGGGGGCTTTCATATTTACAGGTTTTTGAACTGGTGGGAACAAGAGAAGCCTCAACAAACAAACAAAAAAATAAAATAAAATACCAAAGTGAGGTGGGTTGTTTCACCTAAATAAACTTCTATTGGTTGCAACCACAGATATCTACCAGTTGTGAGATCAATACTATCCAATGTCTAAGCTCACAAATTTGTGTCACAACTATTCAGGTGGCAAATTGTGAATGGTGGATCTATATGAAAGTGACAGATAACCAATCACAATCTGAGTTATAAGATAATTGTGACAAAAATTATGATATTTTATGTGATACTAGGACTACTCGTTGTGAAAATGCTAAATTTTAACATTTTAAAACTCCAAATCACAAAAAGAAACCCCAAGAACCGGGTTCTTGTATCCAAAAGATAAAGAATAAATTGCACAAACATGTCCAGTTGACCACGCAGCACCTGAAATAATGTTACTTATGAACCTGGTCTAATTTCAGTTTAAAATCTAACTTTTTTTTTAATGAATGGACTTTTTATATATAAAAAAATTTCTGAATAAAAAAGTGAGTTTTTAGTGTGGATTTATCAATTTCACACCATGTGACGGTAAAAATAATACTACATGTACCACCAAAATCTTGATGGAACTATTGTTGTAAAGACAACACATTTGTGTGTTTAGTGCTTTATGATCTAAAAGCACATCCTCTATGCGGAAAGAAACGCACAAAAGATGAAAAATGTACTCTGCCCCTCGTGACCACATAAATTGAACTCTTTTACCAATACTATGTTTGATAAATTGCTATTTTATCCTCACCATACATCTTCCAAAGCCATTCACAAATATCTTCTTACCATTCAGGTTACTCAACCAAGTCCAATGCCTTTCCCTCTCCTTTGTGTGTGAGTTTGTTCAAAAAAAAAAAAAAAAAAGTCCAATGCTATATTATTACAAGAAAATTTTAATAACAATTTCTTAGATGTTTCTTAAATTCCCCATTCACTACGTGGCCAATACACCACAACTATATGAATTATTGACTAATGCACTTCTTTGTGTATAATTAGAAGTTATAACTTCTAAGATCACTTGATTTAGTTTAATTGGGGTATGCCATTGACAATCTTGGCATGATAGTTACTCCCTAAGTACAAAATAGTCAAGGGATGAGCAAGGGTAGGAGAGTAGAGGAAGGGGTTCGAGTTGCTGCAGTAACAATTCATAAATACTCCAACCATACTAAAAAACTGATACAATACGGTATGAACTTTACACAAATTTTAGGGTTTTGATTCTCACATATCCACTATTTCACATCTCGTTTTTTATACATACTTTATGGGTTAAAATGAGGACATTTTCGCATCAATTAGAGATGTGTGAAAGAGTGTGAAAGATTTTCCTTTTCTTTTTACTTTACCCTTTTACTAAATACTCATGAGGTACAGTTTATTTTAAAGTTCTTTAAAATGAGTTGTTTAAAAAAGTTATTTGTGGAAAAAATAAAGAAGAAGAAAAAAGAGGGTAGGGGGTAGGGGAAGGGGTTTAGATGCTGTCGCAACAATGCATAAATATTCTAACCATATTCAAATAAAGGTATAGTATCATACAAACTTTACATAAATTTATTTTAAAGTTTTGATTCTCACACGTTCACTATTTTACATATCTTTTTTCACATCTACTTTTATGTGTTAAAAAGTAGATATTTTCCGCATCAATTATGAATATATGTTAAATAGTGGATACGAATAAGTGTGAAAGAATATTTTTCCTTTACCTTGTTATTAAATACTCATTTGATATAGTTTATTTTTAAAGTTCTTTGAAATTGAGTTGTTTAAAAAAAGTTATTTCTAGGAAAAAAAAGGGAAAGTGGAATTTCAAAACAGAAATAAAGAAAAGAAAATGGTTTGTGATTTTGGTTTAGCTTTTTTTTTTTTTTTTTTCTTTTCTTTAGAGAATATAAGATTTTGAATTTGGTTAAATCTCTTAAATTTGTTTCTTGGATTTTTTTTTATTTATATAAAAATAGAAGATGAAAAAAAAGGGAGAAAACTACATATATAGCACTGCTTTAGATAAATTTGGATGATGAGTTCTTATTAGTTTAATTGATAAAATCTTTTATTATTGAATTGAGGATCTAGTTCAAACTTCAGTTATCCTGAAAACCAATTAATGTTTTAGCCCGATGATAACCATAGGTTAAAATTTTATTATATCTAAAAATTTATAAATAAAAAAAAGAACAAAACAAAGAAGAAAATGAATTTGGATGGAATGGCTTTTTTTTTTTTTTTTTACGGAAAATTTTGAAATTACCATTAAAAATATAGTATAAAATGAATATAAAAACAAATTAGGTGTAAATTTTTTAATTTATCCCAATGAATCATAAGATTAAATTTATTAGCTTCTAAAAAAAATATTAAAGTTATTCATGCGGTGTTGTTTTTATTGGACACAATAAAAAACGGGGTGGGTCTTCACAACCCTCGTAATCGCATTCATATCCTTGATCTCATTATTATTATTATTATTAATTTTTTTTTTTTAGTAGCAGTGGGTGAAATTTTTTGTATACACACAGACTTGTCCATAGTCACTTATTGCTGCAATGATTGCCCATCCCCATCTCCACCTCCAATTACTAGTTTCCTGAGTTATTGTCCCTTCACTAGTGGTCATTTGTGACGGGACTTGTGATTTCTGAATATCCTGCAAAAATTGAGCAGCTTGGTGTTGGAATTTTTGTTCAACAATCGCATTATTGGTGTTAGACTAACTAACGGTTGACTTTATGGGTTTATTTTATTTTTTGATGGGTCAATAACTTCACACTTTATTAAGCCATTCAATTTTTAAAGTCTGATTCTCAAAAAATAAGTTTTAAAGTCCAAAACCATGTGCCCGAGTCTACCCAATGCGAAATTGAGTGAGATGAATATCAAACCTAAGTTTTTGTTAAGAGTTAAGACAAATTTTGTCTCGATTTGTCTTGAAAAGAGAAAAAAGTGTATTATATATATACACATTTTTATTTCCAGAAAACTTATCTCCATCCTCATTTTTAAACCCAAGAGTGATAAATTGTGAACTTGCTTGAAATTTTGGATAGAAACTGTTCTACAATACATGCCTTATTTACGTTTCATATTGTTTTTTTAATATATATAAGCGGTATGATGACTTTTAATCAGAATATTTCATTTTATGTCTATAAAATACTTCAGAAATAATACGAACGAACTGTGATAAATAGAATTTGAGACATTCAAATTTACTATATTTCTTCAGGTTCAGTATTGCCCTCAAATGAACTTATTCATTCCTTTTTGAATATAAGCTAGACAGTGATTTTTTTTTTTTTTTTTGGGGTCAAAAAAAGGGAATGGGAACCACAATAACAATATTAAACAATTCAATTGATTGTCAGATAGAAATCAAATCTGGAATGTGAATCAAAGTAAAAGCGGAATGGAAGACTTTGATAAAGGAAAGGTTAGCGGTCTACAAACCACATGTAGATATGTGTACTTCGATAGGAAGAGTTTGGTTTTGGCCATCTTGTGTTGACATTAAAATGAGAGATCTGGAGGATCGATCGGAGTCTGGAGTTGACATTAAAATAATTCATGAATACCTTTCTCTTAATTTTAAAAAATACATTGACTTCAAACTTCAAAGTGGAGACTTTTGGAACTTACTGGGAAAGGTGGTTCTGCGTATAAGATGTATAGTGGAAGAGACAAGAATCGAACTTAAAATCTCTAGCTCTGATATCATATTAAATTATCAATTATCTCAAAAAATTAAACTATTAAAATACAGTAAATTTAATTATTTAACTACATATTTTTAACATGTTGTGTCCACAAAAATAGTCCCATTAAGATCCCAGTGGCACATATAATATTATTTTTATCAATCATGTGATATAAATGAGTCCACGCGGACCACACCAATGACCCCATTTTTATTTAGCCCAAAAAAGAAGACTTTTGGAACTTACTGGGGAAGGTAGTTCTGCGAGGACAGGGAAAAGACTGGAAAAAAGCAAAACGAAAACATGAAAATTTAGAGGAGGAAGAAGTTTGAGAAAGAAGGAGCGGAGGAAAAAACATAACTGAAGGAGCCATGCATTGATTTGCCTCTGGAAGTGTTTGAAGGTCTAAAACTATTTAAGAATGAAAATAAGAATGAACGAGTTAAAAAATTCTTATTCTAATTTATTTGTAGGAGTTAAAAAATACAATGCTTTGAAAGTAGCTTTTCCTAACTAAAAAAAAAAGGAAATTTTAAGAATAAACTGATTTCAACAACATTACAAAATTTATTACATAAGTCTTAGTTACAAGACGGCGTGTCAATTTTATATAAAAAAATTTTAAAAATATATCTATTATATTTTTTATTAAGTTAATTAAATATATGTATGACGGAACGATAATTGGAGTGAAATCAATGTATGCATTACAAATAGAAAAAGTAATAAAAAAATAACATATCAATTAATAAAGTAATATAGAGAGAATGACTTCAAATAGATAATAGAATACATTAAAGAAAGAATTTATATACAACCGACCATAACTAGTTTATTAAAAATCTAGAATCGACCCCAAAATTTTGGGACCAAAGCTTAATTTTTGTTTTTGCAAATATTATATTGTTGATATAGCACCAATTAACTTCATTATTATATTAAAAAACAAGCTAATCTCAATGTCAAAGTTTCTGAAACTCTAAAGGTCATTTTTACCGGCCTAAATCTAGTATGTCCATGCACTCATATCTATGCTTTTTTTTTTTTTTTTCTTTTGTGTAAATAGAGTCTTTTATTCAAGTAAGAGAATAAATTCAGTCCAGATGCAGCATAAAATGGTACTTTTACGCCCTCTAATAATGATGTGCCACATCAGATTTTTGCAAATAAAAGATTAAGCACTTCCACACTAAATCAAACCCTCTTCAAAATAGAAAACCAAATCCCATGCCACTTCTTCCTTAAATAGAGATGCTGCTGAGAGACTCTGGTTACGGCCATCGAAGGTGGAGGACAACTCGCGGTGGAGGAAGTGGGTCACAGAGGAGCCTTCGGGGGCGGTGCCAATAACCCTCCAAACCCAACATGTACACTGCCTAAAACACTATCTCTCAATCCATAAGAATAGAAATTGCACTCTTTAAGTAATTATTGTATAGTTTGAAGTATTGCTCCCTCCTCTCACATGAGAAGTGGGCCTCATCTTAGGGCCCAGCTCTCATGCGAGAGGACGGATCTCTTGAACTACCCAATAAATTTTCCAATTATTCAGTCATATCTATGCTTGATTGTCAGCCATTGTCATTCGAACTGATTGCATATGAACTCCATTACTAGTTACTACCTTAGGTTAGGTGAACGTGAACATTGATTGGACATATAGAAGACGAGTCGAACAAGTAGGCTTGATGCGAATTTATTCTGGGGGTCAAATTTCTATCATCTTCCAATTAATATTTGATGTACTTATTTAGTAAACAAAGACCAACGGTGGTCTGCTGAGGAGACACAACGCACAGTTCTGACCATACAGTTTACCACCAAAAAAAAAAAAAAAAAAGTAGTTCTGGTGCCACAACTTGTGGCACAACTGCACCAGACTTTTTCCAAAAAAAAAAATTAGATGATACATAATTTCAAAGGAATATGGGAAATCACTAATGTCCAACTTTGTTTAGCACGTCAAACTTCGATTATTAGTTTGTTCAAGGTCAGAGGATACCGAGGGATTTGTTCTGAACAATTGCTTTGCTTTCTTTCAAATATTTTGGGCGCAGAGTAAAAAATACATGAAATTAAGGCTACCACGTTTTAAAGGAGGGGTATGTATCTCTCTCTCCAGTCAAATTTATATATTTTGGTTCACCATGATCTGATTATTAATAAATAATTATAAGTTTTCTTAAAATTTCATTTATCTTGAATTAAATATTTAAAAAAAATTATTTTAAAAAAAAACATAAGAAAATAGATTATGAAATTGAAGAGATATGATGTTTAAACATGCTTTGCTCCGTTTGTATGTGTTTATAAATTTCGTTATTTTAATTATTTTTATGTACAGTTTTTTTTTTATATAGAATTTCTCGCTTTTTAGTAAAATTATATTTTTATGTAGTAAACAAAATAAACTAATAGAAATTAGTCTATCCGTTCCAAAATTGGTTAAAAATTAAAGGGATTCTTTGATATATGAATTAAAACATCAAGAGGTGAAGTGTAATTTACAAAAAGAGAAAATAAGAGAGTGTTTTTGACATTTTCCTAATCTCAAGAAAAGTTATTGTAATTTATTCTTATTTATTTATTTAACTTACTTATGTGAGACTAAATATAGTTGGAATAAACACATTAACAGCTGTTTTGACAGCTACTATAAATTTTTTTTTTAAATATTTTTCTATGTTTATTTAATATTTTTTTTAGAATTATTTAATTTATATCTGAAGCAATATAAACTTATCAAAATAGGAGTGTAACACCATCCCTAATTTATAAGTAGAATCAAATGTTTCAAAAAGGACAACCCAAGAAAGCTCCTGCAATTAATGGTAGCAACATTTTTCAATTTTTGTGTTTTCCATTCCCTTTTCCGGTTTTCCCACACTAGCTAGTTGTTCATTAAATGTTGGGGAAAAAAGCACGATCATGACTTGTGATTCACATCACCTACTCCCAGCTTGTTTTTTAGCTTTGCATTTTTTTACTTTTATTTAGTCTATTATGGGCGGCGATAGCTTACAACCTGTGTCCCCAATCATTCTGATCCTTTTCCTTACCAACTATATGAGTTTCCTATAGCACTTTGCCATTTGACAAAGTCACTACGACGGTCAAACCCCACTAAACCCGCTAGAAATTTTTTTTTTTTTTTTTTAATGCACCATCATTAACAAAGAAATTAACTTACATAAGACTAAAAGGAAATAAGATAGCATTAGGTGTACGTAACAGGGACAAGTGGAGTGCCTTTCACATAGGAAGCGATCCTACATATGTGTGCCCCACCCCCATTCCATGTAAAAATCGTTATTCCTGTTCCCATTACACACAATTTTCTCTAACTAAACATGACAAAAAAAATCTTGGGACACAAACATTACCACACAATTTATCAACTATATGTGTCAAGTAGTGATTGGATTACTTATTGCTAAGTACCAGTAGTGATCTCAAGCGTAAGTGATGTAATTCAATTACATATTGACGATTGTGCAAATTATAACAAAGTGTGTGGTAAATGTTGTGTTCTTAGAAGAATTAAAAACTCGACCAACTATGTATAGCTTCAAGATAAGATTTAACGTGTAGCTTTCTATGATAATATTAAAATTACCTTGGCCTTGACTCCTACCATAAAAAATTATTAAAAAAAAAAAAAAAAAAAAAAAAAAAAAAGCTACCTGAATTACCATCTATTTGCTTCAATGGTCAACCTTGACTACCTCTAGGTCAATGGTGTAACTCTTCTTAACCGTGGGACCAAATTAGGAAAAAGGCATTACATCTATTACCGTTACACAGAATTTTTTCCAACTCAACTCGACAAAAAAGTTTTGGGACATAAACATTGTCATACATTTTACCACAACTTGTACATGTGTCAAGTGATAATTGGATTACTTTTCGCTAATTATCAATTGTGATTCCAAGTGTAAATGATGTAATTCAATCACATATTGACAGATTGTGCAAATTATAGCGAAGTGTATGGTAAAGGATGTGTGATGTGTCCTTGGAAGAATTGAAACTTTGACCAACTGTATAGCTTCAAAATAAGATTTAACATATAGCTTTCTATGATAATATTAAAATTACCTTGGCCTTGACTCCTAGCTGCCTGAATTAGCATCTGTTTGCTTCAACGGTCAACCTCGACTACCTCTAGGTGTAACTCTTCTTAACCGTTGGACCAAATTGGGAAATTCCTACGATGGCATCTAATGACCACGACTAATCGAACCATGACTGATTCTTTCCCATGGAAAATCACAATTGGCTTTTAGAATTTAGAGTATCATATTTTGGCTTTCTCCACAATTTCCTTTTAAGACTTCCTTTTATGCCGAGTCCAGTCTTTCAAGTGGGAATGGACTGTCTTGTTTATTTTCCAATACGGCCTGCTGAACGTTCAGTCTTTTGTTTTTTTCCCCGGAACATGACATGATTCCTAACTTTCCATATCCACTCTAAGCCTTTTGTTGTGTTGAAGAATGAACAGACATATTTAATGTCAAGTATTCTTCCCCTGTATATGCTCCATCCTTAAGTTCCACAGATTTGGATCTGCTGTCGTGCAATTAGACATGGAAAAACAAGTTGTGATTCACCAACCCAACCTGAACCCGAATTTTTCGACTAGAAGTAAAAATGGATTGACCCGTGACTCAACCCGTTTTTTGGTGAGTTCATCCGACCCATTTTTTTAAAACTTTTTTTTTTTGGTAAAAAAATAAAGACATTATTGGTTTAATTGTTTGTTGTAATATTTATAGTTTACCGTACATAACTCAAACTCAATTGACAAATATAATACTTTTTTTTTAAAATACATTTTTTGGATAACGCCATCCAAATATCTATCTAATGATCTTAAGCAAATAAGTTTGGCTTACTTTCAGTACTTTTTTAACTAGAATCTCATTTTGTTTCAATGAGAAACTGTCACATCATCCACTAACTAAATAAAATGTGAAGATTAAAACCCACTACCACTTGCCATTGTACATTTAAAACAAAATGATATGTCCATTTAAAAAAGTACTAGAGGTAAGCTGAATCCTAAGAAAACAATTAAAACATTTATCTAGCTGCATATATGATGTAGGACAAAATCTACTAATTAATTTATGTAATTTGTTATTTTTGGTATTTTAATGTAATTTTCGTTATTTTAGGTTTAGGGTATTTATTTCCTTGTTTTTAGGTGCATTTAATACTTTTTCGGTCAAATTTTGTTCCCGTTATGGTTAGGTATTAATTATAAGTTATTTTAGAATATATTTTCTTGTCTCTCAAATTTTAGGGAGCCCTTATATAGGCCCCTAAGTCTGTAAATGTTTTTTTAACAATTACTCAATCAATAAAATTCATACTTTTTGTCTCCCTATTTTCTGGTGGATTCCAAACCCCTTTCTCCTTGTAGATTCAAGGAACTCTTGTGGATTCGAGATTATTTTCAGAAGTAAACATGTTTTATTTCTTGTTTTCTAGTAGTAGATGTGTTCTGCTTCTTGACTCTTCCATATCCCGCATCAGTTGGTATCAATGCCTTGACTTATCCTGGTTTGGTGGCTAACATATGAGACGGTAGCAATTCTGGTGACAGAAAACTTAGCAAGGATTACGTGACGCACAGCTAGCACTCACAAATATCATTGCGAGGATTCCGTCCTTAGAGCATAGAAACAATAAGGATAACTCTCGCAGAGACATAACTCACAGGCAACTTATTGGTAAGCAAATTTCATATAGGCCTTATAGAAGAATTGCAAGTTTTAATGGTTATTTTTATAAAGAGGATTTTCTTGATTGGTTACTGGATCTAGAGGATTTATTTGACTATGAGAATATTTGTAATGAGAGAACAAACTTGCTTTGTAAAAACTTAGTGAATATGCCTTACATTGGTGGGAACGATTACAATCTAATGGAATCCAAAGAAGTGAAGACAAAATTCATTCATGGTCAAAGATGAAAAAGATGCTTGCTATCAACTTTTTATCCTATGGATTGTGATGAAATATTGTCGTGTACAAAACCTTATTATTATTGGTGAAGAAGTTCATACTTGAATTATTTTGAAAAGCCATATATTCCACCATTAAAAGAAAAATTGCATGTTGAAGAAAATATTGTTCTTAAAGATTATTTAGAAGTCAAAGAACAAAATATAGAGATTTATGAGGAAATTAATGAAGGTATTGTAATGGAAGAAGATCCTAAAATCAAGATTATTGTGGAGAAGAATAATGAAGATCCTATTATAAAGAAAGATCTTGAAGTCGAGATAGTAGAGACTACTGAGGAAGAAATTGAAGAGGAAAGTTTCAAGGATCTCAATAAAATCAAACATATGATTGTCAATCTCACGATCCTTTTATTTTGGTGGTATGCGATACACCGAAATTTATCAATTTTATTGGGGTTAATAGATTTTATTCAATTGTTAGTTCTAATTTGATAAATCTCAACAATTACATGAAGACCAAGGAAAAAGAAATTCAAGTTGATTTGTTTATTCCATTAATGAGTGGCAAGTATGCATAGAAGATCAAGGGGCTCTAGCATTCGAAGTATTTGTTTATTTGGAACAGAAGATTTCAAATATCAAAGATGAACTTGAGGACGATTTTGCTTCAAGTAGAGGGGTCTGATGTATGACAGAATCTCCTAATTAATTTATGTAATTTTTTATTTTTGGTATTTTTATGTAATTTTCGTTATTTTAGGTTTAGGGCATTTATTTCCTTGTTTTTAGGTGCTTTTAATGCTTTTTAGGCCAAACATGTCCTCGAGTTTTACGAAGCCCTTAAATAGGCCCTTAAATCTATAAATGTTTTTTAACAATTATTCAATCAATAAAATTCTTACTTTTTGTCTCCCTATTTTTTGGTGGATTCCATACCCCTTTCTTCTTATGGATTCAAAGAACCCTCATAGATTTGAGATTATTTTCAGAAGCAAACATGTTTTGTTTCTTATTTTCTAGAAGTAAACGTGTTCTTCTTCTTAACGCTTCCGCATCCCACATTAATATAAACGAATTGAAATAAGTAAACATTTTTAGATATCAAATAATAAAGTAAATGCCAAGATAATCTGGTTGCAATAAAGTTAAAAAATATATTTGAAATTATAGACGTGTATGAGAAGCATTAATAAGTGTGAAAAGAGTGAAATCGATATGCATCAATGAAATTGCCATAAATTATGGATGCTTATGCCAATTTTTTAATAATCTATAGCCAAAATAAACGGCTTTTCAAAATAAATGATAATATTTCTTGGAGTGAGCGTTGCTTAGCAATAACATGATATTCATAAAAGAGACTATTTATAAATAACTGGATAGTCAAACTTTGATGTATATTCTTAAATTGAAAAAAAAAAGTGTCAACCATAGTTGATATTAGATAATGAAGTTAGTGATAGGCCAAAAACATATTGACCCCTTGTGATGAATTAATTGATTAATTAGCCAAGTTTATTAATTAATCAAATTAACATGCAAACGCATGGTAGCACAAACAAATCACCAATTAAACTAAGTATGCAACGGAAAATAAATTGACACGGTGATTTGTTTACGAATGGGGAAAACCTACACGGCAAAAACCCCACCGAGTGATTTTAAGGCCACCACTCTCGATAATCCACTATTATCACAACAAGCGGTTACAAGTAAAGGAATCTCAGTACCTTATACCAACCTACAGTTGAACCCTTACCCCAATACCCAATTGGACTTGTTCTGTAGTGACAATCTCTCCTTGTAATGCATGGCTCCCAGTACGTGACTAACCAATTACGCGGATCCCAGTACGCGACTTCAATCACCAACTAGAGAAGGTTGTTGGCTGCAAAGTTCATCAGTTCATCACACAATGAAGAAGATGCTTGGTCACAAAACACTACAGTGCACAAACACAGCAGCTTCTTCACAAGAAAGATGAACTAGGGCAAATTCTGTCTCCGATCACAATTTGCTTGAACAAACTTTGCTCAACACTTGTGCAACTTGTGTCCACCTTTGACGGCCCTTAAAATAATCATTTTATATGTCTAGGGTTGTGAGAAAAGAAAGCTCAAACATACAATTATGGATTGGATGAAAAACATATCAGAATTTCTGAATTTTATAAACCTCGATAGATGCCTATCTATTGAGCTACTATTGAGCCACGAGATTCAAAGTAATGCATTTTACACTAAGTAATTTGTTGTTTGATTTACCAAGTGGCAAATACATTTTAAAAAAAAATATTCATGTGAAAAATACAGTTCAAATGGACCCAACCCGCAACTCGATTGACTCGAACCATTTCTAACCCGAACCCATTTTTTACTAGAACCTAATTGACCCGACCCAAACTTGACCTATCTAGCCTATTTTGCCACTACCACGTGCAATTACCCCTTGATTTGTGAGAGAAGTTAAAAAATGTAAGAAAGTAAAGGTGTAAAATTCAAGGGCTAAGATTAAGAGTCAACTTTTCAAGTTTCAATCTTATCCCTTAAAAGAGTTTGCACAGTGTTGAGGGGAAAATTTTGATATTCCCAAATAAAATATGGGGTAGCCAAGCCGAAACTCGACGATGGGCCCTTGAAATAAAGCCCAAAGGCTTTCGGTGTTGTGTAAGTCCGCCCAAGCAAGAGATAGAGGGTGCACCCTAACAAGAAGACAACAATAAAGCACAATAAACACATTACTGTTGTTAGTTTGTTATATTATTAGTCCTTTTACAGCATCATAGCTCAAAGAAGTCTTCTAGCTGTACGGTATTATTTCCAGCGGTAGGGTAATTCCAGGTTAATAAGTGTGTTTACATGGTAAAAATCATATGTTTTCCTTATTATTATTAAGTCAACATAAGGGAAAACTTCCATAGTATCCAAAACATTATGGTCTTCATCATAATAATAATAATAAACAATGATTAAAGGCTCCATAGTTACAAATAAAAAAGGAAAAATAGGATGGAATGAAGGGAGAGAGAGATCCCAGCTCAGTGCAGCAAGTATTAAACTAAGATTTTGGTGGGTGTGTGTGCATAAGGCATGAATGAGGTAATGTGGGCTGTTTTGAGTGAGTGGAATGGGATTAACACTGAGGTTAAGGCTTTTTGTGAGTGGTGGGCTGTTTATGACTAGTTGAGAGACATTTATGGGCTGTGATTATGTGAAAGGGGAAAAAGAGTATCTGAGAGTAGATGAGTGTGGGCTAAAGATGATGAGTGGTGAGCTTGAGGGAAGCTAAACCACGAGAAAAGTAGTAAACAAACCAAGAGTTTCAGAGAGGGTAGCTGCCCCCTGTGGGCTGAGGTGTGTATGTTTTTATAATAGGGCTTTAGAGAAGCATTAATTGACAAGAATCCAAAAACGTATGACTAATCAGAGGTGATGAATCAAGGTTAAGCTTCCTGAGATTTTTGGTCAGAAGTAGGAGATTTACTTTAGGGGCTGCCTTGCTTCTTTGGGTAATATGGGATTTTAGAGTGCTTTGCATTAAATGCCAAGATTTCTGGGACTGAGCCTAATCAATGGGATTAAGGCGTGTATCAAGAACAAATCCTAATACTACAATTGAGATTTGGTCCCCCAAGAAGTAAGATTCAACACCCTAAGCTAGGTGTTAAACTCTAAGTCCACTTCAGGGGGTTCCACTAGAGATCCCTTTTTACCCTCCAAATCACATGTTTCCAAATTTTCCCCTTTAGGATTCATGGGCTTGGCACATGAATCAAGTGTTGAACGTTTTTAACATTTATAGCATCAATTTGTTGAGGTTTGGATAACTTGGTTTCAGCTCTCCTTCCGCTGGAGGTACAGTCTTGAGGAAGATGATGGAGTTCCATCATCCTTCAGACTTCAGCTGATATGACAGCCCTCGGGCACTGTTCACGTCAGGTAGAAGGTGGCAGAAAACTAATGGGACAGCCCCTAGTTCATCCTCAAAGGCTTAGTTCTCTTGTAGGGGTCTCTAGTTGTTTTTTGGTTAGTGATGAACAAGGGCTAGTTGCCCACTTTCAAGCCTCTTGCTGGGGACCTTTTTGGGCTGGAACTTTGCTCCATTTCAGCACTTTTAGTTGGACCACATGGCCCCTTCTTTGCTTGGGCTTGTTCCTTACTTCATGAGATTCTTGAGCCTACAAAATGGGCATTAAAGATATGCTTTGCCATGGGTTTTTTACTCCTCATGGATTTTAGCTGTTAGTAGAAAAAAAATGAATCCATGAGCTTTAATAAATATTTATAATAGATTTTGGGTATTAATTCCCATGGGCTTTAAGTAACAACTTGTATAGTTTCTCATAATTTTTACTATGGATTACTTTGTAAATGATATTTTCTTTGGGACTTTTTAAATACTGACCTCCAATATTGTTTTTGAGAATAATATTTACCATGAGTTTTAAATAAATATGGTAACAACCACTATGATGGAATAATGTGATGTTCTCACAAGTTTCTTTATAGATAATCATAATGGACATGTAGGATGAATAATTACCATGAGTTTTAGTAATAAATATTATGAATGTTGTGATGTAAGATAGAAAGTGAACATGAGTATATAATATGAAATAAATAAATGTCATGGGTCTAATAATCATAACTTTCCATGAGCTTTTATAAGATGATTGCCATGGGTTTTGAGAATAGATAATTCATAAATTCCATGAGTTTGTAATATTACAGTAATATGTTTAAGAATCTAAAGTATTGTTCATTATTGGACTTTTAAGTGAAATAATTATGATATAGTATTTTGCCAAGTATTAATAACCTTGGGCTTTTGATAGAATAGTGTCAAGTAGTTAGCTTGGGTTTTTAATAGTGCCAACGTAAGTTGGGCTTTTGATATTGTCAATGAGAATTAGGCTTTGATATTGCCAATAAGAATTGGGCTTTAAATATTGCCAGCGAGAACTGGGTTTTGATATTGCTAGCGAGAACTGGGCTTTGACATTGCCAATGCCAATGAGAATTGAGCTTTGATATTGCCAATAAGAATTGGGTTTTAAATATTGCCTGCGAGAACTGGGCTTTGATATTGCCAATGAAAATTGGGCTTTGATGTTGCCAATGAAAATTGGGCTTTGATGTTGCCAATGAAAATTGGGTTTTAAATATTGCCAGTGAGAACTGGGCTTTGATATTGCCAATAAAAATTGGGCTTTGGATAAATAAATTGCCATAGGTTTAAACCATGGACTTTGATTATGGATTTGAATTCAATTGATAAAATTGTTTTGCCATGGATTTGAATCATGGACTTTTCAAATATTGCCAAGCATAAGTATTCTTGGGCTTTAAATAGAATATGATGTGTTTATTGAGTTCATAGGGCCGGTTTTGGGCTTAGCTAAATAATGATAATAAAATTGGATAAAATATGAGTTTTTGGGCTTTTTGTTATAATTTATATCATAACCCAATTTAAGCAAATGAGATATGAAACATTTGTTATTAACATAATAATAGAGTAAAAAATATTTGGAAAAACTCAATAACTTATTAGTGATATTTGAAAATAAATAGGTGGTACTCAAATAAAATTGGGTGTAAAAAAAAGTACCCTAACACAGGGTACAATAGTCCTAACTAGAGGTGTTCGCGGTACAGTGCGGTGTGATTTTGGGCCCTTTTTAGCACCACACTTTACGGTACAGTTTAACCAAAACTATAATCGCACCGCACCTCATTTTTGCATACACATCTATGATGCGGTGCAGTTTAGAGTTTAGTCAAAACCATAATTACACCGCACCTCATTTTTGTAGTCACACATACAGTGTGATGTATAAGATGCATTTTGGCAAATTACCAGTAGTGATTGGATTACTTTTCGCCAATTAACAGTAATGATTCCAAGTGTAAGTGATGTAATCCAATCACATATTGAAAATTGTGCAAATTATGGCAAAGTATGTGGTAAAGAATTGGAAGAATTGAAACTTGACCAACTGTATAGCTTCAAAATAAGATTTAACATATAGCTTTCTATAACCCTCTCATAAAAAAAAAACAAAAAAAAAAAACATATAGCTTTCTATGATAATATTAAAATTACCTTGGCCTTGACTCCTTTCTACCTGAATTACCATCTGTTTGCTTCAACGGTCAACCTCGATTGCCTCTAGGTCAGTGGTACAACTCTTCTTAACCGTGGGACCAAATTAGGAAATTCCTACGATGGTATCTAATGACCACGACAAATCATGACTGATTCTTTCCCATGGAAAATCATAATTGGCTTTTAGAATTTAGAGTATCATATTTTGGCTTTCTCCACAATTTACTTTTTAGTCTTCCTTTTATGCCGAGTCCAATCTTTCAAGTGGGAGTGGAATGTCTTGTTTTATCTCCAACAGGGCCTGCTGAATGTTCAGCGTTTTTTTTTTTTTTTTTCCGGAACATGACATGATTCCTAACTTTCCATATCCAGTCTAACACTGTGTTTGGTTGGGTGGAATTTAGGAAAGATGAAAAATGTAAGAAGAAAAATGGAGTGAAAAACTGAGTTTTCCTCTGTTTGGGAATGGGAAGAAAACAAGGGGAGTGGAAAACCCGGGAGAAAATTTTCTCTCCCAGGCCCACAATTTTTTTCCTCCCAAATTGGGAGGAAAAGCAAAGAGAGAAAACTACCTCAGTGCAGTTTTACCATAATGCCCTCCCAAATTTTTTTTTTCAACGTGACCTGAACGTTCTCTTCTCTCTCTCTCTCTCTTTTTTTTTTTTTTCAACGTGACTTGATCTAATTTTTACATTATAATAATAAAAATAATAATATAAATTTATATATATATATATATGATGTGATAAATTTTATATTATGTAATGAGTACAAATAAATCTATTTCTTACATATTATGTAACAAGGGTATAATAGTCAATTTATATAAATTACATTTTTCATCCTTCCCTTTTTCTCTCCAACCAAACAAAAGAGTTTTCCACCCTCTCACTTTTCCACCCCTCCAACCAAACACACAAGAGGGAAAACTAAATATTTTTCATCCTTCCACTTTTCCATCCTCCCACAATTTTTCACCCTCCCACTTTTCCACTCCTCCATCCAAACGGACCCTAAGCCTTTTGTTGTGCGGAAGAATGAACTGACATATTTAATGTCAAGTATTTTTTCCCTGCATATGCTCTATCCTAAAGTTCCACCAATTTGGATCCGCTGCCATGCAATTAAACATGGAAAAACAAGTCAAGATTCACCAACCCAACTCCAATTGGAATTTTTTGACTATAAGTAAAAATGGATTGACCTATGATTCGACCCGTTCTTTGGTGGGTTCACAACGACTAATCTTTAAAAACTTCTCTTTTTTGGGTAAAAAAAAAATTAAGACATTATTGGTTTTATTGTTTGTTGTGATCTTTATAGTTTACTGTACATAACTCAAACTCAATTGACAAATGTAATATATATTATTATTTTTTAAAAAAACATTTTTGGACAACGCCATCCAAATATATATATATATATATAATGACCTTAAGAAAACAATTGAAATATTTATCTAGCTGCTTCTTTGCACATACTTGAGCTTTTCTTCACATCTTCTCACACACTACCCTTACAATAATCCCACCTAAATACAGGGTTACTAAGTGCTTAAATTACAAGCAAATTGGCACGGAATAAAGCCAACAAGATGGTTGATAAATTTCAACCTTACAATCTCCCCCTTTGGCTATTCCGTGACAAAACCCTAAAACAAACTCTAGACTTAACGCGTGAGTTGGGAACAGTTAGAAAACTCACTCACACCTAACTCTAGAATCTGCAAAGCTTTAAAACCATAAGAACAAGTGACTCCTGAAACACAACAACACAATAAGTTCATTGTATACAGAAACTTGTAATGCATATGGAACAAGCACAATGCGATCATGCACAATGGAATAAAGCAGTAAACCATGGCAAGACCAAAACAGGTAATCACTATAGCCAAGTGATCACAATGCTCATTCACACTTGGAATGAACATCCGGACATTCAAGATAATAAACACAAGGTAAATCGCTTGAATGACCAACACTCAACCAATGCACAGTACACAAAGTATGTGCATCTAGGAAAAATCCTACAAGGGCACAAGAGTGACAGTACTTAGAAGAAAATGCAAGACATTTAGTTGGAAGTACTGATTTAACAAAGCACAAAATGCTGCATAAAGCATGGCACAAACCACAAAGGCCTACAAACTGTGCATAAGAACAAACCCTTAAAGCTTACAGAAGCAACATGGGTACAAACCAAAAACATAAAGAACTGTAAGCTGAATAACATCATACTATATATATGCTGAAATAAACAACTACCACTACAGTATTTTGAATTATCAAAGTTTTATATACAGAAAATCAACTGAAAAAGAAATGATGAAGAAATCTCCCCCTCAAAACGAGCACTCCCCCTCAAGAGCTGCCCCCAAAAGTTCTCCCCCTTTTTGACACGAATGGCCAAAGGGTCAGTGTTGCAATTTTGTGAAAATGCCATCAACTTGAGCTGCCAATACATCAATTTGGTCCTGCATACCGGCCAATCTCTTCGACTGCTCTCTCTGGCCATCTCTGAGGGTCTTTTCCATTTCCTGAAGACGTTTATGGAGGTTATCAAAGAGCATTTGCAACTTGTCAGGCTGAGGAGCAGACTGTGGTTGTACAGGTGAAACTGGCTCAGGAGTAGAGAAAGTAGCAGAAAATAGATGTGCACTCTTTGGAGTTTTGGATGAATGACTCCTGCTGGCTTGTAGAGTGAACATAGAGATTGGTCGAGGACGAGCAATCATGTTCCCAACTGAGGGAGGAGTAACACCTTCACTTAGAACGAACTTCATAATAAGACTACAGAATGGAATGCACCCTCGTGCTACTGTTCGGGTTGCTGTCTTTCTTATGATGTGAAAAATATGGGCACAGATGTCAATGGTGGTGCCTGTGATGAGATCACATAGAAATTGTGCCCTTCCAAGGTTTATATACACCGTGTTGGTCAATGGATAGAGGTTTGAAAACATAATCAGCTTCAATTTTGTCAAATCAGGTGAAAACTTGGTAGTACTAATGGATGTGCTGGCACTGGAAATGTCATGGTCAGGACCAAGAACTTGGAGAATGTCCTGAATCACTGGAGTACGATCATCATACGGAGTTAGATCGGCATCCGCAGGTCGTGTGATTTGGAGAAGTTCAGCTATGGTGTCTGGACTAATGATGAACTATGTTCCTCTTACCAGACAATGTAGTTCACTCTCAAGATCAACTGTGTTGGCAAAACACTCCTTCACTAGTTCAATCATCGGATCAACAAAATTTCCAAATAATGCTGCCCAGTCTTTTGCCTCGAAGATCCGAGGGACAAAAGTGGTGTCCAAAGTGTCAAATCTGACCTCCCGTTCCACTATAGGAGTTCCCCGGTCAAAAATGCTTGAGTAAGCATCTAGGTGCTGAGGAGTTCTGAACAACTCAATAGATGGCTGTGAGGAAGACCGTGTTCTTTTTGCAATAGGCATTGTTTCTTCTTCTGTCATAACCTCTTTTCCTTTAGAGGATTGTCAAGACATCTGTAAGAGAGCAAACACACAGTAAAGTACCAAATGCAATACCACAGGGAACCAATATCAACTTGATTAGATTTAGTTAAGAATGTGAGAAAATTTCACTTAATCACAAACACAAGAATCAGATTAACATTTTGATAAGAAATGGTTAAAATGATACACACTCCACACTGAAGCACAGAAACATTCCATGGAGCACTAAAACTATAAAAACCACAGAACCATAGACAAATGACCCAAGGCCACATACAGAGTGCACCACATAAACCCCAAACCCATATGTCTAATGAGTAAAGAGAAACTCTATCAAACGAACAATGCTCAGACTAGAGACAAGCATGCTGAAGCACAGACAAGATATAAAATAAACTCAGCAACAAAAGACATTAACCTCAAACAAACATAATCACCATTTTAGGCAAACCCATTTTTGAACACAGTATCGCAGAATACATGTGCAATGTTCAACACAAGAAGGTAATGGTTAACAAAGAAGAATGAAATGAGGGAAAGAAAACCCATACCTTATTCTTGGTGTTTGAAGAAGACATGATGCAAAAATGGATTCTTTTACAGTGAGCCACGGAGTGTTTGAGTGAGAAATGAGGAAGGCAATGAACAGTCACAAAACTTCGAGGGAAAAACTGAAAAACAGTTTTAAAACTGTCCTCAAAACGCAAAACACGCGTTTTACGCGACTAGATCAAGTCGCCAGGGTAAGCCGCGAAACACTGTGAAGAAGATACACTAGAAAATTTTCTAAGTGTTTTTCACGACTAGAAGGTCTACCCGCGAGATAGTCGCGATATGAGCCGCGAAATTCCCTGAGTACCTCTCGCGACTGGACCTTCCACCCGTGAACAAGTCGCCACACGGACCCGCGAAAAATGTATAACTCAATTTTTGAAAAAAATTTCTAAGTCTTTTTCGCGACTGGGATGCTGACCCGCCAGTGACCCGCGAAAATCTCTGAGAGAGGTTCGCGACTGGAGCATGCGACTAAACCTACCCGCGACTTAGTCGCCAAAACAGGGCAACACTGTTTTTGAAATTTTTGACATTTTGCAAAAACAAAGTACTTTCCAAAAACAAAACAAAACACTCAAAAATATTTTTGTGTTTGATCAACAAAGATTGAGCTTGTGAAAACACATTTAATCAAGTACAATCACACAAATGAATATGACATTCATTGAGCATAGACTTGTGTGTTGTAAGTGGATATCAAGAATGAGATAGTCCTTAGTCCAATGTGAAGCTTCAATGATCAATTCAATCAAGGCATACACAACTAGCACTAGATTATGTGACCTATCTCAATTATAGAAACATGCATATATGACCTCCCACAAGTACTTGATAACAATTCTTTGAAGCTTTTCATTTGGCTCCATATTCAACATATCATTTGCAACTTTTGAGCAAAGAAAATCTCATTAAGAGATAGATGCCTGAAATTTTTGATATTTCAATTGATGAGTTAGCCTTTGGCTTTTTGGGCATCATACATTTTATTTTGGTCGCTTTCCCTTTTTCCTAGTCAAATACTAGTATGTGTGACAGACTTTTGTAGCTCTATATCTCTTTTCATTTGGAGATTTACATTTAGAGGGCTCTTTTAAGCATAAAAATAAAAAGTGAGAAGATATATAGGCATGAGTCTATGCATGTCTCAAGATCAACTAATCATTCATGACAAGGTTGAAGATCTATTTACAACAGTCACATAAATTTCAGAATTTATTCCACAATGATATGAGTGCATGAGAGACAAGCTAAGCTCGTTAAATGCACAAAGCCATAAGTACAAAGGTACAAGGCAAAACATGCTTTGAGACAAAACTCAACAAAGTGATCAAACATTTTGGATTTTCTACTTTTTATGTGCTTTTGGATTTTTGACATAAAAGCAGTAAAATATTTAAAAGAGAAAAAAATGAAAACATTTTAAACACCAACAAACACAATTTAAAAATCAACACTCAAAAGCACAAAGCATATAACCAATCATATCCACAAAGCATAGGAAGAATTGATGCATGGACATGTTATAATGCTTATGCATGAGTACCCTTTGTCACCCACACGTCACGTGCGTTTGGGGTGATATCCTTGACGGATCGGGAACGGGAGTTAGGACTATCAAACCTTCGAGTGAAGCTTTCCAAGCAATTGGTGAACGCACCGATCATCTTCATCACGTCCATCATTCCTGGATCACGTTTTTGGCTTCTTGGTTGCTCACCACCCCAAGTCCTCATATCATTTCTTCTTCCTCGTGACCGAGGTGCACTTGCATTGTTGTCTGCTCTCAGCTTTTGACAGTTGGGTCTGGTATGTCCTTGCAATCCGCAATAATGACAAACATACTCCGTTCTAGGACCCTGCTGCTGTCTTAGGAGTGATCTTCCTCTAGCTCCATATTTGGATTCTGATTGATTACTGGACTTTTGTAATACCTGTTGATCAGCCACATTCTTCTTCTTCTCAGTTTTAATTTTCTCTGGACTGGACCTATCCACAGTCGTCTCCTTAGCCTTTACAAACTTCACTTCTTTGGTGACATTTGCTGATGAGCTACTTCCTCCGGCGTATCCCAATCCAAATTTGTCTGAGGCATGTTTTTGAGATGAAATAACATCATCTAACTTCCTGGAGGAGACCCTATCTATCTTGGCATGAGCTTCCACTACCTCTTGCTCAAGGAATCTCACTTTTGTGTAAGCTTCTGATAGCTCACCATTAAGAGTTTCAATTTCACATTTTGCCTCCTTGTATCGTGCCAGGAGACTTTTGTAATCTTCCTCAGCCTTCTTCATCTTCCTAATGGCTGCATTAGCCACCTTAGCATATTCACCGGTCTTCTCAAGGAGTGAGTTGTAAGTCTCTTGCAATCCCACTGCTTCTCCAACTTCCTCATCTTCAGACTCCTCGACTATTCCAATAGACTCCGAATCAGAATGTTCCCCAAGCTCCTTCACAAGTGTACCCAAATCATCCGAGGTCTCCACATGTGCAATGGTCATGAAAGCGGAGTAATTTCCTTCTCTGTCATAGCTATCTTCAGAGTCATAATTTGATGAATCAGCATCACTCAAGGTAGTGGCATAGACCTTTCCTTTTGCCTTCAAATAATTGGGACATTCCTTTTTGAAGTGTCCATGTCCATTACACTCGAAACACACAATGTCCAAGGAAGATTGAGACTCCTTCCCTTCTTTCCTTGTAAACTCTTTCCTATCACCTCTTGAAGATGAAAATTTCCCTCTGTTGAATGGTTTCCCACTGTTCTTCATCTTCAGGAATTTTCGAAAGTTTTTCGCCAGATATGCTACTTCCTTCTCCACTCCATCTTCTTCCGAAGGGTCATGAGATGCCACTCTCTCATCAATTGTTTTAAGAGCAAGTGATTTGCTCTTCTTTTGAGAAGGCAGGGACAATTCATATGTCTGCAGAGAACCAACCAGCTCTTGAACCTTAATGTCGTCAAGATCTTTGCTCTCTTCAATGGCTGTAACTTTGGCACGAAAACTTTCTAGTAGTGACCATAGGATCTTCCTTACAACTTTAGACTCCTCCGTCTTTTCCCCCAAATTAAATTTGCCGACGACCACCTCGTTTAGCTTACTGTAAAAAGAGTCAAAGGACTCATCCTCATCCATCTTTAGCTGCTCAAAGCGAGTGGTCAACATCTGAAGTTTGGTGTCTTTCACCTTCTTGGTTCCTTCATAAGTCGTCTCCAGAATCTCCCATGCTTCCTTAGCAACGGTAATATGTGAAATCCTGTGAAATTCTTTTGGAGAGATACCACAGAAAATGGCATTCAATGCTTTACTATTTGCATTAGCCGCCGCAAGAGCTGCCTTGTCCCAAGTGGATTTGGCATCCTCCGGCTTTGTCCAACCTATTTCAACAGCATCCCACACAGCCTCATCCATAGAACACAAAAACGCCCTCAATCGGACTTTCCAAAATGCATAATTATTACCATCAAAAAATGGTGGAACAGTGAGAGATTGAGACCTATCCATCTCAACAAGGGGTCAAGGATCACACTCAGGTATTAAAACCACAACAAGTGTACCCGCTCTGATAACAATTGAAAGTTCAATATGGGTACGAAACACTCTTGAACGTTTAGACCCCAAATTACAAAAATACCAATTCAAGCTTTATATCAAACAATTAATGTGCGGAACATGATAATAAGGTTACAACAGAATTGATAAACAATCTAAGCCAAATATAAACACATCCACAGCAGTAAATATAAGGCAAAGATAAAGGGAAGAAAGATGCAAACACACGGACAACACACGATGTGTTATCGAAGAGGAAACCGAAGTCCTCGGCGTAAAACCTCTCCGCCGCCCTCCAAGCGGTGATAAAATCCACTAAAGAATATAGTTGGGATACATGAACAGCAGAAGACCCTCCAAGCCTAATCTACCCAAGTACCTAAGCCCTCCAAGCTTCTTGCTCCAACGAGGTTACGCCGAACCTATTTCTTCTTTAGCTTCCCGGATTCCGCTACTTGACCATAGCATCAACCAATGTATATTGGTTCCTTCCAAACTGCTTCCCTCAGCACCAAATAAACCTTCTCACAGACGTGGGTGTGGTGAGATAAGGATTTGGTAAAAGACCTCTCAAGGGTATGACAATGGAGAGGAAGAGAGTAGAGGAATTTGTAGAGTTTCTTAGATGAAGATTGGGGATGAGGCAATCTTGTTTTTCTCTAGGGTTTTCTCTCACAAAATTCTCTCTGGAAGCTCTCTCAATTTAGTGGGTATAAGGGTCTATATATAGTGAGGTGAGAAAAGAATACGAAGAGACAGTTTTTGCCAAACAGGGTAAATTGGCGGCTTGATCTCGCGGCTTGTCCAAGTCGCGAAATCAAGTCGCGACGTAACGGCCTGGCCAGCCTGGGACTTTTGTCCTGTAGTGTGACAGCTAGCGCGACCCTTCAGCTTCCCTGCGTGCATCTCACGTGCCTGAAGTTGGCGACTTGCAGCCACGAGCCACCCGCGAGTCCTAGCCGCGAAGATCTGCTTCTTTGCACATACTTGAGCTTTTCTTCACATCTTCTCACACACTACCCTTACAATAATCCCACCTAAATACAGGGTTACTAAGTGCTTAAATTACAAGCAAATTGGCATGGAATAAAGCCAATAAGATGGTTGATAAATTTCAACCTTACATTAATTTATGTAATTTTTTTATTTTTTTTATTTTTTTTATTTTTGGTATTTTTATGTATTTTTCGTTATTTTAGGTTTTAGGTATATATTTTCTTGTTTTTAAGTGCTTTTAGTTCTTTTTAGGTGAAATTTGGTTCCTATTATGGTTAGGTACTAATTAGGAGTTATTTTAGAATATATTTTCTTGTCTGTCAAGTTTTATGGAGCCCTTAAATAGCCTCTTAAGTCTGTAAATGTTTTTTTTAACAATTATTCAATCAATAAAATTCAGACTTTTTGTCTCCCTATTTTCTGGTGGATTCCAGACCCCTTTCTCCTTGTGAATTCAAGAAACCCTCGTGGATTTGAGGTTATTTTCAGAATCAAACGTGTTTTGTTTCTTATTTTCTAGAAGTATACGTATTCTTTTTCTTGACGGTTCCACACCCTGCATCAATATAAACGTATTGAAATAAGTAAATATTTTTAGATATCAAATATTAAAGTACATACTAAGATAATCTGGTTGCAATAAAATTAAAAACATATATTTGAAATTATAGATATGTATGAAAATCATTCATAAGTGTGAAAAGAGTGAAATCGAAATATATCAATGAAATTGGCATAAATCATGGATGCTTATGCCAATTTTTTAACAATCTATGGCCAAAATAAATGGCTTTTCATAATAAAAGATAATATTTCTTGGAGTGAGTGTTGCTTAGCAATAACATGATATTCATAAAAGAGATTATTTATAAATAAGTGAATAATCAAACTTTGATGTGTATTCTTAAATTGAAAAAAAGTGTCAACCATAGTTGATATTAGATTATGAAGTTAGTTTTCAAGATTGTAAATTTCTTATATGTTTTTATTCTTTGTCAAATTAGTTATCTAATTGGGTATTTGTAATTTTGTTTTATGTCTTGAAATGTTGATATAATGTAGAAGTGAACTTGTGTATTTGTTTTAACTAGACTTTCAAAGGGTAGACTAGACTTCTGTGTGATTGCACTATTTTGTTTTGATTAGCAATGTTGGGGTTTGTATAATTTTATAATTATTGAACAATTATTAATTTGTTGAGCTGGGTCCATTCATGATATGAGTGGTGAATTCAAAGTAATGCATTCTACACTAAGTAATTTGTTGTTTGATTTACCAAATGGAAAATACATTTTTAAATATATATATTCATGTGAAAAATATAGTTCAAACGGACCCAACCCGCAACCCGATTGATCCAAACCATTTCTAACTCAAACCTGTTTTTGACTTGAACTTGATTGACTCGACTCAAACTCAACCCATCTAGCCTTTTTTGCCACTACTATGTGCAATTACCCCTTAACTTGTGAGAGAAGTTTAAAAAAGGTCAGAAAGTGAAGGTGCAAAATTCTAGGGCTAAGATTAAGAGTCAACTTGAAAATCTTATCCCTTAAAAGAGTTTGCATGGTACAATAGTCCTAACTAAGGGTGTTCGTTGTGCGGCGTGGTGTGGTGCAGTTTTTAGCCATTTTTAGCACTGCACTTTACGGTGTGGTATAACCAAAACCATAACCACACCGCACCTCACTTTTGCATCACATGTGTGATGCGAAGCAATGCAGTGCGGTTTAGAGTTTAGCCAAAACCATAACTACACCGCACCTCATTTTTTAGGTCATATATGCGATGCAATGTATAAGATGCAGTTTTAAGCGCAGTATATTTTTCAAAATTGATTTTTCCCTTTGTTTTGGGCCAAGTTTTAAATTATTGAGCTAATTTTTCTTTATTTTGGGTTGGCTTTCCTAATCAACACTTGCTTAGGTTATTAAACTTTTTTTTTTGGTTGAAAACTAAGGTTATTAAATTATTAGTAATATATTTAATATTAAAAAAATAAATATATTAATATATAGAGAGGGTGCAGTGTGATGCGGTTTGTGCAGTTTTCTTATTATAAAACTACAAACTGCACTGCACCATATGGTGCAGTGCCTTGTTAGTTACAGTGCGATGCAGTTATGCCAATTTTAGGGTGATTTTGGTGCGGTTTTTTTTGGTTTGTGTGGTTTGGTGAACACTCCTAGTCCTAACTATTGGCTATTGCACTGAATCTCAATCCAAGTTCCATGTACTTTCAAACCTAAATTTGTATATAAAAAGTCGCCAGCAATCATTAGGATCCAATCGTCGGGGAAAAGTTGAGATCTTATAACTTAAGTGAGGGTTAAAATCCTGTATCCAACCAAAAACATGAGTTTGGAATTTTCAATACACATGGGAAAGGTTAGGAATCCCATGACACATGTTCACAACAATACCTTATATAAATTGGGTAATCGATATTAGGTTTTTGAGTGCAATGTCCCATTAGATCATGTCTATGTTTAACAAAACAGAGGACGAGACGTGCTAAAAAGACACATGGCAACCAAGACACCAATTAGTTTTTTATGTAGGCGGGGATTGAACTTCAAATCTCTTATTCAACCATAAAAAAAACTTTACTAATTGAACTAACTGGAACCCCTACACATGACAAACTTCAAGAAAGATGGATTGCCCTTACTATGATGTGTGTGAAGACTCATACTCAATCCTCATAAATGGTGTACCAAAAGGCTGTATCAACCCTACTAGGGGGCTTCGTCAAGGAGGCCCTATCTCCCCCTACCTTTTTCTGCTGTGTGCCAAGGGTCTGTCAGTTATGATTGAAGGGAGGTGAGTTTGGGAAGATTGAAGGGAGTCCAAGTGTGTAGAAAGGCCCCTCAAATTTCTCATTTGCTATTTGCCGACGATAGTATCATTTTCTGCAGAGCTTCCATGGAGGAGAGCAACCGAGTGATCAAGGTTTTATCGAATTATGAAAGGGATTCAGGACAGAAATTGAATAAGGAGAAAACCTCGCTCTTTTTTAGTAAAAACAGGAAGAGAGAGGTGTAAGAAGGCGTGAAAAATCTCTTTGGGGCACAAATTATATAGTAGCACAAAAAATATTTGGTGTTGCCCCCGATGATAGGGAAAGGAAAAAAGAAAGCCTTTAATCAATTGAAGGACCAAGTGGGAAGAAGGATAGCCAAATTGAAGTGCAAACTATTATCAAATGCAGGCAGAGAAATCCTCATCAAAGCGGTGGCCCAAGCCACTCCCACATACACCATGAGTTGTTTTAAGCTTCTGGATTGTAAATTTGTGATTTACAACTATGTTTATGTTGGCTTTATTCCATGACAAAAAGTGTTGTAATTGCTTTAGTTTTGTTCCTTGTATTTTGTGGGATTTTATTATATTGGGTTTAGTATTAAGTTGGTGAAGACTCAAGCTTAAATGAAGAATAAGTGGATTTCGTGAGAAGCTCGCAAGAAGCTAACCTGCGAAAGAGCCATGTGAGAAGCACATGACTAGAAGCTGAAGAGTCATGTCAGCCTGTCGTTTTCGCGAGTGTCTCACGGGTAAGGCCTTCCCGCGAGGTAGTCACGAAACATTCTGCCTAGAGGATTTTAATGTGTGACTTTCTTACCCTTCACCCATACTATATATGTTAGGTTCTAAAGATTTAGGATTTTATGTATTTAGAACTCTAATTTGTATTGTTGGCAAACCATGATCAAAATAGGTTATTTAGTCTTGTTTAGACTTCCTCAAAGTTGGGTCTTTCATGTAAAGTTGGAATCGAGTGGCTGCAGATGCATTGGTGCATTTCGGCCTGGCTCGATCGATCGAAGGAAAGGCTCAATCGATTGAATCTCGGGCAGAATGTTTTTCTGCAGAATATTCCAGCTCAGCCCTAACTCATTAAACGTTTTGGGTTTTCTGTTTTTACCCTAGGTATATAAAGAAAAACCCTAACCACGTTTTCAGAGTTGCTCCAGTTGTATTGTTGCTCATACATTGCGGTTTTGTGTAAATCTCTTGTGAGATCTAGAGGAGCTTTCCTTTACACAAAGCTTAGGGTTTTCAAGGTAGAGATATTATCAACATCTTGATGATCAACTCGGTTGCTACCATTGAAGCTTAAAGAATATCAAGCGTGGGTGCTTGTAGCTGATTGGAGAATCCAAGAAAGAAGGAGTCTGTGGATTCGGAGTTTGCACGTGGTCGTGTCAGTAAGTTCTACTGGTGGGTAGCATTAGGAAGTCAAGCAGGGAGCTTGTAGTCCTTTTGTATGAACTTCGATTCTTTCATAGTGGATTCAGGTTTGCCTTGAGGATCGGTGGGTCAAATCCTCCCCAGGTTTTTACCGTGTGGTTTCCTGGGTGATCATATCATTGTATTTTTTATTATTCCGCTGCTTTATACTTTTGATATGATTATTTGATTGCTTTAACCTAGAATTGCATAATTTGACTAAGTAACAACTTGGCTAATTAATCTAGGCTAACCAATCTGGTTGTTTTAAGGGGTCTAAAACCGTTCAAGTGGTATCAGAGCAGGTTGCTCTCTTGTTAGAGATTTTTTATCTCTGAGCTGATCCTTGACCTCGGTTGTCATGGAGCATGGACACTCTCTTGTTGTTCCTCCTCATTTTGATGGGAATAACTATGCTTATTGGAAAGTAAGGATGAAAGCATTCCTGAAATCTATTGATGAGAAGGTTTGGAATTCCGTTGTATACGGATGGCAGAAGCCCACTACTCCTGTGAGTGAGTGGCAAACTTCTGAAAAAGAAGCAGCAGGCTTCAATAGCAAAGCTATGAATGCCATCTTCAATGCTGTTTCTATGGAGGAATTTAAGAGGATCTCAAATGTTGAGGTTGCTCATACTGCTTGGAAAATCCTCCAAACTGTGCATAAAGGCACGAAGGCAGTTAAGATCAATAAACTGCAGTAATTGACTTCTAGATTTGAAAGCATTAGAATGTCTGAGGATGAAACTTTTGATGAATTCTATGCTAAATTGAATGACATTGTTAATTCTGCTTTTAATTTGGGTGAAATCTATGATCAACCTAAAATTGTTAGGAAGATTCTTAGATCTTTAACTGAAGACTTTAGACCCAAAGTGACTGCCATTACTGAAAGCAAGGATGTGGACTCCATCCCTGTTGATGAGCTTGTAGGATCTCTTCAGTCCTATGAGTCTGACCTACCCAAAGTGAACAAATCCAAATCAATGGCTCTTAAGTCAGTTGATGATGTTGATGGTGGTGGATTTGATGATGAGCTCTCTGCTACAGAGATTGCGTATCTTGCCAAAAACGTTAAAAACTTTCTTAGAAATACCAACAGAAAGGCAAGAGGTACAAACACTGCTGAACCTAGAAATTTTAGGAAGAATGATCCCACTAAAGTGAATAACTTTGAAAAACCTAGAGAAAAAGTTGATCAATCTTCAAATAATTCTTTGGGTCCTCAGTGTTTTGGCTGTCAAGGGTATGGTCATGTGAAATCTGAATGTCCTACATTCTTGAGGACTAAGGGTAAAGCTATGGCTGTAACCCTTAGTGATAATGAGGTTTTTGATGATGAGTCCGGATGTGATGAGGATGGAAACTTCATTGCTTTCACTGCTATAGCTGTAGTCAATGAAAGCGTATATGTTGAAGAGAACCCTTCTGATGGGGAACTCTCTGAGGATGCAGATCTTCAAGAGGCCTACAATAAACTTTGCAAAATTGCTGCAAAGGATACTATGAATGTTGAACTTGGCCTGAAGAAAATTGAATCTCTTGAGCTTGAAAAGAAAAATTTGCTTGTTAAACTGTTTGATGCTAATGATCTTTTGAACAATGTTAAATCTGAGAACATGCTTTTGCTTGATAAAGTTAAAACTTTGGAACATGATTTATCTGTTGCTAGATCTGCTAGTTCTAAACTTGATCACATGCTGAATGTTCAAAAGTATCCTTCTGATAAATCTGGGTTAGGATATGTTGAAAGCATCTTTGATTCTGCACCACATTCCACGAATTTTGTTCCTTCTTCTTCTTCTGAACCTTCCGTGAGTGAGGTTGTGAGTGAAACTATCAAACCCCCTGTGAGTGAGGTTGTCAAACCTGTAGAAGTTTCACCTCCTAGGAAGATTAGGGTTGATGTGAGAGAGTCTAAACCTAAGGATTCTACCCTTTCTAAGGACAAGATGCATGGTAAACCTGCTTGGGTTTGTCATTATTGTGGAAAATCTGGACACATTCGTCCAAAATGTTACAAGCTTCAAGCTGCTAAGAGAGCAAACAAACCAAATGTGCCTGTGCCACAAACACAAGATCCTATGGCACTTATTGGCGAATTGGTAAAGGCGTTGAACCTTTATTCCAATCCTGGAGTTGGAAATCACTCGAATGTGAATAAGAACTCCAATGCTCGTGGTGCATCTAAAAGGTTTTGGATGCAAAAGACTCGTCCTAATTGAGTCTTTCTGACATGGTCCTTGTGCTTCACTGCTCTATCCTCTGTGACCATTGTTCTTTGGTATTTGTGTTTTTGTGTTTTTTTTTCTAGGATTTGCATTGCATTACATTCATGCATTTCATTCTAGGATTTATTTGTTTTCTCTTTTAAATAAAAATAAAAATAATAAAAATAAAAATAATAAAAATAAAAATAAAAAAATAAAAAATAAAAAATAAAGCAAAGCAAATTGTGTTTGACATTTTTTTTGGTCTTTGAAAACAAGGTTGGTCAATTTATTTTCACATAACATATCTTATGTACATTGTTTAGCTTTGATGAGCTTATTTATTGCACTTTACTAGTTGAAGCTTTGTAGTGCATGTTGTGTGGGAAAGATGTTTATGGTGTTTATCACTTTGTCTTAATCTTGAAGTCACATATTGTTTGACTGTCGAACTTGATCCTTTTGAGAAAGGCATAAATAACCATCTCACCACTGTTCACTAGCCAATCATGAACACCTTAGTGCATATCATAAGATTTTGTGCTCGAGAAAGTGTAGCACATGCACAAAAAGAACATAAGGTGTAGCCTCGGCTTAACTGCTTAATGCTTAAAATTTGTGTGTACTATTAGACTTGATGCCAATTCACTTAATTAAAAACTGGTGTGTACTATTAGGCTTGATGCCAATTCACATAATTAAGAGGCTAAATACAAGAAACTTACATGATTGCAAGCTTATGTTCTAGGAGACGTGGGAGTTATATGATGTAACTCTTTAGGTGATAATCTCTTTTAAATTCTATGTGATGAATTTTGTAGACTTTGTGATTGATTGCTATTCACATATCACCTCACATGTATCTCAAGTTTTTGCTAGTTTGCACACACTACACGAGTTACTCTTTGCTAAACATTGTACATGTTATTGTGTGTGTTTTTGGTCTGACCAACCAAATTTGAAAATACTTTGAGAATTATGCAAAACATTTTTTTTGCTTGAGAATTTAAAGGAAGAATGGCTGAAATTTTCTTTGGAGAAACTGGGATTAAAACTTGGTTTTTTGAAAAAGCATTCCATCTCATACTCATGCATTTTGTTTCAATAAGTTTAATGCTTTGAGGAGTTGTTTTCAAAATATGGTTTGTGTTTTTCAAAACTGTGATTTTTCTCAAAATTTTTGTGAGCCTCTGCCCAGTTCGATCGATCCATTCTGATTTTCGATCGATCGAAAAAGTGCTTTAATTTGTTTCAAAATGACTGATTGATTCGATCGATCGAAAGTAATTTTCGATCAATCGAAAGTCGTGAATCAGCTTTTTAAAACAGTTTTCTTTGACTGATTCTTCACCTTTTCAAAAGTTTTTTTCAAACTTTCTTTTCTCTCTCCGACTTGGCACGGATCTACAGCAAATTTTTGTCGTTTTCTCCAAATTTTTTGCAAGATTTCTCTTTCCTCAAGCCGGTAAGTCTCTTTTGCCCCTCATTTTTGAGTTTATTTGCATTTTTCATGCATTTTTCATGTAATTTCTCTCTAATTTTCGGACCTCTCTAAATTTGGGATTTTTAATGTTTCAAGCCCAATTTTGTGCAATTGATCAATGGGTTTTTATGGGGACATGTTATAAACTTGATTGTGATGGTTTAATTTGATCAATTTTGGGTTTTGTGAGAAATTGAATTTCTAGGGTTTATGTCTAGTTCCGAATTGGGGATTTTGTTCAATTGAGTTGAAATTGATGAAATTGGCTTGTTGATTGGATGTAATTAGGCATTATAATCTATGTGTTCTGTTGTGTAATGCTTAATTCATCCATGTACTTCAAAATTTTTCAAGTGGTTTTCAAATTTTTGGGGTTTTTGTTAGAAACTCTATGCTCAAGCCAATTTTGTGCAATTGAACTTAATTTTGAACTTTGTTTACTGCATTAGTACATGCATCATGCCATTTTAAATGTTCATGCATCATATAGATTTTTTCTCTATATTTTTCTTGTGCTAACTTGCAGTCTGCCCTTGGTTTTTTATTTTTGTTGTTGGTTTTCTCTTGTGTCTCTGTCCTTTCCTTAGCATCATGCCTAGGAAAACTAGAGCTCGTAGGTCTGTCACCTCATCTACCCCTTCCCCTCCTCCCTTTGACCGAGAGAAATTTCCTAGTGAGAAAAACCAAGAGATTTATGATAAGTTGAACCTTAAGAGGAAGATTTGGTCTGAGCGATCTGTCATTCTAGATGAGCTTGATCCTGCCATTAGGGCAAACTTTGAGCGTAGGGGCTGGTTACCCTTGGTGGATATTTCTGATCCTCCTCCACCTGCTACCTTGATTAGAGAGTTCTACTCGAACATCTCTATCCGCGTCTATGATTCCAACACTTTGGTAAAGAGTTGGATACGAGGCGTAGAGTACTCCATTACTCCTAAGGTAGTGGCTGATGCTCTAGGGGTACCTTTGGTACAGCACCCTGTCTATCCATATGATGAGTCTCCAGTTTTGAGTGATGTTATGTCTTACATCACTGGGTCATCTATCCAGTGGGGTTCTGATCCTAGGATCACCACTGCTGAGCTTTCTGAGTTGCACTATCTTTTCTTTAGGATAGCTTGTCACTTCATCTGGCCCATTTCTCATCTTCACACCATTCCTCTCGAGCGGTGTGTATTTTTATACGCTCTTGTCACTGATGCTCCTATCAGTTTTCCCCATTTGTTTCTTCGTTCTTTGAACGATGTTTATAGGAGTTCATCTTCTGCTCATGCTCTTGTACATCCTTTTTTCATTCATAGGATTTTACTTTATCTGGATCTTAGTGGCTTCCCTTCCGCTGAGCCCGTTCATGTCATTGCTCCTATAGGTGCGTCTTTTCTTAGACAGAGGGCTGCTCACCTTCGAGCTGGCTCTAAACACCCTAGGTCTGAGCCTTCTGGGTCCGTACCTCCTCCCTCTTCTTCTACAGGTCCTGCTGGTGAGGCTGTTCCTGATCCTGATGCTGCTGCTGCTGCTGCTGTTCCTCCACCTCCATCGGATGACTTTGATATCCGTCGTACTTTGGAGACTGTCATGACCGTTCAGGCGGCTCATGGTCAGCTTTTGGTGGACCTTTTTGACGAGATCCGAGCTTTGCGAGCTGATCTAGCGCGTCTTTGTTCACCCTCACCACCTCGTTTTGATGATGGATTATGATTGCCCTTTGGCATTCCGTCACAAAAAGGGGGAGTAGAGTTTGTAGAGGAGTTTTGTAGTTAGGGAGATTTTGTTGGAGATTTTATTTATTTTGTTGGAGATTTTATTGATTTTGTTGGAGATTTTATTTATTTTGTTGGAGATTTTATTTGCTTTGTGGAGTAGATTGTATTTAGGCGCTTCACCTTGTATATCATTTTTGGGATATTCATGTTAGGGGGAGTAACATTGATTGATATACATGATTTTTTATTTGATTCTTGTTTCCTTGGATTCACTGTTTATTGATTTATATTCTATGAGTTATTCATTGATATATGTCTTTATTATGTGTTGTGTGAATCATATAAGAATGTTATACCTGTTTATATACTATTTTCTGTCACACATGCGTTTATGCGTTTGTTGAGTATTTCAGGAATATGCAGGTTGATTCAATTGAGCTGCTGTCTACACTTGCAACTGATGGATAGTAGTTAGGATTGAATTTTTGATTTTATGAGCATTATTTTTGTAAAGGGCTTATTACTTGTAAACTTTGAGCTTTTAAGTTTGTGTTTTGTCACGGATTGCCAAATGGGGAGTTTGTTAGGTTCTAAAGATTTAGGATTTTATGTATTTAGAACTCTAATTTGTATTGTTGGCAAACCATGATCAAAACAGGTTATTTAGTCTTGTTTAGACTTGCTCAAAGTTGGGTCTTTCATGTAAAGTTGGAATCGAGTGGCTGCAGATGCATTGGTGCATTTCGGCCTGGCTCGATCGATCGAAGGAAAGGCTTGATTGATCGAATCTCGGGCAGAATGTTTTTCTGCAGAATATTCCAGCTCAGCCCTAACTCATTAAACGTTTTGGGTTTTCTGTTTTTACCCTAGGTATATAAAGAAAAACCCTAACCACGTTTTCAGAGTTGCTCCAATTGTATTGTTGCTCATACATTGCGGTTTTGTGTAAATCTCTTGTGAGATCTAGAAGAGCTTTCCTTTACACAAAGCTTAGGGTTTTCAAGGTAGAGATATTATCAACATCTTGATGATCAACTCGGTTGCTACCATTGAAGCTTAAAGAATATCAAGCGTGGGTGCTTGTAGCTGATTGGAGAATCCAAGAAAGAAGGAGTCCGTGGATTCGGAGCTTGCACATGGTCGTGTCAGTAAGTTCTACTGGTGGGTAGCATTAGGAAGTCAAGCGGGGAGCTTGTAGTCCTTTTGTATAAACTTCGATTCTTTCATAGTGGATTCAGGTTTGCCTTGAGGATCGATGGGTCAAATCCTCCCCAGGTTTTTACTGTGTGGTTTCCTAGGTGATCATATCATTGTATTTTTTATTATTCCGCTGCTTTATACTTTTGATATGATTATTTGATTGCTTTAACCTAGAATTGCATAATTTGACTAAGTAACAACTTGGCTAATTAATCTAGGCTAACCAATCTGGTTGTTTTAAGGGGTCTAAAACCGTTCAATATATACCCTCATTACCCACAAATGTATGAGAGGCCATTCAGAGAGAAAAACCCTAGATAGGTTTTCTACAACACACACACCCATCTTTTGAGAGAGAGAGCTACTCATCCTTAGTGAGAAATCATTGCAGCCTCTTCTCCATCCCTCTCCCATTGTTATACCTTGAGAGGATATTTGTACCTAAACACAATCCACATCTATTCAGAGTATAGAAAGTGTTTTGGAGCTGTTGGGAAGTATTAGAAGAAGCCAAGGGTGGCAGATGCAACATGGAGCTTGTTGCGGGATCCAGAGAGCTAAACAAGACATGGTTCCGAGAAGCCTTATTAGAGTAGGAGCTTGGAGGGCTTAGGTACATCGGGTAGATTAGGCTTGGAGGGTCTCTTGCTAACCCATGTATCCCAACTGATTGTCTAGTGGATCGATTTCCGCTTGAAGGGCGGCGGAGAGGTTTTTGCACCGAGTTCTTCGGTTTCCTCTTCGATAACACATCGGCGTGTTATCTTGTATTTGCATCTTTCTTCCCTACTCTTTTACATTCCATTTTATTGCTGTGCTGCTTTGATTATGGATTAGAGTAGCTTATTTGTTTATCCGCTCGCTTTTATACTATTCCACACTTAGTATTAAGTTAGTGTAAAATCAATCGAGCCGTAACTTTAATTTGGGGGTCTAAATAGCTCTTGTGTTTTCAAGACATTTTCGAGCTTTCATGGATTCCCTATATTGAGAGCTAACCGCTATGGTGAGTAGTTTTTGGTGGGGGCAGAAAGGTAGCGAGAGGAAAATGGCCTAGGTCTCTTCAGAAAGAATGTGTACTAGGAAAGTGGATGGAGGAGTGGTATTCAAGGACTTAAAAGGCATTTAATTAGCCCTTCTTGCAAAACAGGGCTGGCGGCTACTCCAAAATACCTCCTCCCTCCTCCACAAAGTATACAAAGCTAGGTACTTTGAGAATTCCAGCTTTATGAATGCTCAATTGGGGAAAAACCCTTCCTACGCGTGGCGTAGTATCTTGGCTGTAAGAGGTATCATTGAGAAAGGTCTGAGATGGAGCATTACGAATGGCAGGAAGGTCAATATTTGGAAGGATAGGTGGCTCCCAACTCCTGTATCCTTCAAGGTGTGTAGCTCAAGAAGACAGGTTTCAGATGTAGAGATGGTGGCTAACCTATTGGACTGTGAAAAGGGTATCTGGGATGCTAATAAGGTGAAAGACACCTTCCTCCCCCATGAAGCTAATGTTGTGTTGGGTATTCCAATCAACCCAGGCCTTCCAAAGGATTCCTTAATTTGGGCATGGACCAATAATGGGAGATTCATGGTCAGAAGTGCTTATGGTGTTGCACTCCAAGCTCTCAAAGAAGGCAAACAAGCGGGGGATAGTGGGGATTGTTCGAACAGCTCAAAAATGACCAACATTTGGAAGTCAATCTAGAAGCTTCAATGCCCAAGCAAGATTAAACACTTCATGTGGAGGGCTTGCAAGAATATTCTGCCCACGAATCATTGCTTGGCCAGAAGGAAAGTGACGACTATGGATGGTTGTGTGTTTTGTGGCTTAAGCGAAACTTCAAGTCACACTCTATGGAGTTGCAAAGCAGTTGCTGAGGTATGGAAGGAATTAGGTATAAAACTCCCTAACAGGATTTCACCACACAGAGATTTCATCGATGTAGTGTGGTTGATGAGGGAGTTTTCCACGGATGTTAACTGGGAGTTGTTTACGACTTTGGCCTGGGGAATATGGAAAAATCGGAACCTCATCAAGCATGAAGGCAGGTGCAAATTGGCTAAAACCATAGCTAGGGAAGTAGCCAACTACATGGAGGAATTTCGACAAGGTAATGTTCCAGTTGCCATCAATCCCAGACAGTTGGGTCAGATCAGAACACGGTGGCGCCCCCCTAGATGCGAGTGGTACAAAATTAACACCGACAGAGCTGTATTCAAAGATGCAAGGCACTGCGGTGTGAGAGTGGTAATCCGAAATGAGCAAGGACAACTGATGGGTGCAATGTGTAAGAAAATACCCTTCCCATTGGGAGCTCTGGAGGTGGAAGCAAGAGCTGTGGAAGAAGGAATTATTTTTGCAAGGGACCTTGGCCTTGGGGAAGTGATTGTGGAAGGTGATGCTTCAATTGTAATGCCTGCTCTCTCGAAACCTAACCATACACCGAGCTCAATCCAGAAAATTGTGGAATGTGCAAGAACGTGGTTGAAGGCTTTTAAGGCGTGGAAGACAAACCATGTCTGTAGACATAGTAATATTGTAGCCCATTTGCTTGCTAGGCATGCTTGTAATGTTTCTGATAGTGTAATATGGGTTGAGGGTACCCCACCTATGATAGCTATCCAAATCTGTATGAATGTTTTATCTAAGGGCTTAAGTCCCAAGTAATGAAATTTAGTTACGTTTGATTATCAAAAAAAAAAAACTGAGCCCCCCTTCTAACTATTTTTATATATAGTTATAAAGTCAGTTAACTCGCCGATTTTGAAAAAAAATATCTTCCTTTAACCGACAGAGAAATCTCTTTGTAGTTTGTACAGGAGTATCTATCTTTTGAAAGTGGGGTCCACATGTCAAGCATATAAGTGCATTAACCAAATATCTTCCTTCAAACTATTTGCATATGACTAGCACTACTGGTGTCAGCTAGAGACGCATGATCTGATCTGTTATGCATAAGCATACCAAACGTATATATATATATATATATATATATATATTTATAGATGAGTACCAAACGTATATTGGTTCACTCACCAAATTCACACGATGCATATGAAACATATGTTCACCAAACATATATATTGGTTCACCACACGCATTATTTGAACTTGCAAACACGAGACTCTGTCGGTAAGCCATGAGTTCAGTTGTAACAAACTCATTCCTAGATTTAGTTCAATTGAGGTACCATCAAAAACACTTGCGGCACTAACTTTTTATTCTAACCAAATTTGAGTCTCAACGCTTCAAATTTGAAAAGTTACTGGTGCAAAAAACGTGCTACTTGAAAATATTTTGGTCAAAATTTCCACTTTTCCTTGCTGTTTTCACTAGTTTTCTTTGTTCGTTTGGTGTTCTCGTGCTTGAAGCCTTCCAAATTGAATATTTTTTTTTTGGCAAAACTAACTTTCTAAATTTTTTCAGATTTTATTCCAATCTTCTAACTTTATTTTTGTTCATTTCAATTTTCTAATTTTCAAGTTTATTCAATTAAAACTTTTCCATCAACTTTTGTTATATGTTGTGGTTAATTTTTCAATTTCATAAATTTTTCTTCAAATTTTTTAAATTAAAAAAATTCAATTAACGATTGAAAAATATTTTCCAGATTTTTTTTTTTCAAAAAATTTTAACAAAAATTAACGGAAATGTCTTAATTGAATAAATCTAAAACTTAAAAAACTCAAATGAACGAAAGCAAAGTTAAATGACTGAAATGAAATCTGAACAAATTTAGAGGGACAGTTTTGCATTTTTATTTTTTTCTTTTTATATAACACTATTTAATGACTGTTTGATTGCAGTCAAACCGATGATAACATTTTGTGACACAGCAAAAATTGCCTAGTGTTTGGGTATTTTTTTTTTTTTTTTATAACAATTTTCCAATATCAAGCTCCATTTTGAACCCATATCAACTCGTGATCAAAACTTTTAAAGAGATCTTCATCTTCTTCAATGTGAAACTTCACTCGTCTCAATTGGACAGTTGTATTTTTGGTCTCCTTTTGATTAAGACTTGCTCAATCTTAATCAAAATATTATGGGTTGCAAATATGGATGTGGGCTTGTGGAATTTGATTTTTTTGTGCTTCTTTTTTCTTTTCTTTTTTTGGCTCAACCAAACCTTTTCAAACTCATCAACAGTTGGGAGCTTCCTTTGTACTCTTGAGGCAAAGTACTAAAAGGTTGAATTTTTCCATATGCTTTGTGTGCTTGTTGGGCATGCTGGTTTATCTTTAATGACCTAAACTGCCAAAAAAGACAAAAAATTTGTCAGAAAAAAGTAAAAAAAAAGTGTGCGGTGCCTGTTAACCCATCCCTTTGTTTAATTACTTGATTCAGACAAACTGTTTTCACATAGTGCTTTGTTTGTTTGAATGTTGGATATTGCTTGGACTTGGGTGAATATTTTGTCCTATGGCACCGTACACCGCAACGGTAATGTCAAAATGGAGAAAGATACTCATTCATTTTTCATATAAATAGTATTATAGACTTATAGCATAAGAAAATTTAGGGCTAGAATTCTTTGACTTTCTTACAGGCCGACATATAAAATCTTTGAAGACATCAAATCAATAGGGCTGGATTCCTTTTCAGTACCATGGGAGGTGACTGGTGAGGACCACATTTGTCTTCTTTTCAGGCTATCACAATCAAAGTGCCTCCATTGCATTCCTTGGCAGATTATCAACAATTTGCAGCCCATCTTCTGAAGCAATCACTGCTGTGCACCTGTAGTCCAAAGATAAATGGAAGAAAAATTATTATGTTAAACCAAATTTTTTTAAAGAAATAATCTATGCTAATGTATATCCTGTACAATTACAAACTACGCGGAGAGTTCAAGAAGAAAAGAAAACAAAAAAGAAAAAGGATGTTGACATGTGTGAGTGGCAATTGGCAAGACAGAGGTGCACTGAAAAACTGAATGCATCATGAAAAGTTGCAAATGTTGCCTTGAAAACAAGATGAAATGAAATTGCTGAGATTGTCTGGAAATTTGTTCGTTGGCATTGAGGACATGATCTGCCTCAAAGGTACAACAAGGATAGGTTCGGAATGAAAATGTGTCGGTACTAAATCCGTGCAGTTGGGAAGAGGTAGCCGTAGCCAGAGAAGAGTGACCATGATTCATGTTGCCACTTTTAAGTTTTAACTAATTTCAACATAAAACAATACTTGAACTGCACATGTGATATCCAGCGCACAGAACTCTTGTTTCTGCTCACATCTTATATCCGGTGCACATAACTCTTGTTTCTATGGGATCTGATATAGGTAGTTGGTAGACAGTCTTACTCTTAATTTTCGGTGAAATTTATTGCCAAGGTCTAAGATTCATGTCCGCTCAGCAAAATTTTTTGTCTATATGATTCTAAATCACACTTTTATGATCTGTTTGGATTGAGGGAAAGAGAATGAAAGTAGAGTAGAGTAAAGTAAAATTAATTTCAAAATTAGCCTATTTTCAAGCAACTCTACTTTACTCGCCTCCACTCCCCCTCTCTTCCCCCGCAATCCAAACAGGCCATTAGAGTTGTTTAGCAGATTTCTACGACAATTCCGTATTTTAACTTTTCCAATTTATTATAAAAGCGTTTCATTGGTATGAGTGGTGTGATGAAATTTGGTCACCATGATCTTAACAGGATGACTTTTTTCTTTTCCTCATTTGCTATACTATTGTTTGTTTCATTAAAATTCCATGCTGAAGATAAATCACTAGAATAGCCATGCTATATTTCTCCATAGGTGTCTTTAGTTACTGAAATCAGTCAGATGTCTCTCCATGTCTTATAATTATCTCAAGAAGTATAGGAAATTTGACAAAATAGGATTTGATCAAGCTTCTAATATAATAAAAAAGAAAGGGGGAATCAGAAAAATCATGCCACTTTTTTATAGAGTTATAGGCAAATATTGGATCATAAAGGAACATTTTAATCTCTTCAACAAATTATTAAGCCGGGTAAAGCATATAAGGTTAGGAAATTTGAGAAGCTTGAATTAGATATTCAGAAATTATGCACATACTAATATAGATAAAGCTTTGAAAAATGAACTCAAGTGGACACAATTCATACCATTAAGAAAAAAAAACCATGTCATGCCATGCCAAGAGATATTAAATATTACTGATCTAATCTTGTAGATTACACAAATATGACTTATAAATAATGTGATATACATTCAAAATGATTTATCATGATTATTTTGTTAGCAAAGCTATGATGATTGTTTTTCAGTAAAGAACTTTACAATTACAAAATTAAGCAGTATCACACCTGCTAGCTATCAGCCTAAAGAATTTACTGACATGCATTTACGAACTTCTTTACAGGCACGCACATACTTTAACTAGTTAACAGGAAAAACTTCAAGTTCCTTGTTCAAAAAATGTCCTTTGTCTTGGCAATAACACTTAGATTGCTTACAGTAGTTATCTATATATTTTCAGTTTTTATGTTATACCATAAATTCTATTCATTGCAACGTGTACAATCATATATCAAAAGATCACTACAACCTCATGTCATAAATAAGGCATAGGTTCTTAGGCAACATAAGTTGAAGCATATCATGTGTACCACAATCCATCCAGAATCTAACATTTGTCTTGCAAAATATCATGATGTGTTAATTCTTCAATGTGTGTGTGCATACTGTATATGTGTCGACATGTATTTGATTTGTGTGGAAACAAAGAAGAGTTTAAAAGAGAACAAGAATACTAACGGGAACTTGCTTATGACTCCATGGTCTACAACCCCATCGACTTTATCAAGGCTTTTAGCTACTTCAGCTGCATTTAAAATTCACTTAAAAAAATAGAGATTATCTAGAATGAAGAAACATGGATGAATAAATTAAAAGTTTGAACCATCATAAATGTAAAACCCACCAAGGCTTAGAATTGGAGATGTAAATATGAGATCAAGAACATTATGTCCTTCTTTAGTGACTAATGGGTTATTACCCCCTAGTGGATCTGCTTGCCCTATAGATGGTCTCCTCCATACCTGCAATTACAAAGCAAACCCAAAAAAAGAATTTATTATTTTAATAGGAAATATTTCATTCCATCAACTACTTCCTCCTTGTCTCCTAAAAATAATGAACATTTCAAAGGTTTACTACACTGGAAGCCAAGTAACTATTGTCTGTCATGGTTTCTTCCATAGAAAAGACCATTCGTTCACCCTTTAAAAAACTAAGTTAGTCTGCCTGTCACAAATTGTTTGAGGAAGCAACTAGCAATCTCTATGGACCACATTTCCTGTATGTAAGCCAACTGCTTATCGAAGTATGGTCAAGTGCAAGTCAATGTCACTGCTGCAAACCAATGAGATTTTAGGGGCTCCAACGCCATATTTTACGAGTTGAATAGGAGAAGAAAATTTTATAATTTCCATTGTTTCGTTAGAGAAAATAATATTCAATTTAATGATATGTATGTATGCATCAATTTAGTAACAGAATTTAAGCATACCTCAGCATCACCTAAAAACAGGTCATCGATCTTTTCAGCAATTTCCATCCAGTTGAGCTGAAACATGGTTTCAAATGTCTTATTCTGATCATTATCGCTTTGTACGTTTGAAACCAATAATGTGTATAACTTCTTACAGATTGAACTAAAACTGGAACAGCTCCATCTAGACCACCTTTATACTGGCTTTCTGTGATCATGAATGCAAGCCTGTTGGCTGCATTTAGTACAGACTGAAAGGAAAGGGAAAAAAATATGAAAAGGGAAATTTATCAGTAAGTATCTTGAAATAAGAACTAACCAGGAAACATGAATCCATGTAACTCAAAATTTTCAGAGAGAGAACATTGTACTTTACAGAAATAACTTAAATGGTTTCTAAAAATTTCCCGTGCTAAAGCACAAGTTGGAGAGCCCCATTGAAACAGGAAACATAACAGTATTGTGCTCACCTTCTCTTGGAGTATTGACTCCTCACCTTGTAATCTCCAGCGTCCAATGACAGCAACAAGTGTTCCTTCTTCTATAATATCAGCATCATCAAATGCAAAATCAATCTACAAAATATCAAGTTATAAGTGATAACTTACTAAGTCTTAAATTTTAAAGATATCATAATTATCATGCACTCAGACACATGCAGTGACATTGGTCAAGGAAACTTCTCATAAATCTCTGAAACTAGTAAGCAAAGTTTCAAAAGAATGGAATCTCACTTGCACTTCTCATAAGAATTTTAACTCCTTTATGAACTTGTCATGTGTCAATCTGTGTGTCAATTTTTTTTTTTTTAGAATTATACCCAAAAAAGAGGAAAGACAATTGAAAAATCTTCTGGTCCACTGCAGTATTTGCTTTGGCAAAATTCACTAGGATATGTCTACACAATGTGTATGTTTAAATTATCATGCAAGATAATACTCACAAAACATAATAAAAAGGAAACTGATTTTATGTTTAAAATTTGTGCACACTTGAGAACAATCTTGGTACTGATTTAATGGAATTCCTGCCTTTGCAGCTTCACTTGCACTTCCAACGGACCTGAAGAAGAAGAAGAAGATATATGTGATAACAGAAACTGAAAAGAAGTAAACGCTTTGCACAAGGCCAAGACAAGAAGGAAATAAACATACAAACATTATACAACCTAGCTGAGAGCATAGAAATGAACCAAGGCAAAGTAGAATAGAAACAAAGCATCTTTTCTTTGAGCCATCAAGAATGAAGTTCTGCCCCAAAAATAAATGCTGGGGGAATGAATAGGAGCATTTAGTGCACTGCATGGTTTTTATCTCATCCTGGCTGCAAATAATGGAGCAGCTTGTGGATGAATTAAGTTGTTTTATTTGCACCATTTAATGAATCACAGATCAAATAGATCACAACACAATTATCTGCAGAGGAAATTTGGACAATGCAATATAATTACAACAGGACAGTCACCATAGGCAGCATAAGAACTTATTTTAGCAGACAGAAGAAATCAAAAGAGAAATGCTGCATAAAAAGGGAAAAATAGAGAAATTATATTATAATTTTTAATTACATTTCTGATCCAAGTATTACCATAACCAATGACATTGAAAAGATCAAACTTACGTAGGTACCCCTACTATATCTTTTAAAGCACCAGCGCGAAGTTGCCGACCCATATATTGTATGGCCATACCAGAAGCACAACCAGACCCCAACCCAATAACCATGCCGCTTCTTATGTATCTATCCACCTAGAATACACATCAGAATCACAAACCAATTTCACTTGAATTAATTCTTACATATCAGCAATCATGAATGGAAGAAACACAGACAGAGGTGCACCCCCCTAGGTAACTTGCACATGATAGGAGAAAAAATGTCAATTTTCCATACACTTAAATGCAAATTTGCAATCCTATTTCTTCCATCTCCTACTCTTTGATACATTTGGCTTCTTTTTCATATTGCTTGTGAACCCATATACCATAATTCCACTAGATATGACTCAAATAACAAAAGATGAGCACCAATTTTCACTTAAATCACGTGCAGTAAAATCAGAAAGAGCAATATTCAAGCCGCATTTCAGGAATTCGAACACATTTATGACAAATTTGTTAGAATATTGATGAAGTGAATAAATTAGTCATTTTCCCATTGTCTTAGGCTTTTGGAACAAGTGGGAATATATTAAAAATCATAAAAATGGCACCAGAAAAACCATCATCTACATTTTTCTCTTCTAAAATCAAGCCACATAAACCCTCTCTATTATGATACACAATTTTCCTACTTTCTTCCACAACAAGACATTTAGTTCACAATCCTCACTCTTAGTTATCTGCATGTAGTTTATAGGACTTTTAGGCTGTTAATAGACTGAAAATTCACAAATGCACAACATTGACCATATATTCCAGAACAGTAAACTTTTATTAGGGTAAAACTTAGTTACAGTTTCTTAAGTTCCTGAATTAAATTCAACCACATGGTTACATAGTATCATTTAGTTGTCTTTGAAAAAGATAACACTATTTTTGTTGCATAGGTCAATACAACTATACAAGTATACAACCATGAAATTGAAATCAATTGAGGTAGAATTATAATTGATAAGTTACACACACCCAATAGGTTTGGTGGTGTCATTTGAGCTATCTAGAGCTAATTCTCAATAACACTACATAATATTAATGAGAAAATTGATGAGAACAAGTAAAGAAACTAATTATTAATTTACGTGAGGTTGGAGTTTATTTGGAATGGTAAATAACGAAACGCAATAAATTCAAATTTTTATATATTCTTTATCTTCTTCTACATTTTGATACTGAGACAGAACGATGAAAGGGGTTTTGGGTTTGAATGGGGAATCAGACATACAGTGTGATGGGCTGCAAGGAGGAGAGTAGAGGCATCAGCGAGACTTGAACGAGTAACTTTGAGTAGAGAATTGCTCTTATCTCTTCGTCTTCTTCTTCTTCTTCTGCCAATGCCATCAAATTCAAAAGCTGAGGGAAAATGCAAAAGCTTTAGGGAAGTTGATGATGATGATGATGATGATGCTGATGATGAAAGTAGTGATGCCATTCCTCTTCCCAACCAGGACTATCCTTTCAGTGTTTACGTATGTAGTAGCCTTTGTTTGTACTAACGGATAAGGAACATGTTTTTCTTTTGGTCGTGAATTATGGCACTACTGGATAAGGATTTTTTTTTTTTTTTTTTTTTTTTTTTTAATTTAATGAAAGAAAGAGATGAAGGGACGACCAGAGTGACTTTGTTATTTGGACATTATTATTTGGGATAATTACACATTACTCATCTGTGGTTTGCCTCTAATTCTATGTGCCCACCCGTGATTTGAATTTTGATACTTTGTCCACTTGTGTTTCAGACCGTGAGTGCTCTGTAACCCACCTCTGTTATTTCTGTTACTCTAACACCAAATAAGTAAAAAAAACATTCCCAAATGGATCAAAACTAACTCTCACTCGTAGAACTCACTCTCACTCCCAAAACTCTCAAAACTCACTCACTCCTACAATGGGCTTTGCTTGAGACAACCGTGGCAGATCTGAGCTGGGGAAGAAAGTCACCATTGCTCCTCCTCTGTTCAGCTGTGTCAAATCTTACAATGGGCTTCGATTGGTGCATGCTCCTGGGTTTTGATCATGGGTTTTGATCGTGCAAGCTCTTGGGTCTTGATCGTGCAAGCTCTTGGATCTTGGGTCTTGATTGGTGCATGCTCCTCTGTTCAGGCAGGTAGATCAAATTATGTCAATGCCTTGGGTTTTTTAATTTTTGAAACCTAGGGTTTGAAATTGGGTTTTTTAATTCTTTCTTCCGAATTGGGTTTTTAATTTAGTCAATGCCTTGTTTTTAAGTGTATATAGCTCTGACATTTTTAATTGTATATAGCTTTGACATTTTTGTTAAATTATGTCAATGCCTTGTTTTCAAATGAAAATGATTAGATCCGCCCCCCCCCCCTTTTTCTTTCTCTTCATTTGATACTGAAAGTTCTAAAGCCACAGTTGTCATGTTTTATGTTACAAATTTGATATTGAAAGTTCTAAAGCGTCCTTGTCATTTTCAGGTGAAAATGATTAGATCCGCCCTCCCTTTTTTCATGCTTCAAGTTGCGCCAAAGAGAAGTTTGTCATCAAAAGTGGTGTTCTGGCATGAGCCTTTTGAATTAAGCCTTTAAGACATTAGTTTATATTAGTTTTTTAGAAATTAGTTGGAAGTGTATTGAATGTGTATTGAATGTGTCCTACACTCTATTAAAATGTGTCCTATGGACGTGTATTGAGTTCTTTCTGTAGAAACATAGTCAAAAAAGGAAAAAAGGAACACCAATTGTTCTTTCTAAGTTTGCTCAGTTTTAACTAGAGGAGCAAAAAAGGTATTAAGGCATGCCTGTTACCACTTTGACATACATGATTTTCATTTACTTTTTATGGGTACTCTCAAACTGCTGCAACTCATTAATCATTATAACTTTTTATATAATTGAATACATGATTGTTTCATCTTATATTAGATGCTTGATGTCTGTTTGCAATGGTCCAAGTTGAAAGTTCTGTTAATGTTGACCCAGGCCTAGTTTATTCAATTTGATGTCTAGGAACCAATTACTTACTCTTGGAGCTTCCATATTATTCCTATGAAATTTTCCTGATTGTTATTTTTAATTACTAAGTAGGTTATCCAAGATCCAAGTAATTGGGAAAAATATAAGGTTGAACTATGCTGAAAATTTGAACTATGCCACTTGTAACAGATTTGTTGGTCTATAAGCTTGTAACAAATTTTTGCTATGTCTTCATCAACTGGCAATGGCTCTACAACTAGTGGTTTCTACCGTGCCGAAGATGGTCATTTATGTACCCTTGAGAATTGTGCCCTACGAACAAGTCAAAAAGCTAGTAACTATGGAAGAAGATTCCTCGGTTGTAGTCAATTTAATGTAAAAAACAATTACATTGTTATATTTGAATTGAATTGAATTAGTCGTGATTAATTGTGAACTGTGAAATTAATTGTTATAATTGTAATGATCAGGTCGGTCCCAAATGTGGCTTCTTTCAGTGGGTGGATAACGAAACTTGTAAGAGTGATCGTGCAATGATAAGTATGCTTGAGAATGAACTGCAGCTTGCAAATCAGAGAGAAATGACAACTAGGGAAATTGGTCTATCATAGAACAAAAAGGTTAGTTATAAGGAAGGATGCAACCTGGTATGCTGAAGTTAGTCGCTAAAGCAAGGAAAAAAAAGAAGATAAAAATCGGTAAAGGGTTTCTGAATCAATAATTGAAATGAGTTGATGTGAGAAACTCATGAGCTTTATGTAGAAGCTAGGGAGAAACTTAAGAGGGTTAGAGAGAGTGAGAGATTGTACAAGGTGGTACTAGTTTTGTCATGGTTATTTTTCATTTTTGTAATGTTGTTGTTGTGTTTTGTCTCAGTGAATAACAATGTAAGGGTGAGGAACCTTAATCTGCCATGATTGGGTAATTGAAATGTGATTGGGTAATTGAAATGTTATTGTATCTATCTCTTGAAATAGGGATGTTAAAATGTGATTGGGATGTTGAAATGTTATTGTATCTATCTCCTGATTGATATATATTGGCACAAAGTGTTATGTGGAAATGTTAATAACCTTCCATAAAAGCATTCTCACTTGCGTTTGTCAATTCACCTTTTACTTTGTGTTGGAAAGATTGTGCAATAATATAAAAGGAGCTGGGAACCCCTTTGTTTTGGCCTATATAAATAACTCTGCACATTTCAAGGTTATGAAAATACTCTATCAAACAAAAAGATACTGTAGGTTGCATATAAACTTATGGGATATATAATGAATAAATAATTGGTTCCAAAAGCAGTGTCCAATTTTGTTAGAATATACCAAAATAATACATAAAAATCACTCCTGTAACAACACAACTTTGCTGTGTATTATGCTGTGACATAAAGCTCAAAGACATAATTTTCTTTGCTATGTCAATGCACACCTGTAAATCCACCAAAAGCACAACAAGACAAGCAAAACACATTCTTGTGTAAATCCACCAAAAGCAAAGACAAGCACAACACAACAAAATACTCTATCCTGTGTCAATGCACATTAACTGCTTTTAATAAAAGTGAACAGTCATTGTGACTTTATGTCACATGCATACAAAATTGCTAATATTATTTTGGCCCATCCTGTCACTTTACACATCTTCCAACCAAAACCCAACTACTAGTCCACCACACATCAGACATACACATATTCCAACCAAAATTGCTAATATTGTTTTTGACACTAAGCGTGGGAACTATAACAAAAAAAGTAGGAACTATAACAAAAAAAGTGGTTGAAACTTTAACATCTTCCATCTTCATTTACTGCTTTTGGTGCCCTTGCCAGCTGCCTTCTTGCCCTTTCCACCAACTAGTTGAAACTTTGTTGGCCTTGATACACCACACGTTCTGCCTTTAAACCCCCTAGCAGCACCACCACCACTTCCTTCACTTGGTACACCACTAGTGCTCACAGATGCACTTGGCTGCATAACCAAAATCCAGCAGTTAGCAACTTTGTCCAACAATAGCAAGTAAAAGGAAAAAAAAATAAACAAAATAAAAGAAAGCAGAGGTGCCTGAGATGGTAAAGAATCTCATGTCTCTCTAGGGGTATAGAAGCTCGGTTGTGAGGATGAAGAGAATCAGTTGGCCCTAGACAAAATGTACTTTAACATTTAAAGACAGAAACCAAATTATCAAGGTCTAATAATAATTTTCTACGTCCATTAATAAAATATTTCTATCCATCATTTGTAGTTCCTTAGATTTTTATCCCTCCAAAAATTCTACTAATAAAAAGAAATATAACAATCCAACTCTTAAGTACTTCATAAATATCATAGGCAAGATATCTCTTACTCAATTTTCTATTCAAAAAAGGGGAAAAAATATTCTTTTTATAGTTTTCTGATCATTCAAACTTTAGATTGTAATCTCTAGACAACCTCTTGTACATCTCCCATGTGCTAGGGATTCTCCACTTCCTTTTCAAAAAATTTGCTATTACTTATGTAATTTTTTTTTAATAAAAAATGATTGTTTAACAACTAAAATATTGAATCACAACTTCATAGATACAGTTTTTCAACACGCTAACTTCTGAATAAAATCTACAGTTGGTTTATATTTATCAATATCAGTCTATCAGACCAAAAGAATATCAAACCTAACTGTGCAACATCTTCAGAGAGTGATGCAGAGTAATTACCATCATCTGAAAGAAACTGTCATGTGCTTTGCTGTGTGGTTATACAGTGCATTTAGCCAGAACAACTCCTTCCCTTACATATTTTTTTCTCAGTTTCCACATAATAAATAGATGAAGAAAGCCATTGGAGTCAACCTTAACATTTGTAGGATACCAACATAAATCTTGCATTACTGAAGGTCAACTTCAATTTTTGAATACCAAAGTACATATTACAAACATTAGATGTATGGCTCTAAATAACTCTCATATGAAGCACAAAATATTTTCATTAGCTTGAAACGAACTAAATGCAAAGTTAGACTGAAAATGAAAAATACTAAAGTATGATAGGAGTCAACCTGGTCAATTGCACAAGGAATTAAGCAACAGAGATTGTCCACGCCAGAAAATAGGTGCGGAAATGAACTAGGAAATGAGCCAACTGCCTGCATTTGCACAAATGAAGCATGTTGTATCAATTTCATGGATATTCCAATGGTCTCTTAACCAGCCATCATAGTGTCAAACAGAAATCTAACAACCAATGACAATAACTGCTGCAAAAGTTTTTGCTAAATCCTTTATTATGTTGTATATTTGCTTATGTGATATAACAACAAATAAAAATAGCATAAGCAACTGCTGATATTCCAAAATTATGCCGAGTTCTTCCTCCACCCCCCCTCTTTTTGGTTCTCATAATACATTTATAGAGTTAACCACAAAGGCATTATACGGTTTAAGAAACTCGAAGAAAGAATTAAAAAACCCAATTTCAAACCCTAGGTTTCAAAAATTAAAAAACCCAAGGCATTGACATAATTTGATCTACCTGCCTGAACAGAGGAGCATGCACCAATCAAGACCCAAGATCCAAGAGCTTGCACGATCAAAACCCACGATCAAAACCTAGGAGCATGCACCAATCGAAGCCCATTGTAAGATCTAACACAGCTGGACAGAGGAGGAGCAATGGTGACTTTCTTCCTCAGCTCGGATCTGCCACGGTTGTCTCAAGCAATGCCCATTGTAGGAGTGAGTGAGTTTTGAGAGTTTTGGGAGTGAGAGTGAGTTCTACGAGTGAGAGTTAGTTTTGATCCATTTGGGAATTTTTTTTTACTTATTTGGTGTTAGAGTAACAGAAATAACAGAGGTGGGTTACGGAGCACTCACGGTCTGAAACACAGGTGGGCAAAGTGTCAAAATTCAAACCACGAGTGGGCACATAGAATTAGAGGCAAACCACAAGTGGGTAATGTGTAATTATCCCTTATTATTTAGTTTGTTCAGCAAGTGGTGAGTCATAACTGTTATTTTATTCTGTGGACGTTACTATAGTAGCATTTTACCTATTCAGTCTGGTCCTACAAGTGGTGAGTTATAGCTGTTACTAGAGCTCTAGTGGGCATTGAGGTGAAGGCATATGATTTTTCTTTTTAAGTGATTTCCATTATAGGATTTGAACTTAAAACCTCAGGGGCTGTTTGGTAAACTTGTTTAAACACATATTTTCAGTTTTTAAATAATATTATACGTATTTTTACACACTTTTTCACCCACACGTATTTTCACACATGTTTTCAAACAACAAAACACATGTATCAAACACCCACTCAATCTCCCAAACCATTTTACAGTAAGTCCAAACTCATATATATATATATGGGGGTGTCAAATGGGTGGGTTTGGGTGGGTTTGGGGTGAGCATAATTGGGTTGGGTATATAAAACTCATTTACCCATTAAAACCCATTTAATTAATTGCTTTTAACCCAAACCCAACCCAACCCAATTATTATGGGTAAACCCTAACCCACCCAATTACCCAATTATCAAAATTACCAAAATGCCCCTAAAATGTAAATGACAAAAATACCCCAAAACCTCAAAATTACCAAAATAACCACGAAACCTACAAAATGACCAAAATACCCCCGAAACCCAAATAAATGACCAAAATACCCCAAAACCTAAAAATTACCAAAATACCCCTAAAACACAAAAAATGACCAAAATACCCCTAAAACTCAAAAATGACCAAAATACCCCCAAAACCATAAAAATGACCAAAATACCCCTGAAACATAAAAAATGACCAAAATACTCCTGAAACCCAAAAAATGACCAAAATACCCCCGAAACCTAAAAATTACCAAAATAATCTCGAAACCTACAAAATGACCAAAATATCCCTAAAACCTAAAAATTACCAAAATACCTCCAAAACCCAAAAAATTACCAAAATACACCCGAAACATAAAAAATGACCAAAATACCCCTGAAACCCAAAAAATGACCAAAATACCCCCGAAACTCAAAAAATGACCAAAATACCCCTGAAACCCAAAAAATTACCAAAATACACCCGAAACATAAAAAAATGACCAAAATACCCCTAAAACCCAAAAAATGACCAAAATACCCCTAGAACCCAAAAAATGACCAAAATACCCTCGAAACATAAAAAATTACCAAAATACCACTGAAACCCAAAAAATAACCAAAATACCCCCGAAACCTAAAAAAGACCAAAATACCCCCTAAACCCAAAAAATGTCCAAAATACCTCCAAAACCTAAAAAATTACTAAAATACCTCTAAAACCTAAAAAATGGCCAAAATAATCTCGAAGTCTAAAAATTGACCAAAATAACCCTGAAAACTAAAAATGACCAAAATACTCTCGAAACCTCATATATATATATATATATATATGAGGAAATTAGAACATCCGCCACTCTAATGGGCCTTGCCCAACCCAATCTTGAATGAGATTGTTTCGTTTTTCCTTTCATTAAAAAAAAAATAAAATAATGGAAGTACCTTCGCTAGGCTTGGTTGGGCCAGAGCCTAATAACTTTTATCTGGTATTGGGCTAACACTTTCCAGCTCAAGCTCAAATCGGCCTAATCCAACTTGATCCAGTACTTCGTAGTTCGTAGTTCGTTTTACTATACCGCGAGTTAGCTAACCTAACACACTTTGGGTTCACTAAAATAACATAGGAGCCCAATAAGGGAAATGAACCCAATAAAAACACTTTACATTGGCTTCCCTGTATATTAGCCAAAATGCCATTTAGCTACCATGCTTCCCCCAGAAAATAGATAACATTGTAACTTCTCCAAATAAATATTTTTTTTCATTTTATGAAAAGTGAATGTGAGTGTTTTGAAAAATAGAAGAAAAGTGAATGTTTTGAAAAATGAATGAAATAATTTAAAATGAATAAAGAGAGAGTAATTAAATGAAATCGAGTTAGATTTTTTTTTTTTTTTTTCAGCCAAAAAGAAATGAAATAGAATTTAGAGTAAAGAATAACATCGGTTGTCTACTGGTACTGAGTTAAAGACACAAGAAAAAAGAATAACATAGAGAAAGACAAAACATAAAATGATAAAAGTGAAGATAAAGAAGAAAAGAAATTCAAAAGTGAGAAGGGTAGAAATTGTAGAGTCAAGATTAGGAACCGTATGGATGAGAAAATATGAAATAAAAGGGAAATGAAGTGGCAGTATGAAACTGAAATGCCGAAATAGAGGCAAAGAAAGAAGTTGGGGTAGGTGGAGATATTTAGTTATGAAGTGCCATGTTTCACTTTCCATTGGTTGATAGATTTAAAAAAAAAAAAAATTCATTCAATGTGTGTTTTCCTTATTGTGCTACATTGTTTGCATGCAATACAAGTTGTATTTAACTATTTATCCCATTTAAATATATAAACATTAGCCATTGGTATTTTTTTTCTTTTAAAAAAAAACTAAATTAGCAATTTAGCATTTTATTTCATAAATTTATATATAGTTATAAATAACCAAATAATTATATATTATATGAAAAATACATTTAATTGGATTATTTTAGTCAATTTTTATATTTTTACTAATTAAAAATATTTATTATAATTTAAATAATTATTAAATTAATTATGGCGTCAGTCTAGGGGGTGTCAAATGGGTGGGTTTGGGGTGGGCATAATTGGGTTGGGTATATAAAACCCATTCACCCATTAAAACCCATATAATTAATTGTTTCTAACCCAAATCTAACCTAACCCAATTATAATAGGTGTAGGGTCAGTTTTTGTAGCCCAAGTCCAAAAGGTTTGGATTATGAGATCAATGAACCCAAAACAATGAATTTGTAGAGAGTGGGTGAAAGAGCTGGGCTGGTTGTGAATTAAACAATAGTCAACTATTGTATTAAGAGATGATTAACGTAGAAACACAATTGAAAAACTCAACAAATGGATGTCCGAATAGGTATATTATTGAATGAAAGGTGATTACAACTCTTAGAGCTACAGTAAAGTTATTCTCTTCTCCTTTTTCCTTTTCTTTCGATCCCCCTTCATCAGATGCTTCTTCTCTTTATATAGCACCCTCTCCCATCATCTTCATCGTCCACTTGTTCTTCATCTAAGCATCCACTTGAGTACATGTCCCATCAGGTATCTTTTTTAGCTCTCTGTGAGTGATGGTAGTTGAGATTACACTGTTCAGGGGTCTTCTCCACATTAATGCGGCCAGAAAAGCAGCTGCAGTGCATTTAATGTGGTGGTTGCATCTTGTCTTCTAGATATTTCTCCGTTCCTATCATCTCCATACGTGCCTGAAACTTATCCTTATCATTAAAGTCGTTAGAAAGATTACTTGAACCTCCCAGGTATCTGCTTGACCAAGACTCCTTGTATCCGAGGAGAATGACCTCTTCGGACCACTGGTGATCTCTTCGGACTAGACTCCTCATTCATTTCAAGGTATATCTCTTCCACATGGACTCCTTCTCAAACATTTTCCTCTCTTCGGACACACAGTAATCTTCAAATAGGGCCCTAGGCCCAATACATAAGGTTGAGCTTTCACCCCCCACAATAGGTAAACCACATTCCACCAAATTACTCAATTATCAAAATTACCAAAATACCACCTAGGACCAAAGTACCAAAATATTTTAGTTTGCATTTTTTAAATGAGACATCAACATTTTAATTTTCCTCTATAAAAAAAAAATTAATTTTCCGTCACTTTCTCATCGATTTTCTCACTCTGCTCCTCTTCTTCGACTTTCTGATCTTGCTGATCCAATTTCGCCACCTTCACCTCCTCGCTCTTCTTCGTCTCATCACATGTGCTAAGCTTGTAGTTTCGAGCTTTTGGTGTTTTTAAACGTCTCATTGTATGAGATCGGACCTTAAAGAGAGAAAGGAAAGAATGGCACCATCGTTTCAATGGTGGGCGAAAGAGAGCCACAATGGCACACCGGTGGTGGTGAAGATGGAGAATCCGAATTGGTCAATGGTGGAGCTGGAGGGTCCGACGGAGGATGATTTTCTCATCACAACCGACTCGCCCGGGTCGGGGTCGTACCAAAGACAAAGGCCACCGAGGACGCAAAATCGCCAAGCAGCTCACTTGGGTCCTAATGCTCAAAGCCCACCGTGTCGCCGGTTGCTTGACCTCCATCACCTCCGCAATGTTCGGCCTCGCCGCCTTGATCCGTCGCCGTCTCGCTTCGGGCCAAACCGACTCCGACGAAATCGAAAATGAGAACGACGACGCTTCGGTGGAGGGAATGGGAAAGAAAAAGAGAACTCGGTAGTGAAAACCAGGTTCTATTTCTGCATCAAAATGTTCTTGTGGGTGTCTGTGATTTTACTTGGGTTTGAAATAGTGGCTTACTTCAAAGGCTGGCAATATTATTCTGTTTGGTTGGGGAGAAAATGCTAGGAAAGAGAAAGAGAATTTGTATATTTGAGTTTCAAATGTTCTCTTAAATTTCTTAAATATCTGGACTCTGTTTTTTTTTTTTTTTTTTGATGAAATCTGGACTCTGTTTGGTTACCAACAAAATAACAGGATGGTTAATTTTCATTTGTTTAGTCCAAATTTTTTATTATTAAAAACTATGTTTTATTTGTTATTTATTTATTTATTTTTTATGGAAAGGGCTGGGTTGAATTTGGGTATATTGTTTTTGGGTTAAATGGGGTTCAATGAGTTTTTAATTAAAACCCAATAATCATTGGGTCTAATTAGGTTGATGCCCATTTAACCCAACTAATAATTGGGTGGGTTTGGGTTCAATTAGAGTGAGTGAGTTTAGGTGGACAAATGAGTTTGGACTTACTTTGCCACCCCTAGGCGTCACCATGGTTCGACCTCGGTTTAACCTCTAAAACTTTGAACCTCTCTCTTTAACGGTTCATTAAACGATCCAAATTTGAAAACCATGATTATTTGAGAATTGAGATGGTTTGGTTATGTTTAAGGGCACGGCTTCTATCCAGTGCCTTTAGTGCACTGGACCCGCTGCAAACATGACACGTGTTCATTTTCAAACACATGTCATGATCGCAGCAGGTCCAGTGTCACAAAACACTGGACAGAAGCCACACCCTATTTTTAAAATAGAACGATTAAGATGCTGTTTGGTTGGCCTGTTTCCGTAACTCAATTCTTAGTTTCCATAACTCATAACTAAAAAATGGTGGGACCCATAGCTCAATATCCGTTTGGCTACACGATAACTCTGTTTCCACTACTCAATTCTCTGATTTTTAAGTTATGAGTTATGGAAACTGAAAACACATTTTGGCTGTTTTCAGTTTCCATAACTCATAACTCAATGACATTTTTGTAATTAAACACACATGAGGGACCCACTCAGCCGCACCTTTTGACTTTTTTTTTCTTCTTCTTTCACTGGTTCGGTCTTCATGGTCTGGGTTTCTTTTCTTTTTTTTTTCACTGGTTTGGTCTTCATGTTCTGGGTTTCTTCATTTTTTTTCTTTTTTTTTTCTTCTTCTTTCACTGGTTCGGTCTTCATGTTCTGAGTTTTTTTTTTTTTTTTCACTGGTTCGGTCTTCATGTTTTGGTTTTTTTTCTTCTTCTTCTTTCATTGGTTCGGTCTTCATGTTCTGGGTTTCTTCTTCTTCTTCTTCTTCTTTTTTTTTTCTTTGGTGATTTTGGGTACTAGAAAAAGAAAAGAAAAGAGAAAAAAAAAAAAAAGCTGCACCGGGTGACAGGTATGGGGCCCACAAATAGTGTGAAAAATATTGAGTGATGGTGCCAAACAGCCTTGGTATTTTAAAGTGATGAGCGATGAGTGATAAGTGATGAGTGATGAGTGACGAGTGACGGAAATTGAGTAACTAAAAAAATGAATCCAAACAGCCCCTAATATATCAGTTAAAAATAGTAAAAAAATATGTCTATCAAAAAAGTAATAGATAGTATAACTTCAGATGTAATTGAATAACAAAAAAGAATACATGTGACTAACCTAACTAATCTATTGAGAATTTATAACTAACCCTTAAAAAAAATAAAATAAAAATAAAAACATTGAGATTAAAGGTTGATTGTTTCTTCTTCATTATTTTTTTTTTCTCCTTATTTTTTGTTGTTGTTGTTACTTGATATTGATATTGATATTTCTGCGTTTATCTATCTACTAGGAAATTCATCAAATATATATTTAGAGACCGTTTGGCTTGGGCGGAAAAGCTGAAACGCGCGTTTGCGTTTCAGCATTTTTTTTTTTTTTTTTTTTTTTCCATGGGTTTCAGTCTTTTTTTACTGTTTATGTACTGTTGCGGTTACTGTTCAATGAACAGTAGCCGCAAAGTTTGACCTTTCAACCCAAATTTTACTGTTCACGGACCCACAATTTTCACTTTTCAGCAACTTTTTCATTAAAAATGGGTCCCACGATACTATTCACACATTTAAAAATTATTTAGCTACAGTGTTTTTCAGTTTTCAGTTTCAGTTTTCAGTTTTCAGCTGTATCCAAACGGACCCTTAGAGACCGTTTGGCTTGGGCGGAAAAGCTAAAACGCGCGTTTGCGTTTCAGCATTTTTTTTTTTTTTTTTCATGGGTTTCAGTCTTTTTTTACTGTTTATGTACTGTTGCAGTTACTGTTCAATGAACAGTAGCCGCAAAGTTTGACCTTTCAACCCAAATTTTACTGTTCACGGACCCACAATTTTCACTTTTCAGCAACTTTTTCATTAAAAATGGGTCCCACGATACTATTCACACATTTAAAAATTATTTAGCTACAGTGTTTTTCAGTTTTCAGTTTTCAGCTGTATCCAAACGGACCCTTAGTGGGACAAATGAAATTGCTCAGATTTTTTTTTTTTTCAATGTTGATCAAAAAAATATATAAAGTTTTCAGTGAATAAAGACCACGTTTTCAGAAAACAAGAAGCTATAACACTCTAAAGTCTCAAGACTGAAAACTTTGCTGTGACTGAAAACTTTTTGGGATCCGCTTATTTTGCTGAAACTAAAAACTTTTTACTAAAAGAACTGTAAATAAAGATAAAAGTTAGCTGAAATAGTACAGTGAGACTCATGAATAGTATCAAAAAGTGCAGTGAGACCCATAAATAATAGCAAAAATAAGCTGAATAATAAAATAAGTTTGTAAAAATAATTTTTGCCAAAAACACACTTGAAAACGCGTGGCTGTTAGTTCGAAGGATTGCATATTGAAAATTTTGTGGAAGAAGAATGCTGTTTCTCCTCTTGACAATTGACCATCAACTTTTTTTTACTCTAGAGTCTAGACAATTGACCACTATTGCAGCGTGTGCAGTCCGTGCTTGAGTCTTCTCAAAGCGTTCCCTATCTTTCCTAATTTTTTTCCATTTTACTTGCGCGTTTCTCAGTCAAACTCCCATAAACTCTTAAAATTCCTCTCTGCCTCACATTGAAATCCATCTCTCCTCCTCTTCTTTTAGATCTTCTCAACCTTTGTTGAGTTTATTCATATATTGCAATGGCTTTACTGACCAACAAAGCCTCTTCTTCTTCTTCTTATATTCCTCTATGGAAGTATGATGTCTTTTTGAATTTTAGAGGTGAAGATACTCGATACGGTTTTACGAGTCATTTATATCAAGCTTTATGTGACAAGGGTTTTAATACATTCATTGATAGTAATCTTCAGAAAGGAGAAGAAATTTCAACAGAACTTCTCAAAGCCATTGAAATGTCAATGATTTCGATCATTGTATTTTCTGAAAACTATGCATCTTCTACATGGTGTTTAAATGAACTTGTCAAGATTCTTGAGTGTAGAAATTACGGCCAATTGGTTATACCAATTTTTTATAAAGTGAATCCATCAGAAATACGTAAACAAAAGGGAAAGTTCAAATTAGCGCTCGCTAATCATGAAGAAAAATTCAAGGATAACTTGGAGAAGGTTCAAAGGTGGAGGAAAGCTCTAACTAAGGCTACTGATTTGTCTGGATTGATTTACAAGGATAGGTATGTGTCTAACAACTATTCTTATGTGCTTTTGTTAGTATTAAACCTTTAATGGCTTTGTTCTGACCACTAAATATTAAATTAAAAAAAGTTTGTTTGTTTGTTTGTTTGTTTTTTATTTTTTTTTTTATTTTTTTTTTTTTAATCTTATCTTCTACTACACATGGCAGGTAGTTAAGCTACAAAGGTCAATATAATAAATAGGAGAATTTAATATATAATAATGTTACCAATTAACTATTTTTTATTATGTAATTTTTAGAGTGACAAAACTTAAGTATATTGTCTTAGGTGCAATATATTATGTTTCTCCAATTAAATTCAAACACTTTCTCAAAAAAAAAAAAAAATTCAAACACGTAGTTGAATTTAATTTAATTGTCCTTGAAAATGATAATACAAATTGTACTTTATTGGTCAATGCAACGAGGGTTTAAATTTAATTAAGTATCCTAATGTATTATATTTAAGCTATTATACTTAAGTTTTATCCTTTTTAGAAAAGCTTTTCACAAATTTCTTAGGTGTCATTTGTTTTGTCGTAAAATATTTTTCTGATTTATAGGCACTTGGGGCAAGTGAAAATCTTGATCAAATCAAAATCATTTTTCATTAACCATGGAAAATACCCTTTTTGAGGTTGAAAATTTTTTATTCTTCTAAAACTTAAGAAAACATAAACCTCCTAAATGATACAAATATACCAAAATCTTCAAAATACAATTGGACCTTTAAAATGACTAGAACATCCTTGAAACCTCCAAAAGAACAAAAGCACCCATAAAACCTCTAATATAATCAAAATATCCTCAACACTTCCAAAATGCCTCTTAAAATTTGAAAACGATTAAAATATCCTCAAAATATCTAAAATGACAAATATACTCCCAAAATCCTCTAGAATGACTAAAATACATTAAAAATATTTAACATGATAGAAATATCTCTAAAACCATCAAGTGACAAAAGTACCCCCTAAAAACTACCAAAATGACTAAAATATCTCTTAAAACCTCCAAAATGACCACGATATGCCTCAAAACTTTAAGAAAATCGTCCCAAACTATTAAAAGTTGCACAAAAACAACATCGAAGAGTTTGTAATTAACTAATTATGCATATGAATGTATAAGCTTAATTAATAATTTTTATTAATTGTTTTAGTACTCTTTTTTGTTGCAGTCTTATTTTTATTGTGCTCATCATTAGTGTAATTTGTAATAATTTTATTTTGATTGTGTTTATTTATTAACTAGAGTGTAGTTGTTCTACTTCTACATTAATATTTGAAGTTGCTAATTAAAGTTGCTATTTAATATTATAAAAAAATAAAGAAAAATATGTGATCGTTTATTTAAGCCAAATGCTAGAAAAGCATTTTCAAGAGAACACAAGCAAATATAAATAAAATATATTCCTTGAAAATCTTTTTTTTTTTTTAATTGAAACATTTTGCACTAGTTGCCGTTTTATGGCAAAACAAATGGAACCTTAATCTCATGTCGTTCAAGAATTAGAAGTGGGTTTCCAATCAATTTGTTTCCTTACCCAAGGGGACTTTCCATACAACTATATGCTAAAAGACTACAACTAATTTCCTAGCGGAAAAAGGAAAGAGAAAATAAGGAAGGACCTAAAATTAAAGATAGTTCTCAAATCTTTAAATTACAATCATTTTGCTTTCATTAAGCATAGACAAAATTGGACATCTTGAATTTTTTTTGAAAGAGAAAGATATTTTGAGTTTAGTTCATTTTCATATTTATATTTTCAGTTGTTCCAACTTATTATATGTTTCTTATATTTTGTAATTGGCAGTTGCACTGAATGTGAATTTGAGTTCATCCAAAGAATTATTAAAGAGATATCAATTACCAAATCAAACCGTATGCAGTTATTTGTTGCAAAATACCCAATTGGAATAGATTCTCGTGTTGAGGCTATAGAATTGCTTTTAGATATGAATTCATATGAAGTTCGCATGCTAGGCATTTGTGGCCTTGGGGGAGTAGGCAAGACTACAATCACAAAAGTTGTTTATAACAAAATTAATGATCTTTTTGAAGGAAGTTGCTTTCTAGAGAATGTTAGAGAAAATTCAGGGACAAACGATGGCATAATCCGACAACAAGAGAGGCTTCTTACTAAGATCTTAGGAAATAGATATTTGAAGGTGGACAGTGTACCTGAAGGAATCAATATGATCAAGGAAAGACTTTGTCGGACAAGAATTCTTTTAGTTCTTGATGATGTGGATGAATTGAAAGAGATAGAAAATTTTCTTGGAGAATGTAATTGGCTTTCTTTGGGAAGTAGAGTCATTATAACAACAAGAGACAAACATCTAATAACCGCACTTGGTAAAGATCATCCAATTTTTGAGGTTAAGGAACTAAATCAATGTGAAGCTCTTGAACTCTTCAGTCTACATGCCTTCCAAACAAATAAACTTGAGGAGGATTATTCTAAACTTGCTGAGCAAATTATGAATTATGCTAGAGGCCTTCCATTGGCTCTAAAAATAATAGGTTCTGATTTGTGTGGCAAAACTATACATGAATGGAAAAGTGCATTAGAAAAGTATAAAAACATTCCTCACAAAAAAATACAAGAAAAACTCAAAATAAGTTATGATGGACTAGAAAAAACTGAAAAGGTTATTTTTCTCGACATCGCATGTTTTTTCAAGGGATTCTCCAAGGATTTTGTTGTAAATATATTGGATGCTTGTAATTTATATCCAGATTATGGTATTAAAAAACTTATTGATAAGTGTCTCATAACTATTGATCAATTTGGCCAATTGTCGATGCATGACTTGCTACAACAAATGGGTAGGGAAATCGTTCAACAAGAATCAGAAGAGCCCAAAAATCGAAGCAGGATATGGTGTTATAAGGATGCTCATGAAGTACTAACCAGAAATATGGTATAAATTCTTTTGTTTCACCTTTTTTTTTTTCAAATGAACCTTTTTTTTTATTGATTTCCTTATTAATGTTGAATAATAAAAAAATTATTAATATACATTTTGTTTAAAATTTAAAAATCTTTATATATTTGGAAAATTCTAATATGTAGTGTGACTAATGCTTTGTCCAACTAGGGGTTGAATAAAATTCGAGGCATAATGTGGTGCTCACCTAAACCAATAACGGTGTCGTTGGAAGCTAAATCTTTTAAAAGGATGGAAAATCTCAAATTTCTTATAGTTCGTAATGTACATATATGTGATGAACTTAAATATCTCCCCAACGGGTTAAGGTTGCTTGAATGGCATGAATTTCCTTTTTCCTTGCCATCCAAATATTGTCCTCAACAACTTGTTGCACTCAATATGCCACATAGTCGCATTAGACTAGAGAAGCTATTGAAACAGGTATGGTTGTTAGTATTTATGAATTAATAAATTTTATTTTAGTATTTGTTAAAGATAAATTTTGAATATTTTTTTCCTTAAACAGGGGATCAGGTTTGAAAATTTAAAACTTATCAACCTCAGCTGGTGTGAATCCATTGTAGATTTACCTAAGTTATTAGCTCCAAACTTAGAGGAACTAGACCTTTCTTGTTGTAAAAATTTAGTTAGATTGGAGGCACTATTCGAACAGGTATGCTTATTAGTATTTATGAATTGTGATTTTATTATATTTGATTTTAAAGTTTTTTATGGAAATTTTATTTGATTTTAAAGTTTGTTGGAGATAAATATAAATTTTTGTTTCCTTTCTACAGGGGTCCCAGTTCAAAAATTTGAAGGGTATCAATTTCCAATACTGTGAATCTATCACAAAATTACCTAACTTATGTGCACCAAACTTAGAAAAATTGGACCTTCGTTATTGTAGAAATTTAGTTGAGATTCATGAGTCTATTGGATTTCTTGATAAGCTTGAAAGATGGTACCTCATATATTGTGAAAAACTTAAAACTCTTCCAAGTAACCTCATGTTGAAATCCCTTGATGTTTTTGATCTTGAGGGCTGCTTAAGCCTTGAGAAGTTTCCTAATATTCATCCAGAAATGAAATGCTTAGAGTCTTTAGATTTGAGAAGGAGTGGTATTAGAGAGTTGCCTTCATCAATTGAGTATCTCACTAGTCTAACTGAGTTACACCTAAATAATTGTCAAAACCTTAGGGATCTACCAGACAGCATCTATAAATTGCAAATGCTTAAGAAATTATGGATTTCTACCACCAAATTGAGACCAGTGTGCAATTCTTTTGATAGCTTTTCTGGATATGGGGTTTTGAGGTTGGAACTTCTGAATCTTAGCGATTGTGAAAATATAATTGAATTGGACTTTTATATGAAGCCTGATTACTTCCCTTTTTTGAAATATCTAGATCTATCTGGAACTGATATTGTTACTATTCCTAAAAGCATTAGCAGATTTACTAAATTAAAGGAACTTCAAATATACAATTGCAATCAGCTTCGAGAAATTCCAATACTTCCACAATCTATAAGAAGAGTATACGCAAAGAACTCCCTATTGTTGGATCCACAGTCATCAAGCAGATTATTAATTCATGTCTCTCTCTCAATTTTAGAGAAACAATTTTGTTACCTTCTCAAATAAATTAATAGATTTGCCAAAGTGTAATTTTTTGAATTTGATAATTGCTTGCAGTTTGGAGAAATTCTAAGGGATAGTGCAATAAGTGACATATTAATTGATCCACGACCATCAAGCGGGTTATTGCATGAAATTGTTCTCTCTTCCTCGCTCTTTGATGATTTCTCATATGAAAGTAGGGATTACGGATCCGAAGATGAGCATGATGATTGTGAAATTACAGTACCAGGAACTGAGATTCCAAAGTGGTTCAATTATCAAAGTGTTGGAAATTCCATATCATTCCAGGTTGGTCGGAAGTTTCCAAAATTCGCTGTTTGCATTGCTTTTGGACCAGAGGCACATATAGGTGAATGTTATTGTGAGGTTTACCTCTCCATCAATGGTTGCGAAAAAAATTTCTATGATTCAATTTTTATGAAAGAAATTTCTAATCATTTGTGGTTAATTTCTATATCTCATCAAGCATTGCTGAAGAAATTAAATTACTCAAATCTATTTGAACAAAATCATGTTGAGGTTATATGGAAAATCGAGAATTGGAAGACAAGTTCTTCTTCTCCCAATCCAATAAATCTTACCAATATCATAAAAAGGTGGGGGGTCCATGTAGAATGCACATACTTTTCTCAGAAATCTGGTATCTTCCATGACTACTACAAAAATGTTGATGATGATTCACAAGAAGAGAGGTGCCCAACGATGTTTAGCTTTACAAGTATTTCGGAGACACACAATATGCCGATTGGTGAACCAGGAATACAGCACCAATTTCACTCCAACATTGTCCCAAGACCCCTAAATGAATGTGAAGGGACCAAGATGGTTGTGCCTTACTTGCCCTTTCCTAGTGCTACACATGATGGAGGGTCTTCCTTGGTTCCTGAAGATACCAAACACCCGCCTTTGCCATTATTGTTCTCCACTTCTTATGGTTCAAATATGGATCACAGGGATTTCAACAATGAAGGAGTTATAGGGCTTTCAATGAAAACAAACTCAGGTTTGACACAACCATATTTGGGATTAGACTCAATGACTCATAATGATGTGTATGGTTTGTATTCATCACCAATTGCAAGCATTGGATATAATGACTCAAATGTTGGAGATGGTTGGCCTACCTTGGTTCCTGATAACATTGAGCAATTTTCTTTGCCATCTAATTTAGAGCTTCCAACGGAAACACCAAATAATGGCTTTGACTCTAGTTTAGGAGGTGGAAAGTATTTAGGATTTGACTCAATATTTCATAGTGATGGATATAAGGATTCGTCATCAATTACAGGAGAACTTCGGCCTCCAGCAATCCCTGATGGCACTACGCATGATTCTTCTCCATCTTATTTGAGGCTTCCAATGGACACAACTAGTGAATCCAACTTAGACTTGGGCTGGCCAGATTTGGGGTTTTGCTCAACAGTTAATGATGGGTTTGATTTGGGCTCCTCTTCAATGCCCATTACCTTTCTAGATGATGACTCCAACTTCAATTTGCATCCATCTTTAAAGAAAATGAGAAACTTTTGATCGAAGTTCAAAGCAATATGCCTCCATAAAAAATAAGATTTGATTCTTTCTTGAATTGATTAATGCCAAGGTATGTCTCTCTCTTTAGTTGCATTTTTTTTCATTTGCATTTTTGGGTGCCTTTCTCTCTCTCTCTTTTATGGGCCTCATACATAAGATTGGGCACCTCTCTAAGAGTCCAAATCTTCTATCCAATTTTTCTTGCTCTACCAATAAAAATATAATAGATGTCCACTTATTTAATTAAATCCTATCATTATAACTTTTCTTATTTCAACTATCTAAAATCCATTTTAAAAAAAGAAAAGAAAAAAAAAATACCTCCCCACCACCAACCTTTGCCAGAGCCGGCCATTGATGCCATCAACATCGTCTGTCATGGCGAACCACTGTTGTTGCTACCAGCCAAATCACTTATGAAATTCATTCGGGAGTCATACTATCACTCCTTCCTTCAAAAACAGCCTAAAACCCCAAGAACTACAAGCTAAAAAAATGAATTTTGATTCATACTCAGTTGAAGAAATCCACATCAGAGCCAAGGAAACAATCAAAAGCACCAAAATTTCACCTCCCCAGATCAAATCCCAATTTGAATGGTGTAGGGGCTCTTTGTGCTCTTAGGCTGAGACCCTTTCTGCTATGGATTGGAGAGTTGGACCTGGCCCACTATTCTAGCATGACCTTGCTAAAGGGCTAGTTTATGCATAAGACAAATATCCCAAAAGAAAGACAACAGATAACAAAAAAGGCATATGTTTAAATACGCATATATCCGTACATATGTATGTGATTATATTGGTATATGTATTATGGTAGAAAGGTTAGCCAGAGAGAAAACAGTTAATGTATTTAAAACAGTAGAATGTAAATGATGGGTCTCCCATAGGAAGTGAACTAAAAAGAATCCAAACCCCAACTTGGACAACCTTATTGACAAACTATGCCATTAAAGTTGTGCATTTTGGAGAATGGGCCTAGATAGCTACTTCTTGTTTTGTTGAGATTACAAAGAATGGGTTTGCTACAAGAGGGAGGGAAAAGATTGCCTATTGATGCATGTTTTTTGTGCTGTATTCACTCTTTTTTTGCCTTTACTTTGTTCTTTCTTTTTTCTCTCTTATTTCCTTTTCAATCCTCTCTGTTTCTTGCCTAAGTCCTTATCCCCATCCATTTATGGCGATTGTTCCTATTCATACTAGGTTAACCCTATGTGATTTCTCTTTTGCCCTACCAACCATTTTTGTTTGCTATGAACACCTCCTCAGAGCTGCCCACTACCCTGTTGGCCATTTGGCCTCTACTACACCTGGGCATGCCAAGTGTTTTCTTTCTCTTCACTACCCATCCCACGACAAATTCTTATCCGTTTAATTCCACATTTAAAAAATTTTGAAGGGTCAAGTTGTATTTTTCTAAGGAGCTACTTGTAGTTATATTTACATCATATTGGAAAATACATAATTTTCAAAAAAAAATTGCCCCTGGCCTTTTTGATCCTCAACCATTGATGGTGTTAACAACAATTTATCTTCTTAGACTTCTTTTCATAATGTTCTAGTTCAATGTCTTTTTTTCCTCACTTTGGCATTCTATTTTGTAGCTTTGGCTATGAATGAATCTTCTCTTAGTTATCGATTGTTGGATTGAGCTGGTAATTGAAAAACTGAATTAGTCAAACCGAGCTAAGTTGTGTGAAATCCTTCTACCAACTATGGTTTATTGTAAAAACTTTGAGTTAGTCTTCGGCCTATGTAAACATCAGAAAATTGTGTAGCTTGCAAAAGTACACAAGGTTCTTTTCCATGTTAATGCAAATTATTATATTTGTAGGCGAGGGATTGAAGAGGAGGAATCATAACATGATCAATCTTTGGTTAGGTAGGAGTAGGACTTGCAAGAAATAAACAACCTACTTATCAATGGTTTTGAAACCCGGACTGGGCCGTACGGTCCGACTGAGAAAACCTCGAACCGCTCATTTTTGCGGTTCTTTTATCCTCAAGAACCACTCTATGGGAAAAAAGTAGGGACCCATGCGAACCGCAGTGGGAACTCACGGTTCTGAGAACCATGATCAGACCGCTTCTTACGGTTCCCTACTTCTCTTTGAATCTAAACCTAAAAAAAAAAAAAAAAACACAAAAAAAAAACAAGCTTTAAATTCTGCTCCCTTCAGAGTACATCACGCAGCTCCTTCTCTTCAGAAACTCTTCTCTTGGGCGAAGCAAGCTTTTAATTCTGCCACTGCCATAGGACTTTAGATTGTTATCGGCTAAAGCAGGAGGAGAAGATCATTCTCTTGGGCGAAGCAATCTTTCATCGTCGAGAGGGTCATCTTGTTCGCTAGAAGCTGAAAGTAGCAGATCTTGTTCGCTAAATTGATGTTTTGGGGGAGATTTTGCTCGCATATGTTTTGGAAGAGAGGGAGAAGAGTTTGCTCAGATCAGTTCTGGAAGAGAGAGGGGCGAGAGAGAAAGAAAACAAGAAGCGTGTGAGGGAAAGAAAGAAAAGACTAGCCTAGTGGTAGTGTTCTAGTGGGTAGGGGTTTGATGGTTTTATGAGGATGGAAAATACTGACGCGTGGGGAAGAGAGTTTGTTTGGGGAAAGGGTAAATTAAATGCATGAGTGGACATTTTCTTTAATGCATTTATTTTTATATTTAATTTTAAATGTTAAACTTTTTAAATGTTAAATTTTTTAATTTAATATATTAGGATAAACTTTAAAGTAATATTTTAAACTTGAAAGTGCTGCATCTTTATATTTATTTGTACTATTTTAATAAAATATTCTGTGGGGTCAGAAAGAGTCAGGCAACCCTGGCCCACTTCGAACCAGGCCCAAAGGCCCACACCGAGGACGCGTCCAAGGTCCGAGGACGAAAGTGTAAAGCCCAACTGCCCAGGAAACAGTGCCGAGGATGATAACTTCCTCGGACGTCCGAGATAAGAAAGTGGACAAGCAGCACACTCTTAAGGGGAATCTCCCTGAGCATCCAAGGAGCAAAAAGCAAGTACCAAGCACCAGCGAAGGAAGCATGGTGGAGGAGCAAGTCCCAGATGAACTGTCACCTCCACATTTAATGCCCTCAACTAACGCCCTGGCCGCATTAATGAGGACAGGACCCCTGAACAATGCCGTCTTGGGCGCTGCAACCCACAGGAGGGATGGGAATGCGGCTGATGGGACAGGCTCTCAAGTGGTGGCCTGGCTGATCAACAAATGTAGGGCTAGGATCAACTGAGAGAGATGTATATAATGTAAGAAGTCCCTCTTGAAGGGGGGACGGAGGGAGAAACCAGAATTAGGAAGTACTGTAGCAGCTTGTATTCTCTCAAACCTTGTAACCTTTCTTCAAAGAAGTAATAAGAACTCCAAGCTCTGTAAGGCACGTCCGAGGAGCATTATTGTGCATCCCAACCCACGCTAAAGTAGTTATCAGCACTCACGTATAACCATGCATGGTCGTTGCATTCCTCACTAGGGCCTAGCTCTTGAACCCATACTCTATAAATTCATTGCAGGGTCAGCTGGACTTGGGTCTACTTTCTCAACCCGGAGGAGTGCCCAAAACCGGTCCCTACATATTCTATTTGTAATAATTTTATACATTTATTTATATTTAAAATAATTAATAATTTAATTATGACATCATCACGGTTCGACTTTGGTTCGACTTCAAAAATCTTGAACTTTTCCCTTTTACAGTTCAATGAACAGTCCGGGTTTCAAAACCATGCTTATCAAAGTAGAGATTAGAAGAAGATGCAAGAGAAAAAGCCTTTTTTGTTACCTAATAAAAAAAATAAGGAAAATGCTAAAATCATAAACTATTTTACAATTTTTTTACAAAGTACTAATGTGATGATTGGTTAATAGTAGGTAAAATAAAAATAAAAAAGACTAAAATGCAAATTGCATCATTTTAGTTTTCTAATTTTACTTTCGTTCAATTGAATTCTCTAAGTTTCAAATATATTCAATACATGTCTCTCGTCCAATTTCGTTAAAGAATTGTCATTAAGTATGCAATTAACTAATGAAAAAATATTTTTTTAAATGATTTTTGAAAATAAATTCTCACATAAAAAATAAATAAAATATTTTTTTTATTAATTTTATAACTTTTTTTTCATGTGAGAACAATATTTTTTTAGCCACACAAAAAAATAAAGATATAATAGATACCTTTGGCTTAACCTATTTTTCAAATATGAAAAGGAGTTCAGTTTTGGAAAAGAAAATATTTTTTCTAAAAAAAAATTACAAAGTACTTGATCAGCTTGGGTTAGGCCAAAAAAACAATAATATTTATATTCATACTAAATACTCTAAATTTAAAAAAATAATGTTTAAAAAAATAATATTTATATTCTTGGAAAAGGCTCAACTTTACAAAGGGCATCTTTCCTTTATAATAACCATTGGTATTCCATTTCCATTATAGTCTCCACTTTTTTCTCCCTTATCCATCCCAACCTTATTTGAGTACTTGTCTTTTGAAGAATGCTTTATCCAAATTGGTTTAGGTGGTAGTTTATTTCAGGTGATCACTCATGTAAATTTTACTTGCATCAATTCCAAAGACTCTTTGCTGCTTAACTACAATAAAGGTTTCACTTAAGTTTTTACCATGAGAGTACAATAAAATGTCCACCAAATAGAACAAGAGCCAACGGTAGGCATTTGTTTTGGTCATAATACGGTCTATATGAAATCCGCTTATTTTATTGAAACTAAATTTTTTTTACTGAAAGTACTGTAAATAAAGGTAGAAGTTAGCTAAAATAGGACAGTGGGATCCATGAATAGTACCAAAAAATGCAGTAGGACCCATGAATAATAACAATAATAAGCTGAATAGTAAAATAAACTAGCAAAATTAAGTTATGCCAAACGCACAGTTAATCAGTTAAGAGAGTGAGATATATAGTGAAGGGTAATCAAGTGAGATCAAGGAGAAAGTGATACTCATGATTGTAGCATCAGGTTCTTTTGGAAACAGTAAGAGCATAAAGTTAACCTTAACGACTATTTATATAAAAATGGACCCAACAGTGGATGATGATGATGATGCCATTGGTCCTACAAGTTTGACAAAGATAATATGGGAATGTGGAGTGTGGACCATGTAAAAAAGGGCGTATAAAAATTCATTCATCATAGACGAGGGAATTAATTATGAGAATGAAAAAGATTCATCAGCATATATAGCATAGAACCAGAATCCAATACCAACTCTTTGATTTTTCTTTGTTTTTTGGGGGACACTTTCACTTTCGCATGTGCTCTCGGCAAAGCCATAGAGTGCGTCTCACTTGACTTTTATTGTACCACCGTCCCATAAGTCTCCAAGTACTTTCTCTCTCTGTCTCTCTTTTATCACGGGTGACTTTAAAAAATTGTAACGTTGGGAATAAAAGACAAGCACCACAAAATGAGCCGAAGTCGCAAAAGCCCAACCCAATCATTTTTTCATACAGAGTCCAACTTCCCCTTTAGCTCTCCATTTAGGAATTCTTTACTCTTTAGTTGTGAACTACTTTTGTAAGTGTTTTTTTTTTTTTTTTTAAGGTTTACTTTCATTTGGAGTATAGCTATATTTCCATCCTTTTTTTTTTTTCAAATAAATTAAGTCAATAAAAATAAACTCCTTTTAGAGAAATGCTATGTCCAGTTGTCCACAATATTTTTACAATAAATCATAAGTGATAGTTTGTTATTTTTTTTTTTTATAAGAAGTGATAGTTTGTTATTAGTTGTTATGGGTGGGCAAAAAAGTAATTTAAGTTGTAAATTTAAATTATAACCAATAACAATTTACTACTTATGATTTGTTGTGAAAATATTGTGAATATAACACCTCTTCTCATTTTATCTCATAAATGGAATGATGCATTCTTTCTCTCACAACCCGAGCAGATGTAATGAATTTGTAAAATTTACACATTATACTGTAATAATTAATAACTAGGAGGATATATACATTCTAAGATAAGATTGAGAAGTACTCTTAACTGTTTTATTTAATGGTTGTATGAAAATAGGTACAAAAGTTTTGCTTTGAAAATTTATATATTACAAAAAAAAAAAAAAAAAAAAAAAAAAAAACAAGATCTATATATAATAAATGACAAACTTAAGTACAGTACATTATGTGTTATTCCTTTAGGTTCCCCTCTTAAGACTACCGCACACCCTTGGTGTGATGGTCACTCCACGAGTATGAGTGTTTATGAGGTATGGAGGGTAAGGGCCGGGGTTTAAGTCTCCAGGAGGGAGCTTCACACACGTATACACTTAGATTATGTTAGAGTAGAATTTCTATCTTGTATATAAAAAAAAAAAAAAAAATTCTCCTCTTAAGATTCAGCCATGTGGCTATTTAACTAAAAAATACACTTCCATTCTATAAGAAAAAATCCACATGACAGAATTTTAAGAGAGGAACCTAAGAAACTGTACATAAGTACTTTATCTAAGTTTTGCTTAATAATAAAATAGTAATCTAACGGTTTACTTTTTGATATAGATGTGAAATCAAATTCTCCCCTTAAACTTGCTTATGATTAAATTATATAGAGTTAAATACTTCACAAAAAAAAAAATGAACAATATAATTTTCAGAATTTCAAAAATCATACATAATTACATATCAAAGGTCAAAACGTCCAAAAATAATTATAGGAAAAAAACAACAATAGTATTTTTTTTTTTGGCTGAGACAGCAATAGTATTTTTTTAGTTTGCACAAAAGGACAGCTAAATCCTCCAACAGTCGAAAATTTTAGAATAAAAACAAAAGAAAACGTTCATTTTTCTCGTCGCATTCTTTTTTATGATTTTTGTATTGTATTAAACAAAACGTTCAAATTCACAGCACCCAAGAAAGGTTGTAGATTCTCTATGCTCTCTCTCAAGTCCCAACCATATATTATACCACTTCTTATACTCTCTCTTTACTTGCTTTCTCAAAAAGTGATCAGAACTCAGAAGGGTTCTTTCTCTGTCTCTCTCTCTCTTCCTTATCAGTGGAAGCTTAGTGCGAAAGCTTTTGCAGCAGCAGCACTCATTTCTTCACACTCTGGAAAAAGGGGTCTCTCTCTTTGGTTTGAGAATGGTGAATACCAAAATGGGTTGCTGAGGATTTGTGCTCAAAGTGTTTCTGGGGTCAGCAAAATTTCCAAACTTTTGGTACTGTTTTGTTCAGAGATAATGGAGATCAGCATTTACTGGGTGCATCTATTGGTGGTGCTTTGCTTGGGGGTGTTTATGAAAAGTCTGTGCCATGTTGAAAGCACTGATGCAAATGTGTATATTGTTACTCTGAGACAAGCTCCTGCTGCTCATTACTATGGTGAATTGAGAAGCGACTTCACACATGGTTCTCCTTCTTCGGAAAGATTGAATATTCACAAACCAAGGTACTTTATTTCTTTATTATTGTTTTTTTTTTCTTTTTATATGTGTACAGTTTACAGTTGTGGTGTAATTATCAGTGGTGTTCAGCAGCTCGAGTTAATTGGGAATTTTGATGTGTTATTGAAAACAAAGATGCTATATTGTACACCTTTTAGTGGGTGTTAATTGATTGTGGTAAAGTTATGGTCCAGAGTTGTGGTAAAAGGTACTACATTCTTCATGTATACGATTCATTATTGTGTTATTTTCCTCTTGGAATGGTTGTTCAAAATTTGACCGTTTGAAATTGGGCATTTTGTGAATTGGGTGTTGTATTTCTATCTTTTTAGACCTTAGAAAAGATTTGAATTATTAGTGTATTCATTTGGTAGCTTTTGACTGGTTAAGACGTGGAAGTTTGGGGCTGTCTGATGGTGTCTTCTTCGTGGGGTTATTTGGAAACTGACTTTTATGAACGTGTGGATCTTGTATTTATCATAAATTCATAATTTGTTAATTTAATAATTTCTTCACATACAGTAAGTGTAAAATAGTGATGGCTTTACCTTGCTAAAAGATGTTATCTTGTATAATTGTTTGCTCAATGCCATAATTTGGATAGCATGGATAATTGTTTTTGGGCTGGAATTTATGGTTTTCTTTTCTGTATCTATCCTAAATTCCTAATCTTTGTTTGTCCTTTTCAATCAGTCTATAAAAATAGGGAGCTTTAACTTGACAGTGATGCTTTTAATTGTATCCTTTCTAGATTTAGAAATACTTCAAGAACAGATCGGAGGTATGGTTCTCATATTGCTCGAGTTCATGATTCATTATTGAAGCGGGTGTTAAGGGGGGAGAAATATCTGAAGTTGTACAGCTACCACTACTTGATTAATGGATTTGCTGTCCTTGTTACCCCCTACCAGGTATTGTATAAGTCAAAGTTCTCCATCATTGTTATAATGTTATTCCATCGTCATACTCTGAAGTACTAAGTGGCAGGATTTTCCCTAAGCGGATGCAAAATCTATAAACAAGTACCATATTTTTGGTTGATATTGTTTTCCAAAAAGTGTGTGTGTATGTAAGTATCTGGATCAAATCATTAATTTGTTATCATTGTCCTAGATTGTGTTTTTGGATTCCAAAAACATTGCATGATCGCCTTAATATTTATTAATAATTGATTCAAAATTAATAATTCAATACACCTTATAATTGTTTTATATTCACATATATCTGTTTTCATAAAGAGAACCTAATATGAATTTTATACTAGCTAATAAGGAGTTAACTATAATTAGCAACATTTAGACCAATGCGATGTCTAACTAAGAAATTCATTATAGGAAAACATGATATTAGAAGTCCTAAATAGAACAATTTAAATTCTCTTCTAAATTATTCACTGTTATTATAGGATAACCCTAATTACTATAATATTCAGTGTGTATTAGGAAATCAATTGATGCTGCAGACATTTTTGGTCATACAATTAGATAACTCAATACATAGATAGAATATAGCCTATGTTTAAGAAGCGTGTAAACAGATTTAAAAGTGGGACAAAGAAGATTGATTGAAATCTTATCATTTTGTTTGATAATAAAATCTCATAACTTTACAGTATTACAAAGTGAGCATATTTTTATCTTAAAAAAATCTAAGTGATTGAAACAATAGATATTCTAAAAAATTTATAAATTATGAGCCAAACCTAAAAGTTTTAAATATTCAGTGGGGATACTGCCTCTATTTAGCCACTCCTAGCTCTGCCCATGTTCATACTTGTATGTTGTAATGCTATAAGATGGTGATACTGTATAATTAATGTAGATGCTTATATTTTCTTGGAAAAGATTGTGTATTCAAAATTATGAGTTTTGTGTTTGTGTGTGAATTCTTGGGGCATTACATGTTCGTAGAAATGTTTACACTTTGTGACTGTTATCTCTATTAATACTTGGAAAAATTGAAGGCAGACAAGCTTTCAAGGAGGAGAGAAGTGGCAAACGTGATTTTGGATTTCTCTGTTAAAACTGCAACCACCCATACTCCACAGTTCTTGGGACTGCCAAATGGGGCATGGATTCAAGAGGGTGGTTTTGAATATGCTGGAGAGGGGATCGTGATAGGGTTTGTTGATACTGGCATTGATCCAACACACCCCAGCTTTGCTGATGATATATCTGAACATCCATATCCAGTTCCGGCTCATTTTTCTGGCATCTGTGAGGTTACTCGGGAGTTCCCATCTGGTTCATGCAATAGGAAGCTTGTTGGGGCCCGCCATTTTGCAGCATCTGCTATAACCAGAGGGATTTTCAATTCAACTCAGGACTATGCTTCACCATTTGATGGTGATGGCCATGGCACGTGAGTGTTTGTCTTATATCCTGGTTGATTGTCTCATAGTTTTACTGTTTTTGACTTCTGCGGTCTGTTTGTATTTTTGTGAATTTGCACTCCTTTTTCCATTTTTTTCCATGAGTTATTAAAGGCTCTGAGCTAACCTGGTTTCTGGAAGCAATTTCAGCCTGCCAAGTATACTGAAATCTTGAAATTGGAATCCAGATTAGGATTTACTCATCTTAAATACGTTCAACTGCAGCCATATGAACTGGTTTTGCATTATTGCAGCCAGACTGCAACTTAGACATTGGTTTAAGAGGTAAAAGGGATAGGGTGGAAGTGGGATATATCTTAATCAATCTTAAGTTTTAAATTTCCAACACACACACAAAGAAAGAGGCAAAAGCATCCATACAAATCAACACTTTTAAGGTCAGAAAGAAAGGTAGTGGAAAAGAGCTTTATTCTATACCTGGTTATTTTATTAGTTCATGTTTGGCTTGGCCGAGTCTTTTAAATGAGGATTACAATTTCCATGAGTGGTCAATTATGATTACAAAAAAATTATTAGTCTTCCCAATGGTTTAATCTGCAATGTGACATGGACAAGCCTGGCATATGTAGCAGTACATACTTATCAAAAATTTATGTAGCAGTACATATATGTTCCTTCTATGATAGCAGTACATAGCACTTTCCACAAGTTATCAATCAATGATATGGATTTCCACTTCTATGCATGCACCAGAAGGCCTTTAAAATCTGAACAAACAAAAAAGAAGCCACTGATGAGTCTAATCTTGATTTTCAGGCACACGGCTTCAGTTGCAGCAGGAAACCATGGAGTTCCAGTGGTAGTTGCTGGGCATCACTTTGGAAATGCCAGCGGGATGGCTCCTCGTTCACAGTAATAAGTCCAGATCTGAGCATTGGTTTGTTGTTGTTGTTGTTGTTGATATGTATCTTAGAAGTACATAGATGTTCCGTATAGAGAAAACACTCCACTTTCTTCACTGGCCACAAGTGGATCATGTGTCTGTATGTCGATGTATTGGACCCATAGATTTGCACCTAACATCTTTCTTTAGGTACTAATGGTCTAGTACAGTTTGCTTTAGCCCTTGGGTTTGTTAGATAATTTGACAGTCTTGACTGGGTGTCGAGAAATTGGCCTAAATTTGTGTGCCTGGCACTCTTCATATATGGGTCAATAGTAATAGGTTCCTTAGTTTATTCAGGCATGTTTTACTCATTGCATGATCTACACTTGCCTCTAGAAAACGGTCCTCAGGGCCTTGTTCAAGCATTGGGTTAATGCTTCACCCCAGTTCTCCATCTAATGAAGGTGTTCCTTCCTTTAGAAAAATGGTACTGAAAGGATCATTAGATAGGGGTTTTTTGTTATTCACTTTATCCTACCTAAGACCAAAATTTGCCTTTCATGGATTACCAAATTCATGGAAAATAAATGTAGGTTCCATTGCTCTCTCCCCTTTTTTCTCCTACTGCTTGTTCCTCTCATATCCTTCCAAACCAGGAGAGTGCAGGATTTCGTTTTCATTCCTCTCTGGCATGCTTCTTAGCTTTTGTATATCTCTCCTTTATGTTTGAGTTCTCTGCTACTCCTCTCATTTTGTGCAGGCCACCTCATCCTCAAAATATTCACTTGAAAACAACTTTTCATCCTACCCAAAACAAGTAATTTGGTGAAGTTTCGCACTAAAAACTTATATGTAATTGAACTAAAACAAGGAAAGAAAACTAACTAGAAAATACTGTTTTCCTTCATAAACAAATAAAGAAAGCAAGAGTTGGGATTTCTATATTAATGCCTAACAGCATACATCAATGTCCCTCTTTTATAAATGTTTATATGTACATTTATGTGGTTATGTATTAACTAGATGCCGATTATTCCAGCATTGCTGTTTACAAGGCATTGTACAGGAGCTTTGGAGGCTTTGCTGCAGATGTAGTTGCTGCCATAGACCAGGTAGATATTATTGGTCTTTTTTCTGCAATTGATCTTCTGTCTCCCAACTAACTTAGCTGCTTGGTAGTTTAGAACCTAGCATGGCAACATTTGATACTCTCAACAATAAGCTTTAATTCTTGTTCTGTTTGTCCTACTGTAGTTGTGAGGCCTATTGCTTTTTTTTTTGTTTCCCTTTATGGGTTTCAGGTTCTATTTCATCAATATAACCACTGTTGGTTGCATATCTTTTGTCAGTAACCACTTGCATTTGTGTTATCGTGTGTTTTTGGTTCGCAATATCTTCAGTGGAGTACTTGTCAGACAGTGGGTGTCAATCATTGTATTTATGTTGCTTAGAAAAGAATTTTTAACTTATATATGTAAAACTTAGCCATAAGTATAAGTATCTATCCAAATATGCACTGTCTTGATCTTGATGACATAAATATGCAGGCAGCTCAGGATGGGGTTGACATAATAAGCTTATCTATCACCCCCAATCGGCGGCCTCCTGGTATTGCAACATTTTTTAATCCCATAGACATGGCATTGCTATCTGCTGTAAAGGCTGGAATTTTTGCTGTGCAAGCAGCAGGCAATACTGGACCATCACCTAAGAGCATGTCTTCCTTCAGTCCATGGATCTATACTGTTGGTGCTGTATCTCATGACAGAGTCTATAGTAACTCTATAGTCCTTGGCAATAATTTAACCATTAATGGAGCTGGGCTTGCACGTAAGTTCAACACCCCCCCCCCCCCCCCCCCCCAAATTAACTGGTTCATCCCCTTCAGTTTATTTATAGAGAACCATGTAACAAATACATAGGTTCTTGATTCATGCTATAAGCAACTACTATTTTCGCAGGGGAATAAGATTTCAAAGTGAATTTAAACCAGTCATTATTTTGAACAATTCAAGTTCCATTATATGGTAGCCAATCAACATTTGGTTCTGATGGTGTGGCATGTCTCATCAATTGTTGATATATGCAACATTATAACAGAATAGAAGTTAAAGCTGTTTAGAGTTGCAATTATACTTTTCATTATTTTTATATGCACAATTTTAAGAATGGAAATCACAGTGAAGGTCAAGAATAGATGGCTTCTGTCTTCTACTGGAACTCAAAGAAAAAGGACAAGTATGAGTTGCAACCAGGATTGCAGTTCTCACCTTCAACCTTCTCAAATAGCTTTCTATGGTTTATGAGTTTTGGCAAGTGCTTATGCAAGATGGGGGCTTTGTCCATGGCATAGGGATGTCAAAGATAACATTCTTATATGGTTCCAGTCTTAGCCGAAACTTATATGCTATTATAATAATGGTTGAATGATTAAATTGACCTCATCCTAAAGCTTAAGCTTTTGGGACAAGTGTTAGTTTATCATATCCATGTGAACAGACATTGGGAATTGAAGGTGAGGGCTGGAACCTGGTTTGTAGCTCATTGTACAAAAATTGGAGCTTCTCTGGGATAGGTTTTTCAAAAGGAAGGCAGGGTTTGAAAAATGTTACATCGATTATTTCAAGATGCACTCTGACTGTCCAATCCCATGGTTATATTTTCTTGACTTTTAGAATAGTCAAAGTCAATTATATGCACACAAGTATTACATTTAGAATTTCTAATTTCATTTATTTAGATAAAAGGCAGTTTAATTTTCAGCTCATTTTTTTATTTAGATACCTATGAAGCTGCTGCCTAATCTCTTACAAGATGGAGTAACTTCAGCATTCTTTCCTCAAAAAAGTTACTCCAAGAAGAAGCAGTTTAGATGTAAATGAGAAACCCGAACCCTCTTCATATTTGAGCATGATAATTAGGTAGTACCTATACAGTAATTGTGGTCAGTAACCTGAATATTATGATTAAGATGTAGTCTGGATTAGTTGTTGTGAATCCTACCTGTTCTCGTTGTTTATGTATTTGCACAGTTACTTTCACCTTCAAATCATATCAATGTTGCACAGCTCCTTGCATAGGATTCTATGGCCTACCTTTAGATGCATGCTTTACAACTTGGATGCATATTGTGAAAGTAACCAATTGATTTGAAAGATAAACTGATTTTTTTTCTTGTTTGTTCAGCGGGAACAAATGGCACAATGTACACACTGATTCTTGCAATGCATGCTTTGAACAATGAGACGACAACAGTCAAGGATATGTATGTGGGTGAATGCCAAGACTCCAGTCGCTTCAATCAGGATCTTGTCCAAGGGAACCTCTTGATCTGTAGCTACTCAATACGATTTGTGCTTGGGCTCTCGACTATCAAACAGGCCTTACAAACAGCCAAAAACCTCAGTGCAACTGGTGTTGTGTTCTACATGGACCCCTTTGTAATTGGTTTCCAGCTTAATCCAGTTCCATTGCAAATGCCTGGGATCATAATTCCGTCCTCAGATATTTCCAAGGTTTGGGGTCTGTGTGTGTTTGATAATGAGTTTGCACATTTTGTTTAGCCATGTGCTCTTGATTAACCTCTTCTCTCTCTCTCTCTCTCTTACATTCATGATCTATATAACAGGTTTTACTCCAATACTACAATTCTTCTTTGGAGAGAGATGAGCTCACAAAGAAAATTATTAAATTTGGGGCAGTTGCAAGCATCTGTGGTGGATTAAAAGCAAATTACAGCAATGCTGCTCCAAAGGTTATGTATTACTCTGCTAGAGGACCAGATCCAGAAGACGGTTTTCTTGATGATGCTGACATAATGAAACCCAACTTGGTAGCTCCTGGAAATTCAATATGGGCTGCTTGGAGTTCTGTTGGCACTGATTCAGTTGAATTTCAAGGTATGAATACACAGACTATAAATGCTGCAATTATGATTGCCTGCATATCTAGAACCAAAAAAGGGAAAATATATCACCAAAAAAAAAAAAAAAGGATTAGATCAACTTTATAATTTTTAATCCATAAGTTTTGAAGTTTACCAATTCTTTTAAAACTTACATTCTCTATTAATTTATAATTTTTCTCCACAATTTAGGTGAGAACTTTGCAATGATGTCTGGGACAAGCATGGCTGCCCCTCATGTTGCTGGACTTGCGGCACTTATTAAGCAAAAGTTCCCCAATTTCAGTCCTTCAGCCATTGCATCTGCCCTTTCAACCACTGCTTCCCCACATGACAAGAATGGTGGACCAATAATGGCTCAGCGCGCCTATGCCAACCCTGATCTAAACCAGTCTCCAGCAACTCCCTTTGACATGGGCAGTGGTTTTGTGAATGCAACTGCGGCACTCAATCCGGGTTTGATTTTTGATTCCAGTAAGTCTAATTACATCAAGCCTATTTTATTAGTCAAGAAGTTTCAGGCTATCTAAATTATGGAAATTTGGTTGTGATCTTGATCTTGTCATGTACTTTGTTCCTTGGATTCAAATATGGTCTAGGGTACTGAATGTTTGGTTATTAAGAAGCTCTATATTCATATAATTAGTGTATCTGAAACAAGAAGGTTAAGCTGGAGGCATGTAAATATAGGAAAGATAGGATAAGGAATGAAATTGTTCGTTCAAAGGAATAGGTGGCTCCTATTTAGATAAAGACTAGCGAGAGTTGCACGAATGAGATAATTCAAGTTGACAGAGTGAGAGTCAGAGGGAGGCCTATATTAATATGGGTAGAAATAGTGAAGAAAGAGATGGGTAGGCAGAGGGCTTTTATTAAAGTTAGAAACTTTCTTCCGGTCATCACTTTTTAATCAATTTCTTTTATATTTTTACCTCAGGTTGGGATTTAAAAGTGCTCTTGTAGGCTTTCATTTATTTGTACCCTGCCCCTTATCCCAACTTCTCAATAATTTATTTACTAGGTTTTTGCGCTTGTGAAATAGTGAGGCAGTAATGTCATCTTCCTTGCTTTGTCCGTTTTCCAAGTCAATAGTCTTCCTCTCAATGAGTTAAGTTGTGCAAATGCACCTGGTACTTTATTATGAATTGCTAAACATAATATGGTTTGAATCCATTGCTAGCTGTTGAAAAGAAAAAGGTAAAACTAGATGATAATAATCCAAAAAAAGACATAAAACATTGTGACTCTTCTATTTGTTGGCATTCTGAATCTCAATTGAAATTATTTGACTTGTGCCAAGTGCTTCCATGAAAATTGCAATCTATTGAAGTCTAACTAGAGCATTTTCTTGTCACAGGTTATGATGACTATATGATGTTTCTTTGTGGCATTAATGGATCAGCTCCTGTGGTTTTGAATTACACTGGCCAAAACTGTTGGGTTTATAATTATACCATGGGTGGTGCTGACCTGAACTTGCCTTCCATCATGATAGCAAAACTTAACCAGTCTAAAACAATACAAAGATCAGTGATCAATGTTGCTGGAAATGAAAGTTACACCGTTGGTTGGAGTGCTCCGTACTGGGGTGTCTATGAAGGTGGTTCCATTGCACTTTTCTTTTGAATATGGGGAAAGACAGGTCTTAAGTGTGTACCTTAATGCAACTACGAACAGTTCTGTTGCCAGCTTTGGGAGAATTGGTCTTTTTGGAAATCAAGGTCATATTGTCAACATTCCTCTATCAGTTATTGTTAAAATGTCTCACTAATGGCTAACCGCATAGTTTTTTTTTTTTTTTTTTTTTTTTCATAATTCTTTCTTCTACTATTTTTCCCTCTCTTCTCTGTCTTGTAAGATGTGTTAACCAATTTTTTCATTCATTATCATGTAAATGCTAAAGCACCTTTTGGTAATATAGATAACTATGAATGAATGATTGATAATCAGCAGTTATTTTGCTCTCTCTCTCTCAACCATCTGAATTTAAAGAACATATCCTTGTTCTCAGTAAGTTAAGTTGATGTTCCTTGCATGCATAGCTACAATGTTCACTGTACAAACTGAACGAAGAAGTTGATCACTGGAATCACAATCAATGACGAAAATTTGAAGTTAATTGTGAAAGAAATTTTTGCCATTGGAATAATGTTCTGAGCCAAGACTATTGACATTTTTTAGCATTTTTGAGCCTAGACTCTTGGCTTAGTAATGTAGAACCTAACGTTGAGAGGCATTAGTTTGCAACGCTTAATGCCAATTAGTAATTTAACAAATCCTTAATTACATTTTGTTATCCTCAACCTCAAGAAAGCAACCTTTGCTCCCAAGGTTCATGGTTCATAGTCCCTGAACGCAATCTATGACGAAGTTTGACTCTCGTCACAACAAGCATAGGACTAAGAAGGACAAGTGAAGAAGATTGAGTGTGGAAGCCATGAGGTAGCCTAAAGAGAGAGAATTTGATAAAGAATAGTGATATGGACAAGAGTAGGGATTAAGCTAATTATGTTGTGTTTGTGTTTGATAAACAATAGTGATACTAACAAGAGCTAGCATGTTCGTGATGTTTTCTTCCTCTGCCAGATTAGATATTTACTTTCACTTGGGCTAATTATGTTGTGGTTCCAATGACTATCAAGGACTAATTTCTGATATTAAATGGCTTTCGATGATACAAAGAATATCTCAATGGCCAGTCGTTGAGATGAGTTTTGGAAGACCAAATTAATACTTGGTAGGCTTGCTTGTTTGCCCATGGGAGAGATTTGCTTCCACTAGGCCACTTTCGTAACTAGCCTTTGTTTCCCAGTTCAAGCGTTCATTCGTGAATTGCTACACCACTTAAACCTAGCCCCTAGACGTATTGTCTCAAATGCATTACATAGTACATTCCATCATTGGGTGTATGGTTGTATGGCTTTCTTGCAATAATAGGGAGATGATCATAGAACTGAGTTTTTGTATCTATATCGACTACACAAATCAATGAATTAAACCCTAGGTCCCAAGTTCTATTTATCATACTATTAGTCTATAGAGTTTCCAAAGTGACGCATGTACAAAAAGTGGAATAATTAGACAAAAGCGATATAAGACACCACTTCTTTATATATAAGAATTTTTTTTTTTTTTTTAAATATTGTAGGAAATTTTACCACATAAAGTTCCTGTAATCATTCTTTTAAAGTAAATAGTCAAAATTATCATATTCACACACACCATCCTAAATAGTCCAAATTATGCTAGCTATATCATCATTCTACTAACCCCGCCCCAAAAAAAAAAGCACATAGCATTCAAGTAACAACATGGCCAACTCAATACAATTTGACGCAGATGGCGATAATTATAATATAAGATATTTTTTATATTTTATTGGTAATTTTTCATCTCAATTCAGTATTTAAATTTTGTTAAAATGTCATTTTCAATTAATAATATGATTAAAAGAAATCCACTAAAACATGTATTAGGTTGTGGCCAATTTTATTGGTATGTGATTTTAAAAATAGTAGAGTATAATTTTATATTTTTTTAAACTTAGCTAATAGAGTTTTATCTAAATTTGAACTATAGTTGAAGTAGAATTTTAAATTTCTTAAAACTTAGCTAATAGGCTTCTACATAAAGTAAACTATCCTAATTGACGAAAATTTAACGATTTGTCACAAAGAAGGATAGCCACTTGGCGCACCATTACTTCTTGGTCTATATTTTATTATATAGTATATGCTATGATGTGATACCAAGGAATTCAACCATGCGTTAAGTTTCCTTTGCATGACTAACTTTGATTTCAATTTACATTTGGGGTGCTTCCAACACATGATTTGCGGACATTCTGGGTTTTTGCCCTTAATTTTTTTTTTTTAGCAATTTGCCCCTATTTCAAAAATATATAGGGATATGCCCCTATTTCGATACTCGATTACCTTAAAATCGAGTTTCAATGAAATACTCAATTCGTAGAAAATCGAGTATTCCCGATCAAACTTAAAAAAAAAAAAATGCATGGAACTCGATTTTACAGAAATCGAGTTTTAAAACGGCACTATAGGACTTAAAAACGTCACTATAGGGTTCCCTAAACTTGGTATGGGGCAATAAGACTTATAAAAAAAAAATTTGCAAGAAAACACCACTATAGAGCTTAAAAACGCCGCTATAGGGCTCAAAAACGCCACTATAGGGCTCCCTAAACCTAGTATATGGGGCAATCAGACTTATAAAAAAAAATTTTGCAGAAAAACGCCACTATAGGGCTCCCTAAACCTGGTATATGGGACAATCAGACTTATAAAAAAATTTTTGCAGAAAAACGCCACTATAGGTCTCCCTTAATATGGAGCGATCACATTTATAAAAAAAAATTTGCATGGAATTCGATTTCCTGAAACTCGAGTTCCATGCAAATTTTTTTATTTTTTTATTTTTTTTTTAAGTTTGATCGGGCATAACTCGATTTTCTATGAATCGAGTATTTCATTGAAACTCGATTTTAAGGTAATTGAGTATCGAAATAGGGGCATATCCCTATATAGTTTCGAAATATGGGCAAATTGCTAAATAAAAAAAAAATTTAAGGGCAAAAGCCCAGAATGTCCCATGATTTACTATAATATAATTACTAGTCGTTAAAATTTTAAAAATCTTATTATTGAATTGCATATTGTTTTTTTAACGTACATGTGAAATTTTGTATGAATTGGTTGTTATTTATTATTCAATACTGTTAGGACATATGTGGAACATGTTATGAACATATGTCATTTAGAATTGGCTAATCCTTTGACAAAACGCACTTTACTTGTAATTGGATAGATCTAGGATATGTTTAATACTTCAAGGAACAAGAGTTCAAGTCCAAGTATTGATGCCATGCAAATCTATCCAAAAATCAAGTGAAGAAGTGTTGTTCATTAAAGCTCGACAGATATCTCGACAAATGTATCTATCGAGATTTAATATTTGAAACTCGACAGATAGCTCAATAGCTGTATCTATCAAGAATTATAAAATTTAGATTTCCAGGTCTTTTTTTCACGCATATCCAAGTTATTTGTGTAGGGTTTCTTTTCTCACAATCCTAGACATATATAAGGATTATTTTAAGGGCCGTCTCAGTTGATGCAAAGGTTGTTGCAATTGTTGTTGCACTCACATTTTGACCAGAGACAAAAATTACCCTAGTTCATCTTTCTCTTGAAGAAACTGCTACGTTTGTACGTCGTAAGGTTTTCTAACCAAGAAACTTCTTGATCTTCATTGTGTGGATGAACTGAAGAACTTTGCAGCCAACATCCTTCTCAAGTTGGTGTGTTAGTCACGTACTAGGATCCGTGCATCGATTGTGTTAGGACATATGTGATTCACTTGATAGGAACATATGTCACTATTTTATGTAATTGGCTAATCCTTTGACAAAACACACTTTACTTGTATTTGGGTAGATCTAGGATGTGTTTAATACTTCAAGAAACTTTTTTTAAAGATCAAGTGTTGAAACCATACAAGTCTGTCTAAGATTCAAGTCTGAAAGTGTCTGTCATTAAAGCTCGATAGCTAGCCATCTATCGAGCTTGAAGAGCTGTTCTAGCCTCGTGGCTCGACAGCAGCTCGACAGATAGGGTATCTGTCAAGGTTTATGAAAAATAGAATTTCAGTTCTGTTTTGACTCTAATCCGTGATTATGTGTTTGGGCTTTCTTTTCTCACAACCCTAGACATATAAAAGGATTATTTTAAGGGCAGTCAAAGTTGACACAAGTTGCACAAGTGTTGAGCAAAGTTTGTTCAAGCAAATTGTGACTGGAGACAGAATTTGCCCTAGTTCATTTTTCTTGTGAAGAAGTTGTTGCCTTTGTACACCGTAGGGTTTTGTGACCAAGCATCTTGTGGATCTTCATCGTGTGATGAACTGAAAACTTTGTAGCCAACAACTTTCTCTAATTGGTGATAGAAGTGGGGTACTGGGATCCGCGGTTAGTCACATACTGGGAGCCATGCATTACAAGGAGAGATTGTCACTACAAAACAAGTCCAATTGGGTATTGGGGTAAGGGTTCAACTATAGGTTGGTATAAGGTACTAGGATTCCTTTACTTGTAACCGCTTGTTGTGATAATAGTGGATTCTCGAGAGTGGTGACCTTAAAATCACCAGGTGGAGTTTTTGCCGTGTAGGTTTTCCCCATTCGTAAACAAATCACCCTGTCAATTTATTTTCCGCTGCATACTTAGTTTAATTGGTGATTTGTTTATGCTACCACGCGTTTGCATGTTAATTTGATTAATTAATTAAACTTGGCTAATTAATCAATTAATTCATCACAAGGGGTCAATACGTTTTTGGCCTATCAAGTGGTATCAGAGCAGACACACTCTGATTAGGGTTAATCTTTGTTGTGTTGATCCATTGACCCCTATTTGTCATGGATAAAGGACAATCTCTTATTATACCTCCATTGTTTGATGGTACTAACTATGCATACTGGAAAGTACACATGAGAGCTTTCTTGCAGTCTCTAGATGAGAAGGTGTGGCAAGCTGTAGAGATTGGCTGGACTAAGCCAAAGGAAGCGCCGGCCGATTGGGATGATGCCAAGATCAAGGCGGCAAACTTCAACAGCAGGGCATTAAATGCCTTATTCAGTGCGGTCACCAATGAGGAGTTCAAGAAGATATCCTCCACTAAAATTGCGAAGGAAGCATGGACCATTCTCTAGACAACCTATGAGGGAACCAAGGATGTCAAGGATTCAAAGCTTCAGAGGCTCACTACAAACTTTGAAGAGATCAAGATGGAGGAAGATGAGTCACTTGATGAGTTCTATGCCAAACTCAAGGACATAGTAAACCCAGCTTTCAATCTTGGGGAAACCATTCCTAAACCCAAGATTGTGAGAAATGTGCTCAGATCTCTACCCGAAAGATTCCATGCCAAGATCACCGTGATTGAGGAATCAAAGGACATCGACAAGATTCCTCTAACAGAGCTGGTTGGTAATCTGCAGACCTATGAGTTAGGTTTAACAAGAATTGGCAAGTCGGGTAAGGGCAAGAGCATGGCATTGAAGGCCAAGAGCAGTGACACTGATGAGTCTTCAGACGATGAAGATTCTAAAATGAAGTCCTACATCACCAGGCAATTCAAGAAGTTTATGAAGAATACCAACGGGAAGGGCTTCGACAAGGACCGTAGGCAATCCAGTTCTTCTCAGTTCAAGAGCCAAGACAAAGGAAAAAAGGATGCTAGGGATGATGGTCAATACACTGTTCCTTCAAGACCAAAGGGCTTTGGGTGTCAAGGTTTCAGTCATATGAAACAAGAGTGCTCTACATATCTCAAGACTATTGGGAAGAGTAAGGCACTTGCTGCTACTTTGAGTGACACCGAGCCTGAGGATGATTTCGACAATGAGGATGACGGAATCCTAAATGCCTTCACTGCCACTGTCAATCCTACTGAGGGGATTGTTAAAGATGTGGATGAAGAAGAGGAATTGGTGGAGTCCAAGTTTGAGAAGATGGATGAATAAGATGACATCCACACAGCCTATGCAAAGTTGTACAAGGTTTTAGAAAAGCACGAGAAGTTGTATAGGCTGACCACCAAGAAGCTTAGTGATGTGGAGCTTGAGCGTGAAGAGCTTTCCACAAAGTTTGGTGAATTCAATCAGACTATTGGAGCACTGAGGTTTGAAAATAACTTCTTGGCTGAGAAAATCGAGAAGCTTGAGGCTGAACTGTTCCAAGTCAGAGCCTAACTGGAAAAAACTTCAAGCGCTAAGCTCGATGAAATGCTCAGTCTTCAGAAATCTGCTTCGATCGAACCGATTTAGGGTATGATTTCTCTTCTCCTAGTGTTGCTTCTACTAGTTCTACTGTTTTTGTTCCTCTTGCTGATAATGTTGAAATTGAGAACACTAATGTCAAAACTGATTCAACTAGTGAGAACATAGACAAGGGTAAATCTATCTTAGGAGCACCCCTAAGCAAGATAATAAAGAAGTTAAAAACCCTAGGGCTAAGAAGGATAACTCTCAAAAGCCTAAACAGAAGAAGCAGCATCTCTGTCATCACTATGGAGCAGCTGGTCATACTCGACCTAATTGCTATAAGTGGCTAGCCACTCAACAAAGCAATGGCATGATCGCATCGGGAAACCAGAATCAGTTTCCATCCTCGTTTGCTCCTCTTGGAGATCTTCTCAAAGCTCTCATGTTCCTTTCGAACTTGAACGGTTTCAATTCTTCCCCCTCACCGTCGGATCAAGGGTTTGCTAGACGGAAAGGTTCCTCCAAGGTGTGGAAGGAAAAGGGCTCCAAGTGATTCTATCACTTTTTTTCTCTCTCTCTCTCTCTCTCCCTTCTTGTTTTTTTTTTTTGCATTACTTATGTGTTTTGATTTATTGTTTTGAGTCAGTCTAGTTTTTATGCTTTACTTTGTTTAACATGTTTTTGTTTGTTTTCAGTTTTGTTTATTTTGTTTTTGAAATAAAAATTAAAAAAAAATTGAAAAATCAGAAAAATACAAAAACAGAGTGAGTTTTGTGTACATTGGTACTTGTGTACCTTGGATGGCCACTGAAACAAAGTTTTCTAAACTTTGTATCTCTTGAAACTTAGATGAGCATCTCTATGCATAACTAAGCAAGTGAGCTTTGTGACTCGTATTTGTGATGAGTAAGATTAAGTTATCTCTTGTACTTAACACTCGTATCAATCTTTTTGATGGAAAGGACTAGAAAATCCTAAGAGAAAAGCATAAATAATCATCTCACCACTATTGCCCACCAATAATGAAATGAAATCTGTATGCTTTGGCATAGCAAAAGTGCAATGTCAATGATATTTGTGTGCTTTGGCATAGCAAAATTGGAATGTCAAAAGCTTAACATAATTGGGTATTTCTTTTCTATCTCTTATATATGTCCATGCATGATTTGCTTAAAAGAAAAATATGCAAAGAAAAATAAAAGCAAAAAGATCAAAATGCTTTATATATGATTGCAAGCATGTACTCTAAGAGATGTAGGAGTTATAGGATGTACCTCGAAGGTGATAGTCCTCATCAAACAGTTATGATTGTGTGTGAGTTAAAGTGATTTTCTCATATCTCAAATCGTCATAACATGTATACACTTATGCAATCTTGCGATGTTTTTCACACACAACACGCAATATTCTTTACTACTCCCGACACATGTGCAGGTATAATGTGATTTGGCCATCACAAGGTTTATATTTGTTAATGTATACTCACTAAACTGTCTTGACTTATTTTTGAAATATAAAATTGGTTAGACTTGTTTAGTGTGTGTGTGTGTGTGTTTTGGGATCTATGTGCTTGACATTTTTATTGTTGAGAGATGTTTTTGAGAGGTTAAAATGTTGTTTGGATCCTTGGTTGTGTTGCATGCTTGATTGCATTCATATCTGTGTTTTTCCCTTCTTGAAAAAACTGTGTTTAAGCAATCTCAACACCTCCTCGACACCTCTCGATACCTAGTTTATTTGTCGAGCTCTTCAGATGATTTTTATCGCAATCTCGACACCTTTTGATAGTTAGGTGGATCGATCGAGAAATCTCCTGTCTCCTCGATACCTCTTCGATCGATCGAGCTTTGGTTACTGTGGACACTTGCCTGGACACCTCTCGATAGCTGCATCTATCGAAGCTTTTAAAGCTCAACACCTGGCTTGATACCTCTCAACACTTTGATCTGTCGAGAATTACTGAACACCTATAAATAGGTTTTAGCGCGATCCGATCCTCATTTTCTTAATCTCTTTCAATCTATTTGCACCTATTCATCTCCCAAACACTCTCTCACTCACTCCTAACCTCTTCCTCAAGCGATTTTTGCGCTTAATCAAGTTTTTTCTCACTTGGTAAGTCTCTAATCCCTTATTTTTCATGCATTTCATGCTTTGAAACCTAAGTCTTTGGGATTTTTGCAAAATTTGGGGTTTTTCAAAATCAAAGAGGTTTTTACGAAATTTTTGGGATGGGTTTTGAAGATTTTATCTTAAAAACTTCATGCATTGCATCTCATGTGCATTATAACTATATTTTCATGCATTTAAATGTGTGTTATATATGTTAAACTGTTTGTGTGCTGGTAGGTTTGGATTGGGCTGAGCCCACGATGCAATTACCTTTGCACGTCACATACTCATGCATTTTCATGCATACGTACCTTACATTCAATATATTTATGTATATTTGAACTGTTTGGGACTTTTCTGAGTGTTTCTCTCTTACCCCTCTCTCTCTTTAGTTTGCGTTAGTGTGTCATGGCACCAAAATGTAAGTCTGCTCCGTCCCGGAACCCTCTTCGTTTCGGGGCATCGTCTTCTTCTGATCATACCCCCTCTTCTATTTGGTTCCGTGATAAGGATGCCTAAAAGGACTTTTCGGAGAACTTTTCTCGACGAGGCATTCATTCGGAACGCCGAGTCATTTTTTTAGACTTCGCTGACACTGACCTACCTGATGTCATTCACAGTCAGGGTTAAGAGTCACTGTGTGACGTTCTAGTCACATGTCCATCCATGCTGATTCAGGAGTTTTACTCCAACATGCATGGACTTGATTCTTCAGTACCTCTCTTTCATACTCGCGTTCAAGGTACACGCATTTTTGTCACACCGGAGTTGGTATCGATGTGCTCCGTGTTCTAAGGGTAGAGCATCCTGACTACCCCGGTTGTGAGCGTTTGAGGACTGTGTCCAAAGACGAGATGATTTCCGCTTTCTGTGAGTGTCCTTCTGATTGGGGTGATCATCAGATTACACCATGTTCGACCTTTGCTAAAGGTCCTAGATTCATGAACATGGTGATGACTTTTGTTTTGCACCCACTCTCTTACTATAACTCTATCATAGACCCTCGTGCTCAATTTTTGCTTTCTTTGTTAGAGCACCTCACTATAGATTTTTCTTCACATTTTATTCTTTCTATTATAGATGTGTATAGGGATACGGCTACTCGTGATAAGCTCATTTTCCTTTCGGCTATCACGCGGATTTTATGCCATTTTTCTGTTCCTTTTCCCTCTTCCGACCACTTCTTCGTTACGTGTGCCATTGACTACGCTACCGTTAAACGGAGCGAGGTGTAGTTTCGTTCGAGGCGGTCTGGTACGGCAGCTCCTCCCACTCCTTTAGCTCCATCCACATCTGCTCCCTGCTCTTCCATGAGCAGAGTGACACTTAAGGACATCATGGCGCAGCTTCAGCACATGGATGCTCGCCTCGACACTCTCAATGATGAGTTGTGTCAGGTGAACACTCATATTGGCCGCATTGCTCGACGCCAGGTTGAGATGGGTGGTTATACCATGCCTTCCACCTCTTGTGGCCCCTGCGGATGAGAGTGATGACTCCGACGGTGTTGATGATGCTAATGATGATGACGCTACTGCTTCTGAGGATGATGATGATGGAGATGCTAGCTCTTCCGGTACAGATGAGATGTCTACTTGACACTCTTACCCTTTGTCACTCGTGACAAAAAGGGGGAGTAGTTTTGGTATATGAGAGTAGTCATACTTAGGGGGAGAGTTAGTATAGGACCATTTTGTTAGGGGGAGTGTTGATATTTGAGGGATGTAGTGAGGATTACTTGTATCTTTTTCTTTTCTCTACTTTAGATACATTTATTCTTGTACCTTAGGTCTTGTGACCATTATTGACATACATTGTACTTATTTTCTTTATATGCTGATGTATGTTTCTTTCACCTACCTTTACATGTGTTGTTTCTTTTCTCTCTTTATGCACATGCTTTTTATTACTTGTATGCAATCTTTTATTTCTGTTTCACACAAAGATGCCTTGATGAGTTTTATTTAAAGTGTTTCAGAAATACATATTGTCAAAGTCTACTTGCCATAAACTCTCTTCTTGCAAAGTTTTTCAAGAGTTTGTGTTAGGATAGATTTTATTGTATTCAACAAGTGAATATAAGTTGAGTGATTTATGACTTCCCTCATATCTTATTTGTTTGTTGTGGTTTTGTCACGGATTGCCAAATGGGGAGATTGTTAGGACATATGTGATTCACTTGTTAGGAACATATGTCACTATTTTATGTAATTGGCTAATCCTTTGACAAACTTTACTTGTATTTGGATAAATCTAGGATGTGTTTAATACTTCAAGAAATTTTGTTTCAAGATCAAGTGTTGAAGCCATGCAAGTCTGTCCAAGATTCAAGTCTGAAAAGTGTCTGTCATTAAAGCTCGACGGCTAGCTTGATAACTAGCTCAATAGTTCAGTTCTGTTTCGACTCTAATCCGCGATTATGTGTTTAGGGTTTCTTTTCTCACAACGTTAGACATATAAAAGGATTATTTTAAGGGCCGTCAAAGTGGACACAAGTTGCACAAGTGTTGAGCAAAGTTTGTTCAAGCAAATTGTGACCGGAGACAGAATTTTCCCTAGTTCATCTTTCTTGTGAAGAAGTTGCTATATTTGTACACCGTAGGATTTTGTGACCAAGCATCTTCTAGATCTTCATCATGTAATGAACTGAAGAACTTTGCATTCAACAACTTTCTCTAGTTGGTGATTGAAGTTACGTACTGGGATCCGCACAATTGGTTAGTCACGTACTGGGAGCCGTGCATTACAAGGAGAGATTGTCACTACAGAACAAGTCCAATTGGGTATTGGGGTAAGGGCTCAACTGTAGGTTGGTATAAGGTACTGGGATTCCTTTACTTGTAATCGCTTGTTGTGATAATAGTGGATTCTCGGGAGTGGTGACCTTAGAATCACCCGGGGGGGTTTTTGCCATGTAGGTTTTCCCCATTCGTAAACAAGTCATCGTGTCAATTTATTTTCCACTGCATACTTATTTTAATTGGTGATTTGTTTGTGCTACCACGCGTTTGCACGTTAATTTGATTAATTAATTAAACTTGACTAATTAATCAATTAATTCATCACAAGGGGTCAATACGTTTTTGGCCTATCAGATTGGTTAGTCACGTACTTGGAGCCGTGCATTGAAAGGAGAGATTGTCACTACATTACAAGTCCAATTTTGTATTGGGGTAAGGGTTCAACTGTAAGTTAGTATAAGGTACTGGAATTCCTTTACTTGTAGCGGCTTGTTTTGATAATAGTAGATTCTCAGAAGTGGTGACCTTAAATTCACCCGGTGGGGTTTTGCCTCGGTAGTTTTCCCCATTTATAAACAAATCACCTATGTCAAATTTATTTTTCGCTGCATTTAGTTATTTGGTGATTTATTTGTGCTACCACGCGTATTGCATGTTAATTGACTTAACTAATTCACTTGGCTAATTAATTGGTTAATTTACCTATGGGGTCAATACATTCTTGACCTATCAAATACAAAAACACATTTTCATACATTATTTTTAATTAAATAAATAACTTAAAATTTAAAATTTTGATAGATGATATAGTTATTGATTTTTGATCATCTTAAATTTTACAAACATAGAGAATATATATATATAATACAATCTAACAATATATATATTAAAATTCACATCAAAATAAAAATATTAAATTGTTTAACATGACTTATAGTTATATCATGTATAACTTGAACTCAACCCTAATATTATATGAAAGTTCAAATAGCGTATAAAACACTATGAACGTTTAGACCCCCAATTACAAAAATATCAATTCAAGCTTAATGTCAAACAATATATGTGCGGAAAATGAATATAAGCTAATAACAGAATTGATAAACAATCTAAACCAACTAAAATCACATCTACAGCAGAAATTAAATGGCAAAGATTAAGGGAAGAGATATGCAAACACAAGACCAACACAACAATGTGTTATCAAAGAGGAAACTGAAGCTCTCGGCGTAAAACCTCTCTGTCGCCCTCCAAGCGGTCAATAATCCACAAGAAAATGTAGTTGGGATACATGAACAACAATAGACCCTCTAAGCCTAATCTACCCAGTGTACCTAAGCCCTTCAAGCTTCTTGCTCCAATGAGGTTACGCCGAACCTTTGTCTTTTCTAGCTTACCGGATTCCACTATAGCCCATAGCATCAACCAATAACCATTGGTCCCTTCCTAACTGCTTCCCAAAGAACTAAAAAGCCTTCTCACAAATGTGGGTATGGTGAGAAAAGGATTTTGCCAAGAACCTCTCAAGGATGTAACAATGGAGAGGGTGAGAGTAGAGGAATTTGAAGAGTCTCTATGTAAAGATTGTGGATGAGTCAATCTTGTTTTTCTCTAGGGTTTCTCTCTCAAAATTCTCTCTGGAAGCTCTCTACATTTTGTGGGTATAAGGGGTATTTATACTGGGGTGAGAAAGGAATGCGAAGAGTCAGTTTTTTCAAAACAGAGCTGGCTGGCGACTTGGCCTCGCGACTTGACAGAGTCGCGAGTTCAACCCGCGAGCTAACTGAATGGCCAGTCTGGACTTTTTGTCCTGTAGTGCTACAGCTGGCATAATGGTTCAACTTCTCTACATGCTTCACTCGTGTGCTTCTTCTAGCGACTTACCAGTTGCGAGCCACCCGCAAGATCCAGTCGCGAGTCCCTGCTTCACTGCATAGTCTTGAGCATTTCTTCACACTTTCTCACACACTACCCTTACATGATTCCCACCTAAATATGGGGTTTCTATATGTTGAATTACAAGCAAATTTGGCACAAAATACAGCCAACAAGATGGTTGATTAAATTCAACCTTACATTTTCCCCCTTTGGCTATTCCGTGAGAAAACCCTACAACAAACTCTAGATTTAACGCATGAGTTGGGAACAGTTGAACAAAACTCACTCACACCTAACTCTAGAATCTGTGAAACTCTTGAACCATAAGAACAAGTATCTCCTGAAACACAACAACACAGTATGATCATTGTATGCTGAAAACTTGTAATGCATATGGAGCAAGCACAATGCGACCAAGCAAAAAGGAATAAAGCAATAGACCATGGCTTGACCAAAAACGAACAATCACTATAAAAAGTGACCACAATGCTCATTCACACATGGAATGAACATCCGGACATGCAAGCTAATAAGCTCAATTTCAAAGTATCATTTGCATGTCCAACACTCAACCAATGCATAAACACTAGGTAAATGCATCAAGGATAAAAATCCAACAAGGGCACAAGAGTGATGTACTTAAGGAAAATGCAGAACATTTAACAACAAGTACTAAAGCTACAAAGCATGGGTACAAAACACAAGCTACATAAGCAAAGGTACAAAACATCTGAATAACATCTTATATATAATACCAATGTACCAAGAGCTTTCAAAAGTAAATAGATCCATGCGTTTAAACCAAAACATTAACCATAGTGTAGCAAACCCATAATAAAAGCAAAACATTATCCAAAACATAATACTAAAACACATAAACCCATAATAAAATAAACACCGAAATAAAGTTTTTATGGCAATCTCCCCCTCAAACTGGCACTCCCCCTTAAGAGCTACCCCCAAAAATCTCCCTTTTTTGACCGGAATGGCCAAAGGGTCACTGCTAAGTGGAGAAGCTATCAAACTTTGCTGAAAGGATGTTCATCTGATCTTGTAGTGCAGTTAGCCTGTCAGATTGTTCATTCTGCACATCTCTGAGCCCATCAATCCTCTCAAGGATGATCTGGAATGCATCTGGAGGTACAACTGATGAGGATGAAGCTCTGCTCTTCTTGCCACGACCTCTTGAGCTTGAGGGTTCTCCTACAGCCTCTATCTCAGTGTCCATAGGTTCACCTTCTTCTTGGTCACCTTCCTCTTCATCACCCGGAAGACAAACTCTTATCCTTGTGATGGTTAGCTTGTTAATTGCTGAGGGAATAGGCCTGAGGCTGATATCTTGAGGGATTGCCACACCTTTTGCTCTAAAAAGCCTCTGAAAGCTCGAAAATGTGTTGAAAACACAAGAGCAATTTAGACCCCCAATTAAAATTACGGCTTGGTTGATTTTACACTAACTTAATACTAAGTGCGGAATAGTGTAAACACAAGCGTATATGCAAGACAACTACTCTAATCCATATTTAAAGCAACACAGCAGTAAAAATGAAATAAACAAGAGTAGGGAAGAAGGATGCAAACACAGAAAACACCGAGACGTGTTCTCGAAGAGGAAACCAAAGAACTCGGCGAAAAACCTCTCCGCCGCCCTCCAAGCGGAAATCAATCTACTAGACAATCAGTTGGGATACATGGGTTAGCAAGAGACCCTCCAAGCCTAATCTACCCGATGTACATAAACCCTCCAAGCTCCTACTCCAACAAGGCTTCTCGGAACCGTGTCTTGTCTTAGTTCTCTGGATCCCGCAACAAGCTCCATGTTGCATCTGCCATCCTTGGCTTCTTCCAATGCTTCCCAGCAGCTCCAAAACACTCTCTACACTCTGAATAGGTGTGGGTTGTGTTTGGGTACAAATCTCCTCTCAAGGTATGATAATGGGAGAGGGATGGAGAAGAGGCTACAATGATTTCTCACTAAGGAAGAGTAGCTCTCTCTCAAAAGATGGGTGTGTGTGTTGTAGAAAACCTATCTAGGGTTTTTCTCTCTGAATGGCCTCTCCAACATTTGTGGGTAATGTGGGTATAAATAGTGTAGGCACAGAAGGTGTGAATCAGACTGGACAGGTTGGCAGAACAGAATGCCTCGCGGGTGTCTCGCAGGAAGGCCTTACCCGCGAGACACAGCTGTCTCCACCTGGCCTGACTCTTCGCATTCCAGCATGTGCAGGGCACATGTGTCACTTCGCGGGAAGCTAAGTCGCGATACACCCGCGAGAAATCTTCAGTCTTCAAATACTTGAGTCTTCACACACTCTCTCTATCACACAACCCTTACAACAAATCCCACAACAAATACAGGGTATAAACGATTGATAATAATTACAATCAAATTTGGCACGGAATAAAAACCAACAAAATACATAGTTGTAAATAACAACTTTACAGCCTCATAAGTAGGCTGGGGAAAATCAGCTTGGCCCTGGAAGTTGTTTTAGTCTCATTAACAATGGTGTGGAAGATATGAGCACTGATGTCTATGTAGGTGTTCTCCTTGAGTTCCATGAGGAAGATACCTCTAGCATTGTTGATGGTGGTCAGCTTCCTCACTGGGTACAGATTGAACATCATAATGGTTGTAAGACACCTCATGTCAACTGGGAAGGCAGTAGTGTTAAGGCATTTCCCCTCTCTAACTCCACCAATATGAGATTGGATAGTTTCAATGGATAGCATCCTATCCTTGTAATGGGTGAAGTCATGGTCATCCAAATCTTCAAACCCCAGCACCTCATCTATGTCATCTACATCTATGGTGAATTCATGTCCCCTTATCCAACAATTGATCTCATGCTCTCTTAACACAGTATTAGCATAAAACTCCCTGATCAAAGGCTCACACACTCCAGGCAAGTCATTCAACAACTTATCCCAACCTCTGCCCTGAAAACAACTTGGTATGAAAGTGTCCTTCAAATCCACCAAGTCTACAAATCTTTCTTGAATGATGCTAGCCTTCAAGTAAAAATCTCTATATCTCTCAAAGTGATGAGGAAACCTGAACTTGGTATTGTCCATCTTCAGCCTTTTATCACCCTTCTTGGCAGTGGTTTTCTTCTTGGTAGGAGTCATCTGCAAAACACGGCAACAGAGTCCACAAGAACAGAGCACAATAGATGGAAACTAAAAATATTAGTAACATGTTAGTGGCATAGAAAAGGACAGAGTATTATACCAAACATTCAAACCAAACACATTTCAGGATCAATATTGAATGAGATAACTCAAAACAGACAAGCATAGAACAAACTATCAACAACTCTTAAGCATAACACATTGTGACAGTGAGCACAACAACTCAATCATGAACACACTAGGGTACACTCCCAAGCACAGATTTTAACAAGCAATAATCAACCATTTTAAACCAACTATACTTCACAGGCAATGTATTACACATATATCCAAAAGAAAGCATATGTCAATGAGACATATCTTAATGGGTATGATATGTTCAACATAAGACAGATCAGTCAACATACTCAAGGATAAAAAACAATCAAGATAACAAGAGTATCTAGCATCCTAAAGACATAATCAACAAAACCCAAACAACCAAACTCAACAAACACGAACCCAACCCAAAACCGAATCATCATATATCACGAATCTCAACAACAACTCAAAAATCAAGAAATACAAGGCAAAAGTCATGAAATACTTTGAAAATGATGAAGAACCCATACCTTTTCTTGAAGATTGAAGCAGAAATGATGAACAACAATGGTGGTTTATGTGAGAAACACGATGGGTTTGAGAAAGGTTCAAACGAGGAAGACAATGAATAGTCACAAAAGTTCGAGGGAAAACTGAAAAGTTTTAAAAACTGTCCTTAAAGTGCAAAACACGCGTTTTTCACGACTAAGTCAAGTCGCGTGCAAGTCGCCAGGGCCAACCGCCAGAACACTTAAAAACAAAAATTTTAAAAATTTTCTAAGTATTTTTCATGACTTGAAGGTCTACCCGCAAGAAAGTCGCGAGGTAAGCCGTGAAAATCTCTGTATACCCCTTGCGACTGGACCTTCCACCCGCGAACAAATCACCACACTGAGCCACGAGAAATATAAAAACCTAAAATTTGAAAAATATTCTAAGTATTTTTTGCGACTGGGACATTAACCTGCAAGTGAGTCTAGAAAAATCTCTGTGTGGGCTCGGGACTGGGGCAAGCGACTAGACCAACCCGCGATTGAGTCGCCAGAACAGGGCAACATTGTTTTTGAAATTTTGACAATTTTTGTAAAAACAAAATACTTTCCAAAAACAAGTAAAACACTCAAAAATCTTTTTGTGTTTGATCAACAAAGATTGAGCATGTGAAAACACATTTAATTAAGTACAATCACACAAATGAATATGGCATTCATTGAACATAGACATGTGTGATGTGTGTGGATATCAAAAATGAGATAGTCCTTAGTCCAATGTGAAGCTTCAATGATCAATTCAACCAAGGCATACACAACTAGCACTAGATAGAGTGACCCATCTCAATTACAGAAATATGCCTATATGACCTCCCACATAAAACTTGATAACATAACTTTGAAGCTTTTCATTTGGCTCCATATACATCATATCATTTGATCTTTTTGAATCAATACATCTCATTTTGAGATCGATGCTTGAAATTTTTGATATTTTAATTTGATGAGCAAGCCTTTGGCTTTTTGGGCATCATACATTTTATTTTAAGTCGCTTTCCCTTTTTCCTAGTCAAATACTAGTATGTGCAACAGGCTTCTGCAGCTCATTATCTCTTTTCATTTGGAGATTTACATTTGTTGAGCTCTTTAAGCAAAAACAATAAAATAAAGAGTGGGAAGATATATAGGCACAAGTCTATGCATGTCTCAAGATCAACAAAACCATTGACTAATCATTCATGATAAGTTTGAAGATTAATTTACAACAGTCACATAGATGTCAAGATTTCTTCCATAATGATATAAGTGCATAAAGAACAAGCTATGCTCAAAAATTCACAAAGCCATAAGTACAAAGGTACAAGGCAAAACATGCGTGTGACAAAACACAATAATGTCGATCAAACTTTTTGAATTTTCTACTTTTTATGTGTTTTTGGATTTTTGACATAAAAGCAAGAAAAGATTGATAAAAAACGTCAATGTAGAAACATTTAAAGCAAATAAACAAACAAACAATTTTCAACTCAAACTATTAAAAAGCACACAACCAAGTATAGTCACAAAGCATAGGAAGTATTAATGCATGGACATGTTGTAATGCTTATGCATGAGTACCCCTCTTCACCCACACGTCACGTGCGTTTGGGGTGATATCCCTATAGGATTGGGTACAAGAGTTAGGACTTTCAAACCTTCTAGTAAAGCTTTCCAAGCAAGTGGTGAATCCACCGATCATCTTCATCACGTCCATCACACCAAGATCACCATTTCAACTTCTTGATGACTCAACAGCCCAAGTCCTCTTGTCATTTCTTGGTCCTCTTGACCTTTGATCAGTTGCATTCTTCAATGCTCTAAGCTTATGACAATTTGGTCTAGTGTGTCCTTGAAGTCCACAATGATGGCAAAAATGGTTCGTTCTCGGACCTCTTTGTGATCTTGGAAAAGATTTCCCTCTAGCTTCAAGTTTGATCACTGATTGGTTACGGGGCTTATTCAACACCCGTTGGTCAGCCACATTCTTCTTCTTTTGATCCTCTACTTTCTTAGGTGTAGAGGTAGCCACTACTAGTTCTTTGGCTTGCACAAACTTCACTTTCTTGGTGATTTTGACAGCTGAACTACTTTTTCTGGATATCCCAACCCGAATTTGTCTGAGAAATGTTTTTGAGAGGAAATGACATCATCTAGCTTCTTGGTGGAGACCCTCTTTACCTTGGCATTTGCTTGAACAACCTCAAGCTCAAGGAATCTAATTTTTAGGTAAGCTTCCGACAACTCTCCATTCAGCTTCTCTATCTCACATTTGGCCTCCTTATGTCTCACTAGGAGACTACTATAGTCCTCCTCTGCCTTCTTCATCTTTTTCACGGCTGCCTTGGCCACACGTGCATATTCTCTTGATTTCTCAAGGAGTGAATTGAAGTTTTCTGGAAGACCCTCTGTACTCTTATCTTCTTCAACATCTAATTCTTCTAAAATTCCCATTGATTCCTCATCACTATGCTCTCCAAGCTCTTGTACAAGCAGATTCAGGTCCTCCGAAGACTCATCATGAGCAATAGTCATAAAAGCAGAGTAATTCCCTTCTCCGTCACATCTTTCCTCAGAATCAGAATTTGATGAATCCGAGTCACTAAGAGTTGGAGCATACACCTTGCCCTTCATTCTCAAATAATTAGGACATTCTTTCTTGAAGTGTCCATGCCCGTGCGCTCGAAGCAAGTGATTCCTTGTGTAGATTGGGATTCCTTTCCATATTTCCTTTTGAATTCCTTTTTCTCCTTCCTGGAACTTTGGAATTTCCCTTTATCACCAAATTTTCCATTGTTCTTGAATTTCAAGAACTTTCATAAATTCTTCACAAGATATGCCACATCTTTATCGACAACATCCTCACCCGATGAGTCGTGAGCTTCTACCCTTTCATTAATTGTCTTAAGAGCAAGAGATTTGCTCTTCCTTCGTGTGGCCAATGACAGTTCATAAGTCTGAAGTGAACCAATCAGTTCTTGGACTTTGATATCATCAAGGTCCTTACCCTCTTCAATCGCTGTCACCTTAGCACAGAAGCTTTCCGGCAATGACCGAAGGATCTTCCTCACTATCTTGGAATCCTCGGTTTTCTCCCCCAAATTAAACTTGTTGATGACCACCTCATTCAGCTTGCTATAGAAAGAGTCAAATGACTCGTCCTCACTCATTTTCAGCTCCTCAAACCGAGTGGTCAGCATCTGCAACTTAGTGTCTTTCACTTTCTTCGTTCCTTCATAAGTGGTCTCCAATATCTGCCATGCCTCCTTGGCAATATAGATGTGAGATATCCTGTGGAACTCATCAGGAGATACACCACAAAAAATAGTGTTAAGTGCTTTGCTATTTGCATTAGACGCCGCGAGGGTTGCCTTATCCCACGTGGATTTGGCAGCCTCCGGCCTAGTCCATCAAATATCCACCGCATCCCAAATGGTTTCATCCATTGAACACAAAAATGCTCTCATCCTGACTTTCCAAAAGGCATAGTTGCTACCATCAAAATATGGTGGCGCATTTAAAGATTGAGACCGGTCCATCTCAATATGGGGTCAAGAATCGCACTAAGGTGTTTAAACCGCAAAGAGTGCACCCGCTCTGATACCAATTGAAAGTTCAAATAGCATATAAAACACTATGAACGTTTAGACCCCCAATTACAAAAATATCAATTCAAGCTTAATGTCAAACAATATATGTGCGGAAAATGAACATAAGCTAATAACAGAATTGATAAACAATCTAAACCAATTAAAATCACATCCACAGCAGAAATTAAATGGAAAAGATTAAGGGAAGAGAGATGCAAACACAAGGACAACACAACGATGTGTTATCGAAGAGGAAACCGAAGCCCTCGACATAAAACCTCTCCGCCGCCCTCCAAGCGGTCAATAATCCAAGCCTAATCTACCTAGTGTACCTAAGCCCTCCAAGCTTCTTGCTCCAACGAGGTTACGCCGAACCTTTGTCTTTTCTAACTTACCGGATTCCGCTATAGCCCATAGCATCAACCAATAACCATTGGTCCCTTCCTAACTAATTCCCAAAGTACCAAAAAGCCTTCTCACAGATGTGGGTATGGTGAGAAAATGATTTGGCCAAAAACCTCTCAATGATGTAACAATGGAGCGGGTGAGAGTAGAGGAATTTGAAGAGTCTCTATGTAAAGATTGTGGATGAGTCAATCTATTTTTTTTCTAGGGTTTCTCTCTGGAAGCTCTCTACATTTCGTGGGTATAAGGGGTATTTATATTGGGGTGAGAAAGGAATGCAAAGAGTTAGTTTTTCCAAAACAGAGCTGGCTGGCGACTTGGCCTCATGACTTGACTAAGTCGCGAGTTCAAGCCGCGAGCTAACTGAATGGCCAGTGTGGACTTTTTGTCCTGTAGTGCTACAGCTGGCATGACGGTTCAGTTTCACTGCATACTTCACTCGTGTGCTTCTTCTGGCGGCTTGCCAGTCGCGAGCCACCCACGAGATCCAGTCACGAGTCTCTACTTCACTGCACAGTCTTGAGCATTTCTTCATACTCTCTCACACACTACCCTTACATGATTCTCACCTAAATACAGGGTTTCTATATGTTGAATTACAAGCAAATTTGGCACGGAATACAGCCAACAAGATGGTTGATTAAATTCAACCTTTCATTATGCGAATTATTCTTTACAAGCAAATATTATATGGGTTATTCTTTATAGCTTAAGATAGTTTACGATGAACCTATTGAAAATTTCAATAACTTTAATGAAAATTCACTATTTATTTTTCTAAGATAATTTAAAATTTAAATAATCAAAATGATGTTCATTTTATTTTTTTTAAATTATCTAAATAATTTATTATAATTGTTCATTTGATAAAAGTTTAGCCTTATTCTTCCTTCTCGTGCTTCGTTAGAGTGTTAGACGGTTTTTTTTTTTTTTTTTTAATCACATAGCTTATAATATGTTTATATATATGTATATATTGGTAATTAAGTTATATCTTTTTTATTTTATAAATATTTATCAAATAACATGAGAATATGCCACAAGTGAAATAATGCAAATGGTAATAGATTTGTAAACTTCTTTCTTCGATTTCTCATTAATTTGTGTAGTCAACAGATAGAACTGGCACTCATTTCAACTCTTCTGCCACAATTAGCATTAAAGCACTGCTGCTTAGGTTTCCCATGCAGCATGTATTGTTATTTGTTACTCTCCCAATGGTTGGCACAGCCATCAAGAGCCACCCTAGTAATTTAGACAATCTTCTAGAGATAGAGAGTGCTTCCCTTGAATTCCAGTCTCTTCTTTCGATCTCTCTATATAACCCCCCACAAATTAAATAGAGCTCTAAACTGGGCTCTATCTCTTAAGCATGGCTTTCCACAAGTCTTTTACAGTGGTTTTGAACCTCATTTTTACGTTAAGCTTGATCGTGGTCATCACCAATTTTATAACACTAAGTGAAGGTCGCCAACTTGAGAAATTGAAAGTCAGTCAAGGAAATGAAAATCTTGGGAGTAGTGGAAAAGCAAATGAAGGGAAGATGGAGTCAAATACAAAAGAGTTGGGTGAGATGAAGGACATGCTGCCTTTTCCAAATATACCTTTTCCTCAATTTTCGTTTCCACCTCCATTCCAGATTCCTGGAATTCCCCCATTACCTACAATTCCTATGCTACCACCTGCTCCTCCACTCCCTATTCCAACTATCCCCTTCCTTACGCCTCCTCCTGCTTAAAGTTTGCAAGTCAGAGTTTCAAGAACCTTTTGCAAATTTCTTTTTTCTTTTTATCTTTCTTTAGGGTTGTGCCTAAGTAATGTGGAGATGGTCTGATGAACGAATTGCTTTTGTTTTAGGCTTATGACTAAATAATGTGGAGATGGTTTGATTGTAGCATAAGTTGTGTTTGTGTTTAACATAAGGAAAAGTTAATGGACGTCTTAATGTGTTTGATAATTTGTTTACTTTAGTATAAAAAACTCGCTTCTTTTGTGCACCATGATGAAATTGTTTACAATTTAGGGACTAAAATCCAAGGAAGTCAATGTTGTCCTGGAGAAATATACCGTACCAGTTATTAAACTGGTATTGGTATTCTTCCAAAATGTACCCAAAAAAATACTGGGTAATATTTGCCTATTTTGGTTATATCGACTTGTATTAGATTGTGAACGGTTTTATACTCCTTAAACCAACCAAATTAACCTAGTTAATTAGCCAAGTGATTAACTTAGTCAAATTATGCAATTCTAAGTTATCACAAACATACAATCATATCAAAAATATAAAGCAGCGGAAATATAAAGAACACAATAATATGATCACCCAGGAAACCACACGGTAAAAACCTGGGGAGGATTTAACCTAGCTATCCTCAAGGTAAACTGAATCCACTATGCAAAAGAATCGAAGTTCATACAAAAGGACTTACAAGCTCCCCGCTTGACTTCCTAATGCTACCCACCAGTAGAACTTACTGACATGACCACGTGCAAGCTCCGAATCCACGGACTCCTTCTTTCTTGGATTCTCCAATCAGCTATAAGCACCCACGCTTGTTATTCTTTAAACTCCAATGGCAGCAACCGAGTTGATCATCAAGGTATTAAAAAATATCTCTACCTAGAAAACCCTAAGTTTATGTGAAGAAAAACTCATCAATGATCTCACAAGAGATTCACACAAACCGCAATGTATGAGCAACAATACAACAAGAGCAACTCTAAAAACGTGGCTAGAGTTTTGCCTTTTATACCTAGGGTAAAAACAGAAAACCCAAAACGTTTAATGAGTTAGGGCTGAGTTGGAAAATTCTACAGAAAAACATTCGGCCGACTTTCGATCGATCGAGCCAGGCCGAAATGCACCAATGCATCTGCAGCCTCTCGATTCCAACTTTACATAAAATATATAACTTTGAGCAAGTCTAAACAAGACTAAACATATTGTTTTGATCATGGTTTGCCAATATTACACATTAGAGTTCTAAATACACAAATTCCTAAATCTTTAGAACCTAACAGATTGTATTGCCCGGTATTGGCGTTTCAGTTGGTACAATAAAAAAATTAAAATTTAAAAAAAATTATTAAAAGACATTTATATTTTTGATTTAATATATTGGTTAATGTACTTAAAGCTAATATGTAGGCTTATAAAATATACGAATGTTAAAATTTTATATTAATAAATATAAAAATTAATAAATTCATACTTTTATCAATAATACAAATATATATTTTATGTATAGAAATATATAAATAGGGGTAATCTTGAAATGAACACCGGTATTAATTGGTATCAAAATATTTCATCCCCTGGTCAAACCGAAACAGCCCTAATATGAAATTGACTCATTGCTAAAATCACTCTCGAATTAAAGTTTAAGAATCAATAGCATTTTTTTGCGATGTAATTAATTATTATATTAATTCTTATATCATCTTTGATCTTAATTTGGTCCAACTTTGAAACCTTCAAGTCTTCAACCTCTTTCTATTTAGTGTTTAAGATGATATTTGGGGACTTGGTTTAGGTCCAATACATCTAGTGTACTGGACTTGGTCAGATAGTAACACGTGTTTAAAAGTGGACACATATCATCATCTTAACAAGTATAGTGCTACTGGACACTGGACCTAAACCTGATCCGATATTTGGTCCAACTTTGAAACCTTCAACCTCTTTCTATTTATTATTTATTCTTTCTTTTAAGAGTTCACAATTATGATGCATGATAGTTGCCAAGTATTAAGAGCCAAGTGTTTATACCACAACCAGAGTATTTGAACACACATGAGTCACGTGTTTATACCATGAAAATAGTGTTGGAGACGAGACCAAAATCAAGACTAACCTCCACTCAAATATAAAGATCATGATTCCTTGATCAACCATATGTCAATAACAGCATTTAAATCATTAATTAATAATTATAAAAGGAATAGTACGCATGTAAGTTTAAGAATTTTGCTGAGCGTAGGTTTGTTATTATGTCGTGTACGTAACTTGGCAAGTATACCATGTGAAACGTTACAGTGAGTGGCTACAAAGATTTTTTTATTAAGGAATGGTTATATACATGTAATCTAATTTAAGAGTTGAAATGAGTTGTATATAAAATTACATTACATTAATGTATTTAAGAAATGTGTAGAAAAATTACAGTACATGTATATAAACATATTTTATTTAAGAGCAAGACAGTCCAAGACAAAGTTGTGTTTTGTCATTTGTGATTTAAAACAAAGAATTTTTTTTCCCACCCTAAGAGGTGAGGACAGGAACTAGTTTTGCTCACCCCGCCCAAAATGTATATAAACATATATTAATACATATTTAACTTATATATACATATAACCTAATATTTATATACATATCCTAGTATTGGACTAAAAATTTTTAAATCACAAAAGCACATGCATATATGGGTGAATTTTAAAAATTATCTAATTAATTTCTTTCTTATTATTTAAAAAAACAAGTTTATGTTAAAAATATATTGCCCTAAACTTGGTGTTAGCGGTTTCTGGGTTGAGTTTAAAAATATATTGCCCTGAACTTGTCAATTACATACACTTACAAGTGGAACTGTGTCAACTGTTTGTGTTTTAAATACGTTTACGTTAAAAATATGTTGCCCCTTAATTTGGCACTAGCTATTTCTGGATTGAGTTTATCGGGAAATCCTAAATTCGTTTTTTATTGATAAAATGAGCATGGAAAATATGTTAATGGGTGCTCTAGCTTTTGGTATTTTGTGGGCATATTTTCATTTCTAATGTGTATTACGAAAGTTTCAAACATTCGCCTTTGATTGATACAATTTCAATCAAAGGAGTGTCAGTTTCCGACTCTATTCATAGGAATTTTATTTATTATTTGAGAGTGTGGCTTCAGTGTACACTAAATAAACAAGATATCAAATTTTAATTACATCGACAATTTAATAACTTGTCACTGTGTAAATTTTTATTTTAAAATGTTTGATGATTCTAGACTTATTGTTTATCTGTGTTAGTTGTGAACAAAACATATGATTATAAGCTAAAATTATGTTAAATGGGGCCAAAGGACTAGTCTCTGTTATTCACCAGTGCTCAAAGGAAAACTATGTATGCGTGATTCAAAGTTGTGTTTTGTGTTCTAAAACACATAATCATAAATAAATAAAAAATTATTATTTTCATTGCAATATACAAAAATCATGGTGTATATGTATATTGTTTTTAAAATGTTTGCACTTTTTTTTCCTGATGAAAAAACTTGTTCGAGAAAATTCTCCAAATTAATCTTTCAATTTAAATTTTATTATGGTTACATTCTTAATTACTCATTGGGTATAAAACGGCACCCATTAAATTAGTGGAAAAACATACGTACATATTGGATGAAATTAAAAAAATTATCTAATTAAGTTAAATCTTTCATATGTTTAAATACAAGTTATATTTAATTAATTATATGTTTATGTTAAAAATGTTTGTTAAATTCATTATCAAATAATTAAATGCAGGTAAGTGTTTTCTTGTTAAATTCTTAGATTTATTAATTGAATATCATATTCTTCTAAAAAAAAAGAATTGAATATCATATATTGTAATATTTGCTTCAATCTCCAAAAAAGCCACCGATAAGTCTAATCTTGATATTCAGGCACAAAGTGTACATGACAAGTCGCATTAGATACATAATTAATAAAGGAAGAACAAAGGGTTTCAACCTAATGAATCCATTTACCAAAAAAAACCTAATGAATCCTTCTTAGCCAAATTAATTATAATTTATAAAGAGAGAACTATTTAACAGCTATAGGCAAACAATAAGATCTCTCTTCCTTTTGCCAAACATGTGCCAACTACTATTAGCCATCCACATCCTTCACTTTCACATCCCGAGAGATTAAAATGACAACTTTTAGCTAAATCATTAAATAAAAATTTACCCTAACTTCTTTAAGCGAAAAAAGTAACAATTTACCCTTCGTTATTAAGTTTTTTAGTTGTTTCCTCTTTGAGAGATTGAACCAGTGAAACTTTGTGATGCAAATCTAAGAGATAATCAAAAATTTAATTGTTTTTTCCCCCATAAAATTAAAATTTCTAAAATAATATCCTAAACCAATTGCCTTAGTTTAGGGCATTCATTAACTTTTTCCTTTACTATATTATGCCTAACAGCATACGTCAATTTTCTATTTTTATATAGTACTTTTCTTTGTGATCTAAATGAAAACTATGTATACAAGATTCAAAGTTGTGTTTTGTGATCTAAAGCATATAATTTTTTGTGATTATGGACTCATTGTTTATTTACCCCGCTTTGTCTCTCAAGGATTTTTCCTGGCCCTAAGAAGTGAGGGCAGTAACTAGTTTTGCTCTCCCCGCTCAACATGTATATAAACATATTTTAATACATATTTAACTTATTTTTATATATAATGTAAGTTTTATATACATATCCTAGTATTGGACAAAAAAATTTTAAATCACAAAAACACATGCATAGATGGGCGAATTTAAAAAACTATCTAATTTGTTTCATATTATTTAAAACACAAGTTTACATTTAAATACATGTTTATAATAAAAATATATTGTCATAAACTTGGTGTTAGCTTTTTCTGGGTCGAGTTTAGCGGGAACAATCTTGAATTTATTTATATATTTATTTATTTTTTGATTGGAAACATATGACTGAATTTCATTAATACGGACAACAGTCCAAGGAAATTACATCAATCAGAATCTGATGTTCAATTAAGAGAGGAGTATTGTCAACCCATATTACATTATCTTCCACATTCATTGCATTCCTAGCTAGCAAGTGCGCCGCTTCGTTGGTGTTTCTTCTAGTATGCACAGCCTTCCAAGAGTTGAACTGCAACAAAAAACGTTTCAGGCCTTCGATAATCTTCAGAATGGGCAGAGCAGGAGGGTTGGATCCATTTAAAGCTTGTATAACTTGTTGGGAGTCTCCTTCCACCACAATATCTTTCAGCCCAAGGTCCCAAGCTAAATAAATACCCGTTTCAGTAGCTTTTGCTTCTGCTTCAAGAGCCCCCAACGGGAATTCAACTTTCTTGCACATTGCTCCCATCATCTCCCCTTGGTCATTCCTAATAACCACCCCAAAACCATAGCAGCCCAGGTTGTTGAAAACCCCTGCATCTGTATTGACTTTGTATTTTCCTTTAGGAGGAAGACTCCAGCGCTTAAGTCTAGAAGCAGATGAAGCACCCATGCAGCTGACCGATATGGAAGAACACACTTCAAGCTCGTATTTTTGAGCTTCCCCTGCAATGGTTTTACCCCGTTTACAAACTCCCCCATGCCGAACTACGTTTCTGTTGTTCCACAAACCCCATGCCGTGATAGCAAAAGCATCCCAATTCATTTCCCCCGGTGACTCAAAAAGCATCCAGACCACGTCTAGAAATTCCTTTGGGGGTTGGATAAGCTTGTCAAGCCTGAATTTTGTTTCAGCCCAGGTTTCCTTAACAATAACACATCCCCACAAGGCATGGCCAGAAGACTCACTTTCACCACAAAAGTCACACTTGTCCTCTGTTAACACCTTTCGATGTAGCAGGCACTGCTTCGTGGGGAGCACATTCCTACAAGCTCTCCACATGAAATGCTTTATTTTATTCGGACACTTTAAGTTCCAAACAACCTTCCAAATCGCTGTCATTTTGGAATTGTCTGAGCTACCAGGGCTTTCCTCTCTTCCCTTAAGGTCATCAAGGTATTTAGCTGCAATTCTATGTGCGCTCTTAACAGTGAAGATGCCGTTTGGAGACTTTGCCCACATCTGGGAGTCTAATGGGTTCATGGGGCTAATAGGGATGCTAAGGATAGCCTCTGCTTCATAAGGGAGAAAAGTGCGTCGTATCAAGGCGACATCCCACTTCGCTCGTTCCTGCACAATTAGACTTGCCACTTTCGCCTCACTATCCATAGAGGTTCTTGGAGTTATTATTCTGCCTGAATCCTTGGAGGGAATCCATTTCTCCCCCCATATCTTAATGCTTCTCCCATTACCAACAACCCATTTGGTCCCCTCCTTAATCACAGGTATAGCAGCCATCATGCTTCTCCATATGTAGGAAGTATTTTTCCCCACTTGAGCGTCCATGAAAGAGGAGTTCGCAAAATACTTTGCTTTAAGAACTCTGTGGGTCAAAGAGTTTGGGCTTTGCTGTATTCTCCAGCCTTGCTTGGCTAGGAGGGCAAGGTTGAAGGCTCTCAAGTCCCTAAAACCCAGCCCCCCCTCTGCCTTTGGTTTGCACAGCTTTTGCCACGACACTCAAGCAATCTTTCTTGCTTTGTCTTTCTTTCCCCACCAGAACCCACTCTCCATTGACGCTATCTCGAAGCAAAGAGAGTCCAGAAGCTTGAAACAATTCATGGTATATGTTGGTGTGGCTTGCGCAACCGCCTTTATAAGGATTTCCCTACTCGCATTAGACAACAAACTCCCTTTCCAACCCACTATCTTCCTACCCACTTGGTTTTTAATACGATTAAAGGCCTTTTTCTTGCCTCTTCCAACCATTGGAGGTAATCCCAAGTACTTTTCGTGTTGTTTGACAATCTGAGCTTCGAAGGTATCCTTCACAAAATTCTGAATATCTTCCTTTGTGTTCTTGCTGAAAAATAGTGAGGTTTTTTCCCTATTCAGCTTTTGTCCCGACTCCTTTTCATAGACTTCCAGTACCGAGGCTACTTGTCTGAACTCCTCCATAGTTGCTCTACAAAAAATGATGCAATCATCCGCAAAAAATAGGTGCAAAATTGAAGGGGCAAGTCTGCTCACAGCCACCCCTCTTATCAACCCCACGGCTTCCTTTTTCCTTAGCAGAGCTGTTAACCCCTCGGCGCACAATAAGAACAAATATGAGGAAATCCCCTTGGCGCAGCCCCCTAGATGGTGTAATTGTGCCTCTTGGTTCCCCATTAATGAGTACCGAAAAAGATGCCGTGGTCACGCACATCATAATTAGCGAGATCCATTTTTCTTCAAAACCCATTTTCCGCATCATTGACCCAAGATAGGCCCATTCTACACGGTCATAGACTTTAGACATATCTAACTTGATAGCCATGGACCCAACCTTCCCCTTTTTTCTTTTAGCAATAGAGTGCATGGTTTCGAACGCCACAACAACATTGTCTGTTATAAGCCTTCCCGGAACAAAGGCGCTCTGTGCTTCATTGATCACACTGTGCAAAATTTTCTTCAGTCTATTCGCAAGGACCTTTGAAATTAACTTGTAAATCACATTGCAGAGGCTAATGGGGCGGTAATCAGTTATCTTTTGGGGGTTTTTGGTCTTAGGAATCATGCAAATATAAGTATCATTGATACCCCTAGGCATTATACCTGTGTTAAGGGCCTGTAATACGCAATTTTGTACACTAGGGCCAACAATATCCCAATATTTTTGGTAAAAGATAGGGGACATACCGTCGGGGCCCGGTGCTTTTGTTGGGTGCATTTGTTTGAGCGCACTCCAGACCTCCCCTGCCCTGAACTCCTTTAGAAGTGCCTGGTTCATCTCTGGGGTTACCCTTCTATCCATAGCCTCTAGGCTTGCATCGAAATTGGCAGGTTGGTCAGAGCTGAAGATTGACTTGAAATAGTCCAAAATGATATTCTCTACTGTCTCGGACTCTTCTTGCCACACACCCTCGTCATCCAAAATTCCCCCAACTCTGTTCTTTCGTTGCCTTTGGCTAGCTGTGGCATGGAAAAACTTTGTATTTTTGTCCCCATTTTGCAGCCAGCACACACGCGACCTTTGGTTCCACATGATTTCCTCCTTTGTGTGAAGCTCATTGATTTCCTTTTGGACTGCTTATATCTCCTCTGCTGTCTCCATGTAGCAGGTTGAGGGACTCCAGTAGCTGAAGGCGCGTTTTTTTCTGCTTTAAACACTTATAAACATTCCCGAAACTATTCTGGTTCTAGCATTGGAGTTGACGCTGGCATCTCTCTAATCTCTCCTGGATAGGCTGGGCAGAGTCATCCTTATATGGATCCCAAGCCATTTCAATGACTTCCTTACACTTTTCCTCCTTTGTCCACATTGCTTCAAAAAAGAAATGCTTATTTCCCCGTTTGCTATAATGATTCTTTTTGAGTAGCAGAACCAGCAAACAATGATCTGATGCCGACATCGACACATTGTGTACCTTTGCCTCAGGGAAAATCTTCATCCATTCCTCATTTGCTACCATTCTATCCAACTGAAGCAGCGTGCGTTGATCACCAAACCTTCCATTACACCAGGTAAACCTCGGGCCGACAAAGCCTAAATCAATCAAACCACATCTGCTAAGAGACTCCCTGAACTCCCCCATCTGATCAGCATCTCTTTCTTTCCACCCTATCTTCTCATCTGGATGCATGATTTCATTAAAATCCCCGCAGACCAACCACAGCATCTTGCATTGGGCAAACAAGGATTCAATCAATTGCCAGGAGCTTTGCCTCTTACTTGTGACGAGATGACCATAAAAACCAGTGCTCCTCCACAGACCTTCGCTGCCTTCACCGTGAACCACCACGTCGATGTGGGAGTGAGAGCAACTCTTAAACCGTACATCTACTCCTTCCTTCCACAGCATTGCAAGTCCACCACTTTTGCCATCACTAGGGACTATAATCCCTTGAGTAAAACCTAATTTATGTTGAAAACCTTTCATCCTATCAGTTGTTGCTTTCGTTTCTGCCAAGAACACCAAAATGGGGTTTTTTCCTTTCACCTCCTCGATGAGTGTACGAACTGCCGGAGGAGTCCCCAACCCCTGACAATTCCATGCTAAAACGCTCATTGAGCTCGACGGTGCTGCGCCGCAGCCACCACCTCTCTGCCAACCTTAATCTTGTCTTCATCAATTTTTCCCCTGTCTGAAGCTTACCCTTCTTTCGTTTGGTATTTAGAGCATTAGGATCTAACTCTTGTAATGGGACCGAGCCACTTCTTTTTAATTTTTTTGGGCTGTCTCTTTTACCTGGGCTTGGCTTATTGGTTTGCCTTGCAAGCCTTTTGTAAAGTTGTTATTTACAACTATGTATTTTTGTTGGCTTTTATTCCGTGCCAAATTTGATTGTAATTATTATCAATCATTTATACCCTGTATCTATTGTGGGATTTGTTGTAAGGGTTGTGTGATAGAGAGAGAGTGTGAAGACTCAAGCATTTGAAAGCTGAAGAATTCTCACGGGTATGTCGCGACCTAGCTTCCTGCGAAGTGAATCATGTGCCCTGCACATGCTGGAATGCGAAGAGTCAGGCCAGGTGGAGACAGCTGTGTCTCGCGAGTATCTCGTGGGTAAGGCCTTCCCGCGAGACACCCGCGAGACAATCTGTTCTGCCAGCCTGTACTGAATGACTCACACTTTCTGTGCCTATCCTATATATACCCTTATTACCCACAAATGTTGAGGAATGCTTCAGAGAGAAAACCCTAGCCAAACACATTGAGAATTAGAGATTGTCATCCCCACCTTTCTCTATACACTTGCTTGTGGTATTTTCTCAACTCTTCCCTCTCCATTTCCATACCATTGAGAGGTTGATAGCCCAAACACTTACCACATCCTTTGAGAGTGTTGAGTGACGTTTTGGTGCTGCTGGGAAGCATTGGAAGAAGCCAAGGATGGCAGATGCAACATGGAGCTTGGTGCGGGATCCGGAGAGCTAGACAAGACACAGTTCCGAGAAGCCTTGTTGGAGTAGGAGCTTGGAGGGCTTAGGTACATCGGGTAGATTAGGCTTGGAGGGTCTCTTGCTAACCCATGTATCCCAACTGATTGTCTAGTGGATCGATTTCTGCTTGGAGGGCGGCGGAGAGGTTTTTCGCCGAGTTCTTCGGTTTCCTCTTCGATAACACGTCTCGGTGTTATCAGTGTTTGCATCCTTCTTCCCTACTCTTGTTTATTTCATTTTTACTGCTGTGTTGCTTTAATTATGGATTAGAGTAGTTGTCTTGCATATACGCTTGTGTTTACACTATTCCGCACTTAGTATTAAGTTAGTGTAAAATCAACCAAGCCGTAACTTTAATTTGGGGGTCTAAATTGCTCTTGTGTTTTCGACACATTTTCGAGCTTTCACCTTTTCCAATGCCCGCTTGTGGGGCCCAAAGTCTCAGCAACTCATCCCTTATCTTTGTTAAAACTCATTGCTAACGGGCTAGATAAGTCTTCGGCCCATGGAATGGTCTCTTTTATCTCCAGGACCAACTCACTACTGGCTTCCGTGTACCTTGCCTTTTCTTCAGGTTTGCTGTCTTCCACCTTATTCTTGGTTTTCTCCCATTGCATGTCACCCTCAATTTATGTTGTGGGTAGGGTGCCTGTCAGTGGGTTCATCCTTCTTATGTCTAATCCCTCCTCCCCCTTTTCTTGTAGCAGGTTAGACTTTCCATTTTCATAATTAAACTCCTCATCCTGACACGCCACCCTTTTTTCCTTTAGGTTGTAAATCTGACTAGACCTCTGATTGGTCCTCTGCCCACTCACGTGACCCTCACCTACTCCTTCCCGCACCTTTTGCCGGACCGATTCTTGCACTTGCATTCTCGCTGTCGTCTCCTCCCTATTCTGTTTGAAACTCGTTCTGCTTGCGCCTTCTGATTTCCCTTGATCATTCCCCACTCGTTTTCCTGGCTCACCCCTTAACCACGCCCCATATTGCATACAGCCTTCCTCCTCTCTATTCCCCGAACTTGGTTTTTCTGCACATTCCTTTTCTCCGTGATCCAACTTTCCACACCAGTAGCAGAAGTTCAACAGCCGCTCGTATTTGAAGAATACCCATCTGCTCTCTTCGCCTTCAATCGAAATCCTTTTTCCCCCAACCAGCTTTTTTGTAGCATCAAAACATATTCGCACTCTTAAAAACTTTCCCCATTGTACACCTTTTCGGGCACATCAATGTCTAGGACCATTCCAATCTTCGCCCCGATTTCCATCCCAGTTTCGAGTGTCATGCTCTTTAGGGGAAGATTGTAGATTTGAACCCAAAAAGGGGTCCATTTCAGGACTATCTCTTTTGGGACCAACTCGCCTTCAAATTCCTGCAGAAGTATAAGTTGCTTTTCAAAACTCCACGGGCTCATGTCCATTATCCGTTTCTTATCTCTTCCATCGCCAAACTCCACAAGAAACATGTCATCTTCAATTTCAGAGATTTGAAGACTCTTGTTTGGTTTCCACAGCATTTTCATGTTCTTTCTCAAAACTTCCAAAAAAATGATACGTTTAGTGAGAATCTTCATAACCACACAGTTTTTTCCGATCTCCCTCGCTGCCTTTGTACTACTACTTCCTAAGGCAATATCTTCCCCTTCTTCTTCTGTAAAACTTAGCTTGCTCCATAGAGCTTCCAGTTCATCCGCCATACTGCTATAAGACCCACTCTCCCTTCCCTAGAGAAGAGGTTACCAAGACTGACCTCACCGCACCTGGAGGTCACAAAACTCTTGCAAGACTAAGCCTTAAGACCAGCACTGCTTCTACATGCGCAAGGGCATGAGAGCACTACCACCCCACCCCAGTTTTTTTCTCTCTCTCTCTTGAATTTATTGTTTATTGATAAAGTGGGAAGGAAAAAAATGGTAATAGGAACTCTAGTTTTCAAATTTTTTGGGAATATGATCCTTTCAATTTTCTTTTATGAATCTTCTAAACAGTCTCCTATAATCGATAAAAAGTCAAGCAGTTGCTTGTCAATTAGCCACACCTCCAAGTGAAATTGTGTTGGCTGTTTGTGTTTAAGTACATGTTTATGTTAAAAAATATATTGCCCTTAATTTGGCCCTAGTAATTGCTGGATTGAGTTTAGCATGAAAGATCCTGAATTTGTCTTTTACTGATAAAATGAGCATGAAAATTATATTAATGAGTGCTCCAACAGATTGTTGGACACCGGCCTTAATTGTTATTATCGCAATCAATAGGATTTCAGTTTCGAATAAATTAATAAAGGTTATATTTACTGCTCAGCTTCCAAATTGTAGTCCAGCGCAGCTTCCGTGCACATAAAAGGGAAAAAGTAAAAAAAAATTTAATATCGACAATATAATAACTTTTCACTTTGTGAATTTTTTAAAAAATGTTTGATGATTTAAGACTTATTGTTTATCTATGTGTTTGTTGTGAATAAAACATAAGCCTATAAGCTCAAATTGTTTAATGGAGGCAAAGGATTATTCTTTGTTATTCACCGACACTACAAAGGAAAATTATGTATACATGATTCAATGTTGTGTTTTGTGATCTAAAACACATAATCATAAATAAACATTATTATTTTCAGTGCAATATACAAAAATCATGTTGCATATGTATTTTGTTTCTAAAATGTTTGTGTTTTTTTTTTTTTCGGATGAAAAAACTTGTTTGAGATTATTCTCCCAAATAATCTTTCACTTAGCATTATATTGTGGTTATATTCTTAATTACTCATTTGATATGGAATGCCATCCATTATATCAGTGGAAAAGCAACACGTACATATTGGATGTAGTTAAAAAATAATATAATTTTTTTGATATGTTTAAATACAAGTTTATGTTTAAGTAAGTACATGTTTATGTTAAAAATGATTGTTAAATTCATTATCAAATTGTAAAATGCAAGTTAGTGTTTTATTTTTATATATAGTTTGATGTTACTATTTGAAGATTAAATTCTTAGGTTTATTAATTGAATGTCATATTTTTCTATAATAAAAAAAAATGAATTGAATATCATATAATGTAATATTTGCTTCAATCTCCAAAAAAGCCACTGATGAGTCTAATCTTGATATACAGGCACACAGCTTCTGTTGTGGCAGGAAACCACGGGATTCCAATGTTAGTTGCTAGGCATCATTTCGGAAATGTCAGTGGAATGGCTCCTCCTTCACAGTAAAATTATACAATCATGACTGAGACAAACTTATATTCATATATTGCTTTTACAAATGGGCTTTTTGTAAGATTACATGGTAATAGCAATGTAAACTAAAGCTTTTTCCTTTACAAATTAGTTAGTGCTAAAGAAAAGGGGAAAAAAAACTTACAGTTTTAAAGCTTAGTCTGAAAACATATAACTTATAATTGGTGGTTGTGTTTAGACTATTTAGAGCTATAGTAATTTAAAACTCCGTTTAGGAGGAAACTTGTTTATGCAAGATCGACTTTTTTCCCCCTAAGACAGTGAACTGCACAATTAGGAGTAACTCTTGACCGCTTTTATGTCTATAACAGGCTACTCCAATTTCTAACCGTCTGCTTCCCATGGGTAATTGAACTAAAATAATGGAAAGAATATTAACTTGAAAACACCTTTCATCTGGCCCAAAACAAGTAATTAATTTCGTGAAGTATCTCAATAAAAACTCATGGGTAATTGAACTAAAATAATGGAAAGAATATTAACTAGGTAATGCTGTTTTTATTCATGAACAAATAATAAAAGCAGACATTAGAATTATGGGTGCTCTTAGTGTAATTGTTAATAAATCATTTTAGGAATTTTTTTACACCACTTTTATAGAAAATATAAAAAATCGTCAAAAAATTTAGAATAATGTTAAAGATATAAACTATTTTACAAAAAATTTACAAATTGTTGATGTAGTGAGTGATTATTGATAAATGAAAAAGTGATATTAATGGTGGGCATAAATAAAAACTAATAAGAGATTGGCCACATCAGCATTTTATAAAAATATTGTAAAATAGTTTATGACTGTAGCATTATTCAAAAATTTAATCATTTTTTTTTCTTTTCCCATAAAAAATTTCTAAACTATATCCTAAACCAATACCCTTAACTTAGGGCACGTTTGGTGGACTGTAATAGTAATTACATAGGAATAAGAATAAATATTACATGGAATACAAAATGTTGTAATGTAATGTTTATTACTATTCATTTGTTTGGTGACAGCACAATAATAGAACCCTGGAGATAATGGAATGAAAACATTTTAAATCAAACTTAAATATATTTTAAGAAATATCTTACTCATATAATTATATTTCCTAAAAAATAATATATATTTTTTAATTCTAAAGAGAGATTAGTTATTTTCTATGATTTTTTATTTTCATAATTGTTATGTACATATGAAAAGTTTGTTTATTTAGAAATTTGTTAATTGTAGAAATTAATGCACCTACTAAGGAATAATTATTACATTCAGAGATGAATAGTTATTCCTCATTTTAAAGAATAATTATTTATAAGGAATGACTATTTTCTGTAATAAAAATATAACCAAACTATTGAATAATTAAACCATAAGAATAATTATTATATTACAGTGTCTATTATAGTCTACCAAACATACCCTTAAAGCATTCATCAACTTTTTCTTTTATTATATTGTGCCTAATCGCGTACGTCAATTTTCTATTTTTATATACATTGTTTTGTACATTTATGTGTTTTTGTATTAACTAGATGCCGATCATTCCAGAATTGCTGTTTACAAGGCATTAATTCTACAGGAGCTTTGGAGGCTTTGTTGCAGATGTTCGCTGCCATAGACCAGGTAGATATTATTGGTCTTTTGCAGCAATTGATCTTCTGTCTCCCAACTAACTTAGCTGCTTGGAGGTTTAGAATCTAGAATGGTAACATCTAATATTCTCAACAATAGGTTATAACCCACTGTTGGTTGCATAACTTTTGTCAGTAACCATTTGCATTTCGTTACCAACATTTTTTTTTTTTTTTTTTTTTTTTTGGTTCACAAGATCTTCAATGTGTAGTACTTAATTTGTTTGTCATTGGGTGGCAATCAATGGTATTCATGTTGCATTAAAAAGTGTTTATTATGTTGTTGATGTTAAACTAATCAATCCTATCATTTTTAAAAATTTTAGTTAGTAAATGATATTATTTAAATTTTCATTTTACTATTAAGAAACTAAATGAAAACATTCCGAAGATGCATTATAAAAAAGATCTTATTGTTTGATTAATATTAATGCATTATGTTTTCTTTTTTCTTTTTCTTTTTTTTTGAAAATTGAGCTTAAATGACTTCATGTACTAATGGATTTGGAAAAAATATATATATATACTAACTCACTTAATTATTTATGGATAGATTTTACAATTGAAATAGACCGAGTGGACCGAAATGCTACGCTAATGTGGCTCAATAAGAACATAATAACAATAAATTCTAAGTTTTAGCTTTTAGATATTATATAAATATAGATATGTGTAGAGCGAGAGGATTACATGTTCACATAAAAGATTAATCATGTGCTCTATGACTGTTGAATTTTACAATTTCCATAATAATCTTTAGTGTGTAATTTGTTAGCAACATTAACTATTTTTGTCAAATATTAATGGAGAGGAGATCAAATGATAAAATTAATTCAATTTTAAAAGTTGATGAACTAAATTGATACAATTAATAGTTGAGAGATCAAAATAAAATTACCCAATTATTAAAAGAACAAATTAGTAATTTGACAAAGATCATGTTAACGGATGCACATATATAGCATTTATTAACCATTTAGAAAAGTTCTGATACCATTTTTGTAAAACATTTTAAAAATTATAAAAAAAAATTATTTGTTTTTTCTTTTCCCATAAAACATTTCTAAAAATATTTCAAAAACCAATGCCTTTTAGCTTTTTGTTGGGTCTTGTGGAGTCTAGTTGTGTTTGATTCGGATTATGACCCGACCTGAAATAATATTGTTACAGTTTTTAATGGGAGATTTTTTTAGGCTTAGGGTCCGTTTGGAATCTACTTATTTTGCTGAAACTGAAAACTTTTTGTTGAAAATACTGTAGATAAAGGTAAAAGTTGACTGAAATAGTACAGTGTGACCTATGAATAGTACCAAAAAGTATAATGAAAACCATTAATAATAGCAAAAATAAGCTGAATAGTAAAATAAGTTGGCAAAAATAATTTTTGCCAAACACACACTTAGTCCATGAAGCGGAGGCTTGGGCCGCCCTGGGAAAAAATTTTGGCCTGTTTTTGTAGCCCATTGTAAATCCTGTGCGCAGGATATAAAAACTATTGTTTTAGAGGTTACAGTTTTTTTTTTTTTTTTTCAGAGAGAAAACTATACTGCTACATTCTGTATTTTTTCCTGAGAATAGTGAAATCCCTGCAACTCTATGAACGTAGGCAAATTGCCGAACCATGTAAATACTGTCTTGTATGTGATTATTTTTCTTTGGTGTATATTTTTCCTCTATTTTTGCATCTCATAGATCTGAAAATTTCGTACATATTCCCATCACTTTTTCCATTTAATAGATCCTTTGTTATATTTTATTATCCTCAAGAATGCAACCTCTGCTCCCAAGGGTTCATGGTTCGTAGTCCCTGAACAAAATCTATGACAAGTTTGACTCTCGTCACAACAAGCACAGTACCAAAATCTATTTTGTGTTTGTGTTTGATAAACAATAGTGATATGAACAAGAGCTAGCATGCGTGTGCGTGATGTTTTCTTCCTCTCTGCCAGATTAGATATTTACTTTTTCATGGGCTAATTATGTTGTGTTTAAATCAAAAGGGGGTTTGGCTTGTAATTACAGTACTTTTTTAACTAAAATTTCCTGTTGTTTTAATGAAAAACTGCCACATTACCCACTAATTTATATATAATATAAAACTGAAGCTTATGACTTTTTGTTGACTTTTTTTGACTTCATGAGAGCTTGCCATGTAGGATTTGAAGCTCCTACAATTTTTCACATCACCACTATTTTTTTTATGCTTTATTTAAAATATAAATAAAAAAATAAAAATAAAAACCACTCTCACGCAGCCTCTCTCGTCCTTTTCTCTCAAACCCTAAAACACCTGCCACTCTCACGCAGCCACTTTCATCCACTTCTCTCAAACCCTAAGAAAACACACAAAGGCTAAAACTTAGCGTGTATTATAGGATTTAATTTCTGGGGTCTATGTCAAATTTATGTTATATCCCATCCCCCTCTCTCTTTTTTGTATCGTTGCATTATTATTATTTATTATTATGAGTAGCTATCGTCATTGAAAGTGTCAAAGTTTATAGTTTTAGGACAAATTTGTAGTTTGTTATTGTGATTTTCATGCTTAGATTATGTGGAAATATAATAATGATGACTATGAAAGGCTTATTTTGTTTATTATTTAAATTTATGAAAGGATCTAAGAATATATTCTACTCTCAATAATGTTTTTTTACCCCTGCTATTTTTGGGGCTCTATATACTTGAGAGACTCTTTAAAGTTTCAAGTTTCTAAGCAGGGTAGCTAGCACAATGACACATATGCCACAAAGTGTTCCTACAAGAAATGTGCAATCGAATAAACATCTACTCTTCTAAGTTTATGAAAATTTATATGCATTATTATTCTGAGTTTATTATTGCCTCTACAAAATTGTATATTTATTGCTTTAGGATTTTGCAAGAATTTTAGTTTAAAATGTGACAAAATATATTGTAGTTGTCAAATGGAGAGATTAAAATTTATGATAGATGTGAAATGAGTCATAGTACCTTCAAGCAAACGTAATTCTTTTAATACTTTCAATTGAAATATATAGAAATTTAGCGGAAAAAATTGGCCTTTGCCCCTTTCAAAAAAACAATCCAGCATTTTGCCCTCTTTCCCAAACTAATTAAGGAAATGCCCCTCTTTTGAAACTCGATTTTCTCAAAATCGAATTAAGCTCTATAGTGGCGTTTTTAAGGAGCCTATAGTGACGTTTTAAGAACCTATAGTGGCGTTTTATAACTCGATCTCCATGAAGTCAAGTTATAGGTAAAAAAAAGAAAAAAATTTGCGTGTAACTTGACTTCATGGAGATCGAGTTACAAAATGCCACTATAGGTCCTTAAAACGTCACTATAGGCTCCTTAAAACGCCACTATAGGGCTCCAGAATTTTTTTTTTTTATAACTCGATTTTGAGAAATTTGAGTTTCAAAATAAGGGTATTTCCATAATTAATTTGGAAAATGAGGCAAAATGCTGAATTTTTTTATGAAAGGGGCATTTGCCCATTTTCTCTGAAATTTAGCATGCTATTCTGGCTAATAGCAGTTAGAACTTCTTGATAAGATCATGAATGCATGCATTGATTTCATTTGGATTTTCTTCATTGATAGTGTTTGCAACAATATTTTAAAACAAAAACTTGGCGTAACTGCTATTGTTCAACCTCTTTATCATAGAAAATTTATTCTTAGGGAAAAATGTCAACAAAAACTTAATTCTCTCAGAAGGTTAATTACTTACTTTCAACAAAAACAATTGCCAACAACTTGCTTTGTTGGGTTAATTACTTTGTTCTTTTGATTGACTTTTTTCTTTTCTCTCTATATATATATTTTTAGTGTGCAAATTGGTCTCTACTATTGTTGTTGTAGTTGGCTGCATACGCTTAAATTCATAAGAGACGATTCTTTAGTTTAAAATTATTTTTCCTTTTCTTTTACTACTTGTGAATTTTATATTTGGTTTGGTTATGAAGGTATTTCTTTGGTTGTGATGATATTACTTACTTAGCACTACGTTACTACAATTGACAACAGCACTATAATGTCTAACCATCTTTAATCTTACTGTTTGCAGCATTTCAATGTTAGTATTTCATAAAGGTTATTATAATGATTGATTAGCAAGTGTCTTCTCATTAGATTAGATACACATAAGAAATGCGAACAATCTGCAATTGCTAGGTTTTCCTTGGTTGCCAATGCTGTTGAGCATTTTGAGCAAGTACTTACAGATAAAGAGATTGAACATGGCACACTTACTCCAAGTGACTGCCTAATTTTTCTTTCTAAATTCTTGAAGGGATTTAAGTTCTAGAAATTTGAGAGTTTTGATGGCATGAGTTGTTTTCAATCTAAATTCCACGCCAAAAGGATTCCAATTTTGTTGGCAAAGTTTTGCCTCCTTTGCCTTTTTTACTAAAATCTTTTTATTGAGAAAAATATACTCAATTCTATGTAGCTCACCTCATAGAATCTTAAATGTTGTAGATGGTTTCTCTTACCCAGGTATGTATTGTGGATTCTTATTATTGCCCACAATCTATTCATTAATCCTCCTTCGCGACTTCTAAGGTTGTAAGAAAAGGAGAGGGCACTCCTTTTGTATGCCATTGCTATTTTCAACTTGGTAAATAGAAGGGACTGACTTGATTTTTTGGGCATTAACTGCAAGCCGTTGAAAGTTCTTAAATGGAAAGATTTACATACCCAAATGTTCTTTATTAACTTAAATTTGTTAAATTTGTTAAAAGTTCATCCATTTTTAGTCAATTTGTATTGAAGCAATGCTAAATGAGTCCAAATCTTCTGTCCCACTTTTCCTGCTCTACTCTATACTCCACTAATAAGTACTTGCCACGTGTTCACCTAATTAATTAAATACTACTATTAATTAATAACTGTAGTATTAATAAGTCAATAATAATAGTATTTAATTAATTAGGTGAATACGTGGCAAGCATTTATTGGTGGAGTATAGAGTGAAGCAGGAAAAGTGGAATAGAAGATTTTGACTCATGCTAAATAGTAATAGGGTTGTAAACTTCTTCGTCGATTCCTCATCAATTTTTGTGGTTAATAGAAATGGCACTCATTTCAACTCTTCTGCCACAATTAGCATTAAAGCCCTGCTGCTTAGGTTTCCCATGCAGCATACATTGTTACTCTCCTAATGGTTGGCACAGCCATCAAGAGCCACCCTAGTAATTTAGACAATTTTCTACAGATAGAGAGTGCTTCCCTTAAATTCCAGTCTCTTCTTTCGATCTCTCTATATAACCCACACAAATTAAGTAGAGCTCTAAACTGGGCTCTATCTCTTTCTCTCTCTCTAAGGCATGGCTTTCCACAAGTCTTTTACAGTGGTTTTGAACCTCATTTTTACGTTAAGCTTGATTGTGGTCATCACCAATTTTATAACACCAAGTGAAGGTCGCCAACTTGAGAAATTGAAAGTTAGTCAAGGAAATGGAAATCTTGGGAGTGGAAAAGCAAATGAAGAGAAGATGGAGTCAAATACTAAAGAGTTGGGTGAGATGAAGGACGTGCCACCTTTTCCAAATATACCTTTTCCACCTTTTCCAAATATACCTTTTCCACCTTTCCCTCAATTTTCGTTTCCACCTCCAATTCAGATTCCTGGAATTCCCCCATTACCAACAATTCCTATGTTACCACCTGCTCCTCCACTCCCTATTCCAACTATCCCCTTCCTTACACCTCCTCCTGCTTAAATTTTGCAAGTCAGAGTTTCAAGCACCTTTTGCAATTTTTTTTTTTCTTTTTATCTTTCTTTAGGGTTATGCCTAAGTAATGTGGAGATGGTTTGATTGTAGCATGAGAGTTTCTTTTGTTTTAGGCTTATGACTAAATAATGTGGAGATGGTTTGATTGTAGCATAAGTTGCGTTCGTGTTTAACATAGGAAAAAGTTAATAGATGTCCTAATGTGTTTAATATTTGTTTACTTTAGCTCTGCAGTTAAAAACTCGTATCTAATATGCACCTTATGAAATTGTTTACACTTTAGGGACTAAAATCATTCTTGAATTAAAGCTTAACAATCAATAATATTTCCTGCCTTGTGATTAATTATTATATTAATTATTACATCATCAGAATTTGATCTTTGGTCCAACTTTGAAACCTTCAACCTCTTTCTATTTTGTCTTCTTTTAAGAGTTCACAATTATGATGTATGTTAGAGCATCTCCAATAGATGCTCTATCTCTATTTTTTCTCCAAAAAAGCTTACTGTTCACACTCCAACAGCCGGTCTAAACATACAACTTTTCCAAATTTTTTTTTGGAAGTTGCTACAGTAGTTCTCTTAATCCAGAGAACATTGTAGCAACTCCAAACCATTATTTTATCTTAAAAAAATACCCGGATGAATAAAAAAAATATTCTTTCTCTTTCCTCCTCTCTTCTTTGTTCATCTGTCTCTCTCTCAAACAGTAACACAATCAAAACACAAACACAATCTAAAATCAGAATAGAAACAACAGATCAAGAACAGGGAAAAATACAAATTTAATTAGAACAACAAATATAAAATCAAAACAAAAACAACAGATCAAGAACATGAAAGCCTATCTAAGCTCCATTGTAACAACAAAGTGAATCAGAACAAGAAAAGAAGGAAGGAAGAAAAAAAAAAAAAAAAAAGATAGACGAAGGCCAATCTCTCTGCCGGCTGTGTGTGTGAGTGAAGTGAGATGAAGAAGAAAGAAAATAAAAAACAAAAATGCAAACATAGAGGAGAAGTCAAAAGATGATGGTCGACTGTGTGCGTGAAGTGAGCCGAAGAGGAAAGAAAATAAAAACAAAAAGGTCAGCACAAAAGAAGAGGAGAAAGAGAGAGGGAGGTTCTAGAACCAAGTGGAAAGTAGAGATAAAAAAGGAGAGGATGGAAATATATAGGTATACGTGTGTGATGAAAAAAAAAAAAAAAAAAAAGGAAACGTATGGATGAAAGAAAGGAAAAGAATAAGAAATGACAATTTAGAAAAACTACCACAATATTTTCCCAATAAATTTTAAGTAATTAGCTAATATTGGTGAGTAAAAAAATAATTTTAGCAGTGGGTTCAAATTAGAACTAGTAACAACATTCCACATAAAATTTTGATGTGATTCTTGTGAAAGTATTGCAAAAAATATTGTGAATATAACACTTTTCATTGAAAAATATAATTGTTGGGAATGAATATAGAAAAAATAAATGATGATAAAAAAAGAATAAATAATTAATGAAGAAATAATATTTAAATGAGATAGAGAATGGGATAGAGAATATGTTAGAAAAATATATTTGAAAAAGTGGGTAGCTAAAAAGTAAAAGTCACTGTTCATTCTCCAAACAATACAAAAATTTGGAAAATCTGCTGGAGATGCTCTTAGTTGCCAAAGTATTATATGAGCCACGTATTTATACCATGAAATAGTGTTAGCGACGAGACCAAAATCAAGACTCACCTCCACTCAATATAAAGATCATGACTCCTTTTTTTTTTTTTCTTTTCTTTTTTTATTATAGGAAAGATCATGATTCAACCATATGTCAATAATAGCATTTAAATTATTAATATATTATAAAAGGAATTGTATCTCTAGCATTATTCCTAAGAATTTGGCTGGGTGTAGGTTTGTTACCATGTCGTGTGCAATTTGACAATTATGCCATGTGAAGCGTTAATTACAATGAGTGCTACAAAGATTTTTATATTAAGGAATGGATACCACCACACATCCTTGGTGCGATAGTCACTCCACAAATATAAGTGTTTGTAGGGTGTAGGGGGCAAAGGCCAGGGTTCAAGTTTTCAGAAGGGGGTTTCACACACATATACACTTAAATTAGGCTAGAGTAGAATTTCTATCTTATATAAAAACAAAAAGGAATGGTTACTTAAAAAAAGAAAAAAAGAAAAAAAGAATAGATACTTATTTTACTAATGGCAAAAACATCCAACTATTAATGCATTCCACACTCTACCCCATTTCTTCCAGCGGGGCAAGGGTCAGGGTTCAAGTTTTCAGAAGGGAGTTTCACACACATATACACTTAAATTAGGCTAGAGTAGAATTTCTATCTTATATAAAAACAAAAAGGAATGGTTACTTAAAAAAAAAAAAAAAATAGATACTTATTTTACTAATGGCAAAAACAACCAACTATTAATGCATTCCACACTCTACCCCATTTCTTCCTGCTCTCATGTTTCCCAACCCAAAGAAGTGACGAGGCAAGGATTAGTTTTGCTTACCCATCCATCTTACCTTGCCCTGCCCCAAGTGTATATAAACATATTTTACTATATATATAATTTATTAGTTATTAATACATATAATATAATTTTTTTTTTTTTATACATTTCTATGCACATATGGGATGAATTTTAAAAAAAAAAATTGTTTAAAAATACTTGGTCTAATTTCTTTAATATTGGTTAAAATACAAGTTTATGTTTAAATATATGTTTACGTTAAAAATATACTGCCTTGAATTTGGCACAAGCAATTGCTAGGTTGAGTTTGGAGGGAACTGATAGGAGTGCTCTGGGTATTGGTGCTGTTGGTGCGTGGGGTGCTGATGACTAGTGCGAGCAATGCTGATGGCTGGTGCGTGGAGTGCTGATGTGGCCAAGGGCTGCTGTGCTTGGATCAGAGGTTGCTGCTACCATGTATATGGGTTTAAGTCTTGAGTAGTTAGTTAAGGGATAGTTGTAATTGGTATTATTTTGTTAGTTACAGCTATTGAGGGATGGGGTGGTTAGTTAGTGAGTAGCAGTTATAGGAAGTATCAATGTATCCCAATTCTGTTAGGATTGGGTATAAAGGACTGTAGGTTCTGAATGTGGGAATCAATGACAAAACTAATGCAAATTCCTGTGTCTTTCCTTCTTCTTAATTCCCTTTTCTTTCCTCTCTAATCTCTCTCTGTTCTATTCTTCTTTCAAATCCCCTGTTTCTTCTTATTTGGATAGGAATAAGGTGATTCCTATCAATTGGTATCAGAGCCAATCGCTATCACCATGGCAGAGACTCGATCCATTTCTGTTCTCAATGAGAAGATCAATACTCTTTCCCAAACTTCAGATTAACATGATCAAGAACTCCATGGAATTCACCAAAAGTTGGATGCGGTCACTAGCATGTTGCATACCCTATCTCAGATTGTGCAAAGGTTGACTGAAGCTGGCAATCAATGGAGACAGAAATCAACTTCACCAAAGAGACCCTTTTCTCCAAATCATCAAGAAACAACCGTAGCAACCATTCCGAGGAGTGTGAAGCTGAAATTTCTGAGATTTAAGGGAGATAATCCTTCAAGCTGGGTCTATAAGGCTCATCAATTTTTTCAATTGTATGGGACTCCCCTTAATCAGAAGATTTTGCTAGCTTCTTACCACATGGAGGAGGAGGTTTAATTTGGTTCCAAGAAGCAGAAAAGGCTGGCCAATTCACGAGCTAGGTGGCATTTGTGAGGTCTTTACACGTGAGGTTTGGATCATCAGCCTATGATGATCCAATGGAGACCCTAACTAGGCTGAGGCAGGTAGGCAGTATGGCTACGTATAAGGGTCAGTTTGAGGCTTTATCAAACAGAATCAAGGAATTGTCAGAAAAGCATAAACTTAGCTGCTTCTTGAGTGGTCTGAAAGATGAGATTAGATTACCTGTCAGAATGCTTAATCCTTAGAACCTCAATGCAGCATTTGGATTAGCCAAGATACAAGAGGAATACCTATTGGCTAGTAGGAGGAATACTAAATCTTGGGGTGAGGGACCCAAAGCTTCAATTCTTGGTCCTCAACCTGTGACTAAGATTGACCCTAAAACTTCAAAGATGTCTATTCAAAAGATTTCTCCTTCTCAAATGGAGGATAGGAGGAAGAAAGGGCTATGTTACTACTGTGATGATAAGTGGTTTATGGGGCATAAGTGTAAGGCTCCAAAGATTTTCTATATGGAAGGTTTTCCTGCAATGGGCTGTCAAGGTGGGCAAGATCTTCAATTGGAGGATGTATGTGATGAACCAACTTCCCATTTGGACTTGCAGCATGAGGTGGACAGAATTCCTGAGGGGGTGGCAGAAATCACCCTTTATGCTTTGTTGGGTAGCCCATCACCAGGCACTATGAGGGTATGGGGCAGAATTAACCATCAAGAGATGGTGATCTTGATTGATAGTGGAAGTACCCATAATTTCTTGGATGTTGCATTATGGAAGGTATTGCAGCTGCCTATATCAACTCAAGATTGCTTTGAGGTCAAGGTGGCTAATGGAGCAGTTCTTAAAACTGAGGGGGTATGCCTTAATGTTCAACTAAAGATTCAAGGCACTTCTTTTGGTGTTGATTTGAATGTTCTGCCTTTAGGGGGCTGTGATATAGTATTGGGTACACAATGGTTGTATTCTTTGGGGGCCCATTCAATGGGATTTCAAAGCACTCATTATGCAGTTTGTGTATTTTTGGCAAATCAGTCCTTCTTCAAGGCCTTACACCTTCTGTTTCTACCTTTCAAGATGGGAATAAGTTCTTCAAACCTACTGTAAAGAAAGGGTTAGTCTTGCAGATTATGTCTTGTTCATCTCCATTGCCTGCTGTCCAACAATGTTCAACCATTGCTGATTTACTCCGAGAGTTTGCTAAGGTTTTTGAAGTACCAGTTGGTCTACCTCCCTTAAGAGGGCATGAGCATCAAATCATTTTGAAGGAAGGAACTTCACCAATCTGTGAAAGGCTTTACAAGTACCCATTTTATCAAAAAACTGAAATTGAGAAAATTGTGCATGATTTGCTTGAATCTAGTTCAATTAGGGTTAGCCAAAGTCCTTTTTCTTCTCCTGTTTTGTTGGTTAGAAAGGCTGATGGTAGCTGGCATATGTGCATTGACTATAGATCTTTAAATAAGGCCACTATCAAGGATAAATACCCTATTCCTGTAGTTGATGAATTGTTGGATGAATTGTGTGGTGCTGCCATTTTTTCTAAGTTGGATCTTAGATCAGGTTATCATCAGATCAGGATGAAGGAGTCTGACATTGATAAGACTGCATTTAGGACTCTTGAGGGGTATTATGAATTCCTTGTCATGCCTTTTGGGCTGACCAATGCCCCATCCACCTTCCAGTCCTTAATGAATCACATCTTTAGGCCTTATTTGAGGAAGTTTGTCCTAGTTTTCTTTGATGACATATTGGTTTTTAGCAAGTCCTTGGATGATCATCTCATTCACTTAAGGACTGTCTTATCTGTCCTGCTTTCCAATCAACTGTATGCCAAGCAGTCTAAGTGTGTCTTTGGTTGTGGTGAGGTGGAATATTTAGGCCATCTTATCTTTGCTGAGGGAGTAAGGATTGATCCCAAGAAAACTGAGGCAATGCAACAGTGGCCTATTCCTAGGTTAGTGAAGGCTTTGAGGGGTTTCTTGGGCTTGACAGGGTATTACAGGAAATTCATTCAGCATTATGGTATTATTGCAGCCCCATTAACTGCTCTTTTGAAGAAAGATGCTTTCCAATGGACGTCACAGGCTGAGATAGCTTTTGAAGCTCTTAAGCAAGCTGTTTCCAATCCACCAATATTAGCTCTTCCTGATTTCTCTAAAACCTTTGTTGTGGAGTGTGATGCTTGTGGTCTTGGCATTGGGGCTGTTTTAATGCAAGATCATAGGCCTTTAGCTTTCCATAGTCAAGCTCTTAAAGGCAGAAACTTACACTTGTCTACATATGAGAAAGAATTGTTGGCCTTGGTCAGTGCAGTGAAAAGGTGGAGATCCTATTTGGTTGGCAAGCCTTTTCTCATTAAGACAGACCAACAGAGCTTGAAGTTCCTTTTTGAGCAAAGAGTGGGTACCCCTGCTCAACAAAAGTGGATTACCAAGCTTTTGGGATATTCTTTCTTAGTTGAATATAAGAAAGGCAAGGAAAATAAGGCTATAGATGCACTTTCAAGGAGATTTGAGGCTTTTGATGCTTCAACATCTGATTCTTTGTCCGAAATTGAGCATGCACAGTTGTACCTAATTTCCTTTCCTTGTCCTACTTGGTTGGATGTTTTGAAAGATGAATATGGGATTGATTTAGAGTACCAAAAGCTGTTTTCTGACTTGGCAGCCCCTAACCCTACTCTACCTTACTTTTCTCTTCAGAATGGCATCTTACTTTATAAGGGTAAAGTGTTCTTAAGTTCTAGTTCTCCCTTGAAAACGTTGGTCCTTCAGCATGCTCATGACAGTCCATTGGGGGGCCACTCAGTGTACTTAAAGACTGTGCATGGTATGAAGAAAGACATTAAGGAGCACATTAAAACTTGTGAGATTTGTCAAAGAATCAAGGTGGACACTATTAAACCTGCTGGTTTATTGCAGCCACTCCCTATTCCTGACAAACCATGGCTAGATATTAGCATGGATTTCATTACTGGTCTTCCAAAATCTCATGGTTATGATGTCATTTTGGTTGTGGTTGATAGGCTTACTAAGTTTGTACATTTCATGCCCTTGTCACATCCTTATACTGCTGCCAAGGTAGCCCAGGTTTTCATGACTACTGTGTTTAAGCTGCATGGTCTCCCTAGGTCAATTGTGAGTGATAGGGATGCTGCTTTCACCTCTACATTCTGGAAGGAGTTGTTCAAGCTACAAGGCACTGAGTTGGCAATGTCCTCAACCTATCATCCTCAGTCTGATGGGCAAATTGAGGTTGTTAATCGTAGTTTGGAACAATATCTAAGAGCTTTTGTGGGAGACAGACCTCATTCTTGGGCTTCTTGGTTGTATTTGGCTAAATTTTGGTTCAATACCAACTACCATACTTCTACTAAGATGTTTCCTTTTAAGGCTCTTTATGGATTTTCCCCTCCCAAGGTCTTGGATTATGTGCCTGGTCTTGCTAGAGTGGCTGATGTGGATACTGTGCTGCATGATAGGTCTATTCTTTTAGACCTTCTTAAGCAAAATTTGGTTGCAGCCCAAGCTCGGATGAAGGCTCAAGCTGATCTGCATAGGTCTGCCAGGTCTTTTCAAGTTGGTGATTGGGTCTTCCTTAGGCTTTAGCCCTATAGACAGTTGTCTCTTCATTCTAAGGGGTTTCACAAGTTGTCTCCAAGGTATTTTGGCCCTTTTCAAATTTTACAAAGGATTGGACCAGTGGCTTATAAATTGGCATTGCCTCCATATTGTTTGATCCACCCTGTGTTCCATGTTTCTTGCTTGAAGCCTAAATTGGGTGCTCACATTACCCCTATTCCTACCCTTCCTCCTGTGTATGCTGATGGTTGTCTCAATCCTAAGCCTATTGCTATTTTGCAACATAGGTCCAAGCAGCTGAGGAGTAGGCAGATTACTGAGGTCTTGGTTCAGTGGTTTGGGCAGTCTCCTGACTGTGCTACTTGGGAGTCTTTGTACAAGCTGTAACTTCAATTCCCTCACCTTGTGGGCAAGGTGCTTTGAGGGGATGCCAGTGCTATTACCTCACTCATTTCATCTTTCCTAATAGCTACTACAAGGGTCACTTCATCATTACTAGTAGCTACTGCAATTTGATGAAAGTAGCTGCTGCAATGGTCATTTCAATTTGATGGGGATTCCAATTATGCAACTTTACTTTGTGAGGTGGGTAAGGTGCTTTAAGGGGGTGGTACTGGTGTATATTCAGCCTTACTGCATTCAGCTTTACTTCATCACTATTCACTTGATTTGAGTTGTACATGTTTTACCTTATGGACAATGTGGTTAGCTATTACAATTTGGGTTGTACTTGTTTTACCTTGTGGACAAGGTTTTCAAAGGGGGGTGGAATGATAGGAGTGCTCTGGGTATTAGTGATGTTGGTGCGTGGGGTGCTGATGGCTGGTGCGTGCAGTGCTGATGGCCGGTGCATGGAGTGCTGATGTAGCCAAGGGCTACTGTGCTTGGATCAGAGGTTGCTGCTACCATGTAGATGGGTTTAAGTCTTGAGTAGTTAGTTAAGGGATAGTTGTAATTGGTATTATTTTGTTAGTTACAGCTATTGAGGAATGGGGTGGTTAGTTAGTTAGTGAGTAGCAGTTATAGGAAGTATCAATGTATCCCAATTCTATTAGGCTTGGGTATAAAGGACTGTAGGTTCTAAATGTGGGAATCAATGAGAAAACTAATGCAAATTCCTGTGTCTTTCCTTCTTCTTAATTCCCTTTTCTTTCCTCTCTAATCTCTCTCTGTTCTATTCTTCTTTCAAATCCCCTGTTTCTTCTTATTTGGATAGGAATAAGGTGATTCCTATCAGGAACAATATTGAATTTATTGTTTACTTATAAAGTGGGAAGGTATAAAATGGTAATAAGAGTTTTGGCTTTGGTACTTTAGGGCATATGATCATTTCTATTGTGTTTTATGAATCTTCCAATCATTCTCTTCTAATTGATAACAAGGCAAGCAGTTGCTTATGAGTTCCCCACACTTCCAAGTGGATTTGGTTATCTGTTTAAAGGCCTAGTGTGGCTTATGAGCACACCAAAGGGAAAAGGTAACAAATTTTAGCAACCTTGACAATTTAATAACTTGTAACCTTCTGAATTTTTTTTTTTTTTTTTTTTTAATGTTGATTATGGACTTACGGTTTATCTATGTGTTTGTTGTGAATAAAGCATATGTTTATAAGTTCAAATTGTTAATAAAGGCAAATGACTAGTCTGTGTTATACAAAGGAAAATTGTGTATACATGATTCAAAGTTGTGTTTTGTAATCAAAGACACACAATTTTTTTGTGATTATGGACTTACTGTTTATCTATCCCACTCTGTCTCACAAGGATTTTTCCTGGCCCTAAGAGTTGAGGACAAGAACTAGATTTGCTCGCCCCGCCCAAAATTTATATTAACATATTTTAATATATATTTAACTTATTTATACATATAATGTAATTTTTATATAAATATCCTAGTCATGGACTAAAAAAGTTCAAATCACAAAAGTGAATGCACATATGGGTGAATTTAAAAAATTATTTAATTTCCTTTATATTATTTAAAATACAAGTTTATGTTTAAATACATGTTTATGTTAAAAATATACTATCCAGAACTTGGTGTTAGTGCTTTCTGGGTTGTATTTAGCGGGAACAATCTTGAATTTATTGTTTACTAATAAAGTGGGAAGGAAAAAAATGGTTATAGGAGCTCTAGTTTTCATACTTATTGGGCATATGATCCTTTCTATTATCTTTTATGAATCTTCCAAACATTCTCCTTTAATCGATGACAAGTCAAGCAGTTGCTTGTCAATTACCCACACTTCCAAGTGGAATTGTGTCAACTGTCGTGTTTAAGTACAAGTTTACATTAAAAATATATTGCACTTAATTTGGCACTGGCGATTACTAGATTTAGTTTAGCGGGAAAAATCTTGAATTCGTTGTTTAATGATAAAATGAGCATGAAAATATGTTAATGGATGCTCTAGCTTTGGTCCTTTGTGGGCATATTTTCATTTATATGGTCTATTATGAAAGTTACAAACATTATTTGATACGATCACTGTCTATTGTACATCTATTCTCTATATTTTTCATTGGATTTGTGTTTATTGTTTGGAGCCCAGTGACGGATTCTTTACACATCACACGGAAAAGGTAAAAAATTTTAATATTGACAACTTAATAACTTGTCACTTTGTGAATTTTGAAATTTTTTTTTTTTTTTGGATGATTCTAGGCATATTGTTTATCTATGTGTTTGTTGATCGTGCCCTTTCTATCTTCATCATTCAACCTTAATCAAAACCAATTACCCAAATACCTAGGTCTGAATATGGCGAGGGAACAATCAGTGGCGGGAAAACTAATAGAGATGGCCAGCTTAGATATTTCTCTCTTGGTGTGGCTGAAGAATTCTCTCTCCCTCTCTACCTCTGAATCTCTAAGCCTTTCCCAAAATCTCTTTTCTCTCGATCTCTCTTTCTCCTTTCTCTGTGTAGCAATTATTGCCAACGCAAAATTATAGCCTTAATAATTCTTATAACCTAATAAACCTGATCATAGCATCAAACCAACAAAAACTATTTTATTAATGCTTCAAAGTTCAAACCAACACAAATAATCAAACCAAATAGTTTTATTTGATACCCCGCAATTTGAAAATTCTAAGTAATAGCACCACCAAACACAAATTATCAAATCAAATGATATTTCTTTTTTTTTCTTTCTTTTTTTGGTAGAAAACATTCCATTCATTTAGTTAATTAGGTACCAAATAGTTATACCTCAACTCCGTTGATAAATAAAATAAATATAAACTAGTTTTATTATTCTATAGTCAGTAAGATATCATATATCTATCCCAACTTAGTTTTTTTTTTTTTTTTGAAAGGCTATCCCAACTTAGTTGATAAAAAAAAGAGTTAATAATATAATTATAATACATACATACATACATACATACATACATATATATATATATATATATATATATTCTGTTTAATGTATATTCATATTCCTACATCCATAGAGTTTTGATATTAAAACATCTTCAGCCACAAGATGATATGGCTTGGCCAACTAACACCTTCGGTAATTGTGAGGTGTAAATCGTAAACAACTACTCCATTCATATCAAATGGTGATTAATTAACAGTAATTCAGGAAGATTAAAATATACAACAATGCTAAAACTTATCCTTTGGTAATTAAGTATCAATAATATCATTTTTCATTATTAGCATTAGATAAAATCAACTACAAGATGACCATGAAGACAGAAGTCTCCCCAGCTAGCTAGAGAGAAAGAGAGTCAACAACACAACATTAGATAATTCTACAGATTAGTTCCCCACACATCATATGCGATGAAATGGAAATGGTGCATGTAAATGCAATATTGGGGTTCGTTCATTCATTCATGGGGTCCCTTTACTCCTATTATCTCGTTGCAACGAGCCTGTATTCTCAGGTTCCGGGGGTGCCTTAGAACCTGAAGGAATGGTAGGCAAGGTTGGTATAATAAATGGGAAAGTGGGTAAAGGAGGCAATTTTGGGAGAGTGGGCAAGTTGGGAAATGGAAACATTGGAGTGGCACTGCCAAAAGGGTTTGGAAGAAACATGGGCTTTTTGAATGATGGCAGATCAGTTGGTATCATGGGCCTTGAACCAGTTTGCTTGCTTTCATGGGAATGGGCCATAGATTTATGCCCAACCAGTGAAGATGAATGGGATCCAATTTGTGTTGTTAATGGCCGAGATGCACAGCATAGGTAAAAGTTGCAGAGAAGACCAAGAAAGAGCAAGTGAAGGAGGTTGGGTGTCAAAGCCATGGTGGGTATAGTCTGAAAAGTGATAAGAGCTAGAGAATTTGAGACAGAACAGTGAGGATATGTGGATGAGAGTTGAGAGAGTAATGAGGTTTAGTTATAGGGAAGAGATTGTGAGTGTAGCATGTGTGGGTGGGTGCATGGTTGTTGGAGTCATGGGTTTCATGGCAATCCTAATCTAAACCTAATTCTTAAATCATGCACATAGTTCGGCTTAGACTGAATTAATTTGCACACCACCGTAGGGACTATTTGAGAGTTCAGAATATATTTTAGGGCAGAGAACATGGTCATATTTATCAGATACAGATCAAAGCTTCTACGTGAAGATTTTTGATAATGAATAGTGATGAAAAAAAAAAAAAAGGCAGAGAGGAAAACGCGTGAAGATTATTGAACAAAAACATATGGACTTTGGAATTTGGATATATGAGGAATTAGGCATTCTATTAGTATTTTCAATTAGAGATTAAAGAATTTTTTATGGGTACAATAACAGATTTTCAACCTATAAAGTTTGCTCCATGATAATTCAACAACAAAATATTTAATTTATCTATTGAGCTAACTAGAACTAATTAAAAATTAATAAATTTAACCACAACATTGTGTTTTAAAAAATAAAAATAACAGTTTTACGGCCTACCACAATATCTATAATTTTAAAAATGTTATTCTTATCAAGTACATATAACTTGATTAAATCTACTAGTTTTACCAAAACTAACTGAATGTGTGCTTCTTCTTCTTTTTGTTCATGGCATTTCATTTATACTCACATCAAAAGTCCAATCGTAGTATTTCATATTGGATAGTGTTTGTTACAATGTTTTAAATTTCATTCCGTTTTGGCCGGAATATTTTGTTTCAGTGCTTAATCTGGTGCACTAACCCCTTTGTTCTATTTCAGTCTAAGTTCCGGTTTATTTTGGACTATTTTGGTGTTCTGGATGAATTCTGGTTATTTTGGTCTCTAAATTCCAACTTATTCCAGATTTGGATTTTTTTAAGCTTTGAAGCTCAAAATTCATCATTTGACTCATTTTATTCCCCATATCATATTTTAAAATTTTGTTTTGTTTAATTGGATATAATGAAATATAAAGTTATAAATATATAAATTATGTATATGTTTGTGTATATATAAATGGTGCATAATTCTGAAACTGTATACTGAAATACATTGGTACCGGAATATTTCATTCCAATTGCCAATTTGGAACGGTCTGCAAAACGAATTTCAAAACTTTGGTTTGTTACACACTTTTTTTCAATTGAAATCATGAGTTAAAGACACAATTTTAACTAAGTTGAAGGCAGGATTTCAGTTCAAAAAAAGTGTCGGTAACAACTTTTATCCTTTCATATTTGTTAACCTTCCATAATTTTAGGATGTCTTTGTATGACATTTGGGTGGTTTGGATCACAATTTGGTGGGCTCGGCCTTTCTTCAAAATTCAGAAACAATCTGCTGATTTAGAAAGAAATTGGATCTTTCGAAAAGACAAATGGTACAAGCATTGATTGAAATTCGAAATAAGCAATGGATGTTTTCTATTGACAAAGTGGACCAGCGCACGTATTGGGCCTCATATTTTTTGAAAACTCGCTCAATATTTCTTAAATAGGCTGAAACACTGAAATAAAACAACAATATTTCCAGCACCACATATTATCATACACTTTTTATCACAACTATCTTACATGGTTAATTATGAATAGTGGAAAATAATAATGAGTTTATGCAGAAGTAACAAACTACCAATTACAATTTATCACATAAGACAATAGTGATAAAAGATAAAAGTGTATAGTATTATAATTATTCATAAAACAATGCCTAATTTATGTTGTTTATGACAATGGCCTTAATTTGCACTCTTGATAAAAAATACTATTATTAAAATAAAATAAAGGGCTAGATCAATTTTTGGAATGTTTTATATGGGTCAAAGTTGATTGAGTTCAACCTTTGTACTTGCAGAAGAGGAAGCTGGAAGCTCTTGTTGAAGTTAGTAATCATGCGTTGTTAGTAGTGTATTTAGTTGCCTTGTAAGGCGATTGTGGAACATCTTGTAAATTATATTTTCAAGGATTAAATTGTGCTTAGACTTTAAAGTTTAGGGGTTGTTTTTTTATAATTTACATTTCAAATTTTTCATTTTGACTATTCATGTTTTTTATTTTGTTTTCATATTAGCATTACTGTCCATTTCTATTAGTATTCTAACAATTAAGTGTCAAATAAATGCAATATATAAAGACACATCACCCATAGAAGTCCACTTATGTTAATAATCTAACCATTAAGTGCTAGATAAGTGTTGTATATAAAGACACATCATCCATACAAGTCCATTTTAGTTAGCAATCTTAATCATTAAGTTCCAAATAACTGTCATCCATTAAGATATGCCACCCATATAATGCCAAGTATCACTAGATTACAAATGGAAATAGATAACAAAACCAATATAAAAGCGAAATTACACGTGAATAGCAAATAATAAATGTCTTACGTTATATATATATATATATATATATAAGGGACGGACCTAAGGGTGGGCCCAAGGGGGCTTGGGCCCCCCAGTCCAAAGATTTTTTTTTTTTTTACTTATTATATTTTTTTTTTTCGTAGTTGACCTCCCTCTTCCAAAACCTTAGACCCCCTCCTCTCTAATCAGCCTAACCAGCCTAGCCCAACTAACAACTATCCAACCTAAAAACTTAATAAAAACAATAAAAGCATTCATAATGGTGATTGTATTTTAGCAACAAAAAAAAAAACTATTTTACTACCAAAGAACCAAAAAAACCACGTTTTATTGGAGAATCTAAAACTAAATTTTTTACAACTACAATAAAATAGTATAAATATCAATTGACTGTAGCAGATTGTTAAAAATAAAATACAATATTTTACTAAGATTCTCTCTCTTCCTTCAATTAAAAAACTCAAAATTATCTCTCTTCCTTTATTATTTTAATGAGTTGTTTATATTATTTTAAATGAAGTAATAAAAAAATAGAAAATTTGATGTTGGGTGTATTGTAAAGTGAGGTGGAAAAATAGATAAAGTAACTTTTTAAGATGATAAATGCTAAATGATTTCATCTTAATGTATTAATAAACAATAATTTTGTATATTTATAATTTGTTAATACTATATGGATGCCTATTTTGAGTTTTTTTTTTTTTTCTTATACTCTAGCCCCCTCTAGCTTGAAATCCTAAGTTCGTCTCCTTAATTCTCACAATCAGTAAATTATATTATTCATGAATCATGTACCCAAAATTTAAACTACAAAAACAAGAGCAAAATTCGACTAATCAACTCAAAGATACATAGATTACAAAATATTTAAAAATATTTTGAGCAAATCCAAGAAATAAAACCCAACATTAGAGTAAAGAGAATGTTAACCCTGAAAATCAATGCCCAAAGAAAGCATTACATGTAAACCTTGTTACTAGTCATTGTGACATATTATATATGAGATCATTTTCCAAAAACTTGTGTGGGTAGGTTGGAGTAAGTTTTCCTATTGTATAAATCACCAGAAATGCACAAAGATCCGCAAAATGTGTGCTACTGAGCTAGTTGAATCACCCCAAACAAGTGAGGAAAAGAGGCAAATAAATGCCAATTAAGTTACTTTCTCAAATATTACAAGCGATAAACTGATACTCACAAAATTTAAGCTATTAAAAGTAACATCAAACAACAAAAGTATCAACATGCATTTAATTAGTTTTAAAATTTTAATTAATTTAACAAACATGTCGCCACACATAAACATATGATACATAAAAATATTGTTAAATATTTTTTTTTTTTAAAAGAAGCATATTGTTAAACATGAACTTATAACAAATAAATTATATATATATATATATATATATATATATATATTCTAAGGAGTATCATTATTCGGGCATTTTCATGGTGGATTCGCATGGTGCAATTTTTTTAGCAAATGATGGAAATACATAGTATATTCAAAGTGTCACACTAAGTTTGGACAGTTGAATGTGTGTCTTGTTATTTTACATATCACTCTTTGACTAGCAACATGAGCGGATTAATTATGGGGCTTTTAATAGGTAATTTCTTTATATGTTTGCTACAGGTCTCACTTCATATAAAATTGTACATCTACAATTCCAACTAATTATAAGTACATCTTGTACCATAGTTGAATCTATCGCAGCAAGCTACCGTAGTGAAAAAAAATGGTTCCTAAAGGACCCTCAAATTTTCTGATACAGCTATCTATAGAGGTTCAATTTTCTGATACTGTTTTTTTATTGTTGGGAAATCTAAGACAATTATACCAAAATTTGTGAACATGGATTCTTTTCATATTAAGGTTAGTTAATATTAGAGTTATATTATGGTTAAACCTTACCAGATTAGATTTATAGGTTTTTAAATGAATGGACATGAGCTATATGTATACATATAATTGAGTTTACACCTTCTATTAATGTACACTACCTAAAATGTATGTTTATTTTTCCAATAGTATCTACCAAAAAATGTACAAGTTCCAGAGAATATGGGTGATATTGAATTAGATGAATCACCCCCAACAAGAAAGAAAAAGATGCCAATAAATGCCAATTGAAAGGAGTAACTTGCTTAGTAACCATTTTTAAAAATGGACACAAACATTCAATAAGTTGCAAAATTTAATTAATTTAAAAACATTTCTCTAGTTATAAACATATGTCTATACATAAACATGTTAAACATAAACTTGTAACAAATGAAAGATATTAAAAAGAATAAATATATATATATATATATATATGATGTTCATTTCATGTGCATATTTTAATTTCAATATTCTTTTAGCAGTACTATTACAAGTGATGAACTTGTTTTCACAAAATTTAAACTCTAAAAGTATCATCACACAAAAAGAATCAACATGCATTTCATTAGTTGTACAATATTAATTAGCTAAAAAAATATTTCTATACACATAAAAATATAAAACCAAAAATTGTAACACATGAAAGAAATTAAATGAAATGCCCCCAATAACTTTGGAAAAGAGGCTATTAAATGCCAACTGAGATGAGCGACATGCTCAACTACCCTTTTTTAGAAAAGACAAAATTTAGCTATAAAATTGGTTATAGCCTTAAACTATAACCTTACTCAATATCTTTTCATTTGAGGTGAATTTTGACAAATCTATCATTAGATTACATCTTCTTCTTATATCCTCAATGCTTGCAAAATTTCTAAAAAATTAAAAATCAATAGCTATGTCATCAATAATTTTTTTAAATTGCAACTTTTTTGTAGTTTAAAAGTATGCATAAAATATACCACCGCACACCCTTGGTGCAGTGGTCACTCCACAAATATAAATGTTTGTGGGATGTGGGGGGCAAAGGCCAGGGTTCAAGTCTCCAAGAGGGGGCATCACACACATATACACTTAAATTAGGCAAGAGTAGAAATTCTATCTTGTATTAAAATATATATATATATATATATGCATAAAATATAAGCTTAAAAATCATATAATAAATAATATTTGATTAACACAAAATTTGACATGTGTATTAAAAGTATAAAGAACATGCAATTCAACGGTTAGATTTTCAAAATATTTATTTTATTAACTGAGGTTGTAGCCTTAAGCTACAATCAATTTTGTATCTAAACTTTATCCTTTTAGAAATGGACGTAAATATTACAACTGATGAACTTATACTCGCAAAATTTAAACTTTTACAAGTAACATCGCACAATAAAAGTATCAGTGTGCATCTAATTAGTTACAAAATTTTAATTACGGATTAACTCAATAAAAATTAAACTAAAATTATAAGAGAAATAGAGAGGACTTTAGATGGGGAGCTTAAAAAAAAAAAAAAAAAAAACAACAACAACAACAACAACACCACCACCAAAACATATCTACCCAAAGTAGAGATATTAAAAGATATAAAAAAATTTCAACCAAAGTAGAGTTGCAAGAAAGAATGAAAGATGGAGAGAGAGAGAGAGAGAGCATAATCACCTTTCCAAATAAAATATAAGAGAGAATAGCAAATTTATAAAATAAAAGATGATGAGAAGAATATTCAAAATAAAAGGTATAGTTGTAAACAAAAAATTATTCAAGCCATGTTATGTAATAGAATAACACTATATAATTACATATTATATTTATAATCAAGTAGGAGAACATCTAACAACCAAAAACAAAAAATAGCAGCTTAAAAACACACCTAAATTAGATCAACTTAAAATATAGTTCAACACAAAAATTCATTAACTTAAAGTAAAGATGCAAGATTGAATTAAATATCCACTAAACACACACACACACACACTCACATATATAATAGCCTCTAAGAGCATTCACATCAGCTCTTTTATAAATGTGTAAAATACACATTTTGACAATTTTTACACATTTTGAACCAAAAAACACTCCACATCAGTCTGTTTAAAAGTGTGTAAACTTGTGTAAAATTATCAACGAGCTACAGTACCCGTGTAAATTTACACAGGCACTGCAGCTCGTGTATTTAGTTTTTTAATAGTTTTTTCTCTCTCCTCTCTACCTGACTCTCACCTCCCTCTCTCTCAGGTGCTGCGCTCTCTCTTTCTCTCACAAAAAACCCACTCCATCCTTTCATCCTCAGTTCTCTCTCCCTCTCTCACATCTCTCTCTCTCGTTCAAAGCATTCCACCGGAGTTCACAGCGTGGCGAGATCGGCGCGTGGCGTGTGGCGTGGTCTCGATGGTGGCGGTGTGGGTTTGGGTCGATGATCGATGGCAGCGACGTGGGGAGGTCTCGATGGTGGTTTAATCTGAGTTTATGGTGTGGGTTGGTCTTGGTCTGGGTTGATTTGGGTTGTGGGTTGATTTGTGTGGAGGCGTGAAGGCATGGAGACAATGGCGTTTTGATTGGCGTTGATTTTTCTTTGTGTGGGTTGATCGGTGTTGGTTGATCTGATGTTGATTTTTCTTTGATTTTGGTTGATCTATGTGGGTTAATGGCTTTTGGTTTATGATGATGGTGGTGATGGTAGCTGTGGGTCTGTGAGAGAGAGGGGCAGTGAGGGAGTGAATAATAAAAAATTGTAAAATAATGAATATTTTATTGAATAAATGGTTTCTCAAAAAAAAAAAATATATATATATATATATATATATATTGAATAAATGTGTAGAATAGATAAACTGATGTGGGTGTTTTGTAAAAGTGAATATGTAAAATAGAAAAAGTAGGTTTTTTCGTGTAAAATAGACAGAAAATTTAGAAGAACTGATGTGAATGCTCTAAGCACGTGCTCCCACACGTGCTTAGAGGCTCTTCTTATTTTTTTTCTCTAAGGCTGCGTTTGGTTTGGCTTCAAACCACTTCCGGAAAAGCATTTCCAGAAAATTAGAGTGTTTGGTTGATTTGGAAAATTTAGTCAACTTCAAACCATTTCCGTTTGACCGGAAAATAACCCAAAAATCACATAAAACCATTTCCGGAACTATTTTCACTTCAAATGACTTCCGAAAAAAGATAGAGAGAGAGAGAGCGAGAGGAAGAAGAGACAGCTCGGCGAGACCCAGACCCGTCGGCGAGACCCAGACCCATCGGCGAGACCCAGCGAGCGCCGATCGTCGATCGCCCTTCCAGACCCAGCGATCATCGATCGTCGATCGCACTTCTAGCGACTCGCACCGCGAACCAGACCCAGCGACTCGCAGATCGTTGCGCCTTCGACCCAGACCCAGACCCAGCGACTCGCACCGCGAACCCACACCTTCGCCTCACCCGTCTTCGCCTCACCTCACCGGTGGTGTGTGGTGTTGAGATTTGGTTGTGGTTTGTGATTGAAATTTAGCTGTGATTTTGAAATTTTTTGGAATAAAATTTGTTTGGATGCTGAGAAAATGTGAAAAATGTGTAGGAAAATAGCATTTTCCTAATAGAACCAAACACATGAAAATATTTTCCACAACAATTTTCATAATACAACCAAACACTTGAAAATATTTTCCTTTTCTGGAAAATAGCATTTCCGGAAAATAGGCATTTTCCGAAAAATATTTTACGGGAACCAAACGGACCCTAAAGGTTAATAATTTACATTCATTATAATTTGAAATTATTACATTTTTTTTAATCACAAAATTATATAGGGCTATGATGAGATTTATGTGAAAAAAAATTCACCAACAAACACATAAATCATCACATCCCTAGGCAATTTTGTGATTAGAAAATTGCTTAGAGGCTAGTATAGACTGTGGATGTGTTGATTCAATATATAAAATAATAAGAAAAATGAGGTTTTTTTTTTTGGTTTAGCATCATAATTTTTCATTTATATCAATTTGAGATTTATATGTCTGTCCTCTAATGTTGGGTTAAGATAGTTTGACCCTGATTAATTAATTCAATTACCTAAGTTGATTAATTAGGTTAAATTGCATGCAAATCATGGAAGTACCAACAAATCACCAATTAAACTAAATGCAACAAAAATTAAATTAATACGACGATTTGTTGACAAATGGGAAAAACTTCTCGCAAGGCAAAAACCCCACCAGGTAATTTTAAGGACACTACTCCCAATCTACTAATCAACAATTAAACAGTTACAAGTATAAGAAATCTTACCACTATCCTAGCCTATCTTGAAATACTAACTTACAATTGAACTTTTGCCCAAAACCCAATTGGATTTGATCTTGTAATAGCCTTCTTTCCTTTGTTACACAAATCTCCAATCTGTAACTAATTTCTTTGCACAGATCCTAATACGTGACTAACGCTAGCAACTTGAATGGTTGTTGTTGGCTGCAAAATTTTTCACTTCATCAACAATGAAGATCAAGAGGCGTTTGGTTACAAATCTCTATGGTGTACAAACGCAGTAGCTTCTCATAGAGAAAAATAAACACTCGGTCTTTGTATTTGTATGTGACGGCTCTTAAAATAAGTCTTATATATGTCTAGGGATGTGAGAAAAGAAACCCTAAACAAATACATCAACATGGGCCAAAATTCAGATCTAGAAATTCTGAATTCGTAAAGCTCAATAAATCAAGCTTGTGTCGAGCTGCCCATTAAATTTCAATAGCAGCTTTTTATCGAGCTATCTGTCAAGTTTCAGTAAAACAGTTTTTCTTCACTTGTTTCTTGGATCAATTTTCATGTCTTTAATACAAACATTTGATATGTATCAAACCCAATTTAGATTTATCCAATTTACAAGTAAAATACGTTTTGTCAAAAAATTAACCAATTACATAGAAAATATGACCCTAACATCTAATATTATGCATTTGCTGATTGCTAATACATGCACAAATGTGTTTACTTTTATAAGCACTTTTTATAGTGCAATCTCTGAGGAAGTTGGATTGTTATTTCGACATGTTTTTCATTGTTAAAAAAACACAACATCATAGGTATTAATTTATTGTTTTTTGGCCACGTGGGAGGAGAGGAGAAGAGGGAATTTGCAATTTGCTGCCTTTCTCTTTTCTCCTCCTCTTCTGAACCTATGTTATTTTCTCTCTGTCGTTATGCACTACTAACCAAAGATATATTGAAATTGAAATCCATAATGGACCACTTATATTGTGCCAAAATTGGGTGCATAAACTTGCCATAAATTTACAATCAACCACAACTTTCAAAATAGGTTTACTGAAGACATTTTACTAAACCCAAATACAGCAAACAAATTATTTATGAGGTATAGCAATACACCAAAGAAAAATTTGGAGCCCAATAGTAAGGTCAAACCTTGTTGCTAACTGGAAGGTTTATACACGTCTAAGATCCGCTGCAAATGACAAAATGAGATTTCAGATTTCATCATGTTGAACACCAATGCTATTCATTTTACTCAATATCGAACCAAATTATTACCCTTTGAAAAGGCATCAGAAAGCAACATGCTTGACAAACTAAAAATACACAAAAGTAATTATAGTAAAACATAGATCTTTCAATTTCCCCATTCTTGCAGCAAAGAATAAGGCATCACATAACTTCAAAAACATATCTCAAAACCTTTACTTTTAAAACTATTTATGGTAAAAAATAAAATAAAAAACCTAAATTAAAGAGAATAATTGAAAGACATAATAATATAAGATGATCATTCGCAAAACATACACTTCTCTATTTAATATCAGTTAGATAAAGGGAGTAATCAAATCAATGTAAGTACTCGCGAGTGTTAGCAGTCCTAACAACAAAAACTGATGGTAATGAAAGATCTGCAAGATTAAGTAAAATGAATGGTTAGAAAAAAAAAATGCTTTAGATGCTCATAAAGTTGATAAATTATATGAAAGGGCCATTAAAAAAATTATTAACAAAACAGGTGGCAAGGAGAGGAACTTTTTAAGCTTGCCTCTTTTTTTGTCTTCAAATTAGCAGAGAATTTTAGTTTTGAATTTTGATTGATATCCCTTCTTTTGTAGTAGTAATTATCTTTTATAATAGTAAATGTTGGCTTGGTTTTTGAAATATTAAAAAAAAAAAAAAACTGTTATCAAAGAGTGGTAACTGGGTTGTATGTGTTGATTTCGTGGGTGGGTTAGTGGGATGGGAGAGTAGTCCAATTTCGTAGGCATGTATTTTTATTTTTATTTTGTCTCTATTTAGATAAGTGAAAAAGTCTGTGCTGTGTATCCAAGAGTCAGACCATTTTGGATATACACCACTGTTAGTTTCTTTAAAACCTTCTCCCCTCTCCCCTTGTGTGTGTGTGTTAAAATACTTAGTATTCTTAAAAGAAAAAATAGTGGGTTAATCCCACATTGGAAAATAAGTGTGAGTTATAGAGGTTTAAAGCCTGTGCTATGTATCCAAGAGTTAAGCCCTTTTGGATATACATTACTGTTAGTTTCTTTAAAATCTTCTTTCCTCTCTCCTTGTGTGTGTGTGTTAAAATACTTAGTATTCTCCAAAAAAAAAAAAAAAAAAAGAGAAGAAGAAGAAGAAGATAAGTGAAAAAGACTTGGATAAGTCAAAGTGGATTTTCTTTTAACTACATGAGATAATCTCATTAAAATAAAATAAAAATAAAAAATAAAAATTACATGGTGATGGGATAAGGATAAAGCTATAAAAAATAAATAAATAAAAACTCTAACTCATTCTTAAAGTTTTAGTTAATGTGGTTTTTTTTTTTTTTTTTACTCAAGAAAAAAGGTTAATGTGGTTTTTTTTTGGATAACATTATTCTTTTTTTTTCTAAGAAGGTGAGAAAAAGTTTTTTAAAAAGAAAATTTAAGGTAGGTTTCTATCTTGCAAAAGATATTTAAAGGAAAAACAAAAGTAAGTTACCGTGTTTTAATAGGAGTGATTGTAGCAAATTTGAATTTTAGTAGTGGTATTTGAAATTTTTTGGATTTGTTTTCAACTTTCAGTTTTTTAGCAGAGTAGTTATCCTAAACTTTTGTAATAGATTTGAAACTGGTTATTTTTTTTTTTTTAGAAACATTTGAATGTGGGTTTGAATGTGGTTTTTTTTTTTTTTTTTTTTACATGTCTAGTCCACCATTTAAGCTTTACAAAGTTACAAACTGGTAAATTTAAAGGTATTTTGAGCATCAAAATTGGGGATTCCAAACATGGTAAGCACCTTAAATAGTAACATAGAGAGAGAGAGAGAGTAATCATCTTTTTGTGTGGAGAAGAGCTCAAAACAAAAATTGATTAACCCAAAGTTGAGATGCAAGGAAGAATTATAAATCCACCAAAAGGGGAAAAAAAAATTAGAGAAAGAGAGTGTGTGTAATCACCTTCTTGTGTGAGAAAAATTAGCATTGAACTAAGAATTTATATGGATTGACCTATTTCTAATGAAACCTCAATAGCTTTGATGGACCTCTAGCTCATGGCACCTCTGACCGTGTTGATGATGTTCAAATTAGTTTAGTTCTTGTGTTCCTCTCAAGCATTGCAAGTTTAGCTCAAAAAATTGATGATTGGAAGGTATAAAAATTTCAAGTTGGAAGAGCAAATTTTACTTAAGAAAAGGGAAGAGAGTAGTAATATTGGGTTAAATCAGAAAGTAGAAAAGATGGGAAAGTATTACACGTTGCTAAGAAGAAGCAGAAATGTGAGGATGGTTCATAGTTAAATTCAATCAATGGGTTTTAATATTTAGGAGATGAAGAGACAAAAAAGAAAACAATAGAATAGGAGAATGACTGAATTACTAGTGAGTTGGATTTAATGTGGAAATGTTGACCAATTATGTTAGGTCCAGAATACAGATGTAAAACATTCCAACTTTCACTAAAGTGGACCAAATGGACTGAACCTGACCAAAGTGGACCAAAAGAACCAAATGAACCAAAGTGGACTAAAATGGACTGAATGGACCAAATGAATCAAAGTAAACTGAAATGGATTGAATAGACCAAATGAACCAAAGTGGATAGTCGGGACCGAACTAGAACAAAGTAGACTGTAATGGGCTGATGGACGAAATGGACCGATATGTGACTCAATATGCTTCAACTTTTATATATTATATAGATGAAGGGAACGATGGACAGTTAGTTAGGTAGTACAAGAAACTGATCAACACTAATGAAATCAATGGAGTCCAATTCATAGAGTTAAGAAAATAACTTCTAAGACAATATTAGCCATGAGACTTTCATTGTAGACATTATAGGTTAAGGGCTTTTCCTTGCTTTCTATAAATTGACTACCCATGACCAGTTTTGAATCCTCCTTAAGACACTTTTCATATATTGGTGCAGCATCAAAGTCCGTTTTCTTCACCATCAATTGCTATATAACTGTGATCCGAGTGGATAAAAAAATATTATTATATATATGGGTATTATTTTTAGCAATTTTGTTTTATAAAATTATATTTTTGCCCATTTAACAATATCATTGGTTCTTTTAAGAGTATTGTTATAATCACAAATTTTTCTATAACATTTTTACAAACTGTTAAAGTAATAAATTCTTATTGGTTTGCATTTAGGCCCACCATTTACATTGTTTGTTTTACTTACCAATAACCACTCATCACATCAGCAATTTATAAAAAAATTTGTAACTCTTAAATTTTCCTCATTTTATAGACCATAAAAAAATTCATAGATCTAAAATGTAAAACAAAAGATATAAGCCCAAAAAAATTAGTCTAACAACAAAAATTACCAATAGTAAAACTAAAAAAAAATTAAGCCTAGTCAACTAATTTTACCCAAAACAAATGACCTGACCCTTTAAAAAATTTTAAACAAAATAAATTTTTTTTTTTACTCAACTGCACATATATCAAACACAAAAAAAAAACTCTCAGCGGCTAAATAGCAACAGAGTCGGTGGCCAAAATTGTTGCACACAACCAGCAGCAAAGCCGCCCTCCCTTAACTCTAAGTTCTGGCATCCATCTAACCAAGGGATGCCCCATGAATTTTGAAAAATCCCCTCGTCATATGATTTTGATAAATAAAAAAACTATTTTATATGTAAAATTTAACCAATAGCCCCCATTTATTCAAAAAATAAAATAAAATAAAATAAAATAAATATTAAAATTATGTGAATGAGTAATACATCACCCATGAAGGCAAAGAGAATTATCAAAATAGATCAATGAGGGTACACCAAAAGGCAAACATTAGATCCATAAATAAATAAAAACGTATAAATCCTTAAAAATACGACACATAGTATTCATTGGATCCACGACACGTTTTCACGTTTGCGTTTTCTGCCTTCTTTTTTTTTTTTTTTTTTCCCAACGCATGAACAATAACATCACATGGATTCACTATGCAGAGACAAAATGCACTGTTCACGGGTCTCACGACACTATTCACACATTTAAAAATTATTTTGCTACAGTATTTTCAGTTTTTAGTTTCAGCAAAAATAAGTTGTATTCAAATAGACTCATAGTGCCTGTTTGGATTGGGCGTCTGCGTTTATAAGTTTGCGTTTTCCTCTTCTTTTTTTTTTTTTTGGTCGCACGTGAATCAACTTTTACAGACAAGGCACTGTAGCGGCACTGTTCACGGGACCCACATCCACTTCATTCAAAAAAAAAAAAAAAGGTCCCACGGTACTATTCACACATTTAAAAATTATTTTGCTACAGTATTTTTAGTTTTCAGTTTTCAATTTTAACAACAATAAGTTCAATCCAAACGGACCCATAATCTTTTAAGGAGGTTGAAGTTGAAGGACCTATACTTTGAACAGTGATAGGACCACCTCGAAGCAATGCTTGAATGGCAATCAATAAAGACTCGATTGCCTTTTAGCATCAAGGCGCTAGCATGCACCAAGTTCTAAAGCTAACTTTTATATATATATATATATATATATATATTTTTTTTTTTTTTTTTGAGAACTTTTATTTTAACTCTCTCCTCCAAACATAACTTTTTGTAAGGAAAAAAAAAAAAAAATTGTAGCTGCGAAAATCTCCAATTTTGGAAGTAGTGAGACGTGTCAAATACCCGTTTGTTGGCAATAGAAATTTAGATGTATAAGACAAGAACGGTACAAAATGAGGCGGAACCAAAAAGTTTGAAAATTTTCAAATTTTGTAATGTCTAGGAAGGGGCAAATTAGTCAATTTACCCATTAGGGCCCCCCCCCGGGACTCAATGAGTAAACCAGCCGGCAAGGCAAAGAACTAATAATGATCATAAGAGGTTAACAAACACTCTCTTGTTAAGTGGTGCTTATCCCGTGAGCCTATTGTAAAAAGTGCATCAAACAATAACCGTTGGATCATGACCCTAAACTAAAAAAAAATTGGAAATCAACGGCCGGTAAAGAATGTTGTTCAAAACTTTTGTGACAGATCAGCAAATTTTTTTTAAATGTTAATCGTTAGATAAAGATGTTTATCGAGTAGAGTGATACGTCTGCCTCGCCGCTCCCTCTACTCTTTTGAGATTTGGGGGAAAAACGTGGGGCCCACTTAAAAAGGCCCTACGAATTACATTGCTCAACCATAGAACTATTGCTATATTTATACATCAGAGGAAGATGAAAGAAACACCCAGACGTGCATGATATTTCCATTTATAACCCACGCGCTATCCTCGTACGCTTACATTACAAGTTTCAACTTGCGGACCAATGCGGTCCAAATCTCATGACCAAACCATTGCCCATGGGCCCATTTCATGAATAAAATTTAAATAATAATTTTTTGATGTAGTTTTTTTAAATTGGTATTTGTATTTAAAATTTGTAGAATAATAGTATATTTTTTCAATTCTGAAATTTTATTTTGAAAACACAACTTTATTTAAAATACAATGTAGTGCAGTTTAAATCATGTTTTAAAAATACAATTTTGAAAAAAAAAAAGTTAGGGATATAACAAAAATGCACAATGTGAGTGGACAAAGTTCGGTCCAGATCTAGCCTGGCCAAGGCCCATGAACCCTTAACCTAACTCATTTGTACAAAGTCCAAACTAGGTCATCACATAAGTGACCAAACGACCACGTTAAGTTCGAGTAGACTGTACCTACTCTCCAAGGAGAGGAATTAATGCCGATGAGAAATAATGTCTTGGGGGAGTCTGTCATCCGAGTACGAATCTCGATACTAGGTTCAAGTTACAAGAGAATCATCATGAAGAACAAACCAAATGGGTCCATTCCATGACACGAGATTTGAGATGTTGAAACAATGACCTAGACTCAAAGGGTCACTCGAACCTAGCAAATGGTGAGACCCATGCACAAGTGGAATATTCTCATCATTGTCTACCCATTAATGAGAGAGTATAAAAGGAGAGGAATTTGAAGGAAATAGGGTTGAAACATTTTTCAAGGGAGAGAAACACTAGTGAACGAGAGGTTTTCATATGATATTAGGGAAGATGTGATCCAGTTTGGGACACTTAAGGACTACCTTGGATGGTCAAATTGACAATACACAACCATCTTAAAACCGTTCCTAGCCATTATTTATTAACCAAACTCTTCTTGGGATTTCCCATTGTGAGCTCTACCTAGAGTAACATACAAATTAATTAGGGATCTAGGCCCAATAATTGTTACACCATTATGGGTTGCACCACCAACACACAACAGTCTAATTTTTTTTTTAAAATTATTCTAGAAGAAAAAATATTCTTAAATTAGTAAAACACGTCACACATAAGCTCACTATAGTTTTTCGAATGAAAAAAATCTAAAGATACTACAAGCTTTATTATATCTATCTATACTATCTATAAGATGATTCTCATTTTTAGACTGGACTTTTATGTAGTTCATAAATATCTCTAGATCTTATGTTTAATAGGGACAAAATTTGATGACAATCTAGTAAAAATATATCTCCAACTTCATGTAAAATGCCTACAAAATAGGACACTCTACTATTAATCCATACCTTCAAAATAAACTTATCCAAAAATTAAAAAAAAAAAAAACTTCTTAGTCCACTTTGATATTTCCCTCAAGACCACATTCCAACTTTTTTTTTTTAAACTTTATCAAGACTTACTAGTTTCTTTTATTTGTTTATTTTGAATTTTCGATTTCCTTAATTCCTAATTTCACATACACTAGACAAAAAAAAAATTGAAAAAAAAAAAAAGCGCAACGCGCACGTGACGAAGTTAGTAAAGTTTATAAACTGATGTGATAATGAATGTGATAGTACCTATAGTAGTACTACTCTTTGCCCCTTTAAAAAATTAGATTAGACTAATATGAATATGTTGTGAAATTATTGTTAATTATTGATCTGATTTTATAAAGAACTAAAAGTTTCAAAGCGAAAAGCCACTTTTAGTCCCTACATTTTCAGGAGATTCCCATTTTAGTCCCTACATTTTATTTTTATCGCTTCTAGTCTCTATCCTGAAAAACGCTTCCCGTTTTAGTCCCTGCCGTTACATCAGAAACGAAGAAAGCTGACGTGGCAAACGGCAGGAATAAATAATACTAAATTAATGTACACGTGGCTTAAATTAATAATAAAAAATATTTTTTGGCATTAAAAAATGCCACATCAGCATCTAAATTAAAAAAATTAATTTATTAATTTTAACTAATTAAAAAAAATTAAAAACATAATTAAAAACTAAAAATCATATGAATTGAGATCTAAGTGTGTCTTGAATAAGAACAACAAGAACACAAACTCAGATCCAAGAACACAAACCCATAAATAAATAAAAAAGAAAAAAAAGAAGAAGAAAAAGAGAGAACGAACTAGACCCAAAATCTCTCAAATCTTCATTTCAGATCTAGCTCGGGGAATCCGAATCCACCAATCGGATCTGACAGACCGACCTTTTCCCTGGAGCGCCATCCATCACGGACCCAATCATGAATCCCTTCTCTTCCGGAACGCGTCTCAGGTAAAAGCTTCGATTCCTTTTGCTATCAGATTAATTTCACATCAAATTTTTGTTTGTGCAAATCGAAAATTAATTTAAAGTTGATCGTAATTCAAGACGATTTTGGTTGAAAATCGTGGTTTATTGTGATTGTTTGTCGTTGTAATTTGAACTGTTTGATTTTGGATAGTTAGAGAGTGATATCAGTGAAACGCGTTAGATTTCATTTAGTAAGAATTGTTGAAGCAAATGTTGATATGGACGAACGGAGAGTTCAGTTTCGGGAATGGAACGGCACGGAACGGTCTGGCTAAGATCCAGATGCATAAGAAGCAAAACGGGATCTGCCACGATGACAGTGCGCCTCCCGTGAAGGCTTAGACCATTGATGAGCTCCACTCACTACAGAAGATCTTTTTAGTTCAATCTCTTGATGTCTAGTTCGTTCTCTTTTTTTTTTTTTTTTTAATTTTTGTGTTTGTGTTTTTGGATCTGAGTTTATGTTCTTATTGTTTTTGTTCAAGATACACTTAGATCTCAATTCATATGATTTTTAGTTTTTAATTATGTTTTTAATTTTTTTAATTAGTTAAAATTAATAAATTAATTTTTTTAATTTAGATGCTGACGTGACATTTTTTAATGCCAAAAAACGTTTATTATTATTAATTTAGGCCATGTGTACATTAATTTAGTATTATTTATTCATGCCGTTTGTCACGTCAGCTTTCTTCATTTATAATGTAACGGCAGAGATCAAAATGGGAAGCGTTTTCCTGAAAATGTAGAGACTAAAAGTGGCTTTTCGCCAAGTTTCAAACAATGTTTTATTGAATACAAATTATTTTGCAAATTAGTATTTACCTCCAATTCAGGCCCTCTTCTTAATCACGCGCTATGAATGCGCGTGAGAAAAACATTCCCTTGAAACGTACTTTCGAAAATACCATATCTGTCCTCTCCTCTCTTAAAAAAAAAAAAAAAAAAAAAGACAAAAAGGCTGGTTCTTTCTTCTCTGTTAAAAAAGTTAAAAAACACCGGGCTACCCTTCATCTCTCTCTCTCTCTCACTCTCTCTCTCTACTCAAATTATCTGATCTCGCCGGCACTCGGCAGAGACACTAAAAATAAACACAAAAAAAAGAGAGAGAAATTTTAGGAAAGCGAGTTTCTCATTCCTCATACCTTCCTCTCTCTCTCTCTCTCTGCATTTTCCATAGATCGATTAATATTGGTCAGTACAACCAACACAGTAAAATAAGCCAAAAAGCGAGAAAGCAAAAATGTCTGAGGAAGAGAAATTGTTGAAGGAGGCGAAGAAATTGCCTTGGGAAGATCGATTGCTACACAAGAACTGGAAGGTCAGGAACGAAGCCAATATCGACTTGGCCGCGCTATGCGATTCCATCGCAGATCCCAAGGACTCTCGCCTTCGCGATTTCGGTATGTTTTCGACTCTTTTGGGTTTTTTAGGGTTTTGGACTCAGATCTGCGTTTCTTCGTTTCTTAATGTTCGATCTGTAATTTAGGTCCGCTTTTCAAGAAGACAGTTGCGGATTCCAATGCGCCGGTGCAAGAGAAGGCGCTCGACGCTTTGATTGCGTTTTTACGAGCTGCCGATTCCGATGGCGCTAGGTCTGTTTGCTTTTTCTCTTTCTTTCTTTCGTTTTGGTTTGTTTGTTGTTGAAACTTCGTAATTTGGATTGGTATTTGGTAATGTTGAAGGTATGCCAAGGAAGTATGCGATGCAATTGTGGCGAAATGCCTCACCGGAAGGACGAAGACAGTGGAGAAAGCTCAGGCGGCATTCATGCTTTGGATAGAATTGGAGGCAGTCGACCAGTTTTTGGTGCTTTTTTCTCTCTTTATCTCTCGCTATAAGAATTTGCTGCCTTTAATTGTTTTGAGTGCAATGCATGTGTGTTTTTTTTTAGTTTAGGCTTAATACGTGAACAATAAACAAATGCTTCTTTGTATGCTTTCATTAATCAAGCTGTTCTATAGTATGTTATTGGGTTTGCCATTGCAAGGGTCAATTTTTTTGGTCCATTTTCCCATGTTTTATTGTAATGTTCTTCTTTTTTTGATAATTGGGTGAGGAGGGATTTGAACCCAGGACGTCTCCATTGGAAATTCAGGAGGTGTCGGGTTGAGCTACGAGGCTCTTGGCTATTGTAATGTTCTTCTAGTGGCCATTAAATGTGATGCCTTTACTTTCCTTTTTTCTAAAGTTGGAATAACCTGTCCACCATTTGCTCTCTATGTGAATTATCGTACAATGCTTTAGTGATAGTACATTTATAGATTACAATTCCATTTAGTTGCCACTATTGTGGCAATTTGCTTAAGGCTAGCGTAGAGTCTTGGTTGTTTCTTTATTCTCTCCTTCATGTTTGGAATTCTTAGTGTGCTTTTGTTCCTTTCTTTTAAGTAAAACAATCCTACATTCCCACTGGACTCATTTGAGATAGGTTACACATAATTGTTGTTCTTGCATGCACATTTTTGGTACAGTCAATGGAGCTAAAATATTCTTTGGATAGAAAAATTGACTTATAGACGCTAAGAGCTTTGTAGCTCAATTGGCACATCCTGGTGTTTTTAACAAAGACGTCTAGGGTTCTAATTCTCCATTCCCCATTATTGTAACTATTGAATTATCAAAAAATATACTTATAGTTTTTTGGTTGTGCTATTTGAATTGTATAATCAATTTTGGTACTTGCAAGGGGGAAACGTGAATATGATTTGAGAATATGTGCTTAGATGTACAAAATACAACCTTTCTTTTAAATGTAGGTTTTATTAACTTATGGGTTCTGGTAATTGTAGGATGCAATGGAGAAAGCAATAAAGAACAAAGTTGCCAAAGCTGTTGTGCCTGCAATCGATGTTATGTTTCAAGCCTTGAGGTTTGCATATTAAGTTTGATTTTACAAATTATGCATTAGTTCTTTTGCATCTCCTCGCCTCCTTAGCAAGAGATGGGGGTAGAGGTCATGGGTTTTATCCCAAGTGTGTATGTGCATTTTGTGTTTGTATTTACCTGTTGATAAACAAAACGTATTATGTTGTTCATTTTTAATAAATAATTTGATGGCATTATTCTGATTGTCATTAGTGAATTTGGAGCAAAAGTTGTTCCCCCAAAGAGAATTCTGAAGATGCTTCCTGAACTCTTTGACCATCAAGATCAAAATGTTCGTGCATCTTCTAAAGGACTGACTCTTGAGCTATGTCGTTGGATTGGGAAAGATCCTGTAAAATCAATACTCTTTGAAAAAATGCGGGATACAATGGTACGGTGTATATCTTGCATTTGTTTTTCTTTTGTTTTGTATCTATAGCTTGTCTATGTTTCTCCTGTTGTTTGAAATTGTAAAAAACTCTTGTTTTTATTTTTGGGTGTTGAAGAAAAAAGAGCTGGAGGCTGAACTTGTAAATGTTACGGTCACAGCTAAGCCATCTCGCAAAATAAGGTGAAAGTCCTGTTGTGAATAACCATGTTTCTAATTTCTAAATTTTATCTGCTTGTGTTATGATCTGGTAACTTCTTTGGCAATTGTTATGATCATATTATGTCTCTAAATGTGTCTTCATGTTGTTCCTTCTATGCCTTTTTCTTGTTTTCTCCCATAAGAATAGGTTGAGGGTGAGGTTGTGGGTCTAAAATCCACTGGGCATGTGTGTTCAACTTACCAATCAAAATTATTTTTTTGGGGGAGGGGTGTGTGTGTGGAGTTCCTTACTGATTAATGCATTGCTCATGAGCAGTGGCATTCCTGCATTGATTTATGTGTTTTTAGATCCTTCTAAAAGTTTAAATCTCTAAATATTTGAACAAAGGGACTTTCTTGGATTGTAGCTTTCCTATTTTCCTTATGTGATGTCCTAATTGAGAATTGGTGTCTATTTGGCTGTACATATTTTGTGTAATATGTGTACTTAGGTATTTTTATTTTTTATTTTTTTTATATTAATGTTTTCTTGGAGGTTAGGGGTTAAGTAAACTAAAAAAGGTTTATTTATTTATTTATTTTCTTCAATGCATTTTCATTACCTGTTTAACAGACACTCCTTGTGACCGCATGCCAATTGCTTTTTTGTTTAACATATAATTGTTTATGCATTATTTATCTCAATAACTGTTCTTTTTTAGGAATTGTATCAAAATTGAAGTGAGAATATTGTTGGTTCCTTTTTATGGATGGGATTAATTGTTATATGCTTATTAGATCTGAACAAGATAAAGAGCCAGAGCAGGAAGCTATATCTGAAGTTGTGGGCCCTGTTCCGACTGTAGAATCTTCAGATGATGGTATGTGTTGTCCCTGCAGCATCCTTGAACATGCTTTCCATTGAAACATGTCAGCACCATAGCAATGTTACTAACATATCTTTGTTCTTGATATTTTCGATTGACAGCTCCGCAGGAAATAGATGAGTATGAGCTTGTTGACCCTGTTGATATATTGACTCCTCTTGAGAAGTCTGGATTTTGGGATGGAGTGGTCAGTGTTCCATATCAATCTCTCTTTTTGGTCACAGTTAAACATATTTTGTTGGGCTACATAGGGGGTTAATCTTCTCATCAAATAGTGCAAATTTTGATGTTTTGGAGCTTAATGATTGTTTTAATGTTGCATCTATTTTTCAGAAAGCTACCAAATGGTCAGAACGAAAGGAGGCTGTAGCGGAACTTACCAAGCTTGCCTCAACAAAAAGAATAGCACCTGGTGATTTTACAGAAGTTTGTCGGACATTGAAGAAGGTGGGTTAAAATTATTTAGTTGAAGTAATTGAGTCTTCATTTTTATTCAGTTTGAGATTGTTCCTTTGTATTGTTGTTTGGGCTTGATTATGGGTACATTTTATTCAGGCTAAAATGCAGTTTACACCCTTCAAGTTTGGGTTGCTTCTAAATTGGCCCCTAATCTATGTAAACTTGCAATTTACACCCTCGAATATCACAAAAATGTCACTTAATGGGCAAATGAATGTAAAAATAACTGGGTTATGACAGTAGATTGAGCCCATACTATGTATTCCTGGATGTGCTTGTACTTTCACATCTTTGATTTGAGGTTCTAATGGTTGTTTAAACTAGACTATAAGGTCAAAACTTTCAAAGCATATTGGCTTAATTTACAAAGAAAAGATTTCAAGTAATCAAATCTCTCTATTTGTATTGATCTTGTTAGTAGAGTCATGAATAGGCAATTGTGGTTCAATTATGAAGTCCAATTTAAGTTATAAAGATACTAAAAAGGTATTACACCTAAAAAATGGTTTTACATGACGCTCATAAAAGAAAATTTACGGACCACTTAACCAAAAAACACTGCTGATAACTTTAAATTATTGATGTAAAAAAACATTGAGCATCTAAAGGTATATGCCCTTTATTACTTATCAAAAAAAAGAAGACAAAGTAAATGCGTATGCCTTAGTACTTGCGCATATATATATTTATGGAAAGTATTATGGATGTGTGCGCATGTGTGTATTCTTTTTTGCACACAATTGAGGGACCCATCAAATTGCTATGAGTAAATATGAGTCAATGATCCTACTGCAAGGTTAAAAGTGCACCATTCTAGATACTTGGTTGGGAGATCTACAACCTACCACAATGGGGATTATAATTAAGGTTCTAAAATGAATTTTAGATGATGAAAATTGATCTATATGCCTCACTTGGGACAGGGTTGTGAATTCCCTTTGTGATCAGCAAATTGGTTGGGTGGCTTGCTCAAACTTGTTATTTATTTTTTTTGGTTGACAATTCAATTGATACAACAAGTGAAGGAGGGGTTTTCAGTTTTGAACCCTGGTTCTACTTATAAAGGAGACCAAGCAATGCCATTGAGCTACAAGGCTCTTGGCGGTGGCTCTTATTAAACTTATCGTGTGGTTTTTGGTTTTGGGTGCACTTTTGGCAATTTGGAGAGTGAAGTAAAAGGTTAAATAATTATAGGAAAACCATAGACAGGTAGTGATCTGAATTAAGTAGTTACCTTTTCAGAGTAGTTGTACATGAGTTTTGTTGGCAGCAGTGAAACCATGCTCACCATATTTTGAATTAATCTTTTTGTTTGCTCATTGCATTTTACATGGTAAAAAATATTTCTTTCTTTTTCTCACATTGCAGTTTAGAGGTTAGAACTTAAATTCTTTGAATCATGAATGATATTATTCTATATACAGTTTATTTGAGGGAAGATATTGTATTGTGGAACCCTATTGGTTTAAAATGACGATGCCCATAAAGACTGCAGTGTCAACATCATAGTTGATGACATTTGATTTGTATTTGGTTGCATATGATTTGAAGGTTTTTAAAATTTCAATGTGTGTTTGGTTAGCTAGAATTTATTATTTGAATGCTCAAAAGTTGGCATGTTGATATGCTATGCATATGCCGTTTTATAATTTTTGACATGTTGCTTTGTTTCTGAACGGCTGTTCATGCAACTAATAATTGCCTTGCCAAGTAAAAGTTTCACTGATTGTTTTTTCATGCAGCTTATTACGGATGTGAACATTGCTGTTGCAGTTGAAGCTATTCAAGCTCTTGGCAATCTTGCCCGTGGTCTTAGATTGCATTTTTCTGGGAGTTCACGCTTTTTATTGCCAATTCTTCTTGTAAGTACAATTATGTAATTCTAAAAAAAGGAAAACTAAAGTTAAAATGTCTATAATTTGTGTGTATCCCTTGTTGCATCTCAAGTTGTTCCAAATGATGCACTATTCTATTATGAAAGAAGGGAATATATTATTATAGTATGATTGCATTCCCCCCCCCCCCCCCCCCCCCTTTCCCTCTTTTTATCTTTTGCACCTTTTTTTTTTCCTTAAAATGAATCTACTTAGAAACTGAATTGCTATATTCTTTTGATGTCTTATTGTTTTTGCAAATTATTTTGTGTCATCTTGTGGCAGAGTGTTGATCATAAACTAAAGTTGTCTTTGGTTATTGAAAATCTCTTGTTTTTCTCTTTGTTTGGTAATTTGAAAATGAAAACAGTTTTGTGAGAAGAAAAAGAGATGAAACAAGGGTCCTAATGTGTAAACAATGAACAGAAATTTTCACATTCCCTAGAAATAACAAATAGGAAATGCAAAAATGTTATAGGTGCAAAAGCTCTCTCTTTGAGTAAGGAGGGTGTTCCAATACTTTGACTGAGCAGGACATGGTTTCCTTGTGAAAGTAATAATGAAAGGGAAGCCCTGATTAAATATGATCAACATTGCCTATATGACTTGAAACCAAATATACCCTGATATATTTGATGTGTAACTGGAAGTACTATAAGGATATAGAATTGGTTCTCTTGTTAACCTTAGTGGTAGGTCTTGGTCAGTTGTTTCTTTTTTTTTTTTTGATAGGCAGGTCTTGGTCAGAAATTTTATTTTCTAGTCGTAGCAATGGGTCACTTGGATGCTCCCTGGAACTGTAAATGATTTTTTTTTATGCTACCTTTACAATTGCCTTTGCTGATTGTATTTTTTTTACTGATTATATCTTGCAAAAGACGTCGAGGTAAAAGAGTGAAAATATGCAATTCAAAATCTATTTATACGTTACATGTTTTAAATTGAGGAAAACTTTTTTCTTGAGGAAAATTTGTCCATTTGTGATCGTCAATATCTCTTTAATAAGTTATCTTATGTTTATTGTTTTTTAAGGTTTTTGTGAACCTTATTCAAGAACAGAATCATTTCCTTTTGTTGCTATGCCTGAACAAGTGGCTGCTGATATAACAAATATTTTTCTTTAATAGGAAAAACTGAAAGAGAAGAAGCCTACATTGACGGAAGCACTTTCTCAAACTCTCCAAGCAATGCACAAGGCTGGGTGCTTAAATCTTGTTGACATTGTTGAAGGCAGGTTTTATTATGTTTCATTCAAAAATCACTTCCATTATCTCTGTTCCCAATAAATTCATCTTTCTTTACTTAAATTTTTTTTTTTTTGGTTGCCTTTCAAATTGGTTTAGTTCTGAATATTGATTAAAGAGAAGTTACAGTTTTTGGAGGTGGCTGCATGAAAAAATTGTGTCTTCATGTTTCATATATTACACGTGGTTGGTGGTAATTGTGAATTAATGTTGATTGTAATGAATGGTATTTATTGCAGATATTAGGACTGCAGTAAAAAACAAAGTGCCTTTGGTGCGCTCTCTAACCTTGAATTGGGTTACATTTTGTATTGAAACAAGCAACAAGGCTGTTGTTCTAAAGGCGCACAAGGATTATGTACCCATCTGTATGGAGGTTAGTGCCTGTGGTCTTACCTGTGTTTTATTTTTCTGGCTTTTAGTAACATGTGCTGTTTTAACTTGAGATCTATGAATAAGAGGATTTAATTCTACATTCTTAATGTCTGGGAATGCCAGTCCTTTGGTGCTTCCATTATGGTCTGATACAAGTGTTGCTCCTTTGCTTGGACATGATATGGATTGTTATTTACATTTCTTCTTCCCTTTGCTAATGCCTTTCTGAGTCATATATGGATACAGAGTTATGCATAGTCATTGATAAGATTCATTTGGGACTTTCCTCTGCTACAATTTTTATGGTTTCTCATTTATGTGTCTGAAGAAAATATTTTGGTTTGTGTAGAGCCTCAATGATGGGACCCCTGATGTGAGGGATGCAGCCTTTTCAGCCTTGGCAGCAATGGCTAAGGTAGTACTGTCAACCTTTTATAGTGTGAATAAATAAAATATGAAAACTACTGTTATTTTCAACTTCACTTGTTCATTCATTTTTAGTTGGTTGGCATGAGGCCTTTGGAAAGGTCATTGGAGAAACTTGATGATGTTCGGAGAAAGAAGCTTTCTGAAATGATTGTGGGTTCTGAAGCTGGTGTGTCCACTAATACGAGCTCAGGTTTGTAAATTTTTTGTATTTCAAGTGGATACCAATTTAATCAAGTGTTTATCTTTCTTACTTATACCTTATCCTTGTGTGTCAGTCACAGTCCAAACTTCAGGTGGAAGCATTCCCTCTTCAGTGGTGAGTTGATACTTGATTTTTGATTAAAGTTTCATGCTTTGCATATTTAATGCCTTTTACATATGGTACATTCATGAAATTTGATTGTTACACTAGGTTATTTAATATATTATGGTTCCAGATTTTTATCACATTTGGGACTCGCATTAACTGCATTTGCATCAAAAGCTAAGTGAGAGGACAAAACAGAGGAACTATCGTGGGATGGGCTTGCGTTAGGAGTTTTGGAAATTCTTACAATCTACATAGGCGTACATAGTCATCCAATCAACCATTAGCATGAGTGGAGAGTATATATATATATATAGTCTATAAATGCCAAATATAAAACAAGATGGAAGTTCCTTCCTGCTGTAATGTATACATCAATGAAAAAGGGGTTCTCTTCATTTGAAATGGATCCATTTTGTGCTTCATATTAACTATTACAAATCTGAAGGTGTATTTAGTGCCACACTATTTACCATTTTAAATGATGGGGCGCTTTGGCCATTCTTAGATCTAAAGAATAAAATTTTAATAGTGAAATGGAGAGCATACTGTTCCCACATGAACAATTTCTAATTCTATTTGTGCAACATCTCAAATTTATTAATTGTACTGCACTGAGTTACATAGGGTTTTCTTTTCCTGTTTCCAACAAATTTTTTTTTTTTTTTTGATAATTATCCTGTTTCCAACAATTTTGAAAACAATACCGGGGCATATTTATTTAGCCCTCCTGCTGTACAGTTTCTTTTGACAAATTTTATGGCAAGCCCTTTTGTTTCCATAAGTTCTTATAATAAATATTGACTGAGATCCCATCTGTTGTTCAACACTTCTAATGTTTACCAAGTTTGATATACAAAAGTTGCATCTTGTTATAGTTAATAAAAAAATGCATCTTGTTATATAAGTAGCTGCTTACAAGGTTTTAGATGTTACGCTGATCCAATTTTTGTGTGTTGTTGACATTGATTATTCCTATATTTAGATTACTAGCTTAAGATGTCATTCTTGAATAAATTGCAGGCTTCCGAAGGTGCATTTGTGAGAAAGTCAGCAGCTAGCATGCTTAGTGGGAAGAAGCCTGTCCAGGCAGCTGTGAGTGCTTGTTTGTGTCTCTTGGTGCTTAATTTACTTTATATCACCAAGTATTTCCTAGTTGACTTGTGCTGGTACTTTGATAGCCTGCTATAAAGAAGGGTGGCTCTGTAAAACCGGGTGCTAACAAGAAAAGTGATGGAACTGGACAGCAAAAATCTTCCAAACCAATTGAGCCTCCCGAAGACATTGAGGTAAATCAATGTTTTGGTTGTGAATACTCTATTCTGATTTTTGCAAGGTCTTTGTTAACTGCCATTTTTTCCTTCAAATTTACAGCCAGCAGAAATGAGCCTTGAAGAGATTGAAAGCAGATTAGGTTCTATTCTACAGGCAGACACTGTTTCTCAATTGAAGAGCACTGTATGGAAAGAACGACTTGAGGGTTGGTTATCTTCTCTTTCAACTCTTTTTATTGTGCTATTATTTGGCAGGTCATTTGTTGATGTATCTTGCATGGATATCCCTTGTGATGTATCTTTTTGGGCTAGTCATATATTAATCTTCCCTGGCTGCATCGCTTAGATTCCTTCTAGATTTGCATTGAGCTTTAGTTGCCTTTTATTTTTTCTCATTTAGCATCGCTTTGATTTTTCTTTTTCTTTTTTTGTTGGGGGCTAGGGGGGAGGAGGAAGGTATGGCCATTCAACTTTTTTAGCATGTGGTGCTAGAGATAATAATAAGATTGGTTTACTGGGGATTGTAGATTAAGCAATTTAGTTTCTTGTAATCAATTACATTATCCTTTGCTACCATTCTGGTTCATGCTGTTTTATCATGGTAAACAATACAGCATCCCATTTCAAGTCCTGTTTTCTGAGTTTCATTTTTCATTCAGTGTCCATTTGGTATTAGATTATAAGCCAGCTTTTTAGCTTTTAGCTTTTATGTACAGTTTTTTAAAACCTCACTTTTTATTAATTTTTTAAAGTACGGGTATGCTTTAGCACATTTTCAGCAAAAAACTAATTAAGTTGTTCTCAAACGGGCGCTCAATTTCATTTTACACCTTGTTTGATAAAATGGAGGGGGAGGGAAGGGAACAGAAAGGGAGGAGGTAAGAGGAAAATAAAGGGAGGTGAAAGGAGAGTATTTTTCCTTCCAAGTGTTTGGTTTGCAAGGGAGGAAGAAAAGGAAAAAGAATCATCATGTGGGTCCCACTCGTACACTCCTTCCCTCTCTTTCCTTCAAATCAGGGAGGAAAGAAAAAGGTGGGTGTGTAAGGAAAATTGGTTGCCCCATTTCTCTCCAATCAAACGATGGATTTCTGTGATCCTCCCTCCCTTTTATCTCTTCTTTCCTTTCTCTCCATCTTCCCTCAAACCAGACGTTGCTTTAGGCCATTAGTGTTTCCTGCATATGTAATTTCTTTATCTTGTAAATTCTTGTAATGGGACCCTCCTCTCTATTAAATTATTATTTTTGTTTCTACTGAGTAGTTTTATTATCCTATAAATTCTTAATGGGTCTATTCTTATAAAGCTTTCTATATCTAGTGGGTAAATGTATTCAGTCAAGTCTCTAGGACAGATGAGTGCATGGATGTTTATTGTAATTTTGCAAATGAAGGCTTGGGTTCTAAAACATGCTTGAAAAAAAAAATTACCTAAATTTTGCATTGGTTTGGGTGTACACGTAGCTTGCCTAGGCATATATAATGAACTGATTCTTGTGTTAACCAGTAATATGATCCAAGTTGGTTCTAATTGTTAATAAAGAAGTCAGGTAAGAACTAGTTCCTTATTTTTGCGAAAGTTCACTAAACAAAAAAAAAACGTAAATTCCATTCCCCTTGGGACAAAAACAAACTTATCATTTTTTTTTCATTCAATTAAATTCTTCATCATGACATGGTTTTATGGTTTTCTAAAGCTGAACTCCTGCCGTATTATCTGATGTTGTGATTCTGGATTTTAATCAAGGTTTAAAGATTTATTTGTATAATTGTAAGTTTAAACTTTAAACCTTAGAAGTTTTAATTAATGAATTTTATTTACCTATAAAAAAAGGCTGAAATCTTAGAAGTAACTAGTATTTATGCTTATGCCTTTCTTTGTATATAATTGACATGAACCTAACTTGTTGCACTCCAGTTTTTTAATTGGCTGGTTTTGATTTTGCAAGCTTGGAACTATCAAATGACTTCTGTACCTATCATTTACTGTGTATGGTGCATGCCATGGACCCTGGTAGGATTTATGTTGGCTAAAAACTGTGTAGTGATTGTTTTGTACAATAGTAAAATTTAGAGGCCATGCACTGTGCATTTACCTTGTGGGAAACCTGGTTTGTCAACTGAGGTTCTTGATTGAGTGTATGGTTACTAAATTTAAGTTTAATTGCAGCAATTTCCTCATTGAAACAACAAGTGGAAGGTTTACAGGGCCTTGACCAATTTGTAGAGATTTTGATTCGTTTACTTTGCGCTGTGCCGGGTTGGAGTGAAAAAAATGTTCAGGTACTTAAGGGTTCTGCTGTTTCAGGTTGACAGATTCATCTGGTGCTTTCTTCTTCTTCTTCCTTTTTTTTTTTTTTTTGGGTTCAAAAATTACTATAGCCTTCAATTGTTTGTAATGCAGGTTCAGCAACAGGTTATTGAAGTTATTACTTACATAGCTTCTACAGCGAAAAAGTTTCCAAAGAAATGTGTAGTACTTTGCTTGTTGGGTGGGTATTGTTTTCATTTTAGTAGTAGTAGCTAGCTTCATGGTTGTGTTTGCTTTCCAATTTCTATGGTCAATATCCTGTTTTTCCTTGTGGCTAAATTGATTTTTGTTAAGTCAACTTTAACCTTAGCTGGAGTTATTACATCTAATTGACAGGTATAAGCGAACGGGTAGCAGATATCAAGACACGTGCTTATGCCATGAAATGCCTTACTAGTTTCTGTGAAGCAGTAGGTCCGGGCTTTATTTTTGAAAGAGTAAGTATACTTTCTACTTATATAATTTCTGTTAGCATCTGCATATATGTATGCATATGAAGAATTTATAATGTAGCAAATATAAACAATGCTCTATGTTCATTGGCATTAGATTTATTTTGATGTTGGTCTAAAATGATTGTTGCAAATTGTGGTTTTTGTAGCTTTACAAAATCACGAAGGAGCACAAGAATCCTAAGGTTCTCAGTGAAGGAATATTGTGGATGGTGTCAGCTATCGAGGACTTCGGTGTATCACATTTGAAACTTAAGGTTTTTCCCGATATTTTAACATAATTATCATGTTGTGTCTTTGTTTTGCTTTGTCTCTCATGGTTTTTCAACAATAAACTGTAATATTATCATTATTTAAGGTGACACTAACTGTAATTTTTTACAGGATTTAATTGATTTCTGTAAAGAAACTGGACTGCAGTCTAGTGCGGCTGCCACTAGAAATTCTACAATTAAGCTATTGGGCATTGTGCATAAATTTGTTGGTCCAGGTGACTAATCATTTTATTTGGAACTGTCCATCTGCCTGTGTTTAATTTTACAAATTCTGAAATGTATTCCACTGCAGATATTAAAGGGTTTCTTACAGATGTCAAACCTGCACTGCTTAGTGCGCTTGATACTGAGTATGAAAAGAATCCCTTTGAGGTACATCAAGTTTGTGTTATAATGCCAGAAATTTGTATATTGTTTGTGGATTACTAATTGTCCTCATATATCATCCTTCAGGGTGCTTCTGCAGCTCCAAAGAGGACTGTTAGGGCATCTGAGTCCAATTCGTCTGTATCAGTTAGTGGGCTCGATGGCCTGCCACGTGAAGATATCAGTGGAAAGATCACCCCTGTGCTACTTAAGAGCTTGGAAAGTACTGATTGGAAGGTTTGATTATTTGTATATGTTGACACCAGTTTGATTTGTCATTCTTCTGGTTGCAGTCAATGTTTAGTAAATAGTTAGAAACATTTCATTTATGGAATTTGTCCATATTCCAGGTTCGTTTGGAGTCAATTGAAGCTGTGAATAAGATTTTGGAAGAGGCAAATAAGCGAATTCAACCAACTGGAACAGGTTTGATACTACTGTCATTTGTTCAAGTGCTTTCAAAATAATCAAAACCACTGCTCTGTCTATGTCTCTCTCTCTATTTTTCTGTCTCTCAGTTGGAGTGTCTCATGGGTTAGAGGCTGTTGATGTTGCTCTGTCTTTTTACAATAAGCTTGCGTATTTACTTTTTTGTTTGCAAAGACGGTTAATCTGCTTAAATGTTTTTTGCTATTTGGCTGCCAGTTGAGTTATTTGGGGCCCTTAAAGGGCGTCTATTGGACAGCAACAAAAATTTAGTCATGGCGACCTTAACGACTATTGGTAGTGTTGCCTCTGCAATGGGACCAGCTGTTGAGAAGTCCAGCAAGGTTTGTTGACCACTTTTTCAGCTGTTAGTAAATCTTAATGTGCTTCTTGCTTTTTAGAAACTTGAACGTTATTATGAAATTTTTTTATTACAGGGCATTCTGTCAGATGTTTTGAAATGTCTTGGTGACAATAAGAAGCATATGAGAGAATGCACTTTGACTACCTTAGATTCCTGGCTTGGTGCTGTTCATCTTGATAAAATGGTAACTGTTTATTTTCTGATGTTTGAAAAGTTAATATGTTTTACTGTCAGGTGTGGTAACTGTAATTTCATTGTAGGTTCCTTACATCACAGCAGCATTGACAGACACAAAGCATGGGACAGAGGGGCGTAAGGATCTTTTTGATTGGTTGACGAGGCAACTCTCTGGATTAAGTGATTTTTCTGATGCAATACATCTGTTGAAACCAGCATGTTCTGCTATGACGGTATTTTATTTATTTAAATTTAGGAAAGTATATTCAGTCATTTCTTGGCTCAAACGGTTCCTGATTATGACTTGTGCAAATTGTTCATTTCTTTTTTGTTAAAACTTTTCCCTTCAAAATTATATGTATGGTTGGATTTTTCTCAGGATAAATCATCAGATGTTCGAAAGGCGGCAGAGACATGCATTAATGAAATTTTGAGAGTTAGTGGACAAGAAACAGTAAGTCTGCTTGGTAAATTCTGGTGCTTTTTCTAATTCATCTGAGGTATGATTGGTGCCTGAACATTTTCTTGATATAATTTTTTGTTCAGGTTGAAAAGATTCTTAAAGATCTACATGGACCAGCTTTGGCTCTTGTTCTTGAACGACTGAAACCTAGTGGGGCTTTCCAAGGTGGGCTTTCTGGTAGCTCGGCTGACTCTTATTTTTTTAAATCTTTTTTTTGGGTTGGTCATGCTTTATTCTAATGTGACATCCTTTCTCTTAGAATCCTTTGATTCAGCGAAAGCAATTTCAATGGGGCCAACATCCAAATCCAGCTCAAGGGTTGGAAAATCTACTTCAAATGGTGTAATGAAGCCTGGAAACAGAGCTATGTCCTCGGTATGTAATATTGTCTTATCTTGGATATTCTTTTTGAAATGTAATGGCAATATTGATCGTGTGTTTCATGTTCTGGAAAGAGAGTCGTTGCAACGAAGGGGTCAAGGACAGAGCTATTGTCTGTTCAAGATATAGCTGTCCAGTCACAGGCATTGTTAAATGTCAAGGACTCATCTAAGGTATGTTGGCTAGAATATGAAAGGTTGAAACTGGTATAAAATCTAAGGCATTGATAACTTAGCTGTCATTTGGAATGGCTTATATGCAGGAGGATCGGGAGAGAATGGTAGTTCGTAGGTTCAAGTTTGAAGAGCCACGTATAGAACAGATTCAAGATCTTGAGGTTTATAATTGTATAGTGTTCATAGAATGATATCTTGTTTTCCCCTTTTTGCCACCATGTTGTGTTTGATCTTTGAAAGCATGCTTTGGATGCAGAATGATATGATGAGGTACTTCAGAGAAGATTTACACAGGCGGCTTCTAAGTACAGATTTTAAGAAGCAAGTGGATGGGCTTGAGATGCTGCAGAAGGTGTTTTGCTTTCTTACATCCTTGAGTATTTGAATTTTATTTGAGAATATGAAGGTCTGTTTTTATATGGATCTTCTATAAACATTTCAGGCACTTCCATCCATAACAAAGGAAATTATTGAAGTTTTGGATATACTTCTGAGGTGGTTTGTGTTGCAGTTCTGTAAATCGAACACAACATGCCTTTTGAAGGTGGTGTACTTTTCCTTTCTTTATTAATGTTGTTTCCCGTGATTATTTGTTCCTTGTATATAAATTTGTTGCATCTATTATGTAAAATATAACTTCATTCTGTTGAAATGAACAGGTGTTAGAATTTCTTCCCGAACTTTTTGATACCTTGAGGGAGGAGGCCTACTCTTTGACTGAATCTGAAGCGGCCATATTTCTTCCATGCTTAGTTGAGAAGGTTCATATATAAACATCATCTGTAATTTGGTTAATATCCTTCTACACAATTCATGGGATATTATTTTTCTGTCATTGGGTTGTTTCTGTATTGCTGGGTTTAGAGCTTTTTCAATATGGTGTGTTATATGCCATCATCTGCTCTGTGAAGTTTAAAATGGTTATGGCAGAGAATGCTGAACTTTATGTTGTGCTGCAGTCAGGGCATAATATTGAGAAAGTACGAGAAAAAATGCGGGAGCTGACCAAACAGATTGTAAACATATATTCTGCATCAAAAAGTTTCCCTTATATTTTGGAGGGTTTGCGATCGAAGAACAACCGTACTCGGATAGAGTGTGCTGATCTTGTTGGATTCATCATTGATCATCATGGAGTCGAGGTAAAAGAAGAGAATTTTGTGCTGCCTTTTTTTTTTCCCAGTTCCAATGTGCTTACATTTCATGTTTGAACAGATTAGTGGGCAATTAAAATCATTGCAAATTGTTGCGGGCTTGACTGCAGAACGAGATGGTGAAATTAGGAAAGCAGCATTAAATACGCTGGCTACTGGCTATAAGATTCTTGGTATGTCACAATATGTACTCATTGTAATGCTTCGTGATTTTTAATGGGATTTTGGATTTATCAAACTCATGCCTCAAGGAATGTAATCTTTTTGAGTAGTGTTCATTTCTGATTGTGATTTTTTTTAAACATTTTTTTTGTTTTTGGTTTTGTTAATGTGTGATTAATGTATCAGCTTGGAGGGAGAGGAAAAGGGGGGAAGGTAAAGGGGGGGGGGGGAGTGTGGGAATTGCTCCAATTTGAAATAGATTCAAACTGCTTCCTCTTCCTTAATAAAATTATTTTTGATAATTCAATAGTTTCAATAGGGGAGGGGGAATTTGAACCCTGGGTGTTTATGTTGGAGACACCAGGAACTGCCAATCAGTTGAACTACAAGACTCTTGGCTATGTAATAAAATTATTTTACTAATGAAAAAGAAAAGGCAGATTCATAGGGCATGTGGAGTGTTTGATCTTTTATGTGTTTACCTGTCATACTTTGTAGTTGAGGCAACTGGTGTTAAATTTCAGCATCCCTTGTCCCCAGGCTCTTTCTGTCTCAAAAATTCTCTTTGACACCCCCCGATTTAGGATCTCTAAGAATTCAGCACCAAATTAGATTTCTTGATGAGATCTTGAAGGTTCTTGAATAGGGTTTGATGTGTTTATGTAGTTTTAGGTAATAAAATGATTGGATCTTGAATATATTTGATGGCTTTTTGGTATTAAAAAGTTATTAGAATGAGAAATATGGAAAGATAAACACTAGGCAATCACACCTAGGTTTCCTAAGAAATCACACTTAGTTAGGAGAAGGCAATCACACTCTCGAAGCTTAAATTAGGCTGTTGGAATTTTACCAAAATTAATCTCACTATGAATGTTATTGACTACAATAAAGCCTTTACGTAGGCCTTAAAAACTGATTAAATAGAAAAAACACAGAAGTGAACAATAGACCCATTTCAATTTGAACTAACTAAGCAGGGTTCCAAGAAAGCTCTCCATCATCTAAAACATTCCAAATTAATGCTTGAGCTCTATAATTGGCTTTCCCTTGCCTCATATAAGTCTTCAAGGGGGCTTCCAGTTACGTTCCCCCCATCACCCCCACCCTCTTCCTGCTTCTTGGCTGTTGCTGAGCACTATTTATTTTCCAAATTTTGTAGGTGAGGACATATGGAGATATGTCGGGAAGCTAACAGATGCGCAGAGAAGCATGCTAGATGATAGATTTAAGTGGAAGGTGGGTATATATTTATTTTTTTCTGTGCTGAAAGATATTTATTTATTCTGTCCTGTTTCTGTTTTTTCCATTAACCTGGATGCATTTTATCAGGTTCGAGAGATGGAAAAGAAGAAGGAAGGTAGGCCTGGTGAAGCTAGAGCTGCTTTAAGGCGTTCTGTCAGGGAGAATGGGTCTGTACCTGCTTTTAATGCTTGGATGTACATGTCTCTGTACCATTTACAGAATAAATTGTCATTCCTGTTTCTTGCTTCCATTCTTGCAAATTTTGTCATGTTAATTAATTTTTTTTTTTGATAAGTAAGAATGTTATATATACGAATGTCTACTCTATGCATGAAAAACATAGAGCAAACCTAGAAAATACAAGAAGAAGAAAACTGAAAAAACAAAAAAGAAAACCAAACAACAGATAAATTATAAAAGAGAAAGAGAGCTAAGAAAAGAGGGGAGAGAGTCACTAGTCGTGAGTCCCCAAGCCCGAGACCAATCAAAAAGAGTCCCACAAAAAGAGGCAATCATCTGAACACCGGAACTATCCAAATCTTCAAAAGTCCTCCGATTCCGTTCCTTCCAAATACACCATAGGATACACAGCGGAACTAAGTTCCAAATCTGAGACGAATGTTTCCCCAACCAATTCCACCAACCAAAAAGCAAATCTGAGATCGATCTAGGCATAACCCAAGACAAACCAAAAGTTATTAAGACAAAGCTCCACAGCCGATAAGCCATCTCACAATGAAGAAGTAAGTGGTCTACCGTCTCTCCACAATGCCGGCACATAATGCACCAGTCTACAAAATCCAATCCCCTCAATCTTCTCAAGTTATCACCCGTTAGGATCTTATTCCAAGCTGCACACCAAACAAAAAAAGAAACTCGCCTAGGGGCCTTTGCTTTCCATATTCCTTTCCAAGGAAAGACAATTGAGGGAGAATCTCGCAATTTGTTATAATACGACCGAATGTCAAACTCCTCATTAGGCTTCAACTTCCATCTCATCCGGTCTCTAACATCCATTGGAGGAATATTAGCTCCCAATATACGAAGAAAATGCAGCCCTTCATCCATCTCCCAATCATTAAATTCTCGAATAAAACGAACATTCCAAAATCTTCTATCCTCCGCCCCCTGCCTTGACAAAGAAGCTTCTACCGATGCCTCCTTATCAATAACAATACCATACAGCCTTGGGAAAGCCACTTGGAAAGGATGATCCCCATACCACCCATCCTGCCAAAATCTCACTCTATTTCCCAACCCAACAACAAATTGACAATTCTTGCTAAAATCCTCCCATCCCATGCGAATACCTCTCCACAAACCACACCCATGAACTCCCCTACCTAGCTTTGAGGTCCATCCCCCCCATTCTTCCCCATATTTTGACGCTATCACCCTCCTCCATAACCGACCCTCTTCCTTCCCAAACCGCCACAGCCATTTCCCCAATAAGGCCCTATTGAAAGTAGTAATTTTCCTTATCCCCAAACCACCATTAGCTATAGGCGCACAAACTTTATCCCAACCTACCAGATGAATCTTGCTATCACCCCATAGAAAGTCCCTTTGCAACTTTTCAATCTTATTAGCCACATAAGTAGGAATGGTGAATAGAGATAGAAAATAGGTAGGAAGGCTAGATAACGTACTCTTGAGTAACATCAAACGACCCCCCTTAGACAAATACAACCTCTTCCACCCAGCTAATTTCCGCTCAATTTTTTCCAAAATAGGATTCCAAATTGAAGAAAAATTATGCGAAGCCCCCAAAGGCATGCCAAGATAAGACATAGGCAAAGTTCCAACTCTACAACCCAAAATTTCCGCTAGGGCATGCACATCACCAACCTCCCCAATTGGAACCATTTCACTCTTGTGCACATTTACCTTCAAACCTGTTACCGCCTGAAAACTGAGTAACAACAACCGAATATGAAGAATTTGCTCCACATCTGCATCACAAAATAGTATAGTATCGTCTGCAAACAAGAGATGTGAAACACATTCCCCACCACCCCTCCTACCCTCAACTTTAAAACCGTGGATCAAGCCAGCTCCCTCCACTCTTCTCAACATCCTACTAAACACCTCCATCAAAATCAAAAACAGCATAGGAGATAGCGGATCCCCTTGTCTTAAACCCCTTGAACTACCAAAAAAATCAGCTGGAGACCCATCATGTTAATTAATTAGTGAGTGTGAACTGAGATGTATTTGGCTTTTAACATTTATGCTTGTTGGTTACTGTATCTTGTTTGTGTACCCTTCAGGTTTGCGTTTCTGCTGGCTTAACTTAAAGCTTAAGTTGTCATTATTTTAATAATACTATTGCTTTCTTTTAATATATATATATATATATATATATATATATATTAGTGAGTTATAAAAGAATGAGGGAATGTTATTCTATAGTTTTTGATGTCGTGTATCTAGGACATTTGCATGAGTTGAGACCTGTTGTTTCTTTTGATACTTTTATGTCTAAGATCCTTGCTTGAATTTTGAAGGAGATTTGGGATTTATCTTGTAGCTCTTTTATGTATTGTTTAGATTTTTGTAACTTTAGATGTTAGTTCTTTGATGATGCTCATGTATACTCTCCATGTTCTAGGGGCCTAGGGCCTCTCCTTTTTCGTTTCTAATAAAATTCATATTACTTGTTATACCAAGAAAAAGATTGAAGGAAAGAATTTTGATGATGTTTCATACAATTCTTGTCATAATTCTTACAAATTTTAACTAAGTTTTATTTTGATGCTTGTACATGGTGTTTACTATTTCTTCAATTGGAACCCCTAATTTCCATTGGTCATTCCTTTATGAGGCAGAAGGGTGTTCTAATTAGGCTTAAGTACTTATTTATCTTTTTTTTAAGGAAAAAGGATTAGGAAAAGAAACAATTGGCTACTATTTAGCAAAGTTCTGCTCATAGTTCTTGCAATTTTATAAAGTTCATCTGCTATCTGCTATTTATTCAGTAAGAAGGATCAGAAGCATACTAGGAAATTTTTTTGTTTAACTAAGGGAAACTTTTGTGTAAATATTATAACCATGAATGCAGCAATTGGCTGTAGTAGCTTTGTGGCTGCCTTGAGATTGTCTTAAACTTTCAACCCTGTTTTCTCTGTTGATTAACAGGTCTGATGTAGCAGAGCAAAGTGGGGAAGTTTCACGATCTGTTTCAGGCCCAATAATTACAAGGTACAATATGTACTTCATAAGTTTTTAGCTGTTTTTATGGTTATGCACAGTGCATTTTTGTCATGGTGCTAATACGTTTCAGTTCCAGGAAAAACTATGGCCATACTGAACTTCATGTGGACCAACAGTTGTTGCCTCATACCCTTGCTAGTGCCAATGGCCCCACAGACTGGAACGAAGCTCTGGAAATCATTTCTTTTGGTTCTCCTGAGCAGGTATACATCTTATATTGTGTTGATATTTTCTCTGTTGATTAAATTAAACTCTTCCAATAAACTGAGATGATTTCTGTGCGCATTGACACATGTATGTAATAAGCTCTGTTGCAGAGTTTTTCGATTGGTTAATTTTGAAAAATTTCCTCAATTATCTGAAATTTGGCTGGGAAATTTTAAAATTTCCTCTATATAGATGAAATATGTTGTTGGAAAAGTATTGCAGGAGTACTTGTATTGTATACTAATATAATTGATTATTTATAGTGTATAATGTAGCTGCTAGGCCTTTTGTGCTAGAGTGAAATTTCTCTTTCTTTGCAAGGTCTGGAGTTTTACAAGGGGGTTGTGGAGTTGCCATGCATTCTTTTGTTTGGTGAAAATATTGTAAAAAAGCCACCTTGTCATTCACAGGATTCTAGTTTTTTGTATATTAATGTGTCACTTGTTGAATTTCTATAGTGGAATAACCCTGTATTTCCTTTTTATTAAAATTCTCAAATGATCTATAAATATAAAATATTCCATAACAAAATGTCCAGACGAAGATTTTCAAAGATTGTGGCTTTCTCTGAACCTAAACTTCTCTAGTTGAACATTTTTAGTTGATTACATACTGGATTTACTTGCGGCCCTGTTGGCTGTATTTGTTGTGATTTGAGTTGCAGGCCTTCTCTTGGATTTTTTCCATTTCAATTTTATTTCTTCTAGCAGCTAACATGTTATATATGTGACTTGAATTTTCATAACTGGTCCAGTGTGATCCCTTTAGTTGTTTAGGCCTGATGTTTGTTCCTTTTAAGCTGCAATTCTCTTGGATGTGCATGTCTTTTGCAAACATACAGGCATATCCAATCTGTTATGCATGTACATGAAAATTTCAACTTTAAAAAGTAGGTTCTGAGATTTGAAATATGCATGTGTTGCAGTCTGTTGAAGGAATGAAAGTTGTGTGTCATGAGTTGGCACAGGCCACTAGTGATCCAGATGGCAGTGCAATGGATGAACTTGTGAAGGATGCAGATAGGCTGGTTTCTTGCTTGGCTACTAAGGCAATTACATCTATCATTATGTCATGATGCTACCCCCACCCCCCCCTTGCCTCCCCTCTCATTTCTTACACTCCTGTTCTCTCCTGAGTAAGTATTCTTAATAAAATCTTATATCCTCTGGAAAATGTATTTTCTATCCTAACAGGTAGCAAAGACTTTTGACTTCAGTCTGACCGGCGCCTCTTCAAGGTCTTGTAAATATGTCCTGAACACCCTCATGCAGGTAATTTTCCATCCAGCCTGATATTTTACTTTATTCTCCATTTTAACGCAAGTTTAGGTTTGGTCACGTTTTTTCCACCCTAATAGAAGATGGGTTATGTAAGACTTAATTTTCTCTTCTCTTCAACCAGACTGCGTTTAGTAGTTATTCTTTTTTCAACGTACTTATGATATCTGGACTTTTCTGCAGACATTTCAAAATAAAAGACTTGCTCATGCTGTCAATGAGAGTACTCTTGACAGTCTCATCACTGAGCTTCTGCTTTGGCTTTTGGATGAAAGGGTTCCCCATATGGATGATGGAAGCCAACTCCTCAAAGCTTTGAACGTGTTGATGCTTAAGATTCTGGTTAATATTTGCTTGATAATACATCTGTATTGCAGTTTTTTTTTTGCATCTGTTATATTAGCTTTACTAAGAGATTGTATGTACAGGATAATGCGGATCGAACTTCATCATTTGTTGTCCTGATTAATCTCTTAAGCCCTTTGGATCCCTCAAGATGGCCTTCACCTGCATCAAATGAGTCCCTTGCTTCAAGAAATCAGAAGTTCTCTGATTTGGTTGTCAAATGCTTAATCAAACTTACAAAGGTAGCTTCTCATTTATTACCTTGGTTTTTTTGTCTTTCAGTCTATTTTACAAGAAGAAGAAGATAAATTATAGTTTTATTAGATTTGTGGGGAAGGGGAAGGAAAGGAATAGGTTCAGGTGTCTTAATGGGCATGGGCAATTTCATCAATCCAATGGTTTTTCTAAAAGCTCAGATTTATCATTTAACACAGAAATTCAGCTTTAGGGGAGCACATAAAAAACTTTTCAAAACTTACCAGATGCCTGTAATTTTTTTGAAAGAGCTTTAGGGCCCTTAAAGTGCTTTAAGGGGTCTGTCGGTCTGGTAATGCAATACTGACAGGCCCTCACAGATTTCGCAGAGTCCTCAGTAGGAATTCATTTATGCAACAGTTGCTGAATTCTTCACTCGTTGAAATTGTTAAATGTTTGTCCTTGGTAATGCCTTGTACTTGTTTTTGGCTGAACAGTCAGTGTGACAACTATATCTGATGAATTTGAACACTTGTTATACTGTATTTTTGGTTTCTCCCGGAGATGTTCATTTGTAATTGTCAAGAGACCATGACTAAAAAATTGTTTAAATAGTTTAATTATTGAAATTCTATGGATGGAGTGAAATTTATGGAGGAAAATTTGTTACTAATTGATGAAGCATCGGTATTACTTGTTTTTAAATGTTTCTTTTTCTGATTTATGCTCAGATATTTTTGGATTTGTCATAGTTCTGCTTCCATGTTGTACAGGTTCTTCAAAGCACTATATATGATGTTGATCTTGATCGCATCCTTCAAAGCATCCATTTATACTTGCAAGACTTGGGGATGGAAGAAATCAGGAGGAGGTATCCGCCTTGTATATATGTCGTGTTTCTTGCTCTCTTTAATACATATTTATGAACTGCAGTTAAATTTTATTCTTTTCCCCTTTACCCAATATGAACTGATTTCTTTTCTCCTTTTTTCTGCTATCTTAAAAACTTACACAACAAAAGAGCTGGTGCTGATGACAAACCGTTACGAATGGTGAAAACTGTTCTTCATGAACTAGTGAAGCTTCGTGGAGCTGCAATAAAGGGTCACCTTTCTATGGTTCCTATTGATATGAAACCTCAGCCAATTATTCTTGCCTACATTGACCTTAACCTTGAGGTTGTTATCCAGTAGGACAATAAGCTTTTCTAAATATATTTATTATTTTTACTTGTCTTTCTTACACCTTAATGTTGCAGACTTTAGCTGCGGCAAGAATGTTGACCTCATCAGGTCCTGGGGGCCAAACTCATTGGGGTGATTCAGCAGCCAACAATCCATCTTCTGGCACTCATTCTGCTGATGCACAGTTGAAGGTATCATTTTGCTCATTTTCTAATGCTTAATATTCAATCACAATACCTTTCTGCCTTTTGGCTAAGATCAAGTGTAGTATCTGTTCTTATCGGTTTAATATCTGATATGTGGGTCATCGGCCCACATGATATTAAAAAAATATTCAATCACAAATTTGTGGTTGTCCTTGATATTTCTAATATTATGTTCTATAAATTCCTCTCCCGGGTTCATTTGTTTTTCTGTTTCTCTTTCTGTGACTCAATGATGATTCCTTCCACCCCCTCCCCCCTTTTCTTTTTTTCTTTTGCTCTCTCCAATTTACAGCAAGAACTTGCTGCTATATTCAAGAAAATTGGTGACAAGCAAACATGCACCATTGGTCTATATGAGCTATATCGCATAACTCAACTATACCCAAAGGTAAGCATTTGAGTCTTGGGCTTTCCATTTGGAAGATGTTTACTTGATAATCCTTATATTTTTTGGATGGTATCAAAAGTCAGTACAATCGTGTTTGATTACCTGGCTAAAGTTTATTTATTTTTTCTGATTTCAGGTTGATATATTTGCTCAGCTCCAAAATGCTAGTGAGGCATTTCGCACATACATTAGAGATGGTTTAGCTCAGGTTTTGTATTATCATCTTACACTAATGAATTGTTTAGGTATTCCCTAAGAAAAAATTGTAACGTAGAATATGTAGGTGCACAAACAGTGCATGCACATGCAGACAGAGGGTGGGAGAAACAATTGAAAACATGTATGTAATCAGTTGGTTTTGCCCTTCTACAGATGGAGAAGAATGCAGCAGCTGGAAGGACTCCCTCAAGTTTGCCAATGTCAACCCCTCCTCCATCAGCCTTAACAATTTCTTCGCCTGAATTTGCTCCTCTCTCCCCTGTACACACAAATGCTTTAAATGATGCAAAATCCTTGAATATTAAATCTGATCCAACAAACTTTAATCTACCACCTTCATATACTGAGGACAACAGGGCCATGAATGCCCTTACTTCTAGGGGAATCACGTCAGAGAACTCATTGGGGGACCAAAGAAATGACAGATTTATAACTGGAGGTAATCTATACTATTTGTAGGTTTTTTTTGTGTGTGTGTGTGTTTTACACTTCTAGATTAAGAAAAAACTAAGTTGAAAACGTCGTGGAAACTGCAGTAAACAGTGGGACATTAGATGCAATCAGAGAAAGGATGAAGAGCATGCAATTAGCAGCAGCAGCTGGTAACCCAAACACAGGAAGCAGGCCTCTAATGTCCATGAATGACAACTCAAGCCAGGGACTTTCTAGTCAAATTCCCCATGCATCAGACCGCTCTGGTGTAGAGAATACGGTGCAGAGTGGGGTTCTTCCTATGGATGAGAAAGCGTTGTCTGGGCTTCAAGCCAGGATGGAGAGGCTTAAAAGTGGGTCAATTGAACATGTGTAGAAAAACAATTGGAGTAAAGAACAAGTATTTTGTCATCTTATTCATCACCCTGCTTTGTAAATGGATTGAGAGCCAGAATGCATTGAAAGGCAGTTGCCTCCAGTACATATATAGTTGGGATCTGTATTGAGTTTCCCTTCTCCAGTTGATGCCATGGCAACCTTCGGTTTAGTTGCAGAGCTCTGCGGAAAGTAGCACTTTTTGGCCAGTGCTAATGACTTTTAACGTTTCTGCATATAATTGTATATTGTAGTTAAATATTCTTTTTGCAGATGTGCCTGATTTTCTTTTATTTAATACAAGTGTACTAACTCCTTAGTGCAGTTTGAGTATAAATTTCTGTATTTGATGAGTTATTTCTGGCACAAGGAAATTTTGATTGAAATGAACAGTGATGTATACAAATTATTCTTCCAAGTAATGGCCAGCATTATATTGCATTGAAAATCATGAGTCAGCAGGCGAATGAAGTTATTGCAAGCTATGATACATTATGTCTTGCCTTTTTATTAGTTTGTGCACGAGCAATATTGCACGTGACATGATCTAGTGATTGTGTGCTTGACTTGTGCATATAGCATTTCTCTTGTTTTGTTGCCTAGTTACATAACTTGTAAGACCCCAGCCCCATGCTATTTACGATGTTACACGCTAATGATTTGAAAGTATATTCTTGAGCACAACCCGAGCTTTTCTTTCCTCCATAAGCAAAGGACACTGGTTCTTGAGCTCAACCTAAGTTTTTTCTTTCCATGAGCATTGGACACTAGCGTGGTACAAGCATGGTTGTCAAAATTGCGATCTGGATCGTAGGATTGTACGATTTTACGATTTCACTTCACCAAAATGTTTAGGATCACACTAGGATCGTAAAAATGGTAGGATTGTACGTAGAATCGTATATGATCATATGGGATCCTACCAAAAACAAAAAATTTGGTTTTTTTTATTTTTTATTTTTATTTTTATTTTATTTTTTTATGGGATAAATTTTTTGTTTTAACGAAGCTTTAAGGGTTTTTATTTTTTCATGTTATGATGATATGACTTTTTATTTTATTTTTATAAAATTATGTTAATCTAAGCAAATGTTTTTTAGTTTGTAGTTCACTTGTAATCAAAATGAATGAATGCTTCATCATTTCTAAATGAAGAATATGATGTTGGCTTTACTACTTTTTAAGCTATAATGTTGTTAAATTTATTTGATCAATATACTAATTTGTGTTCTAATACTACTAAAATATTTTTATATATAATTTTATTAGTTATGCTTGTATTTATATATTGATTGATTGATTTTTTTGAGCATGCTCTTTAATTGTTGCTAAGTGGTATAACTTAAATAGTTAAATGTGAAATTGTATCTTGATGTCTTTTGTAACTCTAGTATACAAATATATAATGTTTACATAGATGATGAAATGGATGATGATGATTAGAAATTTAGGACGGTGGTTATAAGAACCTTAGAATGAGAATAATTAAATATTTACTTCACCTTAATATTCATCTTGCTTTTGGATTTTATTTTGTAGTTAGCTAGTTTCCATTTGCTAACTTATTTTGGATTTCAAACTTGGAACTTAGAACTTGGAAAATATTTTCTATATGTTTTGATAAATATTTTGGTATTTGGTTGCTAATTAAACATTTATTGAACTTTTTAGATACATTGGATCAAAACTTAAATATATTTGTTTCGTTAGTATAGACTTAGCGATGTATGACATGCAAATTACATCATATGATGCAAATCTTAGTTTTTTTATGGATAAATTTGTAATTTACATGATTATTCAACATACAAAGTCATTATTAATGTGTTTTTGCTTTAAATATGAAAATATGTAGGATCTTACAATTCACGATCTGATCCTACGATCTACAATTCCACCTACCTTCAATGATCCTACGTAGGATCCCGATTTTGACAACCTTGGGTACAAGTTAAATAGGAGACTACCTCTAAACTATTGTGATTTAGTATATTGTGGGAATTGGCTGTGAGACTAATATTCCTAGAGAGATACAATGGGTATGCAACACAAGTGTTATGTAGAATGCACTTGGTTTTATAATTACTTTGGGTGGGTTGTATACTCGAAGTGTAAACTGACAATTACAAAATTTTACTCCCAAAGGGTCAGGTTAAGCATTTAAGTAACATGTCAGTTGTAGCTTAGAAGTTGAAGAGTGTTGGCATTGATTACTCTCTTTTGGTCTACATTGAACATTTGGGTCTAAATGTGAAATACTAATTTTGAGCGCTTCATTTTGCAAGTTTTTATCCTTAAATATATTGTTATTCTTTGTATAATTCGATGAAATAGGTACAGATGGATTGCAAAATTTTTTAAATTTACTGAATTGACTGTGTAAGTGCATTGGCGTGCTAGAGAGTGTTGTGCATAGGCAGTACTGCACGTGATGATGTGCGTAAGATAGCTTGAGTGGGTCTCTAGGACCATCTCACTTGGATGAACCCTCGCCTTCATAATGAAGCGAGAGTAATTTAGGGAATTAGAGAGTCGGTCAGGGCATCTTCCTTTAATAGGGTTAATTTATTTTTACATTAGCATATTGTTTATAGACATGAGCTATTTTGCCTCTTATGTGAAAATTCCACCTAATTCTGCCAGAGTTTGATGCTGAGATTTGCCTATTATGTTTGCTAGTGATATTGAGGTTTTTTTTTTTTTGGAGGACGGGGGGTGGATAAGTTTGTAGGGATTCTCCAAGAAATACTTAAGAGACATACTTGTAATGCGGTAAGTTAGGGTGCTTTGTGATGAAAATGGCTAGAGTATTCCCTAATATCTTGCAATTGGAATCTGAGAATGGGAAGATTTCAAGTAGTAAAGTAATGTGAAATAATGGTACATTGTGTTGCAATTTTGGGAAATGCATTTTATTGCCTCTACATCTTTTAACTTGATGTCCTGTTGGTTGAGATTATTTGCACAATGTGAATTCCATAATGAATGGCATTCCAAGTATGGTAGAACATATTAATAGGATTTAGAATCACATAGAGCAGGTACGTAAGATTACTCATACTTTCAACATGGTGGGAGAATTAACTAAAGAAAAACATTAATAGTTTTTCCTAGAAACTTTTAAATTGAATGTTTTCTTTAAAAAGAAACCATCAATACCATCTTGAGGATGATTACCACATGCTTGCCTAAGTAGGAGCAAACATATTTGCTTAGAGATACAACGTGGCATACTAAAATAGCAATTCATGTTTATGCGAAATATAGTCAATTTTTAGTAGTTGGTTGGGCTAAAGCTTAGTGGGATACCCAAAAAATTGATTAATCCTCGATGATGATATGATGGATCATGGCTTTGTAACTAGGAAATGGGCCATGCAATTTTTATTTTCTTATTTTTATGAGGATGATGTAAGTATGAAATTTATTTTAATAAAGATGTATTTTTTTGGGTTTCTTGATCTTTGCTCATAAATAATTAAGTAGGCGTAAATAAGCACTCATTTGGGTAACCCATTAAAAAAGCCCTAGATTTATGGTTTTTTGCAAGATGGTATGTAATAAGCATCTTATTCTAGACAAAATGATTCCGGAAAAAAAAAGTGGCCACTCTCATAGGCATAGGCATAGGCAACCATGAGCCACCCACAATTCCTTGCCGACATAGGCGGAGCTAGGGGGTGCCAAGGGGGCCATGGTCCTTAGCTTTTGAAATTTTCAATTAATTTTCTTTTACATTTGGTAATAAATCTAAAAATTACACAAAAATATATTCACCGGCCATCCTTGTCCTTGGGTTCCATCAAACAAAGGCACTAGGATTTGGTTTGTGAAAGATCCACTTGGTTACAATCAAAAGGAGCACGTGGAATCCATTGGTGAGGCTTAGAGAGGGCCTGGAAAGGAGTAAAGGTTCGTACTTGGTACTCTTCCACTGTGTGTACAGTCCTCATTAGGCTTTGTCTAAATAGTATGGTAAAGATTCAAAACACAATTTAGTTTGATGCAAAATTTATTTTCTTTCAAGGTGAACCCACTTCAATTAGTCTGCCAAAAAACCAAAGTAGTAGTACAATAATGTCCAAGCAAGCAGCCTCAGGGGTCCCTAAGCTCAACACCCTCCCCTCTCTATAAACATAGCATCACGACACGCACGCACGCACGCTACAATTGTCAACAGAAAAAAAAGACATGTCTCTTTTAAAAGAGAGCTCACTTCATGCAAAAACTAGTCCCCCACAACTCGATAGTCTACAGGCTTTTCATACACAAAAGATATCAGAAACAAGCTCATAACTAGAAACTACAAAAGGTAGCAGAGACAGTCTTAGCAGTACTACTCTTATTAAAGTTGCGCACTATATATCAGATAGTACCTTAACTTCCAATCATGTTCCAAAATAGTGAGTCTAAGCTTCACTAGCACATTTCCACACAGGACCACTTTGTTACCTTTTTTATTTTTTTACCTCTTAAAACTGATTTTGAGAAGCCTCGTTGTTTTGTTCTCAGAATCGTGCTTTGCACTGCCAAACGCGTGCAGTGTTTAAAAGAGAGCCATTTAATTGGTTGGTCAGGCCAGTGATGAGAAATACACGCAAAAAAAATTTAAACTTGAAAGTGACATTACTAGTTGAAACTTGAAAGATTTGAAACATAAATGGATATGGAAAAAGAGAACTGTAACTTCAAAGTTAAGTTTAACAACTCAGTGTGAAATTTGATTTAAAGCAATTTTAATTGGGGGACCAGATCGAGCAGAACAAAGGGAATCAATCCCATGGGGCACACTAGGCACTTGAGTATCATTTTCACCGCTCTTTGTTTCAAATAGAAGGGACGGTTAAAGGGAAAGACAAAAGTGAATCCATGATGATTTTGTTGTTTCAAATTTGAACTAGTGGTGGGTCTACTCATAATGTAAAATCTTTCCAATCCAAAGTCTCCCTTTTTTATCTTTTTACTTGTTTTTATACAAAACCCACCAGATTACATCAAAGGAGTAAATAACAAAAATGCTCAAGTTAAAATGTATCTAGACCTTAGAATATTGAAAATTTAGAAACAACTTATAAAGTCAGATCAATTCTTAATTGATTTATTTTATACTTGTTGTAGGCTAATTTCTATGTACCAGTACAAGTAATTAAGGCCTAAGAAACAAGTACCACACGTCTTGGGGCCTCATGATACGGGCTTTGATGGATAGGTAGCCCAGAGTAAAGCCGAGCAATGTACAAAACGAACAAAGTCAAATTAAGGCTGCATGTTATTTTTTCTGCCTTTTCACACAGTGGTCCAAGCCCACACAAGGAATCTAAGAACTACTACTTATAATTAGGGACCGCAATTTTGTCATGCTCCACTTGATCCGCTCCTCCCCGTTTCGTCCCACGGGTTTTTCTTGCCCTGCAAAGATGGTGGGATGGGAATAGGGCAAGATTTTAGCCTTGCACCACGAGACAGGGATAAGTTTAGACTATTTACACCCAACCCGCTCCACATTAATAATGGCTAAATTGTAAATTTTTCATACCCTAAAACCTTACTATTTAAATAAACATATCATTAACTTATTTTATTCTACCCAACAAAGCTTTTTGTTTTTTTTTTTTTAAAATTTTTTTTTTAGCAAGGTTGGAAATAAGGTATCAATTTTAACATTTTCTTTTGTCTTTATCATAAACAAATTTATATACTATTGAATCATTGATTTTGTATTATGAGATTTTTGTTTTTGTTGTGATATTGTCTTGTTAAACACTTTAATAATATCATTCAATTTTTTCTAAAAATAAGTTTGATTTGATGGGATAAAGTTATTTGTAATTTCAAGTATATTTTTATTAACAAAACAGATTTTATTAAAAACAATTGTAATAGTTATGGGCAAATTAATAAGAAGTATAGTTTTACAGGGTGGGGCGGGGCTTTGCAGGGTCACAAGGGGTAGGGATGGGGCAAGAAAATTTTTCCCATCATGCGCGGCAGGATGGGGATGGGGTAAGACAAAATCATGCGGAACGAAGACAAAGACTCTATCCTTCGGACCTGCCCTACCCCATTGCCATCTCTACTTATAGAGCCGTTCTAGTGCCACAACAAAAGGCACAACTTGTACCATAACTCGCCCATGTGGCGAGTTGTGGTTGGTGGAGGGGTGAGCGAGTTGTGGCACAAGTTGTGCCTTTTGTTGTGGCACCAGACTTTTTCCTACTTATAATGTGTGTAGAATCGAAGATTACACACGCTCAAAAGAATAATCAGGTGTTTGAAGAACTCTACACACCCACTTTAACAATTAAAAAAGAAAAAAGAAAAAAGAAAAAAGAAATCACAACATTTCTACACACCATTTAGTTCATTGTTTTCACCAATAAAAAATTCAAACCTTCAATTTGCAAACTTTGTATGTTTTAATAATAATAAGTTTATTGACATGCAAAAATTTACGAGCTTTTTTATAAGTTGATGTGTTTTGCCACTATTGATTTATGTTGAAGTAAACTATTAATAGTAGGCAAACGTGAAGCGTTAGCGGTACGAATAAGAAACCTTAAAAAAATGTGAATTTGTGCATGTCTCTAGACCTGTACTATACATGTTCCAAATGTGCGAAGTTCCCCAATTTTGACTATCTAAATCATTTGAACAGTTTAATTAATCTAGTGACTTAAGAATGACGTGTTTACATGAGTGTGCCTAGGTAAGACTAACATTTTTTTGGGGGGGGGGGGGGGGTGGGAAAAAAAAGGAGCATTTTTGTACTCGAGTTGAACCCAATCCAATGAACATGCCAACTACCCAAAATTACCATAGTTGATAATGATATAATTTAATTTTACACAATATGCTTTCAAAATAACGCATTCCACCTAAGCAATCAATAATATACCATGAATTTTCATCAAACTAGTGAATAATAATAATAAAAAGTTTAAACTTTCAATTTGCAAATTTGTATGTTCCAATAAAAAAGTTTATAGACATGCAAAAATTTACGAGCTTTCTTATAAGTTGATGTGTTTTGCCACTATAGATTTACGTTGAAGTAGTATAAGTATTAATAATAGGCAAACGTGAAACGTTAGATACCTTAAAAAATTTAAAAATTGTGAATGAAAAATGTGAATTTGTGCGTGTCTCTACTCTCTAGACCTATACATGTTTCGAATATGCTGAGTTCTCCAATTTTGACTAACTAAATACTTGAACTCAATTTAATTAATCTAGTGACTAAAAATGAGGTTTTTAGTTTTTTATTTTGCTCTAAATAAAAAAGGAGGTTTTCGGTGTGAACACCTTGAAGTGATATAAAGACTCTTTTTACCAAACCACACCCTACAGTGGTTACATCTGTCTGCTTAAGAGAAACAAAGAAAGAATAACATTTTTTTGGAGCTAAATTGGAAACGATAACATTTAAATATGCAAGCCAATAATTTTTTGGTTTACTTATAGCAAAGTACCCAAAAGTAGCATCGTTAATGTAATTTAATTTTACACAATATGCTTTCACAATAACTCATTCCATCTAAACAATCAACAATATACCATAAATTTACATAAAAACTAGTAACTTATACAAAAAAAAATATAGGTCCACCGAGCAACTCATTTCAGCTCAGACTCGGATTTCATTCATCACGAGCGGCAGCAGAGGCATCATAAATAAACTCAACTCAATTGTCTTTTTTTTTTTTTTTTTTTCTCCTTTTGTTTTAATCACCCAAATTAACTAGCAAGAAGATAGAGTTGAATTTGATAAAGTAGTAGCTGAAGATGTTCTTGGCGAAGGTGATGACTGCTTCAATGTCACAGTTGGTAAAATGCTAGTTTTTCTCCTCTCTTGTTCTTTAATTAGATCTCCAGCAAACAATTCTAGCTTCTCTAAATTTGTGGTCTCAACCATCTTCTTCCCTTGAAATAAAACTGACTCCACATTTTTCTGTTCCAACATGTTTTCTGTCACGGCCAACATGTCCATGCTCTTGCTAGAAGGATTCATGCCCTTCTTCAAACCACCATGCTTTTTAGCTAGACTTTCATTTGCCTGAATGCGAACATAATTACTTGTCCTACACTCACCAAATGCCATTGAAACTGCTTGATCAACCTGTAGATTAAAATAAGAAAGATTCAATGATTAGCATACCCACCTAAAACAAATTAATCAATTGAAACTCACTTTAGTCTTCTTTTCTTTTTCTTTTTCAATGAATTTAAAAGTAAGAACCAAATAAGCTAAAAAAATACACAAAAAGGACAAGATAAGCCCACGTTCAGATTCCTCAGCCGACAAAATTGTTTAAAATAAACAAGAATAATACTTTTTTTGCTCAATAAAATAAAACAAATCTTAATTAATTAACTAAATAACCCTGTTAGGTGGCACTTTCATTACCATTACCATAACAATTAAGAGTGATGGAGTAATTGCTATGATTGAAAATGTAATATAATATTTATTTATTATATGATTGGAATCTAACTAATCAAATTGATCATCAAATTTGTAATTTTTTTATAGTAAAATTTGTGATAACTTACCATGTCGGAAGCTCCATCTCCGGCAATCCTAACAAGCTGAGTTCCATTGGGAATTGAATTTGCAACATCAAATTGAGACTCCCCATTTCCTAAAGACACCACAAGCAGATCCTCAACTCCATTGCACATAGGAAACTCCTGCTTGTTATGCAGCACGTGCGTGATAGCCGCAGCCGTCGGATTATTCATCGCCACCTCCCCATTCACGGCCAAGATCTTCGTCCTCCCGTCCACCGACTTCATCTCCACGGGCCCCACAGCCGACGTGGCAGCGCACACGTCCTTCATCTTGAAATCGTAGCCGTCGAATTCCACAGCATCCGCGCGGGAAAACACGAACGGCCCGTTGCTGGAGAGGTCGTAGCAGGGGATCAGAACCGTCTTCAGCGTGTCTTTCAGGGTGGTTGACTCCCCAAGAGTCTGGGCGAAGAGCTTCTCCAGCTTCGCCGGACGGCGGAGCAGTCGCCGGAGAGTGCTTTCCGGCGACACCCGGAAGAGCTTGCGGCGGTTCTGGATGAGGAAGCTGAGTGCTTGGTCGGCCGTGAAAGTGGGGTTGCCGTCTTTTCCTCGGGTGAAGAGAAGGGCGGCGAGGATTCCTCCGGCGCCGGCTCCGGCCACCACGTCGAAGAAGTGGGCAATGCGGGCGTTGGGGTTGCCGGACTTGCGGCGGAGAAATGACTCGAGACGGGCGAGGGCGGTGGCGGCGAGGATGCCGTCGGTGGCGCCGCCTCCGTCGATGGAGAGGACTCGGACTTTTCCGACAGAATTGTTATTGTTAATGTTATTGTTATTGCTGATGTTATTGTTGGTGGTTATGGGCTTCAATTTCAAGTTTTCTTGGAGGGGAGTGGTGGGAATGCTATCATAGCCGAAGAGGAACTTGGTTTCGAGGATAGAGAAGATTTCATAAGACAACTTGTCTACGTCAAAGGAAGAGTCTTCTTCTAAGTTGAGCATTGGGTTTGACGCTACTGTCACTGCAGCCGCCATTTTAATGTTGTTTTTCGAAAATCTTAATGTTTTTCTGTGTGTGAGAGAGAGAGAGTTATGACTTTACGAGCGTGTGAGAGTGAGAGTGAGAGAGAGAAATGAGAATTGGAATAGGATGATGAAAATGGGGAGGCACCGGATTGCTATATAGGTGCGGAGGTACATACGTGCGTACTGTCTCTGTCTTTGGTTGCTGTGTCATTCACTCATTTGTGTGTGTGATTTTATTTATTTAAAAATTTTAAAATAAATGTTTCTGTGATTTGTGAAAGTCGTGGAATGAGCATTTGGTAGGCGACTAATCGGCATCCGAGTAATTAACTAATATTGATTATCGTATGTTTATTTATTTATTCTTTATGTTTTTGTTGCATTTTGGAATGGAGGGAGCAAGAAATTTTGAAGTCCCAGTCGAAACACATCAGGTTCAGACCTTTTGTATTTCTTTTTCTTTTTTCTTCTTTGTAAACGCTTTAGTGTTCTTATACAAACCTTATTTTATGTTATGTTCTTGGGTAATTACTATTTGACCCTACAGTAAACGTGGTCTTCACAATAACAAATGCAATCCAATTAATACTATACTTTTTTTTTTGTTTTTTTGTTTTTTGTTTTTGGGTGTTATCACTGGATAAATCATTGACGACTAAGTGAGCAACACATGGTGGAACCTCCTTTAACTATATCCTGTCTTCAGTTGTGGTCTAAGCATTTTGCTGTATTATGAGCAGCTCTTTTAGCCTCACAACCGATTGCCGACCGAATAGGCTATGAATTTTATTAGGAGTGTTCACGGTTCAGCGTGGCCAATTTTAGGGAGATTTTTGAGTTGCATCACTAAGTTTTGTGTTTGCAAGATCAAAACAACTGTCACACCACCTAGATTGGCTTTCAAGCAATTTTTGTAGGTAACATAAGTTGAATTCTGAGACCCACAAGGCCACAACCACAATTTTTTTTGTTGTTGAAAATATCCTTATCTATCTATCTATCTATTCTATATATATATATATAACAAGATTCACTCTTTGATTTAGACTTTTCTAAAGGTCAAAAGTACTTCATCCAATATCCAATAAACTTCTCCTACAATATTTTAGGAATAGGGTCTATAATGTCACAATATTTATACTACTACTATTTATGGAGTTTCCTCTGTTTGGATTGAATTTTTTTTTTTTCAAAATATCCCTACAGCTTATGCTTAAGTAGGGGCAAAACTTGAGGCTAATACTATAAAAAAATATCTCTAACTTTCTCCTAAAACATTTCCTACAAAATAGGACCACTCTCCTACTAACCCACTTCTTCAAAACAACTATACGTTTACTGTATTTTTTTTTTTATTAAAAAAAATAGAAAAACAAGTTAAACAAAAAATAAAAAATCATCCTCATGTTTATCTTCCTATCAAATTATTAACTTTTATTAAAAAAAATAGAATAGCCTTTGAGCACGCATGTGCTCAAAGGTTAGTTCCTTATAAAATTTCATTTCTTAGACTAGACTTTTATATAATTCAAAAATATCCCTACACTCCTAAAACTTGGGACAAAATTTGGGACAACCCAGTAAACATACATGCCTACAAAATAGGACCACTCCCCCATTAATCCAGGTCTTCAAAACAACTCTACTTAAAAAAAAAAGAAAAAAAAAAAGCTTCCTATAAAAATTCTATCCAAAAAAAAAAAAAAAAAAAAAAAAAACCAACGTTAAGTAAAAAGCTTCCCAATCTAACTTAGAGTTGAAAAAAAAATCTTATCCTTATCCCATAATCTGGGACAAGCCTCTGAGCATGCACGTGAGCTCTTCAAATTTTTGATAAAAGTTAATAATTTGCATTCATTATAATTTAGAGCATTTATTATAATTAGGGATTACTATATTTTTTCAATCACAAAAAAAACCTAGGGGTGTGATGAAAAAATTATTTCACCACACATAATACTCATCACAACCCAAGGTTTTTTTTTTTTTTTTTTTTTTTTTTTTTTTTTGTGATTGAAAAATGTAGTAATCTCTAATTATAATAAATACTCTAAATTATAATGAATGCAAATTATTAACTTTTACCAAAAATTTGAAGAGCCTCTGAGCACGCGCGTGAGTGCGTGCTCAGAGGCTAGTTATTCTTTATCATTATGCTAAGGCACAAACTTTTCACATTAAAAAAAAGGACAATATTAAATTTCATATAATAGGATGTTTACAAAAAAAATGTTCATTAACAACTACTTGATAGATTGACTACCACTCCGCTCTCCTGAATCCAATGTGCTTGCCATGCAATCTAACAAAATTGTTGATAAATCACCCTAAAAAAATACAAAAAATAGAGAGTAAGGCTTAAATGTAAGAAAAACAACAAACAAAAATAATAGGAGGAAGACAAAGCACCACTTAAAACACATACACTAAAATAATTAATCAAACCCAATAACCATACAAAAAAACATAGACAAAAATATATATCATTCCCACTCTTTAAAAAAGAGTCATTAATTAGAGAAAATATTAAACAATTATCAAATTGACCAAATAAAAGAAAAGATTAAAAAAGAAAAGTGTGGTCCTATTTTGTAGGCAGTATTTTCGTGGGAGTTAAAAGATTTTTTTTTTCTTTCAAACTCTAAATTACATAAAAGAGTAAGGTTTTTTGTTTTTTTTGGTTTTTTTTTCTTTCTAAACTCTAAGTTAGCGTTCAACTAAATATTTTGTTGAAAAAAAAATCAAAAAGTAATTTGAGTTCAAATAGAACTCATATTTTTTCTTTGAAATATTCACGTTTAGAAATATGAGTTCAAATAGAAAATTCACTTTTAGAAATATAAGAAAATTCACGTTTAAAAATATGAATTCATATTTAAAAATTTTAGTCCAAATAGATATCAAATAGAACTCATATTTTTATATTCACGCTTTCAATATGAGTTCTGTGGGGCCAGAATAAGTCAGCAACCCCGGCCCACTCCAAACCAGGCCCAGAGGCCCACGCCGAGGACGCCTCCAAGGTCCGAGGTCCGAGGACTAAAGTTTAGAGCCCAGGGCCCAAGGAGAATTGTCGAGGATGGTTACATCCTCGAGAGACCGAGGTCAAAAAGTGGGCTAACAGCATACCTTTAAGGGGAGTCTCCCTAAGCATCGAAGGAGCAAATAGCAAGAACCAAGCACCGGACATTGAAGCATGGTGGAGGAGCAAGTCCCAGGTGAACTGTCACCTCCACATTAAATGCCCTCAACTAACGCCCTGGCCGCATTAATGAGGATAGGACCTCTGAACAGTGCCGTCTTGGGCGCTGCAACCCACAGGAGGGATGGGAATGCGGCTGATGGGACAGGCTCTCAAGTGGAAGCTGGGTTGATCAACAAATGTAGGGCTAGGATCAACTGAGAGAGAAGTATATAATGTAAAAAGTCCCTCTTGAGAAGGGGACGGACAGAAAACCAAAGAAAAAGATAATACTGTAGCAGTGTATTCTTTCTCAACTATTGTAACCTTTCTTGAAAGAAATAAGAACAACTTCAACCTCTGTCAAACCCGTTCGAGGAGTCCTAATGTGCATTCCGACCCATGTTTAACCTATCACAATCCACGAACAACCATGCATGGCCGTTGCATTCTTTACTAGGGCCTAGCTCTTGAGCCCATACTCTATAAATTTTATTGGAGGGTTAGCTGGGCTTGGGTCCACTCTCTCAATCCTTAGAGAGCGCTCGAAATCGGTCCCTACAATTGGCGCCGTCTGTGGGAAGAGCTTGTGCGTTAGTAAGGACAACAGTCAAACATGGTAGGATCAGGCCCTCACCAAAGAACTCCCAATCGACCTGAACCGGCGAAGTCACGGCCTCAGGGTCACTATGGCGACCCCGGGGGCGGTCAGAACGACAACAGACGATTTCGAGAAGGAAGCGTGCGTACTTCAACGGCGAGCGAAAGCTAGGGGGACGGGCACATTCCCCAGAAGCGCGACGATGGCCAGGCCACGCGATCGGAAGAGGCCCATAGCCACGCCTCCCGGAGAAAGGATGATAAGGTGGCCATGCAGCGCGAGATAGACAATCTGAAGAGGAAGCTACGCTGTGCGCAGCGGAGACAGTCCGAGCTCAGCCCTGACCTGCCCTCCGACGACGAGAGTGATGATGAATACAGGCAAAGGTCAAGAACGCCCCCCAGCGAGACTTTCTCCCACGAGGAGGAGCGCTACCAGAGGCGTAGGCGTGCCAACCCAACCCCTAGGGGCTTAGGAGGCGACGCCATGAGCAAGGCGCTGGATCAGCTCTCCAGGTCGCCCTTCACGCGTCGTATAGAGGAGGCAGAGCTTCCTCGGCGGTTCCAGCAGCCAACCTTCATTGCTTATAATGGTAAGACGGATCCCGTGGAGCACGTGAGCCAGTTCAACCAGAGGATGGCTGTCCACTCCAAGAACGAGGCGCTGATGTGCAAAGTCTTCCCATCCAGCTTGGGACCTGTAGCGATGAGGTGGTTCAACGGTTTAAGGACGAATTCCATTGACTCGTACAGACAGCTGACCCAGGCCTTTGGTTCCCGCTTTGTCATGAACAGCAGGCCTCCTCGGCCCATGAGTGCATTGCTATCCCCATCTATGCGTGACGGGGAGACCCTCAAGGCTTATTAAGACAAGTACTGGGAGATCTACAACGAGCTGGACGGCAAGTATGACGCCGTCGCCATCAGTACATTCCAGAATGGGCTATCAATGGGGCACGGCCTGAGGAAGTCCCTGACCGGAAAGCCCGTCACCAGCGTGCGGCAGCTGATGGATCGGATCGACAAGTACAAGTGGGTGGAGGAAGATATGCTGCAAGGCAAAGGCAAGGAGAAGGTTATCCCTCAGGAGATGAGGGATTTCAGGTCGGACAGGTACAACAACGCCTATCCGAGGAGGGATTTCGGTGGGCAATCCGGGGCGACCAATGCCCAGACTGTCGGCGCAGTATTCCGAGAACCCGTGCACAAGGTTCTGGAAATGATAAAGAACGAGCCATACTTCAGATGGCCGGCTAAGATGATGGGGGAGCCTGGTAGGCGCAACCAGGATCGTTACTGCCAATACCACCAGGACCACGGACATGCCACGGAGGATTGCAGGAACCTCTGGGACCACCTGGACCAACTAGTCCAGGATGGAAGGCTGAAGCACCTTCTGCACCATTCCAGCGACCAGCGGGGCCGAGCCTACCAAGAGTCTCAGAGGGACGCCGCCATGGGGCAGCCCGCCGGGACGATCAATATAATCCTGGCCGCGCCAGGAAGAACAGGCACACCCCCTTTGCGAGTGTTGTCTGTGGCCCAACTGCCCGCCGAGGACCCTCGGACGGGGCCAAAGAGGTCCAGGAGGAATCCTCCCCCAGCTCTGAGTTTCTCGGAGGAGGACAAGATTGGGACCATCCAACCACACGAGGACGGCCTAATCGTCACCCTCAGAATAGGGGGCTATGACGTGAAAAGGGTGATGGTGGACGGTGGCAGCGCAGCCGAGGTCATGTGTCCAGACCTCTACAAGGGGCTGGGGCTAAAACTGGAAGACCTCACACCTTATAGCTCCCCCCTAATGAGCTTCGACGGGAAGCTCGTCATCCCAAAGGGCATGATCAGGCTGCCCGTACAGACAGGCCTAGTGGTGGTGGAGGCGAATTTTATCGTGGTGGACACATACTCCCCCTACACGGCCATAGTAGGAAGGCCATGGCTACACGTCTTGGATGGCGTAGCCTCCACCTTGCACCAGAAGGTGAAATTCCCATCAGGGGACCAGGTCCTGGAGATCCGAGGTTGCCAATCCACGGCTAGACAGTGCACGGTGGCTGCCATATCCTATCGGCTTGATGCATAGTCCTCGGCCCCAGCCGAGGAAAATTCATAGCAATCAAAGACCCAGGTGGCGCCTCCGGATGCACCTGCCGAGGATGCTAAATGCGAAAACCTGGAGAAGGTGATAATTGGCGATGATCCGGAGAAGTTCTTCCAGGTCGGAACCCAGCTGCCTCCACAGGAGAAGGAGGAGTTACTTGAGTTCCTCAAGAGGAACCTTGACGTGTTCGCATGGGACCCCTGCGATGCCCCTGGGATTGATCCATCTTTCATCTATCACCACCTTAACGTCAACCCATCTGCGATCCCCAAGCAGTAGCCACCCCGGCGCCCGTCGAAGGAGCACGCTGATGTGATCAGGGAAGAGGTCGATAAGCTTAAACGCGCGGGGGCTATCAAAGAGGTCTTTTACCCCAAATGGTTGGCCAACACTGTGGTGGTCAAGAAGAAAAGTGGGAAGTGGAGGGTTTGTGTAGACTTCACAGACCTGAACAAAGCATGCCCAAAAGACCCTTTCCCAATGCCACGAATAGACCAACTAGTAGATGCGACGGCAGGCCATCCTCGGATGAGCTTCCTGGATGCCTTTCAGGGTTATCACCAAATCCCACTAGCCTTGGAGGACCAAGAGAAGACAGCATTTGTGACACCCATTGGGAACTACCACTACAAGGTTATGCCATTTGGTCTGAAAAACGCCGGATCCACCTACCAGAGGATGATGACAAGAATGTTTGAGCCGATGTTGGGTAAGAGCATCGAGGTCTATGTTGACGATATGGTGGTGAAGAGCAAGCTGGTGTCCGAGCACTTGGAGGACCTCGGCCGCATATTTGGCGTCCTGAGAGAGCATAAGCTCCGCCTTAATGCCTCAAAATGCTCGTTCGGCGTAAGCTCTGGCAAGTTCTTGGGGTACATGATCACCCACCGTGGGATCGAAGTCAACCCTGACCAAATCAAGGCCATTCACAATTTGAAGCCTCCGCAGAACCCTAAGGAGATCCAAAAGCTTACTGGGATGATCGCGACGCTGAACCGATTCGTTTCCAGGTCGGCCGACAGATGCAGGCCCTTTTATCTCCTGATCAACCAATGGAAAGGATTTAAGTGGTCCGAGGATTGTGCCATAGCTTTCCAGCAACTCAAGGAGTATCTATCCCGGCCGCCTATCATGTCCAATCCTAAGCCCGACGAGGTCCTATACGCCTACCTGGCAGTGGCACCCCACGCAGTGAGCTTAGTGCTGATACGGGAAGACAATGGCGTTCAAAAGCCAGTTTACTACGTTAACAAGTCGCTGCACGAAGCAGAGGCCAGATACCTACCCCTGGAGAAAGCCATACTGGCGGTGGTCCACGCCACGAGAAAGCTCCCCCATTACTTCCAAGCTCACACGGTGGTTGTCCTAACCCAATTGCCCTTGAAGGCTGTACTCCGGGCCGCTGATTACACAGGTAGAGTCGCGAAGTGGAACATAATTCTGGGGCTTTTGACGTCAAGTACATGCCACGGACTTCCGTAAAAGGCCAGGTTCTGGCAGATTTGACGGCCGAGTTCGCCGAACCAGTCGTAGAAGTGACAGCCGAGGATAAGAGCCGTGATGAGAAATCAGTTGGGGCAAAATCCGCAGACCTGAGCACCTTCTGCAAGTCCTCCCTATTGATCAAGCTGAAGTGGCGCGCAAAAGAGTGCGGATCTGCAAAGAGAAAACACATCCATGGTTAGAAACCAAACAGTACAAAAAGAAATAATGCAGAAAAGAAGTCAGAATCTTTGAATCCCCTCATATTCCCATTGCCCCACCTGGTGTCCCCTCTGTCGTCGGGCAGTGAAGGCCATCGTGCCACGCTCCAGACACGATGAGGAAATCCTCGTTCATCCCCTTGTTGGATTCGGGGAGGCACTGGATAAGACGGACCTTGTCATCCCTCGTCCTCATGTAGTAGGACTTGTTCTTCAGATGTTGAAGACTGTAGTAGTAATTCACATCGTGATGGGTCAGCCTTAGACCCATCTTCTCATTAAGGGCATCCATACTGCCCAGAATTCTGAACATGTTGGAGGCGCATTGGGTGGGGGTTAACCGAAAGTATGTAAGGTAACCCCTCATCACCGGCCTCATGGGGATCCTTATCCCCCCTTCAAGGAAGGCGATGATGGGAATCACCACCTCGCCCACCTGCTTCCGGAGGTGCCACTCCCCCTCCTCACAATACCTTAAGCCCACGTTGGCCGGTATCTTGTAATCGGCGATGAATTTCTCCATCGCCTCCTCAGAGCCAACATACTTCTTAAGTCTACCCACCCCAAATGACGCCTAAGAGAACTAAAAGAGGAGCGAATGAAAGAGAAGGACGAATGGAGAGGAAAAAAGCTTAGAGAGGGATAGAGCGACTTACAGAAACGAGGAGGAGCTCCTCGGACTGGCTTTTTATGCTGGAGATGGAGGTGGAGATTTGGCTGGACTCTGAATGGAGGCGCAAGAGCTCTTGATTGTAAATGAAGAAGGAAGGAGCGGTTCAAATGGGTATTTATACCCTAGATGGAAGAGCCGCGCGAGTTTTCCCGCCCATAAATGCTAGACGCATCCCCACCGTTAGATTGTCATCTGCCCGTTAAACGTAGGGAGCATAAAGCCACCCGAATTTAATGCAGGACACGTTACGCGCACCGAAGCGCCAGTAACGCACCTTGGGCAGGTGAAAAGGCTCCAATGCTGACGAAGGACAAGACTCGATTGGACACGAAGCAGGTCCGAGGATATCAAAATCCTCCTTTCCGCCCGAGGATGCGGACAACAAGATTTTGAGGGGCTATTGTGGGGCCAGAATAAGTCAGCAACCCTGGCCCACTCCAAACCAGGCCCAGAGGCCCACGCCGAGGATGCCTCCAAGGTCCGAGGTCCGAGGACTAAAGTTTAGAGCCCAGGGCCCAAGGAGAATTGCCGAGGATGGTTACATCCTCGGGAGACCGAGGTCAGAAAGTGGGCTAACAGCATACCTTTAAGGGGAGTCTTCCTAAGCATCTAAGGAGCAAATAGCAAGAACCAAGCACCGGACATTGAAGCATGGTGGAGGAGCAAGTCCCAGGTGAACTGTCACCTCCACATTAAATGCCCTCAACTAACGCCCTGGCCGCATTAATGAGGATAGGACCTCTGAACAGTGCCGTCTTGGGCGCTGCAACCCACAGGAGGGATGGGAATGCGGCTGATGGGACAGGCTCTCAAGTGGAAGCTGGGTTGATCAACAAATGTAGGGCTAGGATCAACTGAGAGAGAAGTATATAATGTAAAAAGTCCCTCTTGAGAAGGGGACGGACGGAAAACCAAAGAAAAAGATAATACTGTAGCAGTGTATTCTCTCTCAACCATTGTAACCTTTCTTGAAAGAAATAAGAACAACTTCAACCTCTGTCAAACCCGTCCGAGGAGTCCTAATGTGCATTCCGACCCATGTTTAACCTATCACAATCCACGAACAACCATGCATGGCCGTTGCATTCTTTACTAGGGCCTAGCTCTTGAGCCCATACTCTATAAATTTTATTGGAGGGTTAGCTGGGCTTGGGTCCACTCTCTCAATCCTTAGAGAGCGCTCGAAACCGGTCCCTACAAGTTCTAATATAAGTTCAAAACATTTTCATGCTAATATGAGGTATATGACTTCAAAAGGTGAATATAAGTTGTTATATTTGAACAAACCAATAGGAATATAAAAAAATGTGACGTGAAAGTTTTTTTTTTTTTTTTAAGATAAGATAATCATATGGAAAGGATAATAATAACAAAGTAAGGAAACCAAATATAGGAAAGCAAATACTAAATGACAACTCATAAAAGCAAACATAATAGAGAGAATTTCAATACGCATGGGGCGTTCTAAATAGAGGTCATAAAAGATACTTACATTTTTGTTGCTGACTACACTTCAAGTCCAAAGTCCAAATAGTTCTTTGGAAATGGAGGACAGAACACACGAAAATCTTGAAGATCAACACCCTAGTGCATGTTCCTTGAAGATAAACACCCCAGTGCATGTTCCTTGAAGTTTAAATACCAAAATCTTAAAGATAGGCACCCCAGTGCTCGTTCCTTGAAGAAATATGTGAAAGAAATTAATGGTGAGGTTGAAATATAAGGGATATTTTACACAAATATTTGATTTGTTTCTAGAAAACAAGAAGTTGTTCATGAATTAGAAAATCAAAATAGAAAAAATGAAGATAATGGTGAAAAGAAGATTAATAGAATTGAGAAAATTGAAGAACTGAAGAAGAAGCGATTTGAGTTTGAAAATAAATGTGAGGGTATCAGGAGTGTGGTCCTATTTTGTAGATAGTGTTTTACGTGTGAGTTTTCATTTAGAAAAATGATCCAACCAAATTGTGGTGATACAGTTAGCAATTTGAAAACCAACAGGAGAGTAGTAGTGTCTAAATTTAAGGGATATGGATGAAAAGTTATAATGATAGTTTTATTGTATAAAAAATAAAGAAGAACTTTTATAATTAAAAAATAATATGATTGTTATAAAAAATAATAAATAAAGAAGAATTGATTTGAAAAAAAAAAAAAAAAAAAACGTGAAGGGAGTGATCAGTAAGGGAAACGTGAATTCAAAAGAGAGAGAGAGAGAAAAAAAAAGAAAGAATAAAAGAGTGAAAAAAATAATAATATAACCAACTTAGGGGAAGTTAGATATGGGTTTAAAAAAAATGAAATAGATTACGAAAAAAAGAAAAAGAAAATTAAAGGATAAACCTTAATAACGGGGTAGATAACTTTTTTTTGATACAAACGTGGGTTTTTTTTTTTTGTTTTTAATTTTTAAAAAGAAGTTAAGAAAATAGTTTAAATAAATTGTAATATATATCTGTAGGGACCGGGTTTGAGCACTTCTGGGTATTGAGAGAGTGGACCCAAGCCCAGCTAGTCCTGCAATGAATTTATAGAGATCAGGTTCAAGAACTAGGCCCTATTGAGGGATGCAACGGCCATGCAAGGTTGCTCGTGGATTTAAGTAACCTAAACGTGAATTGGGATGCGCAATAATGCTCCTCGGACTTGCTCTCCGGAGCTTGGAGTTCTTATTATTTCTTTGAAGACTGATTACAAGGTTTTCTGAGAGAATACAGGTTGCTACAATACTCCTTAGTTCAGATTTCCCCTTTTTCCTTTCAGGAGGGGTTCCTTACATTATATACCCCTCTCCCAATTGATCCTAGCCCTACATTTGTTGAGCAACCAGGCCACTACTTGAGTGCCTGTCCCATCAGCCGCCTTCCCATTCTTCCTGTGGGTTGCGGCAACCTAGACATCACTGTTCTGGAGTCCTCTCCTCATTAATGCGATCTGGACGTTAGTTGTGGGCATTTAATGTGGAGGTGACAGTTCATCCTGGACTTGCTCCTCCACCATGTTTCCATTGCTGGCGCGTGGTACTTGCTCTTTGCTCTTTGGATATTCAGGAAGACTCCCCTTGATGGTGTGTTGCCTGTTCACTTTATGGTCTCGGATGTCCGAGGACAGCATCGTCCTTGGCGTTGTTTATTGGGCACTTGGGCTTCTTACTTTCATCCTCGGACACTAGATATATCCTCGACGTGGGCCTTCGGGCTTGGTTCGAAGTGGGCCGGGGCTGCCTGACTCTTTGGCCCCAATATAGCCCCTCAAAATCTTGCTGTCCGCATCCTCGAGCGGAGAGGAGGATTTTGACGTCCTCGGACCTGTTCCATGTCTAGTCAGGTCTTGTCCCCCATCAGTGCTGGGGTCTTTTCATCTACCCAAGGCGCGTTACTGGCGCTTCGGTGCGCGTAACGTGTCCTTCATTAAATTCAGACGGCTCTGTGCTCCCCACGTCCAATGAGGTGATGGTAATCTAACGGTGGGGGTTAGCCTCACATTTATGGGCGGGAAAACCCGCACGGTTCCTCGATTTGGGAGTATAAATGCCCGCTCAAACTGCTTTTTTCCCATTTTCATTCGCAATCGAGAGCTCTTGCGCGTATATCCTGAGTCCAGCCAAATCTTCACCTACATCTCCAGCACAAAAAAGCCTGTCCGAGGAGCTTCTCCTCATTTCTGTAAGTCACTCTATCCCTCTCCGAGCTTTCTTCTTTCCTACTCCTCCTTCTCTTTCATTTGCTCTTTCTAAGTTCTCTTAGGCGTCGTTTGGGATGGGTAGATTTAAGAAGTATGTCTACACTGAGGAGGCGATGGAGAAATTCATCGCCGACTACAAGATACCTAACAACGTGGGCTTGAGGTATTGTGAGGAAGGGGAATGGCTCCTTCGGAGGAAGAAGGGCGAGGTGGTGATTCCCATCGTCGCCTTCCTCGAAGGTGGCATGAGAATCCCCATGGGGCCGGTGATGAGGGGATACCTTACGTACTTCCGGCTAGCCCCCACCCAGTGCGCCATCAACGTTTTTAGGATTCTGGGTTGTGTGGACGCCCTGAATGAGAAGATGGGGCTAAGGTTGACCCATCACGACGTAAACTGATGTTACAACCTTCAGCACCTTAAGGGCAAGTCGTACTACATGAAGACGAGGGATGACAGGGTCCGGCTTATCTAGTGCCTCCCTGAGTCCAGCAAGGGGCTAAACAAAGATTTTCTCATCGTGTCCGGAGAATGGCACGATGGCCTTCACTGCCCAACGACAGAGGGGACACCAGGTGGGGCAGTGGGAGTAGGAGGGGATTCGAGTCCTCTTTTCTTTTCTTTTTTCTTTTTTTTAACTGTTGGTGCGATTTGCTCCGTTTGGTAACTAACATGAATGTGTCTTCTTTCTGCAGACCCGCACGCCTTTACGCGCCACTTCAGCCTGGTCAACAGGGAGGATTTGCAGAAAGTGCTAAGGGTGGCGGTTTTCGAGAACGAAGCCGACCATCAAGTTAGAGCCGCTCACAAAATCTTGGGGTACACCCCGGTCCAAAAATCGTTTGCGGCTCCGAAGCACGTGATCAGAGCAAAAGACCCTCGGCTGCGGAAAATAACTGTGACCGAGGATGGGTTCCTGTTCCCTGAGGAGCTCTCCACCCCAGAAGGCGTTACATCGGCAGGCCCCTCTTCCTCCCACAGATCCGCAGAGGCCGCAGAAGAAAACCTAGAGAGGGAAGAGGAAGTTGCTGATTTTGGCCCTGCCGAGGACGAGTTTGACGTGTTTGAACAAGTCCACCAGTTCGAGGACCCTCATGGGGACTTGGGTGACCCTCGCCTGACCGAAGCGGACTTCCTAACGTCAGAATCCTCTCCTCGGCTTGAGATGGGTTACAAGAAGAAATCCCAATCCAATCTGTACGACCTAATTGAAGGCCAACTGGGGAAGTCCAAGCCAAAGCTTCCTCCTCCTCCTCCTAAGACTCATCCTGCCCAGACCAGGTCAGCCTCCACCCAATCTAGGCTTCCTCCTCCTCCACCTCAGACGAGTCTGCCGTCCAGGCACGAGCCCACTGATCCTAAGCAGAAAAAGGATAAGGGCAAAAGGCCTATTGAGGACAAGTCTGGGTCCACGCAAGAGGGGAATGACACTCGGCGGCCCTCGAAACAGCTGAAGATAGGCTCCCAATGCCAAGATAAACAGGTCGATGCCCAGCCCGAGGTTCAGGCCTGGCTTCTCGCCCCAATGCTCCATGGGGGACCTCTGAGGGATGACTCTTCCTTTAGGGATTTTAGAGAGGGCGAAGGTGCGTATGTGGTCGACGCACTGGAGAGGTGCCTGTTACTTCCTGCGGACATGGTGGAGCTGGAGACTATGAGGAGTAGGGAGGTCTTCCTCAGCCTCAAGCGATATCTGGGAATGGTAAGACCCTCAACACTTGTGATTTTTTCTGGCTTCAGTTTTTCTTCCTTTTTTCTGAGCTCGGCTTATTATGCATCCGTTTTGATCGGCAGGCTGTCCAAGCCACCTTTAGGTTGAAGGGAGCGGCCAATGACCAAGGAAAGGCCCTGGATGCAGAGCGCGAGAGACGCTTAGAGGCCACTCGGACCCTCAAGAACTCCGAGGCTGACCTTGCCACGGCCCGGGAGGAGCTAAAGGCGATGACCAGGGCTCGGGACAGCGCAGTGTCAGGCTAGATGGTGCCCAGAAGTAGGCCTAAGAGCAGATGAGGCGTCTGGGTGAGGCAGAGGAGCAGCTGAAGATCGCAAAGGAGCTGATTGCTGATCTGACGCAGAAGGTGGCTGCTGCCGAGGAGGCCAAAAAAGTGGCTGAATGGGCCAAAGATGAAGCTGTGAGGGCCAAGGCTGAGGCAGACTATGGTAGGGAGGAGGCTCAGGCTTCTAAGGAGGAAGCTGAGGAGGCAGCTTATGCTGCGGGGGTGGCCGAGACGGAAGTTGCCTTCAAGGCTCAAGTCCCTGGGGTATGCAGGCACTACTGCTCCCAGGTTTGGAAGGAGGCTCTCAAACAAGCCAGGGTCGAGGCCTCGTTCGATCTGTGGAAGGAGGAGAGTGTGTACTACCCCCCTACCATCCGCGAGGCTGCTTCAGACGGCTCTGAGGCCGAGGTGGCTGCTGAGGAAACTGCTGCTACTCTGGGTGAGGGAGCCTCGGTCGTTGGACTTACTGGTGAGCCTGTTCAAGGGAGTGATCCTCCCGGGGCGGTTGAATCAGGTAAAGGACCCAAGGAGGAAGCGCCCCAAGAGGTTGCGAAGCCCTCCTCTGAAGCCCAGGTTTCTTCCGCTGAGGTGACAGCTATCCTTGCTGTGCCTCTACAGGCTATCCCTCTTAACCAGAGCTAAAAGGACCCTGAGGCTGCCATGGACCAGCCACCTACTGGGGGGGGGGGGGGGGGAATTAGGTGGAAGGAGTAGGCCCTTTGGCGCCTCTGTCTGCCTTGTTTTGCCGTTTCTTTTGTTTTTGCATCTTTTTTTTTTTTTTTTTTTACATTGTAATGTGACTCCTATCATGTAACTTCTATGGACTTAATGTAATGCGAGCCTTATTTCTCTTTTTATTTGTTCTGGCTACTTATCCATTTACGCGTTATCCATTCTCTCCCCTTTTTTTTTTTTTTACTTGTATAATTTTAATCATCAATTGTGTCTCGGCCAATCACGGCAGTGATTGCAATAACGTGAAGGCGTGTATGCATAGGCAGACCTTTTATGTCCCAAGGACTAGGTAGGGCTCTGGTTCTTCCCAACATTCTAACACTTAGAATCTTTTGAAGTAGTTAGTTTTTCCATAGGCTTGAGTCCGAGGACCATGCAATGCCTTGGTTCTGTCTAACACTTAGAATCTTTTTGAAGTAGTTAGTTTCCCCATAGGCTTGAGTCCGAGGACCATGCAAGGCCTTGGTTCTGTCTAACACTTAGAATCTTTTTGAAGTAGTTAGTTTCCTCATAGGCTTGAGTCCGAGGACCATGCAATGCCTTGGTTCTGTCTAACACTTACTCTTTTTGAAGTAGTTAGTTTCCCCATAGGCTTGAGTCTGAGGACCATGCAATGCCTTGGTTCTGTCTAACACTTAGAATCTTTTGGAAGTAGTTAGTTTCCTTATAGGCTTGAGTTCGAGGACCATGCAAGGCCTTGGTTCTGTCTAACACTTAGAATCTTTTTGAAGTAGTTAGTTTCCTCATAGGCTTGAGTCTGAGGACCATGCAATGCCTTGGTTCTGTCTAACACTTACTCTTTTTGAAGTGGTTAGTTTCCCCATAGGCTTGAGTCCGAGGACCATGCAATGCCTTGGTTCTGTCTAACATTTACTCTTTTTGAAGTAGTTAGTTTCCCCATAGGCTTGAGTCCGAGGACCATGCAATGCCTTGGTTCTGTCTAACATTTACTCTTTTTGAAGTAGTTAGTTTCCCCATAGGCTTGAGTCCGAGGACCATGCAAGGCCTTGGTTCTGTCTAACACTTAGACTCTTTTTGAAGTAGTTAGTTTCCCCATAGGCTTGAGTCCGAGGACCATGCAAGGCCTTGGTTCTGTCTAACACTTGGAATCTTTTGGAAGTAGTTAGTTTCCCTATAGGCTTGAGTCCGAGGACCATGCAATGCCTTGGTTCTGTCTAACACTTACTCTTTTTGAAGTAGTTAGTTTCCCCATAGGCTTGAGTCCGAGGACCATGCAATGCCTTGGTTCTGTCTAACACTTACTCTTTTTGAAGTAGTTAGTTTCCCCATAGGCTTGAGTCCGAGGACCATGCAATACCTTGGTTCTGTCTAACACTTAGAATCTTTTTGAAGTAGTTAGTTTCACCATAGGCTTGAGTCCGAGGACCATGCAAGGCCTTGTTTCTGTCTAACACTTGGAATCTTTTGGAAGTAGTTAGTTTCCCCATAGGCTTGAGTCCGAGGACCATGCAATGCCTTGGTTCTGTCTAACAGTTAGACTCTTTTTGAAGTAGTTAGTTTCCCCATAGGCTTGAGTCCGAAGACCATGCAAGGCCTTGGTTCTGTCTAACACTTGGAATCTTTTGGAAGTAGTTAGTTTCCCCATAGGCTTGAGTCCGAGGACCATGCAATGCCTTGGTTCTGTCTAACACTTAGACTCTTTTTGAAGTAGTTAGTTTCCCTATAGGCTTGAGTCCGAGGACCATGCAATGCCTTGGTTCTGTCTAACACTTAGACTCTTTTTGAAGTAGTTAGTTTCCCCATAGGCTTGAGTCCGAGGACCATGCAAGGCCTTGGTTCTGTCTAACACTTGGAATCTTTTGGAAGTAGTTAGTTTCCCCATAGGCTTGAGTCCGAGGACCATGCAATGCCTTGGTTCTGTCTAACACTTACTCTTTTTGAAGTAGTTAGTTTCCCCGTAGGCTTGAGTCCGAGGACCATGCAATGCCTTGGTTCTGTCTAACAGTTAGAATCTTTTTGAAGTAGTTAGTTTCCCCATAGGCTTGAGTCCGAGGACCATGCAAGGCCTTGGTTCTGTCTAACACTTGGAATCTTTTGGAAGTAGTTAGTTTCCCCATAGGCTTGAGTCCGAGTACCATGCATTGCCTTGGTTCTGTCTAACACTTAGACTCTTTTTGAAGTAGTTAGTTTCCCCATAGGCTTGAGTCCGAGGACCATGCAATGCCTTGGTTCTGTCTAACATTTAGACTCTTTTTGAAGTAGTTAGTTTCCCCATAGGCTTGAGTCCGAGGACCATGCAAGGCCTTGGTTCTGTCTGACACTTAGACTGGTCGTCAAAACGCGAGATACATAATCATGATAGGCTAAAAATCTGAATCCAAAGAGACTTCTTCATTAATAATAATACATTTTCAGGTTATTTACATTCCATGGACGAGGTACAGGTTTTTCATCTAGGTCTTCTAAGTAGTATGCACCTATCCCCGCTACTGAGGTAATTCGGTAGGGCCCCTCCTAGTTGGGTCCCAGCTTTCCTCAAGAAGGGTTCTTGGCAGCCCCTACGACTTTCCTCAGCACCAAGTCCCCTGGTGCTAGTGGTCTGAGCTTCACATTGGTGTCATATCCCTGCTTGAGCTTTTGTTGGTAATAGGCCAGCTGGATCATTGTTCGTTCCCTTCGTTCGTTAACCAGGTCCAGGCTCCTCCCCAGCAGTTCATCATTGCTGCCTGGAGTGAAAGAGCTCGTCCTTAGCGTTGGGAAGTTTGTTTCCAGGGGGATCACCGCCTCGGCGCCATAAGTCATGGCAAAAGGTGTTTCCCCCGTTGACCGCCGGGGCATAGTCCGGTACGTCCAGAGAACGTGGGGCAACTCTTCTACCCATCTCCCCTTGGCGTTGTCCAGTCTCTTCTTAAGCCCATTGACGATGACCTTGTTGACAGCTTCGGCCTGTCCATTTCCCTGAGGGTAGGCGGGCGTTGAGTATCTGTTTGTTATCCCAAGGTCACAACAGTACCTCCTGAAGGCCTTGCTATCGAATTGGAGCCCGTTATCCGAGATGAGGGTATGCGAGACCCCGAATCGCGTGACAATGTTCCCCCAAAGGAATTTCTTTGCGTCCACGTCCCTGATGTTGGCTAGTGGCTCGGCCTCGACCCACTTGGTGAAGTAGTTCGTGGCCACTAACAGATACCTCTTATTCCCTGGTGCTTTGGGGAAAGGTCCTACAATGTCCAAGCCCCATTGGGCGAACGACCAGGGACTGGACAAAGGATTGAGCACCCCTCCTGGCTGATGAATATTTGGGGCGAACCTTTGGCATTGGTCACACTTCTTGACATACTCCAGGGCCTCCTGCTGCATTCCCGGCCACCAGTATCCTTATGTGACGGCTCGGTGAGACAGGGATCTCCTTCCTGTATGGCTCCCACAGATTCCCTCATACAGCTCTTCGAGCAATAATTCTGCTGCTTCGGGGTAGACGCACAGCAGGTATGGCCCAGCGTAGGAGCGCCTGTATAGTTTGTTATCCTCGGACAACCAGAACTGAGGAGCTTTTCTTCGTACTTTCTCAGCTTCTGACTTATCTTCGGGCAGGATATCATCTTTGAGGAATCCTACTATTGGGTCCATCCAGCTGGGTCCCACCCTAACCTGAAGGATGGGGATCGCTCCCTTTGCCACCTCACTCGCTCTCTCCAGATGCTCCACAAGTATGATCCGAGGTAGACCGCCTGTCGAGGAAGTTGCGAGTGTGGCTAATGAATCGGCATGGCTGTTCCCACTCCTGGGAATATGAGACAAGCTGAAGGGGCCGAACTCCGACTGCAAGCGCTTGACCTGGCTCAGGTACTCTTGCATTCTCGAATCTCTGGCCTCCATCTCTCCCTTTACCTGCCCTACCACCAATCTCGAGTCTGAGAACATCTCCACTGACTTTCCTCCCATCTTCTGTACCATGACCATCTCTTGCAGTAATGCCTCATACTCAGCCTCATTGTTTGTGGCCGAGAATCCTAGCCTCAGGGACTTCTCTATGACATGATCTTCAGGGGATATTAAGACTAGCCCCACTCCGGATCCCCTTTGGTTTGCCGCGTCATCAACATATACTTCCAACATGGTGACCCCGGGATGGAGACTGCCCCTACTGATTTCTCATCAAAGTTCCTTTCCTCGGCTGCCACTTCTATAGTTGGTTCAGCGAACTTGGCCGTCAAATCTGCCAGAACTTGGCCCTTTATGGAGGTCCGAGGCATGTATTTGACGTCGAAGGCCCCCAGAATTGTGTTCCACTTCGCGATTCTTCCTGTGTAGTCAGCGGTCCGAAGTACAGACTTCAAGGGCAGTCGGGTTAGGACAACCACTGTGTGAGCTTGGAAGTAATGGGGGAGCTTTCACGTGGCGTGGACCACAGCTAGTATGGCTTTCTCTAAGGGTAGGTACTTGACCTCCACCTCATGCAGCGACTTGCTAACGTAATAAACTGGTTTTTGGACGCCATTGTCGTCCCGTATTAGTACCAGGCTCACAGCGTGGAGTGCTACAGCAAGGTATGCGTATAGGACCTCGTCGGCCTCAGGATTGGACATGATAGACGGCCGGGATAGATACTCCTTGAGCTGCTGAAAGGCCATGGCACAATCCTCGGACCACTCAAATCCCTTCCACTTGTTGATCAGGAGATAGAAGGGCCTGCACTTGTTAGCCGACCTGGAAATGAATCGGTTCAGTGCCGTGATCAGCCCAATAAGCTTTTGGACCTCTTTGGGGTTCTGCGGAGGCTTCAGATTATTAATAGCCTTGATTTGGTCAGGGTCGACTTCAATTCCCCTGTGAGTGATCATGTATCCCAGAAACTTGCCAGAGCCTACGCCAAACGAGCATTTTGAGGCATTTAGGTGCAGCTTGTGCCTTCTCAGGACGTCAAATGTGCGGCCGAGGTCCCCCAAGTGTTCGGACACCAGTTTGCTCTTCACCACCATATCATCAACATAAACATCGATGTTTTTGCCCAACAACGGCTCGAACATTCTCGTCATCATCCTCTGGTAAGTAGATCCGGCGTTTTTCAGGCCAAATGGCATAACCTTGTAGTGGTAATTCCCAACGGGCGTCACAAAGGCTGTCTTCTCTTGATCCTCCAAGGCTAGTGGAATCTGATGATAGCCCTGAAAGGCATCTAAGAAGCTCATCCGAGGATGGCCTGCCATCGCATCCACCAGCTGGTCTATCCGTGGCATTGGGAAGGGGTCCTTCGGGCATGCTTTGTTCAGGTCCGTGAAGTCTACACAGACCATCCATTTCCCACTTTTCTTCTTGACCACCACAGTGTTGGCCAGCCATTCAGGGTAAAAAAACCTCTTTGATAGCCCCGGCACGCTTAAGTTTATTCACCTCTTCCCTGATGGCATCAGCATGCTCCCTCAAAGGGCGTCGGGGCGGCTGTTTCTTGGGGATCACGGATGGGTTGACGTTAAGGTGGTGACAGATGAAGGATGGATCAATCCCTGGGGCATCGCAGGGGTCCCATGCAAACACGTCGATATTGCTTCTGAGAAACTCAACCAGCTCCTCCTGCTCGGTGGGAGGCAGCCAAGCCCCGACCCGAAAGAACTTCTCTGGGTCGCCATCAATTACCACTTTCTCCATGTCCTCACATTTGGCTTCCTCGGCAGCTGTACCAAGAGGCGCTGCTGGGGTCTTTGATTGCTATAAACCTTCCTCAGTAGTGGCCTAGGGCGGTGCATCGAGCCGATATGATATGGCAGCCACCGTGCACTGTCTCGCTGTGGGCTGGCAACCGCGGATCTCTAGAACCTGGTCCCCTGATGGGAATTTCACCTTCTGGTGCAAGGAGGAGGCAACGCCCCCCAAGGTGTGGAGCTAGGGCCTTCCTACGATGGCTGTGTAGGGGGAGTACGTGTCCACCACCACAAAGTTCACCTCCACCACCTTTGGGCCGGTTTGGATGGGCAGCCTGATCATGCCCTTTGGGATGACGAGTTTCCCATCGAAGCTCATTAGGGGAGAGCTATAAGGCGTCAATTACTCCAGCTTTAGCCCCAGCCCGCTATAGAGGTTTGGGTACATGACCTCGGCTGCACTGCCACCATCCACTATCACTCTTTTCACGTTGTAGCCCCCAATTCTGAGGGTAACGACCAGAGCGTTATCGTGAGGCTGGGTGGTCCCAATCTTGTCCTCCTCCGAGAAACTCAAGGCTGGGGGAAAACTCCTCCTGGCCCTCTTCGACTCTGTCTGGGACTCCTCGGCAGGCTGTTGGGCTACAGACAACACTTGCAAAGGGCGCGTGCCCGTTCTTCCTGGTGCAGCCAAGATTACATTAATCGTGCCAGCGGGCTGCCCCATGGCGGTGTCCCTCCGTGGCTCCTAGTAGGCGTGGCCTTGCTGACTGCTGGAATGGTGCAGAAGGTGCTTCAGTTTTCCCTCCCGGACTAGCTGGTCCAGGTAGTTCCAGAGGTTCCTGCAGTCCTCCGTGGCATGTCCGTGGTCCTGGTGGTATTGGCAGTAGCGATTCTGATTGCGCTTCTCAGGGTCCCCCGCCATCTTATTCGGCCACCTGAAGTATGGTTCGTTCCTGATCTTTTCCAACACCCTATGTATTGGTTCTCGGAACACGGCGCTGACAGTCTGAGCATTGGTCGCTCCAGATTGTCCCGCGAAATCCCTCCTCGGACGGGCGTTGTTATACTGGTCCGACCTGAAATCCCTCCTTTCCTGAGGGATAACCTTCTCCTTCCCTTGTCCTGTAGTAGATCCTCCTCTACCCGCTTGTATTTATCGATCCGATCCATCAGGTGCCGCACGCTGGTGGCGGGCTTACCGGTTAAGGACTTCCTCAGGCCGTGTCCCATTGGCAGTCCATTCTTGAATGTATTGATGGCGACATCATCGTACTTGCCGTCCAGCTCATTGTAAACCTCCCAATACTTGTCCGAGTAAGCCTTGAGAGTCTCCCCGTCGCGCATGGACAGGGACAGTAACGCGCTCATGGGCCGATGAGGTCTGCTATTTGTAACAAAACGAGAACCAAAGGCCTGGGTCAGCTGTTTGTACGAGTCTATGGAATTCGTCCTCAAGCTGTTGAACCACCTTATTGCCACAGGTCCCAAGCTAGATGGGAAGACTTTGCACATCAACGCCTCGTTCTTGGAGTGTACAGCCATCCTTTGGTTGAACTGGCTCACATGCTCCACAGGGTTCGTTTTGCCGTTGTAAACAGTGAAGGTTGGCTGCTGGAACCGCCGAGGGAGCATTGCCTCTTCTATACGACGTGTGAAGGGCGACTTGGAGAGCCGATCCAGTGCCCTGCTCATGGCGTCACTCTCTAAGCCCTTAGGAGTTGGGCTGTCACGTTTACGCCTCTAATAGTGCTCATCCTCGTGAGAGAAAGTCTCGCTCGGGGGTGTTCTTGACCTTTGCCTGTATTCGTCATCACTTTCGTCGTCAGAGGGCGGGTCAGGGCTGGGTTCGGACCGTCTTCGCCGTGCACAGCGCAGCTTTCTCTTCAAATCATCTATCTCGCGCTGCATGGCCACCTTATCATCCTGTCTCTGGGATGCGTGGCTATGGGCCTCTTCCGATCGCTTGGCGTGGCCATTGTCGTGCCTCTGGGGCACGTGCCCGTCCCGGCGGGTGTGGCTTCCGCTAGTTGTTGAGGTATGCACGCTTCTCTCTCGAAATCGTCCGTTCTCCTCGTTTTGACCGCGCCCGGGGTCGCCATAGTTACCCTGGTGCCGGGATTTAGCCGGTTCAGGTCGATGGGGACTTCCTTGGTGAGGGCCTGATCCTACCATACTTGGCTGTTGTCCTTACTAACGCACGAGTTCTTCCCACAGACGGCGCCAATTGTAGGGACCGGGTTTGAGCACTTCTGGGTATTGAGAGAGTGGATCCAAGCCCAGCTAGCCCTGCAATGAATTTATAGAGAGCGAGTTCAAGAACTAGGCCCTAGTGAGGGATGCAACGGCCATGCATGGTTGCTCGTGGATTTAAGTAACCTAAACGTGAATTGGGATGCGCAATAATGCTCCTCGGACTTGCTCTCCGGAGCTTGGAGTTCTTTTTATTTCTTTGAAGACTGATTACAAGGTTTTCTGAGAGAATACAGGTTGGTACAGTACTCTTTAGTTCAGATTTCCCCTTTTTCCTTTCAGGAGGGGTTCCTTACATTATATACCACTCTCCCAATCGATCCTAGCCCTACATTTGTTAAGCAACCAGGCCACTACTTGAGTGCCTGTCCCATCAGCCGCCTTCCCATTCTTCCTGTGGGTTGCGGCAACCAAGACAGCACTGTTCTGGAGTCCTCTCCTCATTAATGCGGTCAGGACGTTAGTTGTGGGCATTTAATGTGGAGGTGACAGTTCATCCTGGACTTGCTCCTCCACCATGTTTCCATTGCTGGCGCGTGGTACTTGCTCTTTGCTCTTTGGATATTCAGGAAGACTCCCCTTAATGGTGTATTGCCTGTTCACTTTATGGTCTCGAATGTCCGAGGACAGCATCGTCCTCGGCGTTGTTTATTGGGCACCTGGGCTTCTTACTTTCATCCTCGGACACTAGATATATCCTCGGCGTGGGCCTTCGGGCCTGGTTCGAAGTGGGCCGGGGCTGCCTGACTCTCTGGCCCCACAATATCTATTTATTTATTTATTTTTTTGTACAAACTTGAGGATGTTTTTAAAAAAAAAAAAAATTGATTTGAAGATAACTTTTTTTAAAAGGAAAAAAAAAAATAACAAACGTATAGTTGCATTGAAATTGAATGAGTGGGTTAGTGGGAGAGTGATCCTATTTTGTAGGAAATATTTTAGATGAGAGTTAAAGATATATTTTTATTTTGTTATCCTCAAGTTTTGCCCCTACTTAAACCTAGGTTGTAAGAGTATTTTAGAACATACAAAAATCGGGTCCAAACAGGTGCAACCCCTTAAATAGTACTCCCTCCGTCCCATTTTTTTTGTTCTCTATTCCATTTTGAGATGTCCCAAAATATTGTCCTGTTTTTAAAAATAAAAGTCATTAATTTACTAATGTTCATATTATACCTATATTAATTTACTAATTTAATTTTTTAATAAATTTTTTTAAGGGTAATTTTGGAAACTTATACATTTTTAAAAGGTAGACAAGACAATAAATGATGTTTCCTTAAAAAGTTTGACTTTTCAAACAAGACAAAAAAATTAGAACGGAGATAATAGTATATATATATATTTTCATGGATTTGTGTCATGTTTAGAGAAAATATCTTGCATTAATTTGTGTGGACTACCACGTCAGGGGATACAGAAACTATCTAATAATTTCCTTTATTTCTGGCGGTGGATTTTGAAGTCTTCCCTGTATTGAATTCAACATCAACATCATATGTACGTTCAAATCGAAATTTGTAGGTCCTTTGATATTGAAATTTGTAGGTCCTTTGATAAAACAATAAGTCTAGAACCATAGGCTATTTCACAAATTTTTTTTTTTTAATTTTTTTTTGGTTTTTGATTTTTCATAATTGTTAGTAGTAAATTTTAGAGCCTAATTTGGTAAGGATAAGTTGTAAAACTCATGTTTTACACCATCTAATAAGATATTACCACATCAATATTTTACTTAAAATTCAATTTGGTTGGATTTATATATGAGTATTAGAATTTTTTGGCTATGGTTGTGCTTATTCTTAAATATGTGATAAGATGATGTGGTATGTTGGAATTGGAGGTAAAATATAATTTTGCACCACATCATTATAGAATTTAATCTCTAAATTTTAATGTCAGATACCTTTTTTGTGGTGAGATTTACTATTTATGTGAGATTAGAGAGTATAACATTTTTGTACTCTCGAAGTATTGTATAATTTTACCCATATTATATAAATTGACTTGTTTTATAAAAAGAGAAAAGAAAAAAATGTTAATGATAAAAAATAAAGTGGTGTCACTAACGAATCTATATAAAGAGAAATATTATGTCCACAACATTTTCAAAAAAAATCCTAAGTGATAGGTTGATATAGGTTGTTATTGGTAGAGCTAAAAAGTAATTTCAGTGCTAAATTTAAATTAGAACTTGTAGGGTCAAGATTTGTAGCCCAAACCCAAAAGAGATGAGATGTGAGCCCAATAAGCCCAATACAATAAATTTGTAGAGAGTGGGTAAAAGAACTAGGCTGTTTGTGAATTCAACAACAGTTAATCAAGGTTTTACTAAAAGAACAAGTACAAAAACACTGGGAACTTGAATAAACTTAGGTCCGAAGAGACAAATTATAGATTGAAAGGCTAAGGTCACTCTTGGAGCTACAGTAAATTTTTCCTCCTCTTCTCTTCCTTCTTTTTTCCGATCCCTTTTTCGTGAAAGGTCTCTTCTGTTTATATAGTTCTCTTTTAAATCATCTTCATTGTACACTTGTTCTTTATCTAAGCATTCACTTGAGTACATGTCACATTAGGTATCTTCTTTAGTTCTTTATGAGTGGTGGCAGCTGAGATTGCACTGTTCAGGGGTATTCTCCACATAAATGCGGCCAGAAAAATTGCTGCAGTGCATTAAACGCGGTAGTAGCAGCTTTTTCTCTAGATATTTCTCTATTTCTATCATCTTTATACGTGCACGAAGCTCATCCTTATCATAGGAACTTCCTGAAAGTTTATCTAAGCTGCCCAGGTATTTACTTGACCAATATTCCTCAGGTCCGAGGAGGATATACTCCTCAAATTATTCTCCTTCATCCTTTCCTAACTTGATTCTCCATTCTGGGGCCTCTCCCAATCCTTTTCCCCTTCTCGAAAATACTTATATCTTTAAATGGGGCCCAAGGCCCAACATACGCATTTGATCTTTTACCCCCACAGAACTAATAATAACAAACCATCTATAATTTGTTGTGAAAATATTGTAGACGTAGCACTTTTCCTTATATAAAAATGAATAATAACTTAATAATGTTTCCTAAATTTTTATGTCACAAAATTACAGACTAATAATGGAATAAAAGACTTGTTTTAAAACGAACTACAATAATCAAGGCTAGCCTTGTATCTTGTAATTTAACAAAAACATCTCAATACACATAAAACACACAGATATCTATATAATTGGATTCAAAGTACATTTTATATAATTTTTGACAATATTACACAACTCAATACTTTTTATTTGATGTGTATTTTATTGTTGGATTACACTTTTTTTTTCTCTTTTATCCTCCACTTTTATAAATTTCAAGATAATCAAAGATTAATAATTATCTTTTATATAAAATGTTTTTTTTTTAAAATTTTAAAATTGTACATAAAATTCAAATTTAGAGACTGAATAGTAAAAAAGACTCGATTAATATGAAAATTTTAATCCAATAAGAAGTTGTTGAATTATGAAACATTAATACAGAATTACACTATATGTAACTTGATCATAGGCCATATATATATATAAAAGCTATATAGACTTTTTCTTTTAAAAGAGAAAATCATTATTCGTCCTAAAAAAGAAAAGAAATTATAAATTATGTTTTCTATGAGAAAGAAAGAGGAACGTATCAAGCATCCTTGTCATTGAATAACAAATGATTAACTGTAGAAAACAACCTAAAATTGTGGGTGGACTTGCAAAGTTTACGTACAATTAATCACCACCCAATTGTAAAAAACTTTTCAAATTGCACCATATAGCTTGATGAAAACTTGCAATCACCACCCCAATTGTTAAAATAATTAAACTTACGAATTGCATCTAATGACATGATTCATTGTTAAAATTGACAATCACGTGCAAGTCAAATGACTATAAAAGATTGAATTTATCATTTTTTTCCTTGTAACTAGTTAATGTATTAAAGTTTTATGGTCGATTTTAGAGCTATAATATGCTAGGTTGCATTAAAGATTTCTCAACCCAATGAGATCGGGTTCGGTTGAAAAATACTACAGACCCAATCTAACCCGACCATATACACTCAGTAAGGTCAATTATTGGTGAGGTTTTAGATAACTATGCTCCAAATCTAAAGTATCAACTTTCTTTTCTAAATTTCTCCACTGTTAAAGTGACATTTTTTTTTTTGTTTGCTTCAATTTTTTCTTTTGCTCTTATTGAAACCCAATAACTTTGTGCAGAGTTGTCTTCTTGTTCTTCTAGAAACAACTGTACAAAGATGGCATACTTTGATTCATTTAGGAATGAAGTATAGAACATGCTAGCATTTAATGCTTGCTAAGGAATTGAAATAGCACTCTTCATCTGATGACTACAATTAAATGTGATAAAGGAAGTCAGGAACCAATAATATATAATTGGGGCCCAATATGCAGCAATATGCAACATCTCGTCATTGTAGTAATTAAATTTACATTTGACTGCTGTCAATGGATATATCATTTATATATGTATTGGTTACAAATGTGAAAGATAAAGTTGACCATCAAATTAAGGCATATATGCACCATTCAATGATTCAAAGCTACAAAAATATAATCTCAGCGAAAAAATCCTAGTAGGGCCTCGTAAGATATGTAGGGTTTTAGACTTTTAGTACGAAGGCTACAATGTTTATTTTCTCTTTCTCTAAAGCTTTTGGATGTACGGTTGTACCGACATATTGAGTGACTAATATCTTCTTTTCATCTCTCTTAATTTCTAGTACTTGTAGTAAAAGTTGAGAAAAGAAATTCAGCCACAAGTCCACAGCCAATCTCACAAACGACTCTCAATAAATGAGCATATCTTTCCAGATTTTTGTACATCCATACTACAAGAAAATGAAGTCTAGGAGGTGTTGGTACTGTCCGTTACAGTTGGCCAGGGACCCGTACCAAAATGAAATCTACCAAACTGCTTAGCTGTGACAAAGAACGCAGCACCTTCCATTTACTTCTATTGGGTCGGAGGATATCCCAAGTACACGTGAGATAATAAAGGATTAGTGCAAATTGGTTTCATTCTTGCTCAAGTTCTGGGAAGAATAGGTTTTAGACCTTTGAAAAAGAGAACAATCCAAAAGCTATGCCTATATGGGGCAAAAGAAAAGACGTGAGTGACTGAGATTATAAGGTGGAAAATATTGCATGTTCTTCTTTTTCCTTGAATGTTTGAATCCCAAGATGGGTTTGGGCGGCAATCAAGTTTGTCATTAGGCCAATTGACCATTAATGATTTTGTAAGTTAAAGGCATTAGCGTGGTTCAACATTAATGATTTTGAAGCCTTTATTCAATAAATCCAACTTTGTTTGAGACATGTTTATCTTTATTATTGCAAAAGGGAAAAAGAAATGTTTAGCTTCTGTCTACTGCAAACACGGATGCAACACGCGTTTAGAATTGATATTGTGCAAGTCCTGTTTCTTGTTTGGTCATGAGCACCGAATAAAAGTCTTACTCGAGAAAAAACTCACAAATATTACTAAGGATTGGGTTAATGAGTGCCAAAAACTGTTTTGGTAGAGCGTTTTTAATTAGGTTCTGGTTAACGTGTATATCATCTATTTAGGAAATTTTTTATGAAAAATTAAAAAACTTAGTCATTTTTTCTTTTTTTCATAAATTTTTTTAAAAAATTGTTTATTAATGTATGTCTTAAAATATGCATTATTAGAACTTTTTTAATTATAATCAATTATCATTTTTGTGTAGAGTCATTGATTTCATATTAAGTAACAATAATTAATAATATCACATATATCACTGAACCTTAACGAGACTATAATGTACATCACATTTATTATAGTAATACTACCTAAACCTCTTAATTCTTATCAAATATCACGCGTGGCAATACCACCACCGCAGTGGTTTAACATATTCCTGTCGCTAAATAGTATTATAATTTATCTTATTACAGGTTTCCAAGAAATGGGGCCCCAAATACATTATCTACAGTCTAGCTATAGACAATAGCAAATCCTCGTCTCAGTATGAATGTCTGTGCCGATCATAAAGATAGAAATGTATGCATGTATCCACTATCCAGCACGAACGCTCAGAATTTGTAGTTTCGCCACGGTTTCCTTTCACATCACCGACGCCCAAGTTCATGCTCCTAACAATTATAAAAAAAGATGAAACAAACAACCTTAAATAAATAAATAAATAAATCAAATCAGCAGCCAAATATTTTGTCAGCCGTTGCTTTTGTTGGGTCATGTAGGGACACCGCCAAAAATCTCAGCGGTAGGTAGAGATAGATTTAGCATAAATATATATATATATATATATATATTTCTGCACCAGCACTGCACTCATCTCAATTACTATAACATTGTCACCACGAATTGTTGTCGGAAACTCTTTAAAAAAAAAAAAAAAAAATTAAACTAATTATTGATTATCGTTTAGCATGCATTTTTTTCAACCCGACAATTGAATGGTTTATTCATTATGTGGCTACACCTTTAATCATATTTGTTTACTAAATTAGTTGTTAGTAACTTTGATCATTGCGTTAGTTAAATATGGTTGGTTGAAAATGGGGTTTAGTTATGATTTTAAATAAGTACATGTGTCTGATGGTATGGTAATGTGGATAGATAGAGAGGAATAATGTTAAAGCTAAGTTACAATATTTTATCAAATGGTATATTTAATTTAATTATGTCGTAGTATAAGGCATACTTTTGATGGATGGTGACAAAGGCAAATTACTAAATAATAAATAAAAGAAAGGAGCAACACGAGTGAGAAAGAAGAGGACAAACGAGTCAAAAAGAAATAGCTAAGGGAGGAAGGTACGGACGGCCATTTCTTGAGAGTCACCACCCGGACAATTGTGCTATGTGATTGCTAGCCGACAGTCTTGCTGAATCATATTTTCAGTAATTGTTGGTATGGTGGTACGTACGTGCAAGCAATTTTTTATTTTTATTTTTATGGAGAAATATAGAATAGGATGAAATTTGGCTTCTAGCAAGACTATATTATTGGGCTATATGATTGATTTTAATTTAGATCTCCATAGCTCTTAGTTTCAGGCTTTCAGCCTTCAAGGACTAGATATGAAAGATTGTGTTCCTAATTAGGGGAAAAATGTGTGTTTTCTTTTTCTTTTTTTAAAACCTTGTTGCATGGGAAATTCATAAAATTCAAAACTTCTTACTTTCCAAGCAATTTCTCTGTAACAGATTTAATTTTAATGTTTCAATGCACATACAGATGTGATTATTAGTGTATTGAGAATCTTAGAGGCGCCTATGAATCTTCTTAAGATCTTTCTCCTACTGCCTCATTGAAGATGACTTTTAATCTATTGATGCCAAATCTACTAAGTTTTGTAACTTTTGTTACGTGGATGTTCAAAGAAAATGTAAAGTAACAATTATTGAGTAAAAACAGAGCGTTTGTGTATATTCTATTTTCACCAACCTTTGATCCATCTAGTCATGTTTATTATTTTATTCTATGAAGTGGTAAAGGTGAATTATTGAGTCTTATAACACTTAAGGTTTTGGAGTTGGGAATTGTGGTACATTCCGTCATAATTGGAGTTTCCCTTGGGTGCTTCTGAAAGTCCCAAAACAATAAGGCCTCTTAGAGCATTACCATCAGGTGTGCTAAATGTGCCAAATGCCAAATATTTGGCACATTTAGCACACCAAATACAAAAACAACCTCCCATGAGGTGTGCTAAATGTCTCAAAAATATGAGACATGCTACAGTACGCTCTCAAATATGAGAGCGTACGGTCAACAATGCCATTTTACTGTTTGCATTATTTAATTCTTTTTTCTCTCTCCTCCTCTCAGTTCTCTCTCTTTCTCGGGCATTCTGAAACCATCTCTCTCACTCTCTCACTCTCTCTCTCTCTGGGGCACTCTCATCTCCGTCTCGCCTCGCCCAGGCTCATCGCCACGCCCACGCCCACGCCGTCTCGCCTCGCCCAGGCTCATCGCCGTCTCGCCTTCTCGCCTCGCCCAGGCTCATCGCCGTCTCGCCACGCCTAGGCTCGCCACGCCGAGGCTCGCCACGCCTAGGCTCGCCACGCCGAGGCTCGCCACGCCTAGGCTCGCCACGCCGAGGCTCGCCACGCCTAGGCTCGCCACGCCGAGGCTCGCCACTGATCATCGCCGTCTCGCCACGCCGAGGCTCGCCACTGATCATCGCCGTCTCATCGCCGTCTCGCCACTGATTTGGTGGATTTGGGATGTGGGTTTGTTTAATTTGGTGGATGTGGGTTTGTGCACCGGTGGTGGGTTCGGTGGATGTGGGTTTGTGCGTGGGCTTGTGCGCCGGTGGTGGGTTCGGTGGGTTTGTGCGCCGATCTCTCTGGTTGTGTTTTTTTTTTTTTTTTTTTTTTTGAGGTGGCGTTGGTGGATGTGGGTTTGTGCCGGTGGTGGCTGTCGGTGTTGTTGCGGCAGTGGTTGTTGGTGGCCGTTGTTGCGGCAGTATAAGTTGTGCCGTTGTTGTCGTCGTTGCCGATGAGGATGAGAATGAGAATGATAGGGAGAAATTTTACTGAAGTTTTTTTTTTTTTTTTAATGATATTTTAATGGGATGGATATATTATTTTAATGTATGAGATTGAAAAATAGAACACCTGATAAATGAGATGTTGTAAAATGATGTTGTAAAATAGTAAAGTAGGTTTTTTATGTGTCAAAATGGCATTTTTTATGCAACGCCTGATGAGAATGCTCTTAGTGCATTCCCATCAAAGCTCTCAAAAATTTTAGTATCTCAAAAAGTCATTTTATCAATTTTAACAACTTATTTTACAATATACTCAACATTAAAAATTCTATTTTTTTACCATTTCGTTTAAAATAATATAAACTACTCATTAAAATAATAAAAAACAACTATACAAACCACTTTTTCCACCACAAGCATTAAAATAATAATACTTTTTTTAAGATTGGAGCTACAGTGAGCTTTCAAAGATGAAAGTTCACTGTAGCTCAGTTGCTATTTTTTCTTAAGTTTAGCATGTTTGTTGTAGCTTGCTTTTTTGTGCTTTTTACAAACTTGATGTTAAAATATTTAGCATTTATAGCATTTAGCATTCTTAATGAGAATGCTTTTATAGCTGCATTGTCCTTCAATCAGTGTTTTGAGGGCATGGGACTCTTGGTGGAAGTATCTCTCAGGTAATTTCTTTCATATTTCTGCTTAACTTTCATCCAGCTTTTGAATATCTTGAAAAAAGTTTGTCAAAAACTTTCAGCTCGTACGTACTTGGCAAGAAGAATATTTCAAGTCTTGTGCAGCAAGCCTTAGTTTAACTTATTCCAGAAGATTTTGTGTATTACGAGAAGTTCGTATTCAACCTGAACCCTGAAGGAAAATTGATCATTCATAAAACGGAAAGATATAGCGATACATAAATAGTTTCTTTGTTTCCTTTTATTTATTTATTTATTTTTATTATTATTATTTTTTTATAATTTTGCTTTTCCTAATTACTATCCTTTTGGGTTCAAGTTTGATTAAAGCTAAATATTTTACCCTTCATCACTGCATACTCTTAGTGCGATGGTCATTCAATAAGTATAAGTGTTTGTGGAGTGTGGGGGGCAAGGGCCGGGATTCAAGTCTCCAGGAGGGAGTTTCACACACATATACACTTAGATTAGGTTAGAGTAGAATTCTATCTTGTATATAAAAAAAAAAATTATATATATATATATATATATATATATTTTACCCTTCTAATCAATCTCAATATGTTTAAAGCAGATAAGGACGTTAAAGCAAAAAAAATTGAGACTCGCGCGCGATCGATGAAATCTTGGCCTGATGGGATTCTCAGCTTGGGCGATAAGTGATGGAGATTTAGTTAAATTCCTTAGTTAGTGATGGAGTTCATCAAATAGAGACTCGCTAGCCTTTATTCTTTTCTTTCATTATTATGGGTTGGATTAGTTATTATTAACTTATTATCCATTATCAGTTTCCTTTGAGGATGACTTGTAATTCAGGTTTTTGCTTATTTATATTATTATTATTATTATTTATTTATTTTATTTTTTGATAGGAAATGCAATAACTTTTCATTACTAAGAAACATAAAATTTACATTATGGATGAGGGCTTGCTTGGCAAAGCAAGGATCCTCTTCAACCCATACAATGTCATTACCAATGCTATTATAAGCATTTTTTGCTACTAAGTGAGTTGGCTTGTTCCCTTGCCTCTTGACATGGGAAAACTGGACTTTTCTAAACTCCATACATATCTCATGGACACCCTGAATAACAAAAGCCACAGCTGAGGGAGGAGATGAAGAACCTGCTAATGCATTTACCATTACCTGTGAATCTCCCTCCAACACCACATTAGTAAAACCACGGCTCAGAGCAAACAAAATTCCTGCTTCAAATGCCTTGGATTCAGCTTCAAGTGGACCGAGAGGAGCTTCCAATTTTCTGCATAAAGCCGCTACAACCTACCCCATGCTGTCTCGAATTACAATCCCAATACCAATTGATCTTATATCATTGAATATGGCATCATCAACATTTACTTTACACAACCCTGGTGGTGGTGGGGACCAATTCATCTTTTGGACCACAGTACTCGAATGCTCATCACTATCATTAGCTGCAAGGAACTCAGCCCAGTAATGCATTGCACCATACACTAGCTTTTTCCCAGATTTCATCACATCATTAAGACGCCATTCATTTCGACTGTGCCACAACTTCCATGCTATCATAACCAACCAGGAAACAGAATCCAAATTCACATTTTCAACCAACAACAATTGCCACAAGATATTCATGAAAGAGATATCATCCCTTCTATTTAAGCTTAGGACCAACTTAGAACACTCCTATACCTCTTGTGATTTTGGACAACTCCACAAAACATGACCAACAGTTTCGGGCTTCTCTTTACACCACTCACATGAGTCATCTGTCAACACCTTCCTTCTCCTTAGATTTACTTTTGTAGGCAATACGTCCCTACATGCTCTCCATGCAAAATGCATAACCGTATGGGGAATAGGGAGCCTCCAAAGACTTCTCCAAAACCTTCTCATCAAGCTACAATCCGAAGCACTCCCTCTATTTTCAGAAAATGATATTTTCACAGCCAAATGGTAAGCACTTTTGACAGTAAACTTACCATTAGCCGTTTCAGCCCAAACCAATTTATCCAAAGGGAAATGGACACTCAAAGGGATACTTTTGATTACTTCAACCTCATGTGGCAGAAAAATATAGTCCACAACCGAAGATTTCCAACACATGGCATCAGTATCTATCAACTTTCTAAACCGTGTGTCCTCATGCAAGAACAACCAAGGAGAAATCACCACATGAGAGGATGAACTAGGCAGCCATCTATCTCCCCACACCTTCACATTGCTCCCATTTCCCACTCTCCAGATCATTCCTTCCTTCACCAAATCTTGCGCCACCATGATACTACTCCATGTATAAGACGGATTATGGCCTAGAGAAGCATGAATAAAGTCACATCTAGGAAAATATTTAGCTTTCAAAACCTGGAACACCAATGAATCTTGGGCTAATTGCAATCTCCACCCTTGTTTGGCAAGTAAAGCCAAGTTAAAACATTTCAAATTTTTAAACCCCATACCACCACAAGCTTTGGGCTCACCCATCTTTTCCCAAGACACCCATGGGATTTTCTTCTCCTCGGATTTTTGGCCCCACCAAAAGTTTCTAATCATATTTGTTAGATCATCACATAGTGAATCCGGGATTTTGAAGCAACTCATTGTGTATGTTGGGATTGCCAAAGCCACTGCTTTAATGAGGATTTCTTTGCCCGCTTTAGATAACAACTTCTCTTTCCATCCCGCCAGTTTTTTACCAAGCTTCTCCTTGATGTCATTAAAAGTATTCCTCTTGTTTTTCCCCACAAGTGATGGTAAACCAAGATATTTCTCATGTTGTTTTATGACTTGAGCCCCAACCTTCTTTGGATTTCCCCTTGAATATCTTTTGGAGTGTTTTTGCTAAAGAAGAGAGAAGTTTTTGCCCAATTTAGTTGTTGACCCGAGGCTCTCTCATAGACTCCCAACACTCTTTGTAGTTCATCACAATCCTCCAACGAAGCTCTACAAAAGATTAGATTATCATCTGCAAAAAATAGATGGGAGAGTTCGGGCCCCTCTTTGCAAACTGAAATTCCCTTCATAACACCATTAGCCACTGAAGTCTTAATAAGAGATGATAAACCCTCTACACATAGGAGAAATAAATAAGGCGATAATGGGTCCCCTTGGCGAATACCCCTAGTAGGAGTAATGCATCCCATGGGGCTCCCATTGACCCTAATTGCATAGGTAACAAAGGTAATACACTTCATAACAAGGCATATCCATCTTTCAGCAAAACCTAACTTCTCCATAATTTTTTCCAAACAACACCACTCCACCCTATCATATGCTTTACTCATGTCAAGTTTTGGAGTCATCTCCCCAACTTTTTGCCCCTTCTTTTTACTTTTATGACGCATAGTTTCAAACGCTACCAACACATTATCAGTAATTAGTCTACCATGCACAAATGTACTTTGAGAATCACTAATAATTGATGGCAATATTCTTTTAAGTCTATTAGCTATAGCCTTCGAAGCAATCTTATAGATTATATTGCATAAACTAATAGGCCTAAAATCAGTCACATATTTTGGCTCTTTAACTTTAGGAACAAGCATCACATGAGTTTGATTAAAATTAGGAGGAGAGATAGCTTGGTTCAGGAAATCCAAGACCGTTTTGCAAACCACACGCCCACATGTACTCCAAAAATGTTGATAGAATAAAGGTGGCATACCATCCGAACTCGGTGCCTTCAGAGTATACATTTGCTTTAGAGCTTTATGGACCTCACCCTCATGAAACTCACAAGCCAAATCAACATTCATCTCCCTTGAAACCTTCGGTTGAACTGCATGGATAAGCTCCTTAAACTCCACGGGTTGGGAAGAAGAGAATAGACCCGTGTAGTACTCCACAAAAATGTCAACTACCTTGGCCTCCTCCTCATGCCACACCCCATTCCCATAAAAAAAATACCATCAATATGATTCTTGCTTTGACGATTCGAAGCTTTTACATGAAAATACTTCGTGTTCGTATCACCACCTTGAAACCAATTTTGACTAGCCCTTTGCCTCCACATCTCATCCTCCCTATCCAACCAACAATTAAGTTCAATCCTAGTTGCAATTCAGTTGATGAGCATACAATGATGAACCTAACATCATATACTATATGATATTATTAAAAAATTAGTTTGATTACTGAGAAAATATATAAGAAATTGAGCTTTCATGTCTCAAATTAACTAAGAAACTAAATTTTAGGTCCAAATGCAATGAGAATTCAAGAAATATTGTCAATAGTTTTTTTTCCCCTTCATTGCTGTAATTGTATACACAAAATCTCAAGTACAATCAAAATAATTTTTGTAGGTAAAATTCTTTGTATTTAGATTATAATACAATAGAATAATCATCTAATTTGATTTCCTTAAAAAAGTATTCAGTTGATGTAGTCTTGACTTGAACACAAGATGTTCTCCACTTGGGTTGAAAAGTGAATTGAAAGATCTCTATAATATAATTAGTAATTACGATAAATCTTTAATTGTGTGCTTGTTAAAGATTTTGCGTTTTTCGAGTCAACATAACTATCCATCACTTGAGACATTGTACACACATCATGTCCTCTATTTTTTTTTTTGTTATTTTTTATTATTTTATTTATTTTGTTCGTTCAGTAATGGATATGTGTTGTTTTAAATTTTTGCTTTTTTAGTTCGGAAAGAAAAAGAATGGGTCAAAAATAAAGAAATAAAATTTAAGGAATAGAGGATGTCAGTTATAGATTTGACTTCATGTTAAAAGAGATGTGATTCAGTACTATCTCATTGAAGAATACTTTTAGTCTATTGGTGCTAAATTTACTAAGTTTTGCTACGTGGATTTTCAAAGAAAATACAAACTAACAATTATCGATGGAAGGTGCCAACTCAGCTTGCCCCTTCTCTACCCATTTTCTGTCCATAAAAAAAAAAAAAAAAAAAAAAAAAAAAAAAAAAAAAACAACAACAACAACAACAACAACAACTACTACTACTATTGATAGAAAGTAGTAAGTTGCAATTTGAGAGTTTGTTTTTTATTTTTATTTTTTGGATGTGAGAATACAAGAAACTACAAATCTATATAATATCTAAAAGTTGAAACGTAGTATTAATTGTTGTTACGGTCATGTTAAGTCACATTAGCATTGTATTTCGGTTCATTTTGCTCCACTACGGTTCAGTTTGGTCCATCCAATCCACTTCAGTTTAACTTGGTCCATTCAATTTACATTGGACACTTTCAGTTCACTTTGGTCTATTGCAGTCCATTTCTATCCATTTCGGTTTAGTGCAGTCTATTGTAACTCACTTTAGTCCACTACAGTCAATTTCAGTTCAATTCAGTCCACTTCAGTCCATTATAGTCCACTATGGTCTATTTTAGTCTACTTTGGTTCATTTCGGTCCATTTTGGTCACTTAGGTCAATTTTGGTTCATTTGGTGATGCTTTGGAAGGAAAGTTTTGTATAGAAAGAAGAATTGCTTTATTGACAATTATGTCACATTCTCGGTATAATTTTGATAGGTTCTTGATAAAGTTACATTTTGCTTAAGTTATTAAAGTTTTGTATTTTTTCTAAAATAAGTGATAGATTTACTTATATTTGCTTCATTTTTTAGACATTTAAATCGTGTAAAGGATTAACCGTTTGAAAAGAGTATTAGAAAAAATTTCAACCACACATTACTTATTTTACAAAAATATCTTGCCTTATATAATAATAGGGTGTAAAATGCATTGTGTTTCCTTAAAAAAGAAAAAACTTACAAAATTTAAAATACTTTCAAATAAAAAATATGTATAGCTTGATCAAAAAAATCAAATATATTGTATCAACTATACTTTGTTAGAAAATAATCACATCATTTCAAGAAGGGTTTGAGATTAACACTTATAAGTTTCATTCATTCATTTTAATCCTCCAAGTTTCAAAACTCCTCATTTTAGTCCTTCGTTAAATTGTTGTTCAATGCTGTCGTTAAGGCCCTCAAAACAATGTCATTTTACCCTAATATTTAATATTTATTTCTTAATTAAAAAAAACAGAAGAAAAACCTAGAAATTAAAAAAGGAAAACCCAAACTTAGTCGTCCCTCCCTCATCTGAAGAACACAAAAAAGAAAACTCAACCACCAAAATCCCTACCCTAACCCAATAACTGAGAGAAAGAGAAGAGATTGAGAGACCAAGAGGGAGAGATAAATTGAGAGATAGAAAGAGATATTGAGATTGATAGAGGGAAAGAGGAGGTGTTTTCAGCGACTCTAGCCAATACTTGGCTGCTCTAGACCAATACCCAATTGCTCTAGCCAATACTCATTTGGGTAAGTTCTCTCTCTCTCTCTCTCTCTCTCTCTCAGTTATCGGGTTAGGGATTTGGTGGGCGGGTTTGTTTTTTGTGTTCTTCAAATGAGGGACGACATTATTTGGGTATTAGCTTTTTTTAATTTCTGTGTTTTTTTAATCAGTAAATAAATAATAAATAAAATATTAAATATTAAAATTAGACCAAAATTGTGACTTTTTGGGGGCTCAACGGCACCACTAGACGGCACTTTAACGAATGATTGAATTAAGGAATTTTGAAACTTGTGAGAATCAAGACCAAGAAACTTTATTAATTCATCCAAAGTCGGTTACAAGAGCATGATGAAGTTGTGGTGGAACATCCTCCACCCACACAATGAAAGCATCAATATGTTTAGCGTATTGAGCTAAGTTACGAGCTAGAGAGTTACCCGATCTACGGATGTGCAAAAAAGAAATACAAGAAAAGGCTTCAAAAATCTGCTTAGCTGAGGAAATCAAATGGCCGAAGGAAGTGAAGGACTCCTCCTCACTTCGTAAGGCTGAAATAATCAACTCCGAATCTCCCTCGACTATAACAGAGGACAGATGGAGTTCTTGAGCGAAAGAGATGGCTCTAACCGCTGCCAGTGCTTCTACTTCATTGTAGGAAGATGGTAGCCTGATTTTTTCAGACATGGAGGCCATCACCCTTCCCTGGTGGTCACGTACAACAATGCCCAGACCAGCTTTGTTTGTCTCCCGGAAAACGGCACCGTCGAAATTGATCTTGAAGCTTGTCGGCGGTGGAGGTGTCCATCTGACCTGCGGTTTTGGCAAGCTACTTGACTGCGTTCTTGGGATCGGTAGAGCCTCTTTGGAGTTTTGAAACTTAAAGAACTAAAAGGAATGAATGTAAACTCAGAGGATTGAAAATGATAAATGATGAAATTTAGAGAATAGGTTTTGCATTTTAGCCAAAACTTAATTAGTAATTTTGTATCCTAAAAAGTTAAAAAAAAAAAAAAAGGATTTTATATAAAAATATTAAAAATAATATATTGTTTAATGAATTTTTTAAAAATAAAAAATAAAAAGTACGGTTTGAAGTTTGAGGTAGCCCTGTATATAATGTTGTTTTGTGTGTTAGGGTTGCCTCAAGACATAGGCGGCTAATATAATGCTGTGCCGTGTGTGCAATTAATAACAAAATCCAAGTAAAGCTAAAACCAAGTATAAATTGGTATACTACTACTCCTACAAACAAGGACTTTGTGCATATATATATATATATATATATAAAGCCTTCTTTCATTCATATTTACAAAACATAACCTTCTTCAATCTTTTCCCTGATATATATTCAACCCGTAACCTTGTTCACACTTAAGACACAATCTTCAAATTGGATTTTCAAGTCAAAAATCAAAAGCAATTGTTATGTCAACCTCTATGAAGCAGCTGAAGAAGCCCTTGCTTCTTAGCAAGGAGAAGGCCACCAACGATGAGTCATCTGCATATTCTTGGTCTTATTGGAGAAATTTAGCTTACAAAGTTTGGATGGCTCTTTGGGATATCGGCACCACTGAGCTGGTGAATAATACCGGATATGTTATTAAGTTCTGGTACAATTTGGTTGATTATGGTCCACTAGAGTATTTAGGGCACACACTCGAGGTTGGTGCTAACGAGCTGATTGACAAGGAAAAATTCCAAGATTCTTTTTCTTCTATGCCCAGATTTGTGATCATCAAAGTAAATGGAAAACCGCAAATAGGGTTTCATCCAGTAGATTTCGTTGAATACGAGAAGTTCGTCTTCAACCTGAACCCTGAAGGAAAATTGATCATTCATTTAATGGCAAGGAGTGATGGTAAATAGTTTCTTTGTTTCCTTTGTTTTTTATTTTTTTTTTTATTTTTTTTATTTTTTATTTATTTTTTATTTATTTATTTTGTTTTTCCTAATTACTATCCTTTTGGGTTCGACTTTGTAGTTCATTAATGTTTACTTTGATTAAAGGCAATTATTTACCCTTCTAATGCAATCTCAATATGTATAATGCAGATAAGGACGTGGTTAAAGCAGAAGAAATTGTGACTTGCGATGAAGTCTTGGCCTGATGGGATATTCTCGGCTTAGAGCATCTCCAGCAATAGAGGCATCCCTCAAATCTTAGCCAAAATAGAGAATGTGAGCCAAAAAACCACCTCCAGCAGCTTAGGCATACCCAATTTTTTTTTTGGCTTATGAACAGTAGCTCATCAAATCTGTTGAGCTACTGTTCATTAGCTATTGAATTTGTTAGATTAAAATATTGCCAACTGTTCTATTATATTAATTCTTTCTCCCTCCTCCTCCGGATTTCCATTTTTTTTTTCTCTCCGTTGCTTCTTTTTTTTTTCTTTTTTTTTTTCCTCTCATTCTCTCCGTTGCCGTTGCCGTTGCCTCTTTCTTTTTTTCTTTTTTTCTTTTTTTTTCTCACAAACCAAATGAAATCAGAAAAAAAAAAAAAAAAAAGTTAAATTGTTCATAAGCAAAAGAATTAATCCAAACACAAAACACAAAACAAAATCCAATTCTTAAAATAAAGTTTAATCAAAACAAGAAAATATGAAAAAAAAATAAAGAAAAAAAGAAAGAACAAGCTGATCTGATGGGAGGATGACGAGCGGCGGCTGGAGCGGTGCTGGAGCTGGAGCGGTGCTGGAGCGGCGGCCGGAGCGGCGCTGGAGCGGCGGCTGGAGCGCCTGGAGCGGCGACAAGCTCTCTCTCTCTCTCTCTTTTCTCTGGTGTGAAGCAAAGTGATGCTGCTGGAGTGTTCTTGATGAAAGGAGAAAAAGAAAATAAAAGAGAGGCTGGACAGGTGTGCGGTGGAGAAAAACAAGAAAAAAAAAAAAAAAAAAATGAAAGGAATGGTAGAAAAATAATATAAAAAATAAAAAATCCTAATTAAAAAATTCTACTACAATATTTTCACAGTAAATTTTAAGTAACAAATTGTTATTAGTTAATATTGGTGAGAAAAAAAAAATAATTTCAACGATGAGTTTAAATTAGAATTAGTAACAAATTTTCACATAAATTTTGTTGTGAAAATATTGCGAAAAATGTTGTAAATATAACACTTTTCATTAAAAAATATAATTGTTGGGAATAAATATAGGAAGAATAAATGATGATAAATAATGAATGAAAAAAATAATATTTAAATGAGATAGAGAACGAGATAGAGAATCTGTTGGAAGTGTATTTGAAAAAATGAGTAGACAAAAGCTAAATGTCACTGTTCATTAGCCAAACAGTACAAAAATTTGGCTAATCTGCTGGAGATGCTCTTAGGGGGATAAGTGGTAGAGATTTAGTTAAATTCCTTAGTTAGCGATGGAATTTATCAAATAGAGACTTGCTTGCCTTTAGGAAGACCTAGCTTTATTATTTTCTTTCATCTTTCATTATCTTGGGTTGGATTAGTTATTATTATTACCTATTATCATTATCAGTTTCCTTTGACGACGACTTGGAATTTAGGTTTTTGTTTATTTATTATTTATTTTTTTAAGAATCCAGTTGTAATTCATTTTTTGAGCATTCAATGAGGAATCTAATATCATATACGATGTTATGTCCACAACATTTTCACAACATTTTCATAACAAATCCTTAGTGGTAGGTTGTTAGTGGTTGTTATTGTTGAGGCAAAAAAGTAATTTCAGTAGTAGGTTCAAATTTGAATCAATAACAACTAACTACTTATGATTTGATGTGAAAATATTGTGAGTATAGCACTTCTCAAACTAAATGCTGCAAATTCAATGAGACGAGACAGTAAGAAATATTGTCAATAATTTTTTATTTATTTATCATTTTCAAGGATATTCTTTACTTTATAGTTGTAAAAACAAAACCTCAAGTTTGAAAATCAAATAATCTACAATTATTTGTATTTAGATTATAATACAATAAAATGATCCCCTAATTCAATTTTATTGGAAAAGTTTTCAATTCAAGTATTGTGTCAATGTAGTCTTGACTCAAAGACAAGGTCTTTAGAATGGAATTGTTATGAATCTTTGGTTGTGTGCTTGATATAGGTTTCTTTCGAATGTTCTTGATCTAAGATTCAACATTGCTCTCCATCACTGAGACATTGTACACACACCATGTCCTCAATTCCTTAATTTTTGTTTTTTGTTTTTTCTTACAAAACCCAAAAGGCAAAAATTTAAAATACATAACAGATCGAATGAAATTGAGATGACGTTGGACACCCCAAAACATTAAATTGAGATGGCTTATTGTATATGAAATTGAGAAGACAAAGCTTTGAGACAAAAACCCAAAATCCTAAATCAAAACCAATATAACCAAAATACCCAAAACTAAGTCCATTGATTAGATTGTTTTTTAGGTTAATTGTCAGATTAAATATGTCACCAATAAAGCAATAAAATAATAAATCCAACAGAAATAATAGAATATAATAATATGATGACTTAAGAAAACCGATAAAAAATACTTGTTTCATAGTAAAAAAAATCCTTGGGGGATTTAACCAAACAATTCTCAATACAACTAATTCACTAGAATCGAATTGAAGTTTATACAATAAACTTAATCTTAAATCTACTGTTACCCCATATAGTACTTACTAGAATGATCATACGTAGTTTCGAGATCCATAAACTAATCTATTCTAATTTGCTACACAAAAACTCCCTATTTGTGACTCCAAGAAACTACTTGAAGGTTTAGACCAACAACTTTGATGTAGACTAGATTGCTCTATGGATTCATACAAGATCTGCACTATGGCAGTAGTAACACTGTGTTGATTTTTCTTTATGTGCTCTTGAACTATCATAGCTTGAATAAGTGGAGCCTCATATCTATTTTTTGAAAATTTTAGGGTTTTTACCTCTCTAACCTCTTAATAATTCGTTCTTAAAGGAGCTTATATAAGCTCTCCATTAGGGTTATAAAAACCCACATGTACAGCAAACTTAATAAATTATGTTCGACCTGAAAATTTGAATCTGTAATATTTCTCAATTGGTTGAACTAGGAATTGAACTCATCTCAATCAGTTGAACTTCCACATTCTTGGTTTTCTTCAGCAAATCTTGGGCTTTCATCCTGGACTTATTAATTTACATTAAAACTTCAACAAGACTCAATCTTTTTTTGTTGGTTGCAAACAAGTGTGATACACAAGAAACCTACTAAATTTGATTGTAATTTCAAATATATATATATATATATATATTAATGAAATAATAAAACACTATAAAGCGCGTGCAATTGCTTCCTCATAGTCTCATACATAGTTCTTGAGAAACTAACTTCAACAACCATAATAATAATAATAATAATAAATAAATAAATCTCACACTAATGAAGACTCGCGATTAGTTTGATAAATTTTGAAGAAACCAAATTGATTCCAAGGCTTATATATATATATATATATATATTTGGGGGGGGCGGGGTGAGAATTTCGCATATTCTCTTATATTTATAAAAATAAAATAAAAATTGTAAGTGTAACTATCGTAAAACAAAATAAGATATTTGGACCCACAAAATAAAATGTGTGCTTCCTCACAAAAAAGAAAAAGTGTGAAGTTTCTGTCGTTTTTCTCACCCAAAAAAAGGAAAAACAAATGTTTGAACTTTGAAGTATCTTTCCGGAATTCTGGTTTGGAATCAATTTGATGAGAAGCATGATTTGAGGAGAAGCCCGAGCAATGTCGGCAGTTGAGAATGAGAGAATCAAAAGTGCGCTGGGTGAACAGTTGACCAACAAGCCCAGTTCAATAAGCTTGCAAAATACCGAGCCCACTGAAAGCAGGGCCGAACAGCCCTAATAATCCACAAATGCATTAATCCCTTTCGGCCTATTCCCAAGGATTCTAAAAAAAAAAAAAAAAGCCTTGTGAAGAATGAAGGTCAAGTTGCAAAAAGACCTCTAGGGTTTTTGTTCAATGGCAAACAGATTCTTAATTTGTACTCTTAATTTGTGTTATTCACTTTTGAGACTTTGAAAATGCCAAAATTGACCCAACCATATAATTTTCGTCAATTGTAACTGATGGAAAGTGGTCTAATGCATTGCATGTGAGAGAAATTACTCCCACATCAATCAAGTAAGGCTCGCAACCCATGCCACAAGTATAGCTTGACCTCCCTTCGCTTCATTGAAAAACTACGAACTAATGCCACCACCATACGACCAAGACCCATACCACATGGGGTCTTTTTGCAACTTGATCTTATTAATATGTAGATTTGAAATGATTAAATATAAGAAGTAATTTCAATTCATAATATAAAACTATTTTTGCTTGAGCAAAAGCTCCAAACCTCAAATTATTATATGTTGTTAAATTTTATGTCAAATCATTTATCTTCAAATCACTTGATTTTAAAATGTCATATCCAAATGCTACCTAAAAAAATAGTTGTTCAACTAAATACTAGCGTAATCTTTTGTTTTGGCAATATTTTTTTTTGGTAAAAAAAAAATGAGTTGGGGAAGGGCGACCCGCTTGGCTACACTACCTGAGCGTTACCATAATAACACTCAACTCACCTCAGGGCACAAATGGCTAGGGCACCGCCAAAGTGCTAATGGGCGTGCTCGAATTCTCATTAATTACCACAAATTATTTACAACATTTTTACAAATTAATTAATGTTATGACCAATTTTTATTGGTTCTCATTTAAGCCTACTAATAACATAATTTTTTTACTTATTAAAAGCCACTCACACACGTTAACATTTGTAAAATAATTTGTAACTATAATATCTTCCTTAGCTGGATTAGAATTGTCCCTTTGAAAAAGAAAAATTATAGTAGTATTTTAAAATGGGAGAGGCGCTGCAATCTAATTGATACAGACACAATTAACGTGCGGAAATCGCGGGAAGGAAATATTTGACTGAATTGAGCGGTGGCGACTGGTAAACACAAACAAAACAGACAATTTTGGGGGTTCCCAAGTTTGCCCTAACTTCCGAATAAATCACTGTCCTTTTCATTTCATGCCTGTAAAACACCATCAAAGCTAAGCTTCTACTCTGACTCTGACACATAAGCCCCCCCTAAAAAATGTGCGGCATAGCGATTATTGATTAATACCTTCGTCTTAGGAGAAAATTTATAAACAACCAATTTAAACACACTCCATATATACAGCTTGTAAAGGATCGTATCAAAAGTTCATTGACAATTATAATGCTGAGTGTTTTCTTTTTCCCATTTACATTTTAAGTGAAAAATGAGGATTTGTACGTAGGGTCTAAATTTGTTAAAGATGGGATTTAAAACTCATATTTTACACAATTCAATAAGAGATTGACGCATCAGTTTTTTATTTAAAACTTAATACATTCTTACCACATATAATAACATCTTAGTAAACTCACAGTTAAGTTAGATTTTCAAATGAGTATTAAAATTGATTGAATGTGGTTGTGTCATTGATCGATAAGTATTGCACCCAATCCTAATCCCATATGATTTATATGTCATTGATCGATAATACTAAAGTTTTTTTTTTTATTTTTTTTTTTATAAATAATGATAATTCCTGAGTTTGTATAACACAGTAATAAGAATAAAATTCTTATTTATACGTGTGTGTGCGCACGTGCATGTTCGCTAAATATGTTTTATACTCTTTTTTTTATATATAGTACAAATATTATACAATTTGTTATGAACTTTTTTCAAGATCCATTTGTGAAAAATGTATCTCATTAAATGAAGTTTAAAAAAAGAAAAAAACATATAAAAGTTGTAAAGTGATTGTATAAGATTTTTGTCAGATTATGTATTCTTCTTCTTCATATGTAAAATCGATAATATATAATATAAAGAGGGACCAGGGGGCCATCCCCTGGGTTTTGAAAATCCTTTCCCACCCTCCAATATCTTTCATTAAAAAAAGGATTATATATAATTTTAGCTAATGACTTCCTTTTTTTTTTTTTTTTTACAAGATAGAAACTCTACTCTAGCCTAATCTATGTGTATATGTGTGTGAAGCTCACTCCTGGAGACTTGAACCCCGGCCCTTGCCCCCCACACCCCACAAGCACTTATACTTGTGGAGTGACCATCGCACCAAGGGTGTGCGGTGGTAGCTAATGACTTCCTATTTGTTTAAAAAAATTATACATTTAGGTAAATGATAACATCTTCTCAAAAAAATAAAAAAGTAAACGATTACATCATCATTTATAGGGTGCTGATTTAGCCAAAATAGATTCATGGAATGTGTTCTTAAAAATAGATAATATCTAATTATTCATTAATGTTATATAAAATTTATATATCTCACTAAATATCTATAATATAGAAGTCTTCCTTATTTTCCATAAAGAACCCTTATGGATAACTAGAGATACAGATACTATTTTTTTAGAAGAAATATATATTTTGTCTTTTATTTTTAGAAGAAATAGGACAATTGCTAATTTTGTGATAGGAGTACTTAGAGATCCTTATTGAATATGTCATCTACGAAAATAAAGTTTTTCTTTAATTTATATTATTTTTATATTTTTCTTATATAGAGTTGTATAAAATAAAATTTATTATTTAAAAATGATTAAATTTGTATATCTTAATAATTTTTAAAACTATAAGTATATGTGTACGTAATCCAATTTATTCAACTAAAAATATTGGTCTTATTCCGTCTCTTTTTTTAGAGGATCTTAAATGTATAAAGAATATAATTTTGATAAATATATTTTAAAAGAAAGTTTGCGGTTTCAAATTGAGTAGATGAAAAAAAAAGTTTTTTAATCAATGTAAAAATTAACTTTTTATATAATATAGAAAAAATAATATATTTTAAATCTTATTATAAGCATACTTATGCAAATAAATTATATATAATATATTATTCTTTGGATCTAATAATTTTTATATATTTAATTTTAGCTCGGAAAAAATTTCTGACATCGCCGCTAAAGAATATCATTCTCCTTAAATGTCAAAAACGTACATACATGCAGTAATTAATTACCAAATACTAATAATAACGATAATTATGATAAAGATCAAGAATCTGTTCTTTCTTCACAAAGAAGGATGGTAAATTAATTATGGTTTACAATCAAATCTCATCAACACCAAAAATAAACATACTATAAAAGAGCAATGTATTCATCATGAATAGTAAATTAGTTTTACAGACAAAAATACAGTCTAAGGGTAGTTTGGGAATAGCAATGTTGTTCTGTGTCTCTCTAAAATTAAGGCTCTTTTGCAGCTTGACTGGAACGAGATGGGAAACAAGAAGTAAATTTGCTGTGGTAATGATATTGAGGGAATTGATCGATGTCTTTGACATTCCTTTCCAATGGATTGCACAATTAACTCTTGAATATGTCCCTTTGATGCAGATTGAAGTTGCTGCAACCTGAAACAAATTAAACACTGGTACCTCCAAGCCTCCTTCCCAAGTAGAGTCACAAGAAAACCAGATTTCATAAATGGTAAAATCAAATCGGACATATATATATGTTATTACATTAAACAAGAAATACAAATTGTTAACACAAAGTTGGAGAGCTAACAAAAATTTTGATCTACTGCTCATGATGTGTGTAAATCTTGAATGTGACTAAAGAAACAGAACTACAAATTAAGAAAATATGATTTTGAAAATTTACGTTTATTTGGATTTAAATGAAAAGGAAACAACAACCCCATCTCTGCTTGACTAACCATTCCTTGATTAATCTAGCACCAACACATTTTTAAAGAAAAATAAATCCAGTTTGGAACTTTCTTTGTTGGCTAAATCGTGTGTTAAAGAAAGAAAAGGAGCTATGACTTTACGAGATTTATGGTCAAACACAAATATAGTTGGGCTGCACATGGTTTGAAATCTGAATGCATGTTTTCTTTTAGCAAAGATGATTAGGCAGAAAAGTAAACCCTTTAATGTGATTGTTGAAATATTCATATTCATGAAAAGTACAGAGAGAGATAAACAAAATCTAAAGCAAAAAAAATTGGAAACAATAAGGAGCTAGGGAGAGAGATATGGTATGCTTGGCTCCTCGCACGCCACCGGCATTAGTCAATCAACAAACAGATTGGTTCATGCTTGTGGCATACAGGGAGCCAGGCATAACCAGAATCACCTTTTCTTCTTCGTCACAAGCCTCAAATCCTTCTTGAATGCATGGTAATGATCACCAAGATTATGCAGAGAGAAAAAGAGAGAGAAAGAGAGGGGGAAGAGATCACACTAAACGACCCTATAGAAGACTCATTATATATAGAGAGCTTTGGAGGGGTTTCATTGTTTATTTATTTATTTATTTGTTTCTCTTTTTAGTACAAGAAGAGAGAATTTTCTAACATATAAGATGACCTCAAGGAGAGGTGGAGAGAGCTCACAGACACAGTCACAGATTGACGTGACCTTATTATGGTAATGGAATTTTAGGAGGGGATTTTGGGGATTTTGCTTCCGTTTTTCCTTCGGTGCAATGAGGAGATTTTCTTACCATAGAAAAAGACCCACATAATTCACTTTCCTTATACAAAGTGATTTGTTTACAATCAGTCAAAAGTCATTTTATTCCAAATTCAAAATGATAATTTCCATTTGTTGATGCAATTCCTTGTTGCAATATTCTTGTAATCTTTTTATTATTATTATTATTATTATTATTATTATTATTATTATGTAAATTTCAGGATTTTAATCCGATGATAATAAAAACATTACATCTTTTTTTTTGAGCTAAGAAGATAGAAAACATTACATCTTTAGCCATTAAATATTCAATATTCTTGTAATTGTAATAAACCTTTTGAGTATATAATTTATGTTTCACTTTTTATGTAAAAATATAATATCTATTTTTCAAAATATACTTTTTATGATATAAGGACCTCGGCTAAATTGAAGGGTGATCACGTAAAGGGTTAGACTTGATTCGCAAATATACGCAAGAAAAACAAAAAGTTGTCAGGGTGTTGTTAGCAGGAGAGATCCTTTAATGCTTAAGTTAGCAAATTAGAGCGAAAAGTGTGTCCCAAGAAATTGAGAATTTGTGTGTATCTTTGTTAGAGCATCCACAGCAGTGGAGCAAAAAATTTAACTTTTTGACTCTACTAAAAATTACTTTATTTATTTTACCTACACATATGCTGCAGCAGTGGATTTATTTTAGCTTTCAACATAATAAAATAATATAAACATCACAATAAAATAATATATCTCATACAATAAAATAATATACCCTACTACCCAAAAAACATCCACAGCACCAACCACAACCACCTCTACCATCAGCCACAGTCACAACCACAGCCACAACCACCACCACTACCACCACCACCTGCCACAACCACCACTCTACTTTGGCAACCACAACACAACATAGAAAAAAAAAAACAAAAACAAAACAACAACCACAATCACAACTCCATCACCACCAGTCACCACAAACCACCAGCTATGACAACCACAACCACAACCATAAACCACAAAACTCATAGCCAAAATACACAAAACCCACTGCCAAAGCCAAAATCATCCACCACCACCACAACCAAAATCCACAAACCCACTGTCAAAATCATCCACCACCACTACCATAGCCAAAATCAACCACCACCACCACAGCCACCAAACCCATATGAAAATACATAAAAAAAACACAATCATAGCAAAGAGAAAAGAGAGATGGACGGCAGCAACGGCTTGTGGCTTGGGACTTGGGTCAGAGCGAGGTGGCTCTGTGGAGGCTGGGTGAGCGAGATCGGGGAATAGAGGAAGATGGGCGATCGGTGATGTGGGTCTGCGGTGGCTGGGTCGGTGAGGGCGAAGTGGGTCTGTGGGTCAATGAGGACGATGTGGGTTTGTGGGTCGGTGAAGGCGATGTGGGCGGTCGGTGTTGGTGACGTTGAGCTTCGGTGGCCGCGACATTGACGATGGTTGGATCGGCGGCAGTAAACAGAGTGAGAAGAGACCGGAGTTGAGAGAGTGAGAGGTTGAGAGACTTGAGCTGAATGAGAGAGAGTGAATGAGAGACCGATGGGATAAAAGAAAAAAAAAGAAAGCAAGTTGTACCCGGAGAATAAAAAATTACTTTTTTTTTTTATATATATATATGTGAGCTACAGGGCAATTTAGCTATTGCTTCATTGCTAAAAATGAGTTTTTTTTTTTTTTTGGTGTTTTGGCACATCTAAAATAGCTATATAGCTATTTAGCTTTATTGCTGCAAGTGCTCTTAGTTGTTACCTTTTAGAGAAGAGAGATTACTTCGTAATTTTGAGATTTGATTTAACCCAATCTCCTCCCTTTAATTCAAGAGTTATCTCTTAATTAAGATTTTCGTAACGTAAAATTTGGAGGAAATAAAAATACATGTAAACCTTTCCTTTCAGGAAAATTTGAATTTGGCAATTCAATGAGCTTTAGGATTATGGTCGAGCTGGGGTTCATCATCCCGATCTGCCACATTAGTCCTCTATTCCAAAGCTGATCGAGGTAAAATTTAATGTCATAAATTATCTCCATCAAAGGGAACTATAAATTTTTTTTTCATCACATTTTTCATCTCACTTAAAAAAATGTTCATATTTATTTTTCATATTCTAAATTTTCATTATTGTCAAGAGCATTATAGCTCAATTGGCACTTTCTTGTGTTTCTAACGAAAACATCTAGAGTTTAAAACTCTCCTCTCTCAACTATCAAATTAATAAAATAAAATAAAATAACAACAACTTTTTTAATTGTTTTTACCAAACATACATATAACCTTCCCATCCTTTTTACCAAACGCAGCCTTTAAATTGAATATTCTAAAAATCTAAAATGCAATCCACTAATCACTTGTAACCGCCAAAGCAACCATCATTACAGTACCCTTTTTATACTGATTTTTCTCCTTAATTAAGACATACAATTAATTCAAAATACATGTTAGGTAAAGCATGCATGCAATTCTTCTCTCAAAAAAGAAAAAAGAGTAAAGCATGTAATTGTTTAGTAATATCACGAAATATTTGACCGAAGACTGGAGATAAAGGATGGTCATAAGTCTTAAGTAATGATGGAAAGAATCCGTAGGGCCCTGCTCTCTCATTCTTTCTCAAAGTGTGTCTGTGTATGATATACAAAGGAGAGTGTTTTCTTTTCCAATCTCTAACTTAGCAGCAGGGGGGGGTTTGAATGAGTGGAACGCTTTAAGGGCCTGTCTCTGCTTTTTTTCTTTCACTGTCTTAAAAAAGGGTTTGCTTTTCCGTTCTGGAGCCACGTTTGTCGGGTGCAGTTGGAGGAATTCTGGATTCCTTTTGCCAACAGAAGTCACCAGTACCCCCACTATTTGCCTTTCCTGTTCCTTCTGTTTCCTTTCTTTTCTTCTCTCTCTCTCTCTTACTTTTTCTTTTTTCTTTTAAGTTCTATCCATAATTAAATGAAATATCTATGGACTTCAATTAGGTTTATTGATAATTGAAGTTTTTTATCATCAAAAATAGGATTTACATATGACTTCCTCGTGGTTGTGGCGTTATGCAGCAATACTAATTAGTTAATAATATATGAGTTCCAGTTAACTCAATTGGTAAAGTCTCTTATCATTGAATAAAATATTTTAGGTTCAATTCCCGTCTATACCAAAAACCAATTGGTGTCTTAATCTGATAATAAATAGCAATCATCAGGAGCGGACGTCATAATTTAAAACTATCTCTACAAAAAATAGTTAGAAATATATGTATACTTATATTTATGGTAACATTGAAGTTTTATCACATAGAGCACAACTTAAAAAGATAATCAAATGTGAAAAGTGTTTTCTTATTCAACATTTTTAATGAAAATGTTTAGGGTTTAAATCCCTCCAATTATCAAATTATTAAAAAAATAAATAAAATTTATGTATAATACATTAGGTTCCTCAATTGAATTCAAATTCTTAGCTGCATTAATCAATAAAATAAGAATAGTATTATCTTTTCCAAATATAAATTAAATTCAAAACAACCAATTTTTTTTTTAATAACTAAATATAGCAAAACAACCAAGTATTTTTTTTATAACTAAATATAGTTCGGGTGGGGGGCTTGAACTTTACTTAAATGTTTCCATTGGAAACATCAAGAGGTTCCAACTCATTGAGCTAGAAAACTCTTAACAAAACAACTAAGCATTTGAATTCAATTGAGGAATTTAATGTACTACACCTAAAGTACTTTATCTAAGTTTTACCCAAATAAAAAAAATATAATTAAATTCTTTCTTGTTAAATTTTCATATTGCCATTCCATAAATACATATCTTTCTTTATTATATTTAGTAATTTTATCTTCAAAGCAAATTTTTTTCCAAACGGATCAATTTTGGATGCCAAAGAAAACAAGGGATCATATGCCTGGAATAGCATTCTCAAGGGGCGTGACATCATTAGGAGGGGAACAAGATGGAGGATTAGAGATAGCTCCTCTGTCAGAATTTATCAAGATAGCTGGCTGCCTGGACCGGGGAATGGCAGAATCATCTCCCCTATTTCAAAACTCACTATGGATTCCACTGTCTCCATTCTGATTGATCAAGAGTCATGTTGTTGGAGAGAAGCAGAGATTGATAGGCTATTTTTGCCGACTGAAGCCAGTATTATAAAAGCTATTCCACTTAGCTTTTCTAGTAGGAGTGATGTGATGTTTTGGCCGAGGAATCAAGATGGAGTATACTCTGTCAAATCCGAATATAAACTTCTGACGGAGATGGAGATTGAGAATGGTAACTCACCTAGTGCATCCAACTCTGAGGTGATGAAAAGTATATGGAATGGGATATGGAAACTCAAGGTGCCGAATCGAATTCACATGTTCATGTGGCGTGCTGGATATGACTCTCTGCCAACGAAAGTGAATCTGGCCAAGAGGAAGATGATGTCCGAGACTCTTCGCACTCATTGCAAGCTGGGACCCGAAGACACTATCCATGCCCTTTGGTCATGCCCAATGCTATCAACGGTATGGCAAGTACTATTTGTTGAACTTTTGGCTGCTACTAACTCCTGCTCGAGTTTTTTAGATGTTATTCAGCTTGCCCAACAGGATCAGACTTGCTTTGCTCTATTTGCTTGGACGGCTTCATTGATATTGCAACGACGAAACAAGCTTAGACTAGGAGAGGACACCTTTCCTGTAGTGAAGATCAACCCCATCGCAGCTGATTCTCTGCAAGAATTCCATCAGCTGCATCCCACCCACTCCGCGATACCATGAACAGCTAGATCAGTGAGATGGCGTCCTCCACCTGAAGGTTTTCTCAAGGTGAACTTTGATGGGGCGGTTTTTGCTGCTAATAACATTGCTAGTCTCGGTATTATAATCTGTAATGACAGCGGATTGGTTATGGCTGCTTTATCACAACAAATTCCACTACCTACTTCGGTAAAGATGGTGGAAGTGATGGCAGCAAGCCGAGCTCTATGGTTTGCTAAGGAGATGGGTTTCGAGAGTTTGATAGTTGAAGGATGTTAGGACATATGTGATTTAATGTTAGGAATATATGTCAGTATAGAATTGGCTAATCCTTTGACAAAACGCACTTTATTTGTAATTGGGTAGATCTAGGATGTGTTTAATACTTCAAGCAACAAGGTTTCAAGATTAAGTATTAAAGCCATGCAAGTCTGTCCAATAAACAAGTGAAGAAGTGTTGGATTTTAAAGCTCGATAGCTAGCTTGATAACTAGTATCTATCGAGGTTTAAAAAGCCACTGAAGCCCGATGCTCGACAGCTAGCTCGACAGATAAGCTATCTATCGGGGTTTATGAAATTCAGTTTTTCAGAGCTGATTTTAATCCAATCTGTGAATACATGTTTGAGCTTTCTTTTCTCACAACCCTAAACATGTATAAGGATTGTTTTAAGAGTCGTCGAAGGTTGTGCGAGTGTGAAGAAAAATTGTGTTCATGCAAATTGTGACCGGAGACAGAATTTGCCATAGTTCATCTTTCTCTTGATGAAGCTGCTGTGTTTGTACACCGTAAGGTTTTGTAACCAAAGAGTTTCGTGATCTTCATCGTATGATGAACTGAAAGACTTTGCAACCAACATCTTTCTCAAGTAGGTGAGTAAGCCATGTACCGGGATCCGCATATCGAATTGGTTAGTCACGTATTAGGAGCCATGCATTATAAGGAGAGATTATTACTACAGAATAAGTCCAATTGGGTATTGGGGTAAGGGTTTAACTGTAGGTTGGTATAAGGTACTGAGATTCATTTACTTGTAACCGCTTGTTGTGATAATAGTGAATTCTCAGGAGTGGTGACCTTAAAATCACCCAGTGGGTTTTTGCCGTGTAGGTTTTCCCCATTCGTAAACAAATCACTGTGTTAATTTATTTTTCCGCTGCATTTAATTATTTGGTGATTTGTTTGTGTTACCACGCTTATTGCATAAAAATTGAATTAATTAATTAACTTATTAGCCAATTAATTGGTTAATTTATCACAAGGGGTCAATACATTCTTGGTCTATCAAAGGAGATTCGGAAATCATTATCAACACAATCAAGGGTTATAATATGTTCATTCCGAGTTTGGGCATATATTGCAAGACATTATTTTTCTTAGTTCTTTTTTTACTTCTGTTTCTTTTCGCCATGTTAAAAGGCAAGGTAATTGTATATGGCTCATAGATTAACTAGAAGAGCTATTTTTAATCCTTTCATTGTCTAGATGGAGTCTGTTCCTCCCGACACCTTAGATGTTTAGAACTTTGATCTTCGGCTAAATGCTTAATAATATTCCCTGTTCCTAAGGGGTTTCTCAAAAAAAAAAATTGTAATTTTATAAATTAATTATATTGACGAAGTTTGATTTTGACATTAGTTAAAATTTGTTAGTTTGATTTAATTTAGTATTTTTAAACTTAATTTTGACAAGTTTACATTGGTATTAGTTTACAATCGAGTCAATTATAATACTTAAAACTCAATAATTTTCATTAGACTTGACAAAATAACCTCAATGTGAAGAGAGTTTGCTTTTAGAGCTACTATGGGATGGGTTAGTTTGGAGATTTCTCCTCCCAAAGAGGTTTGTCTGGTTGGATTGAAAAATATCACAAATTTAACTCAAACTGACACTTGTACATTCCTAATAGCATTTCTATTTATACCCAAAATCACATCATTTTATAACAAATTTTAGAGGAGATGCTGGTCGATCCCAATCCTATATGCTTTAGTACCGGTAGCTAGATTACATTTATGTTAAAAGAGAAAAGCATTCTTGAGAATCCAATAAAAAAAAAATAATTACACATGAGATCAAGAATATTAAAGAGAAACATAGTATCTAGGCGAAGCTAGGGGGGGGGGGGGGGCATGGCCCTCCTGGCTTTTGAATTTTCTCTTTAAACAATGTATAAAAATCATTATTTATGTACAAGTTTACTCTACTGGCCGCTCTTGAGAAATTTTCCTGATTTCACCACTAAATTCTTGATTTAATAATAAAAAATAATTACCATATAGTAAATAGTGTAAATTGAAATTTTATCGTATCTTAAAACAAAACAAAAAAGAGGACACAAGATACGACGATGATACATGACATTCCTTGTATTATACACATGGCAAAATGGGGATGCTAACTTGTGTTTTAATTGGAGAAGGACAAAAAACATTGTGGGTAAAGGTTGGTGAACAAAAACATTTGATGATATTGAGGGTTTGATGTTAAGTACAAAGAGTTTCACGTGGCAGACATGCCTCACAAGAAGAGGCGACTTTTCTTTCTAGGTCAAAGATCAACCCTAAGGTGATGATTGTTGCTTCTTCCTCGCTGCATGGCACCATAATTATGCTAATTCTAAAAACACTTCTGAATATATCTTCTTCTTTTTTAGTAGGACCCATTTCAAATTGGTCGGTCAGTCCATCTAATTCTAAATTACACAACCGAATAAGCTCCATTCACGCCGATATTGTGCTCGACTATTTGCTTTTTAATTTCGGTTTTCACGTTTCAGTTTTTTCTTTATTATTCTTTTTTCTTCATGATGTGATGCTATGGTATTCATCTTTGAATTTTCCTCCTTTTAAAGTTGGACCACTACTTCTTCTGGTGCACTGGCTACGTCAATTTTGGATTTGCCTTTCCACTTGATGGAACCTTTCCAGGTATTCTTTCTTTTCATGCAAAGTGTATATATATATAATTTTCAATTTTTTTTTTTTGGGTTCTCTTTTCCCTTTTTAATGTTTTTGAAATGAAAATAATCTCAACCCCCTCCCCCCCTCCTATTTTGGTTTTTGTATACCTATTTCTGTCGGGGATTGCTTTATTGTACCATTCGTCATCTTTTAGTTCAATAATTATAACAATTGAGGAAGCGAATTTGAACTTTTCTCCTAATAAAACATAGCAATTTATCCCTCTAAATTATAAAACTTTTGACAAATGAGTATTGTGGAGCGTAAGAATCTGACGACCCCAGCCCACTTTGTATTAAGCTCAAGACCCACGCCGAAGAGGAAGAAACGTTCGAGGACGAAGTGAGAAAGTCCAAATTGCCTAGGAACATTGCCGAGGACAGGATTGTCCTCGGCCAACCAGGACCATGGGAAGAGGAAGCAACAACCACCAAGGTAGCCTCCCAGAGCATCCCAAGAGAAAGAGTAAGTACAATGTGTCAGCCATGGAAGCGTGGTGGAGGAACGATTCTCGGATGTCACCTCCACATTAAATGCCCATAACTAATGTTCTGGCCGCATTAATGAGGAAATGATTCTTAAACAGTAGAGCCTCGGTTGCTGCAACCCACAGAAAGAATGGGAAGGCGGCTGATGGGACATGCACTCGATTAATGACCTGCCTGATCAACAAATGTAGGGCTAAGATCAACTGAAATAGGGTATATAATGTAAGAAATCTTGTGTTCTCTTTCCAGGTATTCTTTCTTTTCATGCAAAGTGTATATATATAAAATTTTCATTTTTTTTTTTTGGGTTCTCTTTTCCCTTTTTAATGTTTTTGAAATGAAAATAATCTCAACCCCCCCCCCCCCCTATTTTGGTTTTTGTATACCTATTTCTGTCGGGGATTGCTTTATTGTACCATTCGTCATCTTTTAGTTCAATAATTATAACAATTGAGGAAGCGAATTTGAACTTTGATTCTCCTAATAAAACATAGCAATTTATCTCTCTAAATTATAAAACTTTTGACAAATGAGTATTGTGGGGCCTAAAAATCTGGCGACCCTAGCCCACTTTGTATTAAACTCAAGGCCCATGCCGAGAAGGAAAAAAGGTCCGAGGACGAAGTGAGAAAGTCCAAATTGCCTAAGAACATTGCCGAGGACAATCCTGTCCTCGGCCAACCAGGACCATGGGAAGAGGAAGCAACGGGCCACCAAAGTAGCCTTCCAGAGCATCCCAAGAGAAAGAGCAAGTACAATGTGTCAGCCATTGAAGCGTGGTGGAGGAACGATTCCCGGATAAACTGTCACCTCCGCATTAAATGCCAGCAACTAACGTTTTGGCCGCATTAATGAAAAAATGACCCCTGAACAGTGCAGCCTCGGTTGTTGCAACCCACAGAAAGAATGAAAAGGCGGCTGATGGGACAGGTACTCGATTAATGACCTGCCTAATCAACAAATGTAGGGCTAAGATCAACTGAAATAGGGTATATAATGTAAGAAATTTTTCTGGAAAAGAGGGAAAAAAAAAGGAGAAATACAATAGCAATTTGTAGAACTCTCCCAACTTTTGTAGTCAAGCACTGAAGAAATAATAAGGGTTATACGTTCCTCAAGAGAGTGCCAAGGAACATAATTTCATACTTCAGCTCATGTTCTTGTCATTCCACCCACTCACTACCATGCTTAGTTGTTGCAATCCTCATTAGGGCCTAGTTCTAAAACCCATTCTCTAGAAATTCGTTGTATTGGGCTAGTTGGGTCTGAGTCCATTCGTCTAGCAGAAGGAGTGCTCAAACACAATCCCTACAAGTATCTTTCTAAAACCGATAAATTACACAATTTTCCTAAGTTGTTTTACATTTAAACCTTGGGTTTTAAAAATTTTCAATTAAAAGAATGAGCTTTTTATCAGCACCCTCGATAAGTTAGTAACATAAACTCACATGGGAGCGGATTACGTCCAGTACATTTAGTGCACTAATGAACCTGTAGATATGGTGACATGTGTCCAAAAATGGATACATGTCACAATCGCAACGGGTCCAGTGTCTTGCATGCTTTGATTACGTCAAATGAATACTCCTTTTTTTCTCTTTATGTCCCGTAGCACATTATAAGTACATCCAAATAATTAACAAATTTGCTCTAAGTGAAATTTTATTGTCAAAATTTCAAAAATATTAAAAAATGTTACTCTATTAAAATTCTACTACAAAAAGTTTTTAGAAATTTTTTTTAAAAAGTTTTATTATATATTATATATTATTTTAATCATTTTCCATATTTTTTTAATTATAAAAGTTAGATTTTATTTGTTGTGCTTGCATAATGTGACTTACGTTGTGTTTTTTTTTTTTTTAGTAAATATTTTTCAAGAAAACATTTTACACATTTTACATTGTTTATTTCACAATAAAATGGTTAGTTAACTGTAAAATATTTTAAGTCAAAGGGAAATCCAAGGAAAAGTTTTGTAAAATGTTTTACCATTGCAACAAAGGTACAACATTTTCCAAAATTTTCACACAACTATACCCTCTCAAGTTCCCTCTCCTACAAACATACCAATGAGCCACTCATCATTGGCCACCAATCCAATTGTTCACCCCACCCATCACCAGTTTCACCTCCACACACTGATTCTCAAGTTTGAACTTCCTAAGTTTTTTTTATTTTTTTATTTTTTATATATATATTTTTGCTTGATCACTCCCAAGTGCAGGATATCATAGCAATATAATTCTCAGTATACCGAGGTTGAACCACAAGGAGCAGGGTAAATTCAAAAACAATATAATTAAACAACAATTTGGGTGAAGAAGAAAAGTACTTTTACTTGGTGATTGTTAACAAGAATAATAATAGAAACTGATTTAAATCAATAATGTAAATACTAGGGCATCAGGGTGTTTTCCTATATCAATATGAAATTCTTTGTGAACAAAGAAAATATATATTTCATAATTAATTGTTCTTATACAATTAAAAACTTATGATTTGGTTGAACTGAGACAATTCAAGAACACATGATAACCTTGATTAATAATGTAGTTAGAATAGTTTTCAGAAAAATTCTTTCACTTTAAAATGTGATTTTTATTTGAAACTATTAGAAATTCATCTAAACAATAAGAAAACATGATTGAACATATTGAAAGCATCGAAGAACTAATACATCAACAGAAATCTAATTAAATAATTAAATATGTTATTGTCTATAATCTTAGAAAGAATCACATTGAATATTCATACCATATAGAAGAAACATAACCCCTAGTCCTAGCAAAGAGTTTAGGCTACCATTAGAGAAAAGAAAATACAAAGTTTTCTCTCTGTAAAATTCGTTCTCTACAGCCTCTTTTCCAAACTCTAACGTAAAAGTGTCCAAAGAAAATAAAACTTTTACTATTTAATTTTTGTCTAAATTTTCAGCAGAAACTTGTGAGTTAATTTCGGCCTTCAAAAATTGTAAATTTCAAAAAACTCAAAACTAGAAAGTTGAGTCACAGTTTCAGCCCATCCAGCCTTGAGTCAATTGGATTTTTGAGGAGAGAGATATGCCTAAAATACTGATCAGTGCTCAAATCTAATTTTTCCTTTTCAGATTCTGCCTCTTTGATTTATTTCCTTATTTGAAGCTTCCAAACATGGTAAACGACCCAAGCACTCCAGCTGCACCTCCTTAAACATTTAAGCATGGTCCTTTAGCTCTTCTTTAATTCTAATTTGGCCTATATTCTCTCACAAATTCTTGTAAACTCATTTTTTCATATGATTTTTTGAAAGTAGAAAATTACACACAATGAATGATATCTTATTTAAGAAATTATGTAAAGATAAATAATAGGAACTAATGCAATTCATAGCTTAATTATACAAATTAAGCATAATAATAAGGAGATAACGCCCACATAAATATATAATAAGTATACATTTTAAGGTGTTACCAATTTTCCACCTCCATCGGCTCTTCTTCCACCTTCATTAGCTCACCCATTGGTTCTCAAATTATTATTATTATTTTTTTCTTTTTACCACTGCATGGGTTTAATAATCTGGGTTTTTTTAGTGTTGTGTGGGCTTACTAACCTCAGTTTTTAGGCCTAGTTGTGGATTTTGTTGGGTGGTTGGGATGGTTTGTGGGTCATGATAGTGGCTGGAAAGCTTGGGATTGTGGCATGTGATGGATGGTTAGCCAGCTATTTTTTTTTCCCCTTCCGATATGTGTATGTATTTGAGTGGTCGGTGGAGTGGTGGTGGGTTGGGTTTTGCCAATTTGGTGGTGGTTGCTTGGACGTGTTGGGATGTGAGATTAGGAAAATTTTTCATTCTACTGTGAAACAAAAACTTGAAAATGGGTTCTTGTAATTTTCAATTACACATCAAATGTTGTAAAATGAAAATGTTTTTAGTAAAATATTTTACTTCAAAATAAAAGAGCATTAATGTAAGTTTACAAATTGTATAGACATCGTTTCACCCTATGACTCATGAAGAGTATACTAAAATTATTTATGCAATTTACTTTAAGTGAAACTTTGGTACCAAACTCTTTGTTCTTCTTTTCAAAAAATTAAAACACTATTTTGATGAAAACTCAATTATCAAAAGTTTCAAGATACATAAAACTAGTTTCATTACTTGTTTTACATGCCATTCATTTTTCATGTAACTTGAAGTAACTTTGTTCTTTTATGTTTACTATCTATTTTATTTTATTTTATTGAAATATTTGGTTTAGTTTACATAAAATTATTGATTAAGTAATGCATTTCACAGGTATGATAATAGATAATAAATGTTGTGTCCAACACATTATAGTTGTGTACTCGTATCAAATGTCTCAACACAAGTGTTTCACGTGGTACAACAACATATTTTCATCATGTAGTATACACCTTAAATATATATATATTTTTAAAAGCTTGAAATGAAACTTTTTCACCATAATTTAAAGAAGTTTAGAAAAAATATTCCAGATAACCAAAATTTTAGAAAAATTTTATTATTTATTTTGCTTTAATCATAAACCATAATTTATTAATAATAAATGAGAAGTGCTACTTAGCTTTTCTCATAATGAAAATTAGGTCTTGCGCATTATGTTTACATTCGATATTATTGGCCAAGACACCAATTAATTTTTGGTATAGACAAAGATAGAACCCCAAATTTCTTATTCGAAGATAAAAGACTTTACCAATTGAGCTTTTTTTGTTGAGAAAAACTAGTTGAGTTAACTAGAACCCACTCTTTTAAAAAATTTATTATAATAAGAAAATCTATACCTTTTAATTAATTTATCAAGTTGATGATAAATATATGGACGTATTTGTGGACATTATACACTTATAAGTAAAACCTCATTACACAAGTTTCGCGAAATTTAGAATATTATTATGGTTAAAACTAAATACCAAAATTTTCAAGAAAAGTTAAAAGGAGTTTAGTTATTTATTTTAATAATAATATATTATAATTTTTAGATTTATTAAAATTTTGGTTTTTCACGATATGCTTTTCACCACACTACTTAAAGTAAAGTCTATTCTTATATTTTTATTATGGATTTGATTAAATTACAATCATATTATTAAAAAAAATTCTTAATTTACATCTAATTATTTATTAATCCGTGAATCAAATTAATATAATACTAATTAGTTACCATTTCCAATTAATATGATTTTTGAGTTATCATGTGTTGGAGTTTTCTTGTTTCTATAATATGTTTCGTGTTTTGATACGTTAATAGGTAGATGTATAACCAAATTTGAAAGGGTAGTCAAGTTTAGAACAGGTTATCCATTGCTGGCTACCATTTTGTTTCCCCCTTTAACAATAAAATAATCTAATTAGTAAGTTAGATAAGGTAAAAGATGATGTAGAAATGGAGATTGACAATATAAGGAAGGAAATAGTTTTTGCTTCATGGATATGGTTAGATTATAAAAGCATCAAGCAACAGCAATAACAGTAAGAAATTCTATGGTGAAGAAAGACATCCGGCAACATTGATCTTAGTTACCATTTTAAAAAAAACATTGATCTTAGTTGTGACATGACATGTAGTGATATTGTCTAAATAAGTAACACGGCTTCTAGTGGCAATGCAAGTACAAATGTGAGATATCCAGAAGTAATGAAAGACAATTTAGCAATAATATTATGAGATATCCAGCAATAAAAGCATGGCAAAAGGAGTGGAGAATCAAACGGATCTAACAATAATCTTATATGTGTGTATATATATGAGATGTCCAGCAAGGGCAGCAAGATCTCTGCTTTAGTAGAATCTCATGATTTATAGAATGACCTCATAACAGAAAATAAGATAACCATTCAGTTTCGTGGATTTCGCCATATTCTAGGACCAAGCAGTTAGTCCACACTACCTATTCTGTAGGATTTGGTTTTTGGTTAACCCATAGGCCTATTCATGATGAAACTACTGGACTTCATTCTGTTCATAAAAAAACACTGCTAAAACCCAATGCCACATCCCATGATAAACAAGTAAACGAACCCACCAACACTTATCTGTCATAGACTTACTTGCTGGAGCTCATTCTTGATCCTCAACAATGGAGGATCCATCAGAGACCATTCTTGAAGTGGGTGAAAGGCTCATGGTTTCACCAACTGGAAGAGAGCCATATTTAAGAATTGCCCATTTTCTCAAAACCTCCATATACTCCATTAGTGGACCAAACTGTGAGCTCCCTCCATTCAGTCCTTGCTCCCTTCCATCAAGTCTTAAGCCACAAGATTGGCCTTTGAAGGTAACTTTCTCATGCTGGCGATACCGGCACAAGATTTGGATGACATGGGTGGATCAAATGGCTTCTTTGCACCAATCTACATGGAAGAAAGAAAGCTGGAATCTTTGAAGCTGTCATGAATTCCAAGTACCATATCCAAAAAGACCAAAGCTTGGTACTTGGGATTACAGAGAGGTGGTGTTCTGAGACCAAAACATTTGTGTTTCCTTGGGGTGAATAAGCAACAGTCACGTTGGAAGATGTAATAGTCTTGGGGGGTTACTCTGTTTTAAGCCCTGCTGAGTCAGAAGACCAACAGGAGATAGAAGAGAATTTGAAAGAAGCGCGAAGAAGAATCGTGGCTACAAAAGCTAAGAAGGCATGCCAAAGCTTATGGATAAAGGCATTCATGAACAGTTGAAAAGAATTGGAGCACCAAGCATTTCTTGCTTGTTGGTTGTCTAGGTATGTTTTTGCAGGTGTTCATGGTACAATCAGTGAGCATGTTTTTCCAGTTGCAATTCAACTAGCTAGAGGGACACGAATCGCTCTTGCACCAGCTGTTCTTGCAAGCATTTATAGAGACTTAAGTTTGTTGAAAGAGAAATTTGTTGTTGCAACTAATTCAAAGAGTTGTAAGGATGTTAAAGATGGCGTTTTAGAGCTAACCCTTCGGTCCATTTTATTTGGTTCAAATTTGGGTATGGGAGAGATTTATAGAGTTGCAGCCAAAGCCAAATGTATTAAATTATGGTGACCTGAGGATGGCTCGATGGGACAAAGTAAACTGTTTGAAGGTTGAGAATGTGAGGTTGAGTCTAGAATTGGCTGGAGAGGGATTTCTGTGGCGGCCTTATGCCACGGCAATGGGTGGCTGGAAGTTTCCTAAGTTTTATTCTGAAAAGGAAATTTGGGTGCCCGTTGGTCCAGGTTTGGATGAAGAATTACTATCATTTGCTAGATGCATGAGGGTTTCTGAGCTAGTTGGATTTGGCTATATAGAACAGTACCTTCCACATCGAGTTGCAATGCAATTTAGTATGGATCAAGATCTTCCAGATTTTGTTCCTCGGTTGAATGAATTCCTTGATATTGCGTGGAATGATTACAGTAAACCAATAAGTGATGAGAAATTATATATTCCACCTCGGCTCTTCAAGGCAGGTATTTACTGCTAGGTACTTGGATTGGAAGCAATCAATGTTTGATCAGCAAGAAACAAGTAAGAGTATTGTGCCTGAGAAAAGGAGATTGAATGGTTCAAAAAAATCACGACAAATTTTGATGAAAGAAAAGCAAGCTAAGGACATTGTTATTCCTGATCATATTCCTCCTAAGGGTTCAAAAAGTTTAGAACATAGTTCAATAGGTCAGTTGCAAACTCTTTCATGCTCTAGTGGCCAGGAATTGGAGATACCAGGATTAGCCCTTGAAAAAAGGATTATCAGACTAGAAAAGGTGATTGCAGAGCTCAAAGCAGCAAGATTCGGCAGCAAGTTCAGCAAAAAATCAAAGAAAGGTCATTCTAGCACATAACATCACAATGCATATACATAGCCTAGTCCTGCAGGTTTAAGTTAATGGATGAAGTAGATATGGTGTTAGTTCATTTCACTCATTATGTTCAACAAAAGGGCCTGCAAATCTGCCTTTTTCTTGGAGTTGATCTTAGTGACAAACACACTTGTACATACCAATAATATTCTCTTCCTCCGGTTCAAGTACTTAATAAGCTTTGATTTAATTATTAGTTATTTAATTTTTGTTAGAAACTAAGGATCAATAGTTAATGAATCTGAATTTGTATTTGTGTGTTGTTTGCATGAATTTTTATTGTTATTATCACATTGGATGGGTAATGACTTCATGCTGTAGATACTGATGGTGTAATCTAATTTGGTCACCATGATGCATAGTATTGTCTTTTTGCAATACTGGATGATCCATCTTTATATTGATTGTAGTATTAGTGTAGTGTGCTTGTTTTTTGCAATGTTGGATGCTTCATCTTTGTTGTGTGTGGCAGTATTTTTAAACCTGGCTTCTCAAAAAAAGATATTACTTAGCTCAGAATTTATTAGGTCAAGCTAAATTATGAGTCATAATTTATGGACTTAGCTTAGAATTTATAAGGTCAAGCTAATTTATGACCTGAGTCCAAACTAATAAATTTTAGGTTGTAGCAATACAATTTGACTTCCATTGCTGTGGTAAATGATCAAATGCCTTGAGTTGTGAACTTCTTGAGCAGTGAACGTGCATGGGTGTGTGGGATAATTATGGCTTTCGCTAGATTTGGAGGTTTGGTTACGTTAATTGGTTTGGCTTCATTCTCAAGGAGAAAGGCTTAGGGCATATATACTGGGCATTTAATGGCTCACATGTTGTGTTGGGAATTAAAGTAATTAAATTCGAATTGAGTTGCTGGAGGAGTGCGAGTTTATTTGGGTGTGATTTACTTTTCCATTTTTTCCCCTTTTTTTAATAAATAGATAGAATTTCAACCTACATAATTGGCTTTTATTATTAGGATATTAATTAATTTTTGGTGTGGATATAATTTACTTTGAAGAGAAAGAAATAGGCAATGATAGTATTTTTTATTTTTTTTTATTTTTAAGAAGAATGAGAGATAGTTGGTTAGACAGAAAATCAAATGAGAGAGAGAGAGAGAGAGAGAGAGAGAGAGAGTATGGCTATTAATTGAAATGCAATAAATGACCAAAAATTATGCTTGATAGAGAGAGAGTTGCATCATGATTTAAACGCTTGGCTGTCATGCGGCCTTTTATTCCCTTAAAGCATAAACCTAAGCATACATGTGTCTAGGTGTACGAGTGTCATATTAGCCATTTTCTAAATAGGGTCGGCCCTTAGGTAATGTCACATGGGCCATTACCTAGGACCCCCATTTAAAAAATAATACTAAAAAAACTCAAATTTTAAATTAATAATTAGTTTTTCTTCTTTGTTTTTCGAACATATATATAATTGAGTACCTGAAAATTGTAGGACAATAGAAGTCAATCTCAATTGAAATCTTAAACCGTTTCACCAAAAAGAAATGTAAGTGTACCGAATTATCATTGATGTTCAATTTCCTATAATGACTTGAGATTTAAACTTTTATAAACCAGTCTCTCACATAGTAGATTGCTAACAATAACATTAGCCATCCAACCTCTTCCTTTGCCACACAACAAATACTCTCTCTCTCTCTCTCTCTCCACACCAAAATTAGATTTCAAGTTTTCTTCACCATGTATCTCTTTATTCAAGAAAAATTAAAACTTGTTTTTTTTTTTTTTTTTTAAATCTCTTTTTTGTTAAATTTTATGTATGAACCAAAAAATATGATTCCCTACATAAAATTATTCTTGGTTTGGATACTATTAATTAATTAAGTTATGTACGTATTAAATTCGTCTTTGTTTTAGCAAGTTAGAATAGTTAGGTTATTATGTTATTAAATGAATTTATAGTCGTGGCTTTGATAAATTAGATTACATTATTCAATGCTTTTATAATGTTATGTTGTTGATATTTTTTTTTAAAATTAATTGTAAATTTTTTTTATTAGAAATCTCTACTAGAAATATCGTTCTAGACGTGAAAAACATAAGAAAAAAGGACAAAAGAATAGGAAAAAACTTAGGGGTGTGCAAAAAACCGACGAACCGAACAAACCGGCCGAAATCGACCGAACCGTTGTCAAATTTTCGGTTCGGTTTCGGTTTCATTTTCTAAAAACCGAAATTTTCGGTTTTGGTTTCGGTGCTGGATTTTTTCACCCGAAACCGAACCGAACCGACCGAATATATATATATATATATATATAATTCTATTGCATAGCTGATTAGTGGCTTAGTGGTACGTTGCTTTGTGATCTGGTGCTGGATCCCAGGTTCGAGCCTTCGCAGGGGTGCTTGTTTTTTTTGCCTTTTAATTTTTTAAAACTCTAGAGGATGACATAAATACTGAAATACCCCTCCCCTATTTTATTCTCTTCCCTTTTCTTTTCTTCAGTTCAGCTGCCCCCTTCACCAAATTTTTCTCTCAAATTTTTCTATCTTTTTCCTTCCTTGGAATCATCGGTGCGATTCGAAAATGCTCCTCCCCTATTTCATTCTTCCCTTTTCTTTTCTTCAGTTCAGCCGCCCCCTTCCCCAACTTTTTCTCTCAAATTTTTCTGTCTTTTTCCTTCCTTGGAGTCATTGGTGCGATTGTTTGACACACACACACACAGAGCAAAATGGAAGAAGAAGCTTTCTTCACTCAAATTTTTCAGTCTCTCTGACTCGTATATCTCTGATTCTCATATAATCGGTGAGTTTTTTTTACACTTTAGACTGTGTTTGTTTTGTTTCATTTACACTGTGATTTTTCTTTTCAAGTGAACGGTGATTTTGCTTTAGAGTGAATTGTGTGAAAAGTTTTGAGCTTGTGGTTTTTAATGATTCTGAGTGTGATTTTATATGCTTTGGTTTTTGCTTTATTGTTTGAAAGAGTGTGGTTTTGAAAATCTTAATAACCCTCTCTTTGAAAAACCGAAAACCGACCGAAACCGATTGAAACCGAAATACACCGAAACCGATGGATTTCCAGCCATTTCAATCGGTTTCGGTTGAGAATTTCACAAACCGAAATATTCGGTTTCGGTTGGCCATACCCATACAAACCGACCGAAACCGAACCGAGCACACCCCTAAAAAAAATAAATAAATCAATCTCGCGTAGGATCTCTTGATAAATCTGTCATTAAGAATATAAAAATAGATAAATTTATACGAATCCTCACAATTTAACAAGAATTCATCATAAAAAGAGTAAGGACACCAATAAAATAATACAATGGAAAGATGATAATGAAAATGATCATAATCATGTTCAAACTTGTAATATAACTAAAAGTGTGCATAGGTCGGGTTGAGGGGATTTTACGACCCAACTCACCATGGTGGGTTAAAAAAAATCCAACCTAACTCAACCCATCATAGGGGTTCAACCGAACCCAACCTAACTCACAAGGATCAGGTTAGGTCAAGTTGAACCCATGGGTTGAACAATTTTTTTTTATATTATTACTATTATTATTAAATTGGGAAAAAAAATATATTGCCACCTAAGTTGATGAACAAAATATACATAAACTAATATTTCAACTCAGTTATAAACAAAACTATATCCAACTGAGTTGATAAACAAAATATACATAAACTAGTGTCTCAACTCAATTATAAACAAATAAGAGTGGAGTGAGATAGTGGGAGTGGGAGGCGGCAGAGAGAGAAATAAGATTGTTAGGGTTTGCAAGGTAATTTGATTTTATATAGGAAGAGCTGAATAGGGGGAAAATTAAATAAAAATTTTATTAATTATATAATATAGTTTTAAATATACATTAAATATATATAATTTAAAATTTAAATATATAAGTGGGTCGAGTCAGGTTAGGCAGGTTGTGATTTTTATGACCTAACCCAACCCAACCCACCCACCCCTAAAAACTGATCCAACCCGGCGAATTGGGTTGGGTTGGGTCGGTTTTAGCAGGTTAGTAGGTTGGCTGCACACCCCTAAATATAACAATTATTGATTATATAAAAGACTAATTTTCTTTTCAAATGTAGGTATTACAAAATTTTTCTGAGAATACTTGTTATAATTTTTTTTGCATCAAAGTTTTTCAAAACTAAAATATATAAAATTTCAATTAAAATAATTATATCATAAGAAGATTAAGTAAAGTAATCATATTATCAATTGAAAAGTAGATATTAGCAAAGCCAGCCTAAATATAAAAGTGTAATTATTAATTTTGCATGCAAAAAAGCAAGAATAATGAATTTAAAAAAGAAAAAATATATATATAATATAAAAATCAAATAAATTATATTTAAATATAAAATTGCTCATTTAAAATTGTTACCTTGGCCCTAACTATATTAGGTTGCACTATTCCCAAATCTTATCCCCTTACTTGCCAAACAACTTCTCCTTACCTGTGCGATTTGTGGCCTTAGGACATGATAGGAGTTGGTTGGTTTACAAGCTATTGGAATTTGGAAGCAACTAACGCTTTTATCTAAGGGCGAAAAAATCTGACACAGCTCGCAAACCTGACATGACTAACTCGTTTATAAATGGGTCATAAGTTGAGGCTAAACAAGTTCGGGTCATATTCGAGTCGGCATAGCTGATTCGTTTAATAAACATGTCGTGTTCATGTTCAACATGTGAACCCATCTAACCTGTTTGACCTGTTTAGCTTATAAAGGTATTAACTTTTGTTATTATTGCTTAACTTTTTTTGTAATTATATGCTTATTACTATATTTATGATTGTAATTGTATTTTAATTTTAGATATATGGAAATTGATGATAGATTATTCAAGTTAGGTATGACCTATTAATCAAACGGGTCATTTGTATTGATCTTTACATGACTTGTTAATTAAATGGGTTAAATGCGTCGTGTCGAGTCAACCTGTTTAATAAACAAGTCGGGTTAGGGTTAAGGATTCTTGACACGTTTACTAAACAGGCCAGGTTCAGGTCAATCTATATAGCCGAATACTCATGACTCGACACGACACGATCCCGACCCCTGAACATGAATTGCCACCCTTTCTATCTCGTGAATTCTAGGAGAATAAAGAGTCTAAGTTGCTCCTTTGAAGTGAATGTCATTCTTCATTGAGAATCAAGTAGTTTTCTAGGAGTTTCCTTCAGAGTTTTGTTGGTCTTTGATGTGAATGGAAATCTTATTAGATTGAGTTTCACAAAACGTGAGATTTGTTTATATTCGACATGAAGGAGTCTATAAATACTAGGACTCCCCATTCATTTAATACGTTGAAATTTTTCTCTCTCCAACAATGTTGGTGATTCCCACCCTAACTCGTCCACACTATAGGATCCAACAAGTTTAGCAAACTAAAAATTTTCTTTGTGTTGTTTGTAGGTTCAACTCTTTGCTCCAAATGCTAGATGGAGAAGATGATGTTGAGTGGTCTATGATCAAAGTGATGGAAAGTTGGTAATGGTAAATTTACAAGGTCATGGAAAGTGCTTAATTATGAGTTTTCAAGCACCTTGTGATAGGGATGGCAATGGGGCGGGGCAGGGCCGAAGGATGGGGTCTTCATCCCCACCCCGCATAGTTTTGTCTTGCCTCATTCCCGCCCCGCCCTGCATGACGGGGAAAACTTTCTTACCCCATCCCCGTCCCTTGGGGCCCTGCGAAGCCCCGCCCCACCCCATAAAACTCTACTTTTTGTTAATTTGCCCTACAACTAGTACAATTTTTTTTAATGAAGCTTATTTCATTAATAAAAATATACTTGAAATTACAACTAAATTTATTCCATCAAATCAAATTAATTTTTCAAAAAAATTGAATAATATATCCAAGTGTTTAACAAGACAATCACTAAAAAAAAAAAAAATCTCATAGTATAACATATTACAAAATAAAGGCAAAGAACCACATTTGGTAGAATAAGATAAGGTAATATTGATATATTTGTTTAAATAGTAGAGTTTTAGGGTGTGAAAAATTTACAATTATAAATCCTTAGCAACACGGGGCGGGGTGGGGACGGGGATGGATGGGGCTAAAATCTTGCCCCATCCCTGCCCCACCACCTTTGCGAGGCGAAGCGGGGAGGAGCGGATTAAGCGGGGCAGGGCAAAATTGTCATCCCTACCTTGTGAGAGTTAATTGTATGTTTTCAAGAGCACTTCTTTGGTAATGATCTCACTTGCAAGTGTGAGTTTTTCACTGAAGTGTCCCAAGCAGTCTTCTTTTCTTCAAGTGAAGTGGGCTTTGAGCATTAAAACCATTTTGGTCCATAAGGCCAGCATTGAGCTCATGTAGAGAGAGAAAATATGGGCTACAAACCCACCCTTGCGGTCAGCAAAGAGTGTGGAATGTGGACCATGATGCTCAACCAGTGCAATAAAGAAAACTTGGGCCAAGCGACCATTTTGCATTAGCAAAGTAATGTGGGCCAAAAGCTGAATAAATTATGAAGAAAAATAAAGAAGTCAGTGCTTGTTTGGGCCGAAATTTTATTCCCATTAAGATTTTTTTTTTTTTTTTTACAATCAACAATATAGCCCCACCATCCCCACATCGGGACCACTCGAACTTGGGTTCATGAACCCCTCAAGCCTTTAAAATTTGGAGAAGTATCAACTCGCTTAACGTGAACGGTGATGCCCATTAAGAAGGGGCGGGGCTTAGCTTACCTCCAGTACTTTTTTAACTAAAGGTATTCTTTTACTTTAAATATATAATAGCAAGTGGTAATGAGAGTTTTAATCTTCATCTTTTATTTAGTTAGTGGGTGATGTGACAGATTCTTATTAAAATAAAAGTAGATTCCAGTTAAAAAATTACTGGAAGTAAGCCAAACCCATTAAGAAGTTGTTGCATGACAAAAAATAAACAACTACATAAATAAAAGAAGTGTCATCACCACTATATTCTGAATATCACACACAAATGACATTTTACCTCTAGGTGCAAAGAGAACCGTTGTGAATACCACACTTTACTCTTGAATATCATCATAAAGATAACCATATCAATATATTGTTGAATGATAGTCAAATTTTGTTGCACCCACGTAACTCAAGGAAGGATAGAAACAGAATGGAGATTATGCATCTTATCATGCGACCAAGTTACTCCAAAATTAAACATAAAGGTATACAATGGTAATATCTTATTAAATATATGGGGAAATGCCTTTAACTCCACTTGAATTTTGATGTAGTGAACCTTACGCCTCTTAAACTTTATTTTAACCAATTTAATACTTGAACTTTACATGTGTGTCAAATAACTACTTATGTTAGACTATCGTTTAATAAACTAAGGGATAATTACACTAAACCCACCTGTGGTTTGGCCTTAAATCACTTTACCTACCCGTGGTTTAAAAAGTGTCACTTTACCCACCTGAAGTATGTTCCGTTTATTTTCCGTAACCCACCTCTGTTAAAATTAAGGGTAAATAGGTATTTTTGCTCAAATTTTATGTCTCTCTCCTCCCAAAACAAAAAATAGCACAAAAATGCAAGAGAAAAAAGATCAAAAAGTAGTATTTGTCTTTCTCTCCATTCACACAAATCTTGAACATGAAGAACATACCCAAAAAAAAAAAAAAAAACCCAGATCAACCTACACAAGAAAATGGACAACCAAACACCCTTTGCTGTGCAATTGATGAGAATGAAAACCAACAACAACATGGTTTCATGAATAGTATGGACAATGAGAACGAAAACCAAACACCCTTTGCTGTGCAATTGATGACTGTGATGGATTTGTTGGACACCAATCTAGAAGGGAAAGCCAAGCTGTACAAAGAACAATGGACACTATATCTTGCAAAAGATCAAAGGGTCAGCAGAGATCTACTCAGTGATGGGTGACACGTGGTGCCAAAAGCAGTCGTCGGATCTAAGGCAGTACCATAAGAATTACCAGAGAGAGACGTGGAATAAGCTACTGGGTTGTCTAAACCACGAGTGTTTGAACCTTGTCCATGGGAAAGTGGCGAAGCCGGTTCTCAAAGAGAGGTTCAAGAGTTTCAACCAAATGTTCGATGAGATACATAGGGCGCAGAGCTCGTGGGTGGTGAGTAAAGAGCGGCTTTAGTCGGAGCTTTGGGTTTCGATATCGGCTGTGGTGATACCAGCGTACAGGTCGTTCTTAGGGAGGTTCTCGCAGTTCTTGGACGCAGGGAGACTTAGGAAAGAATTCTCGGTACCATTAAGAAAGAAAAACTCTTTAATACCTAAAAAGCAATAAGATTCTCTCCAGTGGCATAAACACTCTATTACCATAAAGACTTAGGAAAGGGTAAATGTTAACTGTGAAAGGTGCATTATTCTTGCTTAGAAACTGGACAATCTGAGTCATTAAGTCAATGATCTTGTGTAGGTTGATTTGGGTTTTTTTTTTTGGGTCTGTTCTTCATGTTCAAGATTTGTGTGAATGGAGAGAGAGACAAATACCACTTTTTGATCTTCTTTCTCTTACATTTTTGTGCTATCTTTTGTTTTGGGAGGAAAGAGACATAAAATTTGAGTAAAAATATCTATTTACCCTTAATTTTAACAGAGGTGGGTTACGGAAAACAAACGGAACATACCTCAGGTGGACAAAGTGACACTTTTTAAACCACGGGTAGGCAAAGTGATTTCGGTACAAACTACAGGTGGGTTTAGTGTAATTACCCCATAAACTGATGTTTTAGTCAGGTGGACAAAACAAAAAATTACCAAAGCCAATTATTGCAACCGATTTAGTTTGGCAAAAGAACTAATAGAGAGAGGATTGAACCAAAGGCACAATTCGTTGTCTCACAAAAGTAGCCATTTGGCACACCTATAAACTTCAGGTACTAAATTGTCTATATTGACTAAAATAAAAGTTCAAGAGGTGTTAAAGCCTTTTTCCCTAAATATAACAACTACAACTCAAGCCTTCGTCTCAAAATTTGGAGTAAATCATAGATCCACAACAAAATAGTTAGTGTTAGCCATGAGTTTTTTTCCTTTGTTATTATATTCTATACAAAGACATATTTTCTATTATTTCCTAAATTGATATATCTTTTTATTACTTCTATTAATATTATTTTTGGTGTTCTCTATCTCTCTTTTTTCTTTTTTCTTTTTTTTCTTGTTCATTAAATCAACTCACTCTTTGTCAATGGTTTACTAATCTCTCTCTTTTGAAGCATTAAGATTCAACCTTAAAAAAGGGTAGAAACTAAGCATCTACAACTAGATTTCTTATAAGGGTCATATTAATAGATGTCCTTAGAGCAATTGTTAATAAACTATATTAGGAAAACTTTAACACCACTTTTATGAGAAATATAAAAAGCTGCCAGAAAAATTAATTGTTTTATCATTTTCCTATAAAAATATTTCTAAAAATAGTTCTTAAACAATTGCCCTTAGGGCACTCATTAACTTTTCCCTCCTTATAATTGACTCATATTGTGATGGATTGTGGGCACTCGTTAACTTTTCCCTCCTTATAATTGACACATATTGTGATGGATTGTGGATATGGGTTTTTATAAATTTGACACTAGAATTAGTTGATGGCATGACTTTTGTTTTTTTTTTTTTTTTGGTAACACATTATAAATAGTAAATATAATAGTTCTAAGAGCTTTGTAACTCAAATAACATTTTTATTTTGTATTCTAAAGGAGACATTTAGGTTCAAATACCTCTTCCTCAAATATAAATCATTTATCTCATTTTTTGAGTTTTGCTTTATGGTCCAACTCATGGTATAGCATGTGTCTCAAATTTTTTTTTTTTTTTTTTTTTTTAACTCTGTACATTTAATTATGAGTAAATTGAAAATTATACTTCTAAAGTTTGGAGGTATTTGGATTTTACACCTTGAAATTTCAGAATTTGAATTTTATACCCGGACGTTTTAGAATTTGGATTTTATCCCCTAAAATTTTGGGATATTTGGATTTTACACTTCTAAATTCTAAAAATTCATGGTGTAAAATCCAAATATCCCCAAAACTTTAAGGAATAGAATCCAAACACTTCTTAAATTTATGAGGTAAAACCTAAATTTTGAAATGTTAGGGTGTAAAATCCAAACACCCTCAAACTTTAGGAGTGTAATTTACAATCTACCATTTAATTATTTGTAAGGAAAGTAGAAAGAATATGTGGCAAATTGTGATGAGCAGGGTATAAAGTGACACCCAAAAAGTGGAACATATGATCTATATTCTTCCTCCCCAACTATGAACTAAAAAACCAAAATAAAAGACACACATAATGGTGTGGGGAAAAAAAACGAAAAATGATCCCACGACCAAAATAATAATAATAATAATTTATTTTGGAAGAAAAAAACAAACAAAATTTAATTAAAAACCATTCCATAACACAAAGATTCGGCATTCTTAGACTAAGCACGTAAGATGATGAACAAGGAAGAAAACTCAGCGGGCATGGCGAAGCGTCATATGTGATATGTTCAAGTTGTAAAGTACTAAAAAAAAAAGAAAGTACGGTGACAATTTTCAAGAATGTCGGAGTTCCCAATGATTCCCATGCTGTCGTCTTTTCCAACTGTTGTTTCTCTTCGCCTGTGCCGTCCCAATATGCTCTCAAAACTAACAACGCCACACTTTCTCTCTATTTCCTCTTCTTCTTTGTAAAGTTGTTATTTACAACTATGTGTTTTTGTTGGCTTATATTCCGTGCCAAATTTGATTGTAATTTTATTCAATCTTTTGTACCCTGTATTTATTGTGGGATTTCATTGTAAGGGTTGTGTGTTAGAGAGAGAGAGTGTGAAGACTCAAGCAATTGAAGACTGAAGAGTTTTCGTGGGTAGCTCGCGACTTAGCATCCTGCGAAGTAACTCATGTGCTTTGCACATGCTGGAATGCAAAGAGTCAGGCCAGATGGAGACAGTTGTGTCTCGCAAGTATCTCGCGGGTAAGGCCTTCTCGCGAGACATTCTATTCTGCCAGTCTGTCCAGTCTGATACACACTTTCTATTTTTACACTATATATACCCACATTACCCACAAATGTTGAGGAGTGCTTCTAAAAGAAAACCCTAGCCAAACACCTTGAGAGTTAGAGATTGTTATACCCACAATCCTCTACACATTTGCTTGTAGAATTTCCTTAACTTCTATCTCTCTATTTCCATACCATTGAGAGGTTAATAGCCTAAACACTTAATACACCATTTCAGAGTGTCAAGTGAAGTTTTGGTGCTGCTGGGAAGCATTGGAAGAAGCCAAGGATGGCAGATGCAACATGGAGCTTGTTGCGGGATCCGGAGAGCTAGACAAGACACAGTTCAGAGAAGCCTTGTTGGAGTAAGAGCTTGGAGGGCTTAGGTACATCGAATAGATTAGGCTTAGAGGGTCTCTTGCTAACCCATGTATCCCAACTGATTGTCTAGTGGATCGATTTCCGCTTAGAGGGCAGCGGAGAGGTTTTTCGCCGAGTTCTTCGGTTTTCTCTTCGATAACACATCGGCGTGTTATCTTGTGTTTGCATCTTTCTTCCCTACTCTTTTACTTTCCTTTTTACTGTTGTGTTGCTTTAATTATGGATTAGAGTAGCTTGTTTGTTTATTCGCTCGCTTTATACTATTCCGCACTTAGTATTAAGTTAGTGTAAAATCAATCGAGTCGTAACTTTAATTTGGGGGTCTAAACAGCTTTTGTGTTTTCAACACATTTTCGAGCTTTCATTCTTCATCATTCTCTTCTTCACTTCAACATGAGGTCTCTCAACCTAGCTGCACCAGGCCACCAAGAACAGGTCACAACCCATTCATATTCTTTCTGACACTTTTTTTTTTTTCCATTGCTATGTTATCAATTTTTCTTTTTCCAACTTCTATGATTTTATGCTTTGTTTATCTTTTCCCAAGTAATATTCATCATGGTTCATATTTGGAACCCAATATTCTTGATTTTGAAACCAAACTTTGCTTTGTTTTCGTTGTAGCTCTTAAAAGCAGGACGAGTACTTCAAAAAAGTGCTAAACTCTATAGAGATTTTTTTTTTTTTTTGGTAGAGAAATTACATGATAAATAAAAGCTCACATCTTACATACCATGTTTCAAATCAGATCTTGTTTTTATTTTTTAAATAATTTATCAATTAAAGTCCAAAATTTAAGAAATTGTTTCAATTTGAAACCTCTATTGGTCTGTCCATCTCTGTTATTCATTTTTGTTATTGAGGATGATAAGGGAATAGAGAAAAGCGGGACATCATTGATTAAACTCTACGTTTGATCTAAGGCTTGTTCATTAATCAATTTGATGTTGAATAATGGAGATTTTTTTTTTTTTTGGAAAAAAAGTTTCAACCTATGACGTCTACTCTTGATAATAACTCTTTATTATCAGACCAAGACACCAATCAGTTTTTGGTGTAAGTGATGATTGAACTCCGGATTTCTTATACAATTATCATAGACTTTACCAGTTGAGCTAGCTGGAAACTACAAAATTGTGGAGATAGAGAGAGAAAGATTCACTTAGAGTGAGAAAGTGATTTCTAGGAAATTGAAGCTAGTGAATGTGGTAAAAGAAAAGGTTTTATCAACTGTTTCCCCTTCTCTGCTTTGTTACTGCTCACAATAACGAAAGTGAATAACGAAGATGGATAGGGGCTTCAAATTGAAACTGTTTTATAAGTTTGGGACATTAATTGATAACATTAAAAACTTGGAACCTAATATGCAAAATTTTATAAACTCATTAGAACTTGCCATTGTTAACTTTGATGTTAGTCTGATACAGTTTACGACTGCTTTATAGTATTTGAATTAAGTTCTAGAAATAGCAACGGAAGAGGTTACCAATAAATAAGGCAAAGTGTAGTTTTAAAAGAACAACCACAAGAAAACATACAAAATATTATGATACAGGCTTTGTACCCCAAAAACTCCATCTAGGAAGCATTCCTTGTTTAAAGTTGCATCAATAATATTTGCATAGATTTGGCAAAGTTGACTACCGCTTGTTTTGGCAGGCTAATGAGGCCTGCTAATAAGTTAACATGTTAGGGAACAAAAAAAGAAATTGGTGACTAGTGTCGTTATTTTTGCACATTAATGTGAGCAATTTTTCAAGAGGACTCTTTTCCCAAGGTCTCATTGCTTACTGTGAAAACTCACTTGATGTCTGAAAATAGACTTGTTAAGGGTATCAATTTTTAGTTCCAATGTTTTGCCAAACAAAGTTTCGTCTGATGACAAAATTATGCTAATTATTTCTCAGTTTATCTGTACCTTGCTCAACGGCATACTTCCTGTTAATAACTTATCCCCATAATTTCTTTGTTACGGGGAAACTGCATCATATATTCTCTATTAGACACCCCCCCTCTTTTTCCCTTGAAACAAAAAACAAAGTACCTGTTCTGCTGCCAAAGTAAGGGAAGTTCTTTTGCAATGCTCAAATTTCACCTCTTTACTTTGTAAGAACTAGGTGGAGGTTAAGGTCGCATGTTCAAAACCCACCAAGAGTGTGTACTTACCAATCAAAAGGAGGAAAAAGAACCATAATATCTTCACTTTCCTTATTATTCAATTGCCAATGCCCCTATTCCTCTTAATTGTATTCATGAAGAATAGAAACAAACAATGCAATCCATACATTTCTGTTGTTATTGTAAGAAAAAAAGTGTTTTATTTGTCTGTGACACAAGAATAATAATTACTATAAGTAACATTGGTTAGATATGAACACTTACGTCTAGGTTAGATATCCACTCACGTTCAACGGAAGGATGTCAAACCACAGAGTCTTTCCACTAGTTCCAACAATGAGCATGACCATTACGGACTTTGAAAGAATTGTCAGTACGTAGGAAACACGGAATATGAGCGCTTACTATGGTCATAGACCAAATCCCTAGAACGGAGGGAGAGTACCATGGAGAGAGAGGAGACTAGCCTAATTTCCAGCAAACTCTACTCCACTCCCCTATACTCCCCCTCCCTCCAAACTGCCATAGGGTTTCCTCACTTTGGGTGGTTGGCTATGTGGTAGGCCACACTATCTCAGCACTTTTTCTTTGTAGAAAAATGTACTTAAATGGCCTCTTGCACTAAACGCTAGAGCTATGGTTTTTCTGATACTGGCTGCCCACCTATTAAGCCCAAGCACATGACCCAATGCCAACAAATCCAAAGCCTAATAGCTTTTCCATTTTTAATAGGTGGTTGCTATTATAAACCTCAGCTTCCCCTGATTAAAATTTTTAAGAATATTGGTGTTCAAATGCACCATGACTTACATTATATGTGCTTCTTCTCTCCTTTGGTACTTTGGAATGCAAATAATCCTTTGATTTCTGTCATCCTCATTTTGCATGATTCATATGTTTACTTTTATCCTTTCCTTCTTGGGTTGGTGCCCATATTGTCAGTCCCATCTCCATCCTCCTTGTCCCTACTTTCATTGCATTTGCGTTAAAGTTTGGAAGTAAGTAATAGCAGTGCATTAATTAAGTGTAAAGTTTGGAAGAATGATGATGTCAGTTGGAATGGTTGATACCTTGCTTTTCCCTATTTACGACTTTAACTTCTTGTTTCTCCTCTTTTGGGATACAGAGGGAAGGCTGTGATAGCTTCATGCCATTTCCTCTTTGGACCTAGTTAAGCCTCAAATTTTTGTCACCTCCTATCTTAATTGCAAATATTAGCAATCACTTTAACAAGAAAAATAATATTCTGATTATTGGTTAATTTGTTGGCTGCATGTTTCTCATCACATTCAATAGAATCATAAGTGATAGTACTAGTGACTTATTTTATGTTATTTTATTTATTTTCCCTTCAGTTACTCTAGTTTTCTTTTGATTTTCAGAAACCATACAGCCGTACCCGAGAGAGCCCGTACTTCAATGGTCTGTTAAAAGGCAATGATCTGGCTCCTATCTTTGACTTTCCACTTCATGGAAGAATTGGCAGCCAGAACCTTTCTCAGTCCACCTCAGATATTGGTGACAGAAAACTCCATTCAAATATGTCTGGAAAGGTCATGGGCTCACCCTCACCATTAGAAGATTCAGCCTCACATAATAATATTCTCGAACCTTTTGATTTTGACTTTCAAGGAATTTTTGATAGCCAGAACATTTCTCGATCCACATCTGATATTGGTGACATGAGAAACACGAAAATTGTTTCAAAAATATCTGAAGAAGTCATGGAATCACCACTGGAAGATTCGATCTCAGATATTATTTTCGAACCTTTTGATGAGCAGCCTTCATCTGGGAGATGGTCCAAGATTGTCCTGTCAAAATCATTTGCATTCCCAAGTAGTAAATCGGACTTAATTTTAGACCTGAGTTCTCAAAATGATGCAGTGTATGGCCCTAGTCTTACAACCTTTGAAGAAAATGAAAAATACAATACTTCACATGATCTGGCAAGGCCAGCATTTGAAAAATCATACAGCATGGAAAAAAGGAAACAAAACCTATCAAATATTCCACTTCCTCAGTCTGCAGCAACATTTTATAATGGGATCTCACCAGAAATGGAAATTGTTGAATCATGTGAAAGCATTAATAGGCTAAATAATTATTTGAGAGACAGAAAGGAAGCTGGTGTCCCGGGAAAATTCTTGCATGCTGTGATAGGGCAAGATATCTCCAGTAAGCCCTCTTGTCAACTATTATATCCCCTTGTTATGGCATCTTATGATGCTTAACCCCCTTATTTTCTATATTAAAAAATTATGTTTTTATGAAACTGAAATTTTACTTTTTGATTCAATTTTGAGTGTGTGTGTGTGACTATTCTTCAGCATAGGGTTTGTGATCGTGCAATACTGTATGTGTTAAGTTATACATTTTGAAACTTCAGAATTTTAACGATACTTGCTAGGACATTTCATAAAGTTTAAGACCAATATTTGTTTACCTTCTTGAAGTAGCATCTGGCCAACAGATAAGTGCAATTAAATCAATCATAAGGTTTGGATAATCAGATCATGTTGATATGCCTATTACCTAGCATTACACAAATTTGGTTGAAATTTTAAATTCTACTCTAGTATAATTTTTGTTTCTCCTCACTTCTAAAGCAATATTCTGTCCTTTGCAAATTTTGCAAAACTGTATAACTTCTTAAAGTTCACAATCAAGAAGGGCTGAGATATACTCAAGACTTCAATTACAGTTCAAACCTTTGGGACTGCCAGACAATTTGACTGCCACTGACTTGTGTGATAAATTTCTTTGGACCAAATAATTTGGCCAGACAAATAGTCTGCCACTAACCTTCTTGCCAATTTTGGATCAAATGTGATCTCTTCCTGCCTAAAGCAAAGGCTGAGTTCACAGGTTAAATCCCAGATGAATGCATGAACTGTATTTACCTATCAAAAAACTGCCACTTAACAGCTCATTCCATATGTGCTCTGAATATTCTGATAACATTTATAAAATAGTATTACATGCTGCATATTGTGTTCTAATATTTTGGGGGTTTTTTAGAAAATAACCATCAAACCCAAACAATATCATTAGTTAAGCAATTTTTCAAACTAATTTCGTTTCTAACAATTCGAGTCCTCTGGAGTCGAGTTCACTGTAGCTATTCCTTGTTTTGCTAGAAAACGAGTCCAATGGACTCGTTTTCTATACATAGAAATCGAGTCCAGGGGACTCAGTTTCTATACAGAGAAATCAAGTCCTCTGGACTCGATTTCTATGCATAAAAAACGAGTCCATTGGACTTGATTTTGATGTTCCTCCTTTGCCTATAATGGTTGAAGTGTCTACCCAAAGACACAGCAACAACGAGGTCTCCACACAGCAACAACGGACATGCTCTGTTTTACTCTCCACAAAACAGAGCATGTCTGAATTTCAATTTTCTACTCCTTCCTTTATTTGTATTTTTTGTTTCGGAATTTTAAATTAAATCTCGTGGTTGGATTTCTATTCTTGTTTGTGCTGTGGCTTAAGTTGTGTGGAGTTCTACTAAAGAACCGAATTTCTATTCTTGTTTGGATTTCTATTTCTTGTTTGTGCTGAGTCCGGGGACTCAGTTTCTATACAGAGAAATCGAGTCCTCTGGACTCGATTTCTGGCCTACGTGTGAACTGGCAAAATAGGGAATAGCTACAGTGAACTCGACTCCAGAGGACTCGAATTGTTAGAAACGAAATTAGTTTGAAAGTTTGCCTAATTAATGATATTGTTTGGGTTTGATGGTTATTTTCTACAAAATCCCTAATATTTTTGAGCTAACCTTTGTAACTTCTGTATGGAATTCCATGATTGTCTTTAATTTGATATAGAAATAAATCTTCAGCTTTACGCAAAACCAAGTAAATTCATTGGAGAATAATTATAAAAGGTACGTTTGGTATACTGAATGGAGATTACGACATGAATTGTAATAAAGTGTATTGTAATGTAATAACTAAACTTATTCATTAGTTTGGTTGTGAGTTATAACATTAGAATGAAACTTAACATTTGTTAGGACATATGTGGTTCACATGCTAAGAACATATGTCATGATTTTATGTAATTGACTAATCCTTTGACAAAACGCACTTTACTTATATTTTGGTAGATCTAGGATGTGTTGAAATACTTCAAGAAACCATGTTTCAAGATCAAGTATTGAAACCTTCAAGTTTGTCCAAGAAAACAAGCTAAAAATGCAAAGTTACTAAAACTCGACAGCTAGCATGTGTCGAGGTTTAAGGAAGCTATTCTGGCCGTGGCTCGATAGATGCTCAACAGCTTCTATCTGTCGAGATCTACAAAATCAGAATTTCTGATCTAATTTCTTGGGATCCGTGTTTATGTATTTGGGCATTTTTTTCTCCTAACCCTAGACATATAAAAGGACTGTTTTAAGGGTTGTCAAAGAGTACACAAGTCACACAAGTATTGAGCAAAGTTTGTTCAAGCAATTTGTGACCGGAGACAAAGTTTTGCCCTAGTTCATCTCTTTTGAAGAAGTTGTTGTGTATGTGCACCTTTGGATTTTGTGACCAAGCATCTTCTTGATCTTCATCGTGGATGAACTAAAGAACTTTGCAGCCAACAACTCTTTCTAGTTGGTGATTGAAGTCGCGTACTAGGATCCGCGCATTGATTAGTCACGTACTTGGGAGCCATGCATCAAAAGGGGAAATTGTCACTACAGAACAAGTCCAATTGGGTATTGGGGTAAGGGTTCAACTGTAGGTTGGTATAAGGTACTGGGATTCCTTTACTTGTAACCGCTTGTTGTGATAATAGTGAAATTTCGGGAGTGGTGACCTGAAAATCACCCAGTAGGGTTTTTGCTATCAGGTTTTCCCCATTCATAAACAAATCACCATGTTATTTATTTTCCGCTACATAATTAGTTTATTGGTGATTTGTTTGTGCTACCACGCGTTTGCATGTTAATTAACTTAATTAATTCACTTGGTTAAATTAATTGGTTAATTTATCACAAGGGGTCAATTCGTTTTTGGCCTATCAACATTTATTTTAGGAAATATTTTACTCATACAATTATATCTCCTTAAAAATTGTTATTTTTAAATTTAAGAGAAATAAGTGTTATTTTTTATGATTTTTTATTTTTATAATTGTTAGATGTATATGAAAAGTTCGTTTATTTGGAAATATATTAAGTTTTGAAATTATTGCACTTACTAAGGAATAGCTAATACAACCTTTTAAAGATGAATAGTTATTCCTCATTTTAAAAAATAGCTATTCATAAGGAATAACTATTCCTTGTAATAAAAACATAACCAAACTAAAAAATAATTAAACCATATGAATAACTATTACATTACAGCACCTATTACAGTCTACCAAACATGCCCAAATTTTATTTTGCAATTTTGCTACATAAATACACAACTATAGTATATTATGCATTTCTTTTGTATCTGAGATTAGTAACCAAGTATAATACTTTACTTAGATTTCTATGCCACAAGGCAATTTAAGGTTCTTGATTCCATATATCGAAGTCAGACAAGTACAATCAATATGGATCCTATTACTTTAGAAAGAAAAGATCATGAGAAGGAAGAAAACAGAAACATTAAGAATATATGTGATAAAGGTCCTTATGAATAGATTGTTCTAGTCATACATTTAGAATAGTTTGTCCAACTTAACATAATCTGGTTATATACAGATGTTGGATTAGTTGCTTCAACCATCATGTACGCCTTCTACTTGAACGAAACATACCAGAGTGACCAGTTGTGCACTGTGCCTGTCATCAACATGAAGAGGGCAGACCTAAGTTGTCACGCTGAAATCAAATGGTTGATTGCATCTTGTCTAATTGATCAATCATCCTTAATTTTTATAGATGAGGTGTGTTGCTTATAGTGAATCCTTATTTATTATGGTATTGCATGAGTAACTCATGCTACATGTTTAATTGTAGAATAATGTGTGTGTGTATATTATATCTATCTGCTTCCATTTTTTTTTTATAATATTATTGAATAAGATAAATCACATATTGTTATTCCGTGGTAAATCAAACATATATATAGTAAAAATCAAGGTCCTGACCTTATTGTTTTCAAATCTAGTCTGAGTTTTTGTTATTCTTGAACGTTGAAATATTGAGAAGATTGACCTTTCATATTATGACCTATTTGGGAGTCTTAAGCTGGTTCTACTAAATAGCCACAAGCTTCCGATTAAACAAGAGGTAATGTTTTATTAGAAAATTTTAGCCATATTTTTACTCTGAACCATGAGATATGATGGAATTTTTTGTGTATTCCTGAAACAGGCATTAAAGGAGGCAGTAGTTGAAATCTTCTGTTGCAGAAAGGTGTAGTTAGTTGCTTCAGTGTGGTTGACTTTCTACTTTAGCTTGATACTTCCAAACATCTTCAGAATGAGTATATGCCTTCATTGAATCTCTCTTTCTTTTGCAGGCTGAGTCTGCATATCCTTGGGTTGAGACTAATACTATAGGAGAGGTATGATAGTGTATTTAGAATGCGCTCTCTGTGTTTGGTCATTAATTATTTATTTGCAATTAGAAGTTATTCATGTCACCAATGAGACGCCCTGATTTTCAGGGATGGTCCTTTGTTGTTATAATTGTTCTACACATTCTCATAAGCCAAATATAGTCAAATCTCATGATCTATGGGTTATCTTCTCTGCATAATTGAAAACCTTATCCATTTTTGGGTATAACGGATGATAAGCACTGAAAAATATTGCATTGACTCCACCGTTCTAAATAACTTACTCATTTTTGCTTATACTCTGAGTTTTTAAACAATTAACTGCCTCATTGTTGCTTATACTCGAGAGTTAATAATTTAATAGAGAGCACAACCATAGTAATAGTCACCACAATCAAAAGACAAATAAAACAGAAAAATTGATGCATGGGTTTTGGTAACAAAGTGGAAAGATTTTTGAAGAAATCTTTAAACGAAAAATCACTCTAGGAGTAACCAACCCCACAGGAAATTTCTACTATAGAAGAAATAGCTACAATTAGTCTATACTCACTGAACATTTATGGATTAAACTCAACTTGTTACCTTAGCTAACAACTCATTTGCCTCCCACTGCAATGACTCCAAAACTCTGGGATTCTTCTTGAAATCTCCTCTACGAACAAACTCGTCCACACCAACCTAGAACTTTTGTGGCCTAAATAACTCTCTGGAGGGTTTCTACAAAACAATTTGGGTTTAAAACTTTTGCGGTTTTGAATGGGAAAAAAGTACAGTTGTTTCAACTTCAAAAGGCCATATCTCACTTTTTTCAAATACAAATCGGGTGAAATTTGTTTCTGCTTTGAAGTCTGATATGTCTACTTTTCAATGAAACAAGTTTCACTTAAAAATCTTGTACAGTTTAAAAGATATAATAAAAGTAAAAGATCATCAACTCATTATCTTTGAGCATATCATAACCCTATCGTTTTTAAGAAGCTACCACATCTATGAATCCTAACAAGCAACATATATATATATATATATATATATATATATACATATACAAAACTTTTGGTGGGTTCCAATTAGTGGAATTACTAGCAAGTTGTAGCCTAACATAAAGTCTTCCTAGCAACTTGAGGTTAATAGGAAGAATGGTTAAATATATTTAAAAAATTTTAACCTTTTTTAACAACTTTGAACCATTCAACAGCACTTGAAAAAAGGGGGATTAGGGAAAGTGTTAGAACCATAGCAATTTGTTGTCTACATTCCTAAACTCTTTCTTAACTGTGTGTGTGTGTGTGTATATATATATATATATATATATATATATATATAAAAGGCCATGCCTGTTTCCAGATGAACCCTCAACTCTTAAGGCTTCATTTGGTGCATTTACAACTTCAAATTGAACTAAAAGCTTGTCTTGAAACATTTGCTTCATTTGGAAAACCAGTGGCCTTTTGCAATCCTCATTGTTAGCAATTCATTAAAAGAAAAGCATAGGGAGTTCAATTCTGAAAGTGAGAATATATTACTTCTATATAGGATAGAAAATTGGAAGATAACAGTGGAGCCACGCAAAGTAGTTCAAGGGGAAGAATTACAACTCTTTTTCTTTGCACTTATTTCCTAATTTAAATTTATGGACAAGGTAAATGAGTTTGAGCGTGTAGATTTTATGTATTGGAAATCTTTTTGATGCTCTTCTCTTTCCAAAGGATTTCTTCCTTTGACATACAACTTCATGCAGACAAACTTTTGTATTGATACATACACAATAAATCAGGAATATTGAACCAAGGACGTTTTACACATAACTGCAGATATGTATGGATGTATACATGCTTGTTATCATTCGTATAGTAACATCTTTATACTTTATTATAACCTAACCCTCTTGTTCTCACTATGACTCTATCTGGTGCCATTCCATTTATTTATATACAGGATTGTTCATGCTGTACACTTATTGCTGAGAGGTTTGCTCTGGCTTCACCTGAGATTTTGGCTGGGCAAGGATTCAGCAGACTTTTGGTACTTGGTGTCATTTAGATTTGATGTTTAAAAATATTCTTTTGTTCTCAGTATTCTTCATACCATACTTGCTAAATATACACGCTTGATATTTATTATTTCAGTTAGGTACTCCTGTAGCAAGTACCCATGTTTGGTCTTCCCTTTACTCTCCTTGTGACATAGACTTTTTTCTTATGCAGCACCTTATAAAACCCTACCCAGAGATTTTTAATGCACATAATTAACTCTCTCAGTTAATTGTATATGTGTACTTTAAGCAGTATTTTCCCTTATCAATTCCTTTGATTTTATTTTTATTTTCTACTTACCCAGTTGGCTAACTAGAGAAATGGTAGCTTGGAGCTAACTATGTCTTCCATTGCCTTAGATTTGATAGTTTTCTGGTTTTCCTCTTTGCTTGTAGTTAGCTGGCATTTTCATAGAAACAGGAAACCTAACTAATCCGCGTTGTACCTCGAAAGATAAGTATATGGCCACACTATTGATCAATGGTGCTGGTTGCTTTGGATCCAATGGCCTCTACCAGATATGTATGTTTATTGTGCTCTACTGATTTGTATAAACTATTCTGTTTTTTTTTTTTCGTCTAGGGCTTATCTAAGATATGTAATGTATCGTATCATTTGCAGTGAAATACAAAATGCATAATGTGTCTGATCTCAAAATAGTCGACATTCTGCACAAGGATTTCAAAAAGTGGAGAAGACTAGGTCTAGACTTGTGCTAACCCTTTATTTTTCTTCCCAATTGCAACTCGGTTATTTTTAAGTTATTTAATATAATATGGAGTTTTACATATTTAAAGATGACCCTTAAGGAGACATCAAGGTATCAAACCTATTTACCAGTTACTAAGAAGATAAACTACAAACTAATTTAAGAAAAGTTAGAAGCGATGCGAGCTCTATCACTAAAACAGTTTGGTTTAAATGTGATGGAGATTTATTATGGCCAATAATATCAATCTTTTAATACATTAGCTTAAAAGTAAATATTTAGATAGCACCAGCAAGAAAACCTTTACTTTTAGAATAAGTAATTAAGGTCTAAAATGAAGTCTGTACTATAATTTTACCTATTTAAGGTAAATAATATAAAATTATGAAACTTTAAAATCAGGAGTATCAAGAAAATATTTGGGATTAAGTGTTAGACCATTGGAGCTCTATTTTTTCTAAGATTAAGTGACCATAAGGGTTATAGAGCAGAAAAAAAATTATGGTGTTCAACTTTATTTAAAAATTTATGTTCCTTTAAATAGTATGGTGGATATTTACCATGGTCACTTCGAATTCGATCAATCTTTAGACTCTTTTCATTCTGCAGTCTTGTGCACAAAGCCTCAATGTGCTCAGGAGCATCAGACTTGGATCGTAGGAGAATGACCCAAGTGTATCTAGTGAAGTCGTCTACCACAACCATGATGTATCTCTTACCACCAAGAGACTCGGTTCTAGTTGGACCCATAAGATCTAAATGTAGAAGCTCCAATGGTCTAGATGTAACTGATGTTTGAGTACCTGGATGCTTGGCTTTCATATGTTTTCCAAGCTGACATGGTCCACACACCACATTGCTTATTCTACTAAGCTTTGGTATCCCCAAGACTGATTCATGCTTAGATACAATAGAAAGATGCTTGTAACTAACATGTCCCATTCGTTGATGCCATAGATTTTCATTAGGCAAACAAATGCTATTACACACAATATCAGCATCAGGAACCAATCCATAACAGTTGTCTAAAGTGCGAACACCACTAATGAGCTTCTTTCCAGACTAATCCATGACAAGACACTTTCCCTTTGAGAATAGTACCATGAAGTCTTGATCACATATCTGACTTATGCTCAACAGGTTCACCCTTAGATCTTCTACATAAAGAACATTTGCAATGTCTGGCAGTCTAGGTAGAGAGATGATTCATTTCCCTTTAATCTGTGACTTGCTCCCATCACCAAAAGTGACATTGCCACCTTTCTTAGACTTGAAAACCTTGAAGAGAGATCGGTTTCCAGTCATGTGTCTTAAACAACCACTATCAAGGTACCACAAACATGTGTCCAACACTTTAAATGCAGACTTCATCATAAAACACACTTCGTGCTTAGATGACAAATAAGTGGGAATGGTGCTTTCTCTCAATTGTCTTTTATGAGCTAAGCCTTTAACTTTCACTCTTCTCAGGCGAACTCCTTTGCACATTTTCATTCTGAGACAGTTTAGTTTCTTCTTAGCCAAACTGAGATCTTTTCTAATAGTCATCATAAAAGAATTCAAATAACTTTTAGACTTGTATTTTCTGAGACACTCAAACAAATAGTGATTAGAAAAACAAGATGTATTTGAAAACAAAGATCTCTTCAAGCCGGTTACAGCCATGACAACAGGGGTCAATGGATCAAATACAGCAAAGATTAAAACCTAATCAAAGTATGCCTGTTCTGATACTACTTAATAGGCCAAAAACGAATTGACTCCTTGTGATAAATTAACCAATTAATTTAGCCAAGTGAATTAATTAAGTTAATTAACATGTAAACGCGTGGTAGCACAAACAAATCACCAATAAACTAATTATGTAGCGGAAAATAAATAACACGGTGATTTGTTTACGAATGGGGAAAACCTGACGGCAAAAACCTCACCGGGTGATTTTCAGGTCACCACTCCCGAAATTCCACTATTATCACAACAAGCGGTTACAAGTAAAGGAATGCCAAGTACCTTACCAACCTATAGTTGAACCCTTATCCTAATACCCAATTGGACTTGTTCTGTAGTGACAATTTCCCCTTTTGATGCACGGCTCCCAAGTACGTGACTAACCAATGCGCGGATCCCAGTACGCAACTTCAATCACCAACTAGAAAGAGTTGTTGGCTGCAAAGTTCTTCAGTTCATCCACGATGAAGATCAAGAAAATGCTTGGTCACAAAACCCAAAGGTGCACATACACAGCAACTTCTTCAGAAGAGATGAACTAGGGCAAAACTTTGTCTCCGGTCACAAATTTCTTGAACAGACTTTGCTCAATGCTTGTGCAACTTGTGTCCTCTTTGACGGCCCTTAAAACAATCCTTTTATATGTCTAGGGTTAAGAGAAAAGAAGGCCCAAAGACACATTCACGGATCCCAAGAAATCAGATCAGAAATTCTGATTTTGTAAACCTTGATAGATAGAAGCTGTTGAGCAGCTGTCGAGAACACGGGCTGAATAGCTTCCTTAAACCTCAACACATGCTAGCTGTCGAGTTTTAGTAACCTTGCACTTTCAGCTTGTTTTCTTGGACAGATTTGAAGGCTTCAACACTTGATCTTGAAACATGGTTTCTTGAAGTATTTCAACACATCTTAGATCTACCCAATTACAAGTAAAGTGCGTTTTGTCAAAGGATTAGCCAATTACATAAAATCATGACATATGTTCTTAACATGTAAACCACATATGTCCTAACATAAAGAAACCCTAATTATTAAATGTTCGGGCTTACTTAATCTTCAAGCCCAATTACTAGCAGGCTCCATCCATAAGGCCACAGGTTGGGCAGTCTTCTGTTTGCTCTTCTGCCCATACGTGCATATAATTGGAGGCTTGTCCTTGTGTCCGCACCAATATTATTCTAGAAAGCATGAATACTCCATTGATTAGAGGACCCTCAAGGAGGACTAGACTCAAACAAATACATTGTACCAACACTGCCAATGTTGTTCCTTCACACTCGAGATGCTAACTTACAGAGTCAGTGCTAAATGATTAAATTCTTCCATTCCTATCAGATGTCAATCTTTTGGGATAAGTAAATTATCATTTTAAATTTGGTTAAGGATTTATATATTTATCGAGCCACTCCACTTGATAGCTTAGACTTTTAGGTTGGATGCTTTAATATGGTGTCTTGTTTGATTGTTTGTTTGTTTTTGGACTCTACTTGCCGAGCCCCTTTGTCTCTATTTTAATTTTTTTTTTTTTTAAAAATTCATTTGAGCCTAGATGTTAGAGGTGGTGTTAAGATAAAAATTTATACATCTTAAGATATGTCTTACTATCATCAACATATAAAAAGTAATATAGTTGGTCCACGTTAGCTTGGAATTCCAAAATGTGGTCACATCTTTTAATATGTATAATTTGTTGTCAATTGCATGCCTGATTTTTGTGTTTCTTCTTGCATGTATCTTGATATTCTCAATTGTTTGTGTGTTTTTGTGTGTTCAATTCAACCGCAAAAATATTTACAAGATCTTGACACAATGTAAAAATGTTCAGCTCTTCTAAAACAAATGCAGATTTGTCATACAAATACTTGTCTTCACTTTTACTTGTAATGTACTTCACCTTGGCTCTTGATTATAACTGGTTACATATATGATGTATTTTCATGAAATCTTATCCATCCAAGATATATGGGGTATTCTGCTCTTCAATTGCATTTGATTGACATGGAAATGGTTTTCAGGAAAGCCAGATATTGCTGGGTCAAGATTGATGGCTTTACATGTTGGAATGAGTTCTATTGGAATTTCAATTGCCCAACTTCTTGCTCATGAAGATACTTCATCTCAAGGAATCAAAAATTTCCAGAGCGAGTAGTTGATTACATGTTCAGTAGACATATCATTAAAAAAGCAATCAATCAAACTGTGATAAAATCACTGTTATTAATGCCAGTGAACTAGAGCTCAAATGGCACTTCCTCCTCCCATAATAATGGGATAATCATGGGTTTAAGACCCACTCAGTATGAGTGTAACTCGCCAATAAAAAAATCACCATTTTTATATTTGTCTTAGTTTTTCTGCATGGTAACTATTAACTGGAAAAGCCTTTCTTTTGATTTTTGTTTTTATAATTCAATAGTTGGGGGTGGGGGGATTTGAACCCTGGATGTCTCTGTTGGAAACATTAGGAGGTGCCTACTAGTTGAGCTACAAAGCTCTTGGCAGAAAAGCCTTTCTTTTGTTTCAAGAAACTTTTTTAAGTGCTTTACTAAGCTTTTCTTATTCACTTAGTGGGGTTTCCTCTATAGTTTTATTTGTATTCTATATACATTTTCATGTGTGTGCTGCTCATCAACCTAGCATTCTCAACTGAGAAAAATTAACGTGATCCTTGAAAATAATGTAAAGATTAATTTTCTATATAGAATTCATAAAGATCACTCTATAATAACATTTAAGAAAAAAAAAAAAAAAAAGCAATTCATGTGCTCACACTAACTGGAAAAGCCTTTCTTTTGATTTTTGTTTTTATAATTCAATAGTTGGGGGTGGGGGGATTTGAACCCTAGATGTCTCTGTTGGAAACACTAGGAGGTGCCTACTAGTTGAGCTACAAAACTCTTGGCAGAAAAGCCTTTCTTTTGTTTCAAGAAACTTTTTTAAGTGCTTTACTAAGCTTTTCTTATTCACTTAGTGGGGTTTCCTCTATAGTTTTATTTGTATTCTATATACATTTTCATGTGTTTGCTGCTCATCAACCTAGCATTCTCAACTGAGAAAAATTAACGTGATCCTTGAAAATAATGTAAAGATTAATTTTCTATATAGAATTCATAAAGATCACTCTATAATAACATTTAAGAAAAAAAAAAAAAAAAAAAGCATTCATGTGCTCACACTAGCATGCTCTCTGCTTTTTAACTTTCTCCCTGCACATCTACCTTCATCATGACCTGTGAATAATCTCTGACATAGAGATGGTCCGTATTCATGATCTGCAAGCCTTCAATTGATTGTAGAAGTTTAGTCATGGCTATAAATCACATCATATTTTACTGAGGTGTGCTAAAGGTTTTATTTATTTATTTTTCAATCATGTTATATGCATCTCCACTTCTGGCTGAATGAATATTTGGAATCTAGTTTTAGACATAACATTTATGACTGATCTTTTCGTCCTCTAAATTATAGGGTTGGAGAAACTTCGGCTACTCATGATTGTTTCTGGATATTATGATTCTCAGAAGAACTTCAAGGTTGGAGAAATTCTTGTTTTCTACTTTGTTTTTCTCTCTTATTGTTATGGTTTCCGGAATTTGGTTTATTTTTAATATGGGCTTGAGTAATTCCTGCAGCTTTTAGGCTTAGGATGCAGTTTTGAAAAACATATAGTGCAGTACATATTCAAATTAGAGCCCACTTTCCTGCCACCAAAAATGTAATTTTAGTGAACATAGTTTTATTTTGATATGGTGATAATCCAGGCCATGGTCTAATTTTGGGTCCCTCGTTCTGCATACCTGCAACAACTACTTTTACAGTTTAACGTTCTAATGGTTTGTGTAGCTTCCACTAAATGACCATGAAAATACTAACATCACATGTAAATCTCTTGTGTAATTTAGAGAGAGATCCTGTTCTCTGCTGAATCTGCGGAGCTTATGAAGAACCTAATTTTCTTCTTCAACTCAAATGCCTCCCAACTTCCGCTCAAAGTTCTCCATAAACCAGGTAACTTATGTGGGAAGTTATACATCTCATGGAATAAAGTTAATTGTTCACTTGTAATCAAGTAAATCTTGCTTCAGAATAACTGCGTATTAAAGTGACAAAATAGTATAATTGCACACTGAATTCATGTGGAAAATGGCTGCATGTATTAGTATTATAAAGACATAAGCCAGATGGAATGCATCAAGAAGGCAGAAGCAAGGGGGAAAGTTTTAAACACACGCCTATACTAGATCTCTGGCCAAATTTAGACTGACTAGGCAGTAGGCACCCCCACGTACAGACCATTGTAAGCCAAATTCTACCGTAGTAGGAGGAAACGCCATTATGTGCAAGCAAGCATAAAATTCCTTTTTCAACTGTAATTTTACTTTTGTCTTAAGGAAGCTGCTTCACACAACTTAGTTTGACCTCTTGATTCTAACCATGATCTTGGTTTCACCAACCCCAGAGCAGTGAACTATTTCCAGGAGGTGTCCATAAAGTCTACTTTTCTACTATAATACCTCTATGGCTCCTCCTCTAAAGACCAAGTACACGAACGTCATTAATGCCTAAACAGGATTCAACTCAACCGACCATATGCAAGCACAAGGGCCCTGGACAAGCTTGGCTTGTAACACAGCAGGGCAAAAGCGCCTATTGTAAGGCCTTAATATGAAAAGCCAGTATTCATGTCACTAATAGCATTCTGAAAATCCACTTTCTCCCTATGATAAGCTTTCCACTTACACAGTCTAAGATTCTGTTTATACACAGCTTATGTATCCCAATTACCGTGACATGATAAACTGTTTCTTATAAACTGAAGCTAATTTATGCTTTTTAAATTCTCAGCTCTAATTCCTAAACAATGATTCTGAAATGACATAGGGCACATTGAGATTAGATAGGATTATTATCCTCAAATAAGACTCAGTGGGGTAATCATGGCCAAAGTAAAGGAATAATGGAGTTTTAGGTTTGTACTAGTCTATGACACTATAATGAACAACGTGTTCAAGCTGATTTAAGTTTATATCCTGGTTTGGGCATGCCTGAAAATTCTCAGCTAGAGCGTGTTTCTTGCCCTATCAATTGTTAGTATTTCTTATTCCCTTTTTAATAAAGAGCAATATGAAGTCCTTGATTTTGGGGATTAACATGACAATCCAAAAGGCAATCTACCTAAATGATATGCTAGGTTTTGTAGCATGATAATATTAATATCCATTGTAATATTTTGCACACCCAATTCCTCAATGCCAAAAATTGGTGAGACAGCTTACAAAGACAAGTCTCACTAGCCTAGTTGCCAATGACACTTTGCATTTCCAAATAAAACGTTGTCATATACTGTTTGTTCAGGTCTTCGAGATGACATGAAAGTATTTGAGGTTGACAAGGTTACATCAAGGAAGACTATTGAACGCCTTTTAGAAGAGTTTGGTGTGATATCAAAAAGTTAGCTTGGGCCGTGGACCAACACAATTTATGTTCTTGGACATTTTGTTTATTTAATCCTTTATCTATTTTAACAGATGGTGAAGCAGATAACATATGTAAATTAGTTCAGTTGTTTAAAGCCCAAATGTGGGCAATGGGTTGATGAGATTGAATTATGGGGATTATTAGAGTCATTTGGTTAAAATTTGTGTTTTTAGAAAAATAAAAAATAAAAACCCTTGTTTGTGAAACTAGTCTGAAAGTTGTGGTACTTCAAAAACATAAGTTTAATTCATGCTTTTAGAAGCCAAAATCTTGGATTTAACTTATTTTTCAAAGAAATTGCGATTTCAACTCTCGTTTTTTGTGTTGTCATTGCAATGGTGACTTGGAGAGAGAGAGAGATGTCACATTTGACTTCACAATATTTGCACTAGAATGATTTGTATATCGAAGCCTCATAATTTTAAAAACAGAGGAAGATGATGGTTCGCATTCCATATCATCATTGGCGACCCAACCCAAACCCATCATCAGCAAAATGTGATCCTCTTTTTATTTCACTTGAAACAAAATTCTATTTCATGCTTATTTCTTGTATTTAATAGTGTATCCGATGCCTGCCATTTGATATTTTAAATTATGTGACACTAGATTCACCTTTAAATTGGTAATATGCATGCATAAAGGTGCAAACGGATGCATAAAATGTGCATACACACTCTATCCATGTGGATGCATATTGAAAACTTGCATATGCAACTTCATTTGAGATCGTATAAATGAAAACTTAATTGAGTTATTCTAGAACCACAACTTTTACCACATCATTTTCCATAATTATCCTACATGACAGACTGTAATTGGTTGTCTGTCACTTTTAAATTAACTCACAATTTTTTCTCCACTACTTACAGTTGGCCACATATGATAATTGTGGCAAATGGTGTGGAAAAGGGTGTGGTCCTAGAATATTTGATCTTAATTCTGTATAAACCCTAAGATCTTCCTGCTTAATTGAATGATACTTTGCATGATGTGAGTGTATGCATATGAATGGAGTTTCCTTTTCTAGAGTAACTTAGAGCAAGACAATTTTTTAAGACAATCCCTTTTAAATCTTGTGCATGTTTAGCTTATGGAACTAACTTAGTGGGATCACTGATTGAATATGGCCTAGGAACATTAATGAAGGATGACCTAAATGATCAGGTGGGGTACTTGGGTGTCTAACACCTTACTCTACTTTGGACCAAATAGCAGCTATTTTAGCTACCTTAACATTAACTCAACTGATAAAATCTCTGATGGTTGTATAAGAAATCTAGGGTTCAATCCTCGCCTATACCAAAATCTGATTGGTGTCTTAGTCTGATGATACAAAACTATTATCAAAAGTGTATGTTATAGGTTGAAACTCTCTTAAAAAAAACATTAGAGTAAATGGTATATTCTGGAACCTATGGTTAGGAACTTAAGACAGACCTACACCTGGCTACTCCTAAAAAGACTATTCATGCAACATGTTGACATTTAAAAGTTATTATTTGGGATGCTCATTGCTCACACAAGTTCAACGACATAATTTTACCATATGACTCATTATTAATTACTCTTTCGATTAAAACTCAATCATAAAAACTTCAAGATATTTAAAACGAGTTTCTTTATTTATTTCATAATCTATTATAATGTTTAGTTTTAATAAAACTTAAAAGTTACAACTGATGTGTAATTTGTAGAGCTAATTAAAGTAATCTTTGTTCATCTATTTTTACTATCTATTTTATTATTTAATTAGAATTATTTTAAATTTTCAGAATTATCTTTTACTATCTATTTTATTAGCCAATTGTTTTGTACCAAATACACAAATAAATCAACAAATTAAAATCCGAAACACCCTCTTCAATGTTTCTTATGGAAGGAATCCTCTGGCTAAAAAAATTATAAAACAAGTACTCCTTTGTGTTTAGAGTAATGTATATTTCACACTCATTTACATTGAACACATACTCACTACTTTTGCACAAAAATGCGTGTGTGTATGGTTTGTTTTTGTCAGACCCATGTGTATTTTGAGCAACTAAAGCTTGGCTTGGCATAAAGCTTGTAACAGGTTTGTTTAGAAAACAAGCCAAGTCCAAGCTTTAAGTTTAGGTTCTTTCTCAAAAAAAAAGTCTAGGTTTGATTATTAAACAAGCCAAGTTTAAACATAATAATGTGTTTGTAAACAAGTTTGTGAACATGAAAACTTGATTTAACTATATATAATATTATATATATATACTTTTTTTTTATGGGTATATATATATATATATATATATGTATATATATATACTTATTTAAGAATATATTTATATAGACTTGAAATTGTATTGTATAAGTTTGTCAGTAGATTCATATAGTATTAAATTATATATTTTTAAATTATTGATGATATAAACAGTCTATTTGTAATAAGAATTTAAAGAATTTTGAAGAGGTAAACCATTGTACTAATGATTTCACAATATATAGGAAAAAAAAAGTTAATTAAGTTAACTCGTGTACAAGCTCAAACTTTTTTGACAAGAAAGTGAACTAAGCATAAATATAAAATCTTATTTGATGATGAGTTCGAATTAGGTGTGTGTTAAAAAAATAATTTGAAATTTTAATTATCGGGTTAGGTTGGGTCTAGAACTAAGGGTCTGTTTGGATACCACTTATTTTGCTGAAACTAAAAACTTATTCCTGAAAGTACTTTAGATAAAGGTAAACGTTAGTTGAAATAGTATAGTGGAGCCCATAAATAGTAATGTTAGGCCTTGGGCCTTGTCCGAGGAGGCTCAGTGGTCCGAGGACAAATCAACAGTAAGGAAGATGTAAGACTTTGAACTTCAAGAGCAAACTATGAATGTGAAGGCTAGGGGAGGTAGGCCGAGGAGGAGTATCTCCTCAGTTAAACGAATAAGAGGTCAGAAAGTGTGTTCTGTCATCCAAATTGACGTTCCAGAAAGTTCTATTGATAAGGATATGCATTGTGAATGTACAGGACAAATGAGAGCTGGGAAATATCTAAGGGAAAGCTGCTACCACCGCATTGAATACTTTGTAGCTAACTCTCTAGTCACATTAATGAGGAAGTGATACCTGAACAGTAGTTTTCAACCTTACAAGACTTCAAGAAGGTGCTGATGTGACAATGATTAACATCAACAATCTAATTTACATGTGGAGGGCAAAGATGAAATAGAAAAGATAGTATAAAATAGAAGGTAGGCCCTGAGAGAAAGGGATCGAGAAATTAAGAGGAAAACACTGTAGCAATTAAAAGCTGAATTTGTAATCAAACTTAAGAGAAATATATAAGAATTGATCTCCTTGAATTGTGCCGAGGACGATTTTCTTTAGATTAAACCAGTCTATCTTTATTTTGTTGTCATCTGGATCCACTTTATTTGTTGTCTAACTCATTAAAGCCCAGTTTTCCAACTCACTCTCTACAAATTCATTGTATTCGGCTCTTTGGGCCTAAGTTTATCCATCCTTTGGGCTTGGGAGTCAAATTGTGTCCTTAAAATTGGCGCCACCTGTGGGAAATTCTTGGCTTTTAGTGAGTTTAACGTTCAATTATGGCTGGTTCAAGTCCGAACCAACATCAAGATCATTTTGTTAATCTTGAGCGAAGAAGCGACCGGGAGGTTAGTGTGCATAACACCCATACTAGCAGGAGCCAGTCTCGAAGCGGGAGCCACCTTTCTCATGAGGAGAATACCAGAGCCATGCAACTAGAGATTGATCATCTAAAAAGAAAGTTGCGCCACGAACGGTGAAGGTGAACTCCTTCCAATTTTGACTTCCCCTCTGGCAATGAGGAGAATGGTAGTTATAGACCCAAGTCAAGAACTCCCCCCAGTGAATCTTTCTCGTATGATAAGGACTACCACCACAAACGCAGAAATAGGAGCTCATCCTCCAAAGGCTTGGGAAATGATGCGATGAGCAGAGCGCTCAATCAAATTTTCAAGTCACCTTTCACGCACAGAATTAAGGAAGGGAGACTTCCTCGGAGGTTCACTCAGCTGACGTTCACCATGTACAATAGTCGAACAGACCTTATGGAGCATATGAGCCACTTCAACCAGAGAATGGTTGTGCACTCCAAGAATGAAGCCTTGATGTGCAAGGTATTCCCCTCCAATTTAGGGCCCGTGGCCATGAGGTGGTTTGATGGCTTGGGAGCAAGTTTCATTGATTCCTTTAAGGAACTCACTCGGGCATTTGGATCTCGCTTTATTACATGTAGCAGGGTTCCTCGGCTCTTAAATTCTCTACTATCTATGGCCATGCAAGAAGCGGAGACCTTGAAAACGTACTCAAACATATACTGGGAGATGTTTAACGAGATTCATGGGGATTTTGATGACGTAACTATAAGGACTTTCAAGGTCGGCCTGCCTGCCGAGCATGATTTGAGAAAGTCCTTGACCAAGAAGCCGGTAAGAAGTGTGCGTCGGCTTATGGATCGTATTGACGAATACAAGCGGGTTGAGGAAAACCAACAGCAAGGAAAAGGAAAGGCTAAGGTTATCCCTTAGGATAGAAGGGATTTCAAATCGGACAGATACAATAATAACAGACCCCGAAGGGATTTTGCTAGGCAATTTAGGTCTACAGCTCCTTAGGTGGTTAACATGGTATTCCGAGAGCCAGTACATTAAGTCTTAGAGAAGATTAAGAATGAGTTATACTTCAAATGGCCAAACAAGATGGGAGGAGACCCCATGAGGCGCAACCAAAGTCTTCATTGCCAGTACCACTATGAACGAGGACATACCACAGAGGACTATAGAACTTTGTGGAATCATCTGGAGCAGCTGGTTAAAGATGGAAGGTTAAAATAGTTTTTGTATCGGTCCAATGGGCAAGGAGACCAAGCAAGGTCGAGGGCTCAGGGGAATGCTTCTTCAAGGCCCCTTTTGGGCACTATTAATGTCATCTTCGCTGCTCTAAGGAGAACTGGTTCTCACCCCTCAAGGGTGATGTCTGTAGCTCGACCGCTTGTCGAGGACTCTAGCCTCAAGCTGAAGAGGCCTAAGATGGAGATCCAACCAGCGTTGAGTTTTTCGGATGAGGACAAAGTTGGAACCATACAGCCACATAATAATGCTTTAGTAGTCACACTCAGGATTGAAGGGTATGACGTGAAGAGGGTGTTGGTAGACCAGGGCAGCGGTGCAGAGATTATGTACCCTAACTTATACAAAGGGCTAAACTTGAAGCCTGAATATTTGACAGCCTATGATTCACCTTTGGTAAGTTTTGACGGGAAAGTTGTCATTCCAAGGGGTCAGATTAGACTACTCGTGCAAGCAGGTTCAGAGATGGTGAAGGTGGACTTCATTGTGGTGGATGCTTATTCTCCCTACACAACCATTGTGGCAAGACCTTGGCTTCATGCCCTAGGGGTTGTATCTTCAACTTTGCATTTGAAGGTGAAATATCCGTCGGGGAACCAGATTGAAGAGCTGGTTGAGAGCCAATCCATGGCTAGGTAGTGCTTGGTGGCTGCAATTATGCATCAGCCTGAAATTGAGTCTTTGACCTCTGCTAAGGGGGGCTCATAACAATTAAGGATTCCAGTCCTATCTGTAGAGGCGGTTTCAGAAGTGGCAAAATGCAAGAAGCTGGAGGAAATTGTTATAGATAGTGATCCGGAGAAGTTTTTTCAGGTCGGAGATCAACTGCCTCTTCAGGAGAAGGAGGAGCTGATCATGTTTCTAAGGAGGAATATTGATGTGTTCGCATGGAATGCTTATGAAGCTCCTGGGGTGGATCTAGACTTCATTTGTCATCATCTAAATGTCAACCCGATTGTCCTCCCTAAGAAGCAACCACCTTGGCACTCATCTAAAGAGCTTTCTAATGTGGTCAATGAGGAAGTGAACAAACTTAAGCAGGTTGGGGCTATTAAAGAAGTGTTCTATCCTGAGTGTTTGGCCAATACGGTGATAGTGAAAAAGAAGAATGGGAAGTAGCGGGTATGTGTAGACTTCATAGATCTAAATAAAGCTTGCCCCAAGGACCATTTCCCTATGCCTCGAATAGATCAGTTGGTGGATGCCACTGTAGGCCATCTTCGGATGAGCTTTCTAGACGCCTTTCAAGGGTATCACCAGATACCTTTGGTTTTGGATGATCAAGAGAAGACAACTTTTGTTACTCCTATTGGGAATTACCACTATAAGGTGAAACCCTTTAGTTTAAAGAATACGAGATCTACCTATCAGAGGATGATGACCAGGATATTTGAGCCACATCTAGGAAAAAACATTGAGGTTTATATAGATGATATGGTGGTAAAGAGTAAGTTAGAGTCCGAGCATGTTAACGACCTCGACAATATCTTTGAGATATTAAGGAAACACAAGCTGCGCTTTAATGCTTATAAGTGTTCTTTTGGTGATGGTTCAGGAAAGTTCTTGGGGTACATGGTCACTCACCGCGAAATTGAAGTCAACCTTGATCAAATTAAAGCAATTAATAGTTTATAGCCACCTTGAAATCCCAAAGAGGTTTAGAAGTTGACAGGGATGACTGCTGCCTTGAACCGATTCATTTCTCAATTAGCAGACAAGTGCAGACCTTTCTTCCAATTGTTGGACAAATGGAAGGGATTTGAATGGACCGAGGAGTGTGTCTTGGCCTTCCAACTGTTGAAGGAATATCTTTCTCGACCACCCATTATGTCCAGACCTAAGGTGAATGAGGTTTTGTTTGCTTACATTGCTGTGGCTTCCCATGTGGTGAGCCTAGTGCTTGTACGGGTTGATAGTGGTGTGCAGAGACCAGTTTACTATGTGAGCAAGTCATTACATGAAGCCGAGGTCCGTTAACTACCACTGGAGATGGCCAATTTGGCAGTGGTGCATGCTACGCGTAAACTCCCCCACTATTTCCAATCACACACAATTGTTGTCTTAACCCAACTTCCATTTAGATCTATACTTTGGAGTGCTGATTATACAGGAAGGATTGCCAAGTGGGGTATGATCCTAAGAGCTTTTGATATCAAGTACATGCCTCGCACCTCTGTCAAGGGTCAAGTCCTCGCTGATTTGGTGGCCGAGTTTGCTAAAACCTCATTTGAAGAAAAAATTGAGAAGCAGAACATGGATGAAAAATCAGTTGGCATGGTCTCCCTGCAAGAGCCTTTACCCTGGAGAGTACACGTTGATGGTGTAGCGAATCAAAGAGGATCTGGGGTGGGGCTAGTTATAATTTCTTCTAAGAAGATTGTTATTGAAAAATCCTTAAGGTTGGGCTTCTCGGCCACCAATAATGAGGCCAAGTATAAGGCTCTATTGGTAGGGATGACTATGGTTCAGAAAATGGGAGGAAAGACGGTGGAAATGTTCTCAAATTCGAGATTGGTTGTAGGCCAGGTAAGGGGAGAGTTGGAAGTCAGAGATCTCAGAATGTAGGAATATTTAAATCAGGTTAGACACTTGCAGTCAGGATTTGAGTCTTTCATTTTATTACAAATCCCTAGAAGTAGAAATACACATGCTGACTCTCTTGCCACACTCGCAACTTCCTCGACACAAAGTTTACCTCGAGTAATCCTTGTGAAAGACTTGTGTAAACCTACTGAAATAAGGAGAAACATGGTTTATATTCATCAGATTAGGGTGGGTCCTAGCTGGATGGACTCTATTGTGCTATTCCTTAAGGATGACATCTTGCTCGAGGAAAGTCCGAGGCTAACAAAGTACGGAGAAAGGCTCTTCGGTTTTGGCTATCCGAGGACCAAAAGTTGTACAAGCGCTCCTTTTCTGGACCATATTTGCTGTGCATACATCCTGAGGCAGTGGAGCTACTCCTGAAAGAGTTACATGAAGGGATTTGTGGAAACCACACTGGAGGCAGATCCTTATCTCACAAGGCCCTCACCCAGGGATATTGGTGGCCAAATATGCAAAGTAAAGCACAAGAGTATGTGAAGAAATGCGATTAATGCCAAAGATTTGCCCTAAACATTCATCAACCAGAAATGTGTCCTTAATCCTCTGTCCAGTCCTTGGCCTTTTGCTTAATGAGGTTTGGATATTGTAGGGCCTTTCCCCAAGGTAGCAGGGAATAAGAGATGGTTGCTGGTTGGCATGGATTACTTCACCAAATAAGTTGAAGTAGAACCATTGGCAAATATCAAGAGATTTGTCTAGAAAAACATCGTTACTCGGTTTAAAATCCCTCATACATTCATCTCGGACAATGTTCTTCAGTTTGATAGCAAAGCACTTCAGGAGGTATTGCTATGACCTGGGCATTACAAATAGATATTCCACCCTGGCTTACCCGCAAGGGAATGAATAGGCTGAGCCTATCAATAAGGTCATAGTGAATGGGCTAAATAAGAGATTGGATGATGCAAAGGAAAAATGGGTAGAAGAGCTGTCACATGTCCTTTGGACATATAGAACTACGCCTCGTAGATCTACAGGGGAGACGCCTTTTTCAATGACTTATGGAACTAAAGCCGTGATTCCTTTAGAGACTGGATTCCCAACAATGAGGACGAGTTCTTTCACTCTGAGCAGCAATGATGGGCTATTAGAAAAGAGCTTGGATCCGATTGAAGAGCGGAGAGAAAACGTCATGGTTCAATTGGCATATTATCAACATAAACTCAAGCAAGGATACGACATTAATGTGAGGTTAAGGCCATCAGCACCTAGAGACTTGGTGTTGAGGAAGGTCTTGGGTACTGCCAAGAACCCAGTATGGGAAAAATTGGGACCCAACTGGGAAGGGTCATATCGCATCACCTCGGTGGTTGGAATATGTGCTTATTATCTTGAAGACTTAGATGAAAATGTTATACCACGACCTTGGAATGTAAATAACCTGCGAATGTATTATTATTAATGAAAGTCTTTTCTGCCAAATTTTTGCTTATTATATTATGCGTTGCACCTCTTACTCATTCGGATATCAAATAGAACCTTGGTTATGCCTGACTCCTCGGACCACATACTTTGGGTAAATTGATATTTTAAATAATTTTTCTAAGTGTTAAACAAAACCTTAGTTATGTCTGGTTCCTCGGACCACCTACTTTGGGTAAATTAATATTTCATGATATTTTCCTAAGTATCAAACAGAACTTTGGTTATGCTTGGCTCCTCGGATTACATACCTTGGGTAAATTGATATTTTAAATCATTTTTCTAAGTGTTAAACAGAACCTTAGTTATGTCTGGTCTATCAGACCATATGTTTTGGGTAAATTAATACTTCAGTTTATTTTACTAAGTGTTAAACAGAATCTTAGTTATGACTGGTCTCTTGGACCACATGCTTTGGGTAGATTAATACTTCAGTTTATTTTTCTAAGTGTTGAACAGAACTTTGGAAATGTCGTATTCTTTGGATCACATGCTTAGGGGAAATTAACACTTGGAAAGCTCACCTTGGGTCTTAATTAAAGGATTCCAAGGGTAATTTGGTAAGATACTCTTAAAATGAGATACCTCAAACACCCTCTTTTCCTGCTAAGTATTTCGTTTGTATCTAAAGAGTTAACCATTTTTCTCACCATGCACACAGGTATAATTTGTTTAAGTTAATGGCAAATTATTACTATTAGCTTTTGTTAAAGTGTGGGTATTCACCCTTAAAGACATCATCAATCTCAAGTCTCATCAGAAGGCAAAATGACAATCACACCAACCATAGACAAACATTGCAAAGAAAATAAAGATTCATGAAGCCAAAGTTGATACATTTTCATTAAACAAGGAAAGGGGAGTACATTGTAAACAGTGGCAAACTGCCATAACAAAAAAAGGAAAAAGTATAAAAAAGAAAGGAAAAATCCTAAAACTATGCCTTGGCGCGGGGAGGGTCATCTTTGGGATCAGCATCCTTGGCCTTGGCAGTAGCATCCTTGGCCTTGGAATCAGCATTCTTGATCTTGAGGGCAGCCTCTTTACCTTTGGCTTTTGGTAGGGCTTTGACCTCCTTGCCCTTGCCCTTATCCTCGGGCTGAGGACCCCCTTAGCCAACGTCCTTGCCCTCGGCCACCTCAACCTCTTGGCTTTGGTTACTGGCCTTGCCAGGCCCTTTGAAGACTTCAGAAGGAGGAAGAGAGGCCTGGGTGGTGGAGGGCTGCTCCGAGGGGGGAAAGGCAAGAACAACGGGAGGAGGGAGCAACGTTGGAACTTCTCGGATGTCCTCTGGGTAGAATATGTTCTCAGCGAGCCTCTACTCGGAGGTGGCATGGACTCTTGCCTGGTTGAGTGCCTCTGCCCACACCTTCTTGCAGTAGTCTCTGCATACCTCCGCCAGCTCATCTGCCAGCTGTATCTTAGTTTCTTGCACCCTACGATCGTAGAATGCCTACTCTGAAGCCTCAGCAGCTTCCTTGGCCGTTTGAGCTACTTCCTTGGCCTACTGTAGGTCTGTCTTTAGCTCCAGGACTAGTTGTTTCTATGTAGCCAGCTCTATCTCAATATGATAGAGCTTTTTGCGTTGGTCTTTAGCCTAGTCCTGGCCATTTTGCAAACCAGCTTCAGCACTTCTACGCGCCCTCTTCTCGGCTATCAGCTGGGTAGTAAGCTTTTGATTCTTCTGCTTGGCAGCGCCTAAGGCCTTATTAGTCTCGGCGCGAAGATTGGCCTCAACCCTAGCTTCATTCTGTGCATCCCTAACCTATTCCTCGGCCACGGAGACCTCTGGATAGCCTGCATATAGGCAACAAAAGAGTACGTTAACAAAAAAAAAAAAAAAAAAAAAAAAAAAGAAAAGAAAGGGAATCACTATTGATAAAGTATGCTAAGGAGCTTACCAAGGCTAGGTCTCTCTTCAGGGACAAGAAAATTTCTGGTTGCCTCATGTGTTTTAAGGCGTCCATATCCTTGGGGAGAAGGAGACCATGTGATAGGAGTGGCCTCTTTGGAACTCCCTAATGGAGGAGTTCCAAGGCATTGCTGCACCATCCAACTCCAACTTGGGATTCCAAGTTGGATGGCGCATGTCGGTCGAGTGCTCGGCCTCCTTGCTTTCCACCGAGCAGGCCCGCCCTCTGTCTTTAGTTATCTTTTGCTGTTTGGGCTCCTTTTTGGGGATCAACTCCCCCTCCTTAACAGTCTCCTTCTCTTTCCTTTTCTTCTTTAGGTTTGAGATGGGAAGCAAACCGACTGTGGAAGGAGGAGGGGGAAGGGGAAGAGCAGGGAGGGGCTGAGACCTTGGGGCATCCTTAGATGCTGACTCCTTTTTCCTCCCCGCAAGGAGATCCTTTAAGCCTTTTCTTTCGTTCAAGGCCATTTCTTCTTCCTCGCCCTCCGAACTATTGGCTATACGCACGATTACAAAGCCGGAGGGGCGTACACCAGAAACTCTGTCAAGCTCGTCTTCGGAGTTTGAGACTTGAACCACCTATTCTCCTTGCTCATCTCTCTCGTCCTCTAAATCAATAGTTCTCATTACTTTCCTCTCCGCGACAATATCATTCTTTTATTCATGCACTCTCTGCTACAGAAGGGCAATCGGGAGCCTTGGCGGCCTTATTAATCGATTTTAGGTTGGGGTGCGAATAGTTTCATAGTTGCTTAGTCACCTTCCTCTTACGTGTGGCCCATGTCCTGGAATTGAGTTGACAAGGGCTCGAAGTCAAGTATGAGGTGGACGGCTCACAATTGCCTGTCTTCACTCACGAACACTTCTGACCTTAGCACCTTGTTAAGACCAGCGAAGTTGACGAGGTTGCGGTTAGGACCTATGTATCTTTTATCTGCAAAAACATTTGAGAAGCAAAAACGCGGTTAGGATAACATAGCCGTCCATCAGAAGTAAACAGAATACTAAAAGAAAAAAGATAGCGGTGAAATTGCCAAACTAATGCCCGTGTAAAGAGAAAAAAAGGGAAACCTAAGTCTAATGCACCCTACCTGGTCCTCCCTCCTGGACAAGGCAATGAAGACCGTCGTGCCAATCTCTTGAGGCTATCAGGAAGTTATCCTTTATACCCTTGTTGGATTTAGGGAGGCACGAGACAAGCCTGACCATCGAGGATCTAGACTGAAGATAGTATCCTGCGTCTCCAAACAGGTGGCACTTGTACATCCAGACGACGTCGTGCCAAGTGAGGTTTAGCCCCATGTGCTCGTTGAGAGCATCTACACTACCATCCTAAAGAGGTTGGGCGCACACTGATGGGGGTACAACCTATGGGCGATTAAGTAGTCTCGGGTTACCTTACCCATGAGAAGGGTCATCTCCCCTTCTATGAAGGCGATCATGGGAATGACCGCCTCCCCCTTCTCCCTATGGGTAAGCATTTGATCCGGGGCACAATACCGTAGGGAAACTCCCTGAGGAATGTGGTACTTAGCCCTGAAGCCTTCCATACCAGCAAGAGAGTCTACAAGATTCTTAAATCTACCCATCTAAGCAAGCTAAAGGGAAGTGAAATAAGTTTTTAAGGAAAGGAAATAAAGAATAGAAGGCGGAGGAGATCGACTGAGGAGAAAAGAACCTAAAAAAAAAAGGAACTTACGAGAATAAACACGTGTGTTGCTTCCTGAACTTCTTAAAGGTTTAAAATTTTTTTGAAAAGAAAAAGACTTGGAAGATTTAGAAACTTGGGAAGCCTTGAAGGTTTGAGAGTTTAGGACTTCTGGAGAGCTCAAAGATTTGTAAAGTGAGGGAAAATGACTCCCCCTAGGCGCCTTATATAGAAGGCGGAATTGAGTGGGAGTTATCTCGCTCAAAATTTAAGGAGAAATGCCAGCCGTAGGATCTACGTCTCACAGTAAGATGCAAGGAACAAAGCGTTGCCTGGAGCATTTAATGAGACATCGCGGACTCCGAAGCGTCAGGAACAGTTATGAGACACGCGAAGCGACATTCTCACGTATGAAAATTAAAGGAACATATGAGATTTATTATTCAAACGTCAAAACCCCATTTTTTCTCCTTGGATAGGAGGAGGGAAAACAGGAGTTTTGAGGGGCTATTATAGGGATAAGGGGCCCAAAAATATATGTTGGACCTTGGGCCTTGTCCGAGGAGGCTCAGTGGTCCGATGATAGATCAACAATAAGGAAGATGTAAGACTTTGAACTTCACGAGCAAGTTATGACTGTGAAGGTTGGGGGAGGTAGGCTGAGGAGGAGTATCTCTTCAGCTAAACGAAGCAGATGTCAGAAAGTGTGTTTTGTCATCTAGAGTGACGTTCTAGGAAATTCTATTGATAAGGATATGTATTGTGAATGTACAAGACAAATGGGAGATGAGAAATATCTAAGGGAAAACTGCTACTACTGCATTGAATGCTCTGCAGCTAACTTTCTAGCTACATTAATGAGGAAGTGATACCAGAATAGTAGTTTTCAGCCTTACAAGACTTTAGGAAGGTGCTGATGTGGCAAGGATTAACATCAATAATCTAATTTACATGTGAAGGGCAGAGATGAAATAGAAAAGATAGTATAAAATAGAAGGGAGGCTATGAGAGAAGTGGATCGAGAAATTAAGAGAAAAATACTATAGACTGTAGCAATCAATGGCTGAATTTGTAATCAAATTTAAAAGAAATATATAAGAACTGATCTCCTCGGATTGTGCTGATGACGATTTTCTTTAAATTAAATCAGTCTATTATCATTTTCTTGTCATCTGGATTCACTTAACTTGTTGTCTAACTCATTAAAACCCAGATTCCTAACTCACTTTCTACAAATTCATTATATTAAGTTCTTTGGGCCTAAGTTCATCCATCCTTTGAGCTTGGTAGTCAAATTATATCCTTACAATATCAAAAAATACAGTAAAACTTATAAATAATAACAAAAATAATCTAAATAATAAAATAATTTTTACTTTTCATCCAAATCCAAACTCACGCTAGTTTAGCATGGGCCGAAAAGTAACTTTGTCTTCAACAAAGTGGATGCTTACTGAAGCCCGATTAGCAGACACGAGTACACGACCCATTACCCATTGGTCTCTCTCTCTCCCCTCGCTGTCTTTCGTCTTCATTATTTCCTGCCGTACTGTGCAAAAAAAAAAAAAAAATACTAGACGGATCCACCCATCATCCACTTCCGTCCCAAACGAAACGAAACGACCCCTGAAACAAATAAAATAAAAAATACATCACAATTTCAATTAGATCCACATCTACTCAAACTCAAACTCAAACTCCTAATCCAGATGTTCAACACACACTAAAAAATCGATCGCATTCCTTTAAACAACTTCAAATCTCTCTCTCTCTCTCTCTCTCTCTCTCACACTGTAAAATGCTCCTTCTAACAAGATCTTGAAGAAGAAGAAGAAGAAGAAGAAGAAGAAGATCATGGAGTCGCAGCCTTCCCGTCAATCGGGAAGGTACACATTCGAAGAAGCAATCTCCAGAGAATTTCCCACCGCGTTAACCAAATCAAATTCCGATGCTGCCGCAGCTGCCAGTAGCCAGAGCTTATCGTCGATCCTCAACAACCCGCACGTGGCCAAATCTGATTGGTGGTGGTATTCTTCTTCGTCCTCGTCTCTCGCTCCTCCCGAATTCGCGCCTCTAATCTCCAAGGCCTCTTCGGAGCTCACCCGATCCGATTTCTCCACCTACTTCAGCTCAATCTCCGATTCCTACCACCGGTTCGAGGACATTCGGAACCACTCCACCAAGGATTTGGAGTCCTCGGCTTCGGACTCTCAAGGCCACGGCGGCGAAGCGCTCGTCGCGTGCTTGCGCGAGGTTCCGGCGCTTTACTTCAAGGAGGATTTCGCGTTGGAGGACGGCGCGACGTTCCGGGCGGCGTGTCCGTTCTCGACGGCGGCCGAAAACCTGGTCCTGCAGGAGAAGCTTACGCAGTATTTGGACGTGGTGGAGTTGCACTTGGTGAAGGAGATTTCCTTGCGGTCCAACTCGTTCTTCGAGGCGCAGAGGCAGCTGCAAGACTTGAATGTCGAGATCGTTGAAGGATGCTCGAGGATCCGGGAGTTGAAGGAGACGATTCGGCTTTTGGATGTGGATCTGGTCGATTCGGCTCGGCAAGTTCAGCACTTGAATGCTACTAGGACTAACTTGTTGGCTCTTCACCATAAATTCAATCTCATTTTATACGTCAAACAGTCTCTCTCAGCTCTCAAATTGGTACTTAATCTGCCGTTTATGCTTAAGATTATGAATTTGAAGCTCATTTTGTTTGAATTATATGCTACAAGTGATAGATTTTTTTTTGTTGTGTGTTACATAGCTTGTTGCATCTGGAGATTGTGCTGGAGCATTGGACATCACTGATGATTTGCAGAATCTGGTGGTCAGTGGATCCTTTATCTTTCTTTCTATTTTTGGCTAAATTATTATTTCCGTCCCTAAAGTTTGTTTGTATGAAGTTCGTTTTTCATTCCTACAGTTAAGTACGAACATTTTTCAATAGTTTAGGATGAAAAAAGATCTTAAAGATTGAGGAGAGAGTGTAATGTTGTCGACAGTTTAGGGATGAAACAAAAAAGGTCTTTTAGAGTTTAGGGATGACAACTGAAATTCATGCAAACTTTAGAGACAAAAACAATATTTTAGCCTATTTACAATTCTTCTAGTGATGATCCAATGTCTACCTCTTTTTACTTTCTCATTCTCATTGTGAGTTCAATTGATTTTAATATTAGACATGTTACTCAATAGAATTGTGACTCAGAAATGTAATCTTTGTACCGTTGACTTTATTTGAGGTTTTTGGCTATTAGCTATATCAATTAATTCTCAAGGGCTTTCTTATGATCCTCATTTTCGAGGATGTAATGATTTTTCTTGTGAATGAGTCCATAAGGTTTTAGATGCTCCTGATATTGAGGCATGCTAGGGAGCAGGCTGATTTGAGGGCTGAAAATTTATTATGAGGATGTGATCATTTAGTATAGTACATCAACTGTTTAGCAGTAGCCTGTGTAGTAACTTTAGAAGCGTAGTCAGTGTATTTGCTAATTGCCAAGGGTTATGTTCCTCCCTGTTGAATTAGGATTATACGTGAATCATTGAAAATATCTTTATTTCCTAAATCATGCGTTCTTCTTATTCTGGTTTCCGGATGTGGTAGTGATGGAGGATGGAATCCAAGTTATTTAGAGCTGTCTACTGCATGTCATATAATGATATAAATGGGCTTTAGGAATTGTTCTGGCCTTTAGTCCTTAGGGGTGGAAGAGTGAATTTGGCATTTGTGGTTCAAATATAGGTGGAAAATCTCTATTTTCTTTGGGCAGCTATGTCACTGAAATTAAATATCTGTATCACAGGAATATCTGGACTGTATTGGGGGTTATTGGAGTTGTTGAAGTGGGGTTTGAAGTTTGAAATGATTTGTTCACAAGGACCGGGTGTAGTCTTAATAGGGAAAACGACATTGCAGAAATCAATGTGAAAAAGAAGAGGAGTGAGGAAGGAAATACTCTTGGTCTCCTATATTCCTTTAGGCATTAGTCTATACGGTGATGGTTACATTAGGAAATTGTCCATTGGTACACTACAGAAAGCTCCATTAAATTGCAAGAGTGGTGGTGGACATCTCCTAAATGTGACTATAGAGAAACTTTGATCCTAATGTCTTGGCTAATATTCTTTGGTGTAGAGTGGGCAGTTTGCCTATGAAATGTTTGGGGATGCCATTGGGAACTTCGTTTAAGACAACATCTATTTGGAACCCTATTTTGGAGAAGATGGAGAAGAAATTATTAGGGTGGAAGCGTTTCTATTTATCTAAGGGTGATAGGCTCACATTACTGAAGAGTACTCTCTCAAGCCTCCCAACGTATACTATTCCTAAAGTTGCGACTGCAAGATTGGAAAGTATCCAAATGAATTTTCTTTGGGGGTCTTTAAAGGGTTGTTTCAAATACCTTTTGGTGGCTTGGGAAACGGTGTGTTCACCCATTGAGGTGGGTGGTTTGGGGATAAGAAATGTGGTGTCTTTTAATCAAGCCTTATTAGGGAAATAGCTGTGGAGGTATGGACATGAAGTTACCCATCTCTGGCGGAGAGTTATCTCCACTAAATATGGAGAGGGTCAAGGGGAGTGGAGTACTAAAGTTTGCAAGAGGGCTCATGGATGTGGTCTGTGGCGAAGTATTCTTAAAGGGTGGGAGAGCTTTTCTAAGCATCTATCTTTCGTAGTGGGTGATGTTACTCATATCCGCTTCTGGCATAATAGGTGGATTGGTGATAACACCCTTAAATTCCTCTATCTTGAGCTCTACGTGTGTTCAGCTAACAAGGTAGCTTATATTTCTGAGGTTTTGTGGCTTCAGGATGGGGGAAATGTTAGAGTTTGGGATTTGAGATTTTATAGAGATTTTCAAGATTGGGAGCTAGCTGCATCTTATTCTTTTCTTGAGTTTATCCAATCTCATATTCCTCGAGATTCAAGGAGTGATACTCTTTGTTGGTGTCTCAAAGGAAATGGTAGGTTTAACACCCAGTCTTTCTACCATTAGATTCAGGATGCTCAGAGTTATTTGTTCCCCTGGAAGCGTGTTTGGAAATATAAGGTTCCTAAGCGAGTGGCTTTCTTTTTGTGGACAGTTACTCATGGTCGGATTCTTACTTTGGATAATCTTATGCTTAGGGTCGTTCTTTGGCAAATCGGTGTTGTTTGTGTCGTTGTAAAGGGGAATTAGTGGACCACTTACTTCTTCATTTTCCTGTTACACACACATTATGGACTTTTATGCTTCAGGCCTTCGGCATTCATTGGGTCATGCCAGGCTTGGTGGCAGGATTGTCGTTTTGCTGGCATCACTGGCTTGGGAATCATACTTCGAATATTTGAAATTTGATTCTAGGTTGTTTGATGTGGATTGTATGGTTGGAACGGACTTGCCGCTCTTTTGAGGACATTGAGAAGACGTTGGAAGAGTTAAATGTTCTTTGGTGGTGTCTCATCTCCTCTTTGCGGATGACGCTCTAATTTTTTTTGATGCTAATCTAGATCAGATTTTGATTCTCCGTATGGTCCTTATTTGGTTTGAGGTAGTTTTTGGTCTAAAAATAAATCTGGGCAAGTCAGAATTGGTTCCTGTTGGAGTGGTGCATAATTTTGAGTTATTGTTGAATGTCCTTGGCTGCAAGCAAGGTACTCTTCCAATGAAATATTTGGGTCTTCCTTTGGGTGCTAAATTCAAGGATAAGACAATATGGAACCCGATATTGGAGAAGATGGAAAGGAGATTAGCGGGATGGAAATGTTTGTACTTATCTAAGGGAGGTAGAGTCACTTTAATTAAAAGCACTCTATCTAATTTACTTACTTATTTTCTATCTTTATTCCCTATACCTGCTGCTGTAGCTAACCGAATTGAGAAACTTTAGCGGAATTTCTTATGGGGTGGGCTAGGTGATGAACCTAAATTTCACCTGGTTCGAAGGGTTAATGTTTGTACTCCTTTCTCTTCGGGTGGCTTGGGGATAAGGAAGGTAAGACTATTTAATAAAGCTTTGCTTGGGAAGTGGCTATGGAGATTTGGGATTGAAAATGATGCCCTTTGGAGGCAAGTGATAGAGGTGAAATATGGATGTGTATGGGGTGGCTGGTGTACTAGATATGTTTTTGGTCCATATGGTGTTGGTTTGTGGAAAAATATTAGTCGGGGATGGCCTTCTTTTTAACGTTATATTCTGTATGATATTGGTGACGGGTCAAGGGTGAAGTTTTGGCATGACCGTTGGTGTGGGAGATATCTCTTGCAGCCAGCTATCCTGAATTGTTTAGATTTTGCCGAGATAAGGAGGCAAGTGTGGTTGAGCTTATGAAGTTCACTAATGGGGTCATTTTTTGGGATGTAAGTTTCTTTAGGGGTTTTGACGCTTGGGAATTAGAGGCTGTGTCGAGCTTCATGGATATCGTATATGGCACTTCAGTAAGGGGTTTGGTGAGGATAAGATGTGTTGGAAACCAAATAGAAATAAGGGGTTCATGGTTAACGATTATTATTTACTTCTGGTGGGCTTTAATGATAGTTATTTTCCATGGAAAAGTATTTGGAAGTGAAAGACCCCTTCTCGAGTGTCTTTCTTTGTTTGGACTGTTGCTTTAGAGAAATGCTTGACGATTGACAATTTATGAAAAAGGAAGGTCTGGATATTGGATTGGTGTTATATGTGCAAGTGTAATGGTGAATCAGTGGACCCTCTCTTTCTTCATGGTCCAGTTGCTATGGATTTGCGGTCTATGGTCTTGGGTTTATTTGGAGTAAGTTGGGTTATGCCGCATTTTGTTGTGGGGCTCCTAGCCTGCTGGCAAGGTAGGCTTGGTCGTCATCGAAATGGTCATATATGGTTAATTGTCCCCCATTGTTTAATGTGGTGTCTTTGGAGGGAAAAATAATAGGTGTTTTGAAGATAATGAGAGATCCATACCAGACCTCAAGTTATTTTTCTTTAAAACTTTATTGGATTGGTTGGTTGCTTTGCAAAACCAATCATTCATCTCTTTCCTTGATTTTCTTGATTCTTGAAATTTTTGTACTTGATTGTTGACCCCTGTACACTCCCTGTGTACTAGGGTGTCCCTTTTTGATATTAATAAAACTTATAACTTATCAAAAAAATGTTCTTTGCCAGTGTAGTCTTTTTGATTGGTCTCATTGCTGGGGTTTTTACTAACTGTTCCTCTCTCTCTTGAGTAATGATTTCCCTTAGAATAACTTCCTGATTTCTTTCTTTTTGTTTTTGTTTTGTTTTGGTTTTTTTTTTCCCGTTTCCTATTGTTCATCATCATGAACAACTTGTATTTTTCCTTACTTTTTTCATTACTAATATTTCTTTGATTACCTATCAAAAAAAAAAAAAAAAACATTGGGGGTTCAAAGGATATCCCACTAGTTCCATTACCTCTCGTGGTGCTTGGCATTGGGGTTTGAACCTCACCAACCTCCTTCATTTTCCTGCTACACACACCTTTTGGATTTTTATGCTTTAGGCCTCTGGCATTCATTGGGTCATGCCAGGCTTGGTGGCGGGATTGTCATTTTGCTGGCATCAATGGCTTGGGAGTCATACTTCCAATATTTGGAATTTGATTCCAGTTTGTTCGATGTGGATTGTATGGTTGGAACGGATTTGCCGCTCTTTTGAGGACACTGAGAAGACGTTGGAAGAGTTAAATGTTTTTTGCTAGCGTAGTCTTTTTGATTGGTCTTGTTGTTGGGGTTTTTACTAACTATTCCTCTCTCTCTGAGTTATGATTTCCCTAAGAATAACTTCCTGATTTTTTTTTTCCTCGTTTCCTGTTGTTCATCATCATGAACAACTTGTATTTTTCCTTACTTTTTTCATTAATAATATTTCTTTGATTACCTATTAAAAAAAAAAAATCATTGGGGGTTCAAAGGATATCCCACTGGTTCCATTACCTCTTGTGGTGCTTGGCACTGGGGTTTGAACCCCACCAGCCTCCTTCCCCAATTTACCTAGCAAAAACTGCTAACTATGCATTGCATAAAGGGCTGCTAACACAACTAATTCAAGATTTGTAAAGATACTTAATGAAGCCAAATCATCAACATAGTAACATGAATAAAATTTAGACTTGAACATGGAGCCTCAGAATCAAACTTGAAGTATATTTCCAATTTTATCAGGCCATGCTCTTTCTCAAGCCTTCTATAATTCACATGAGGTTGAGGGTTAGTTGTGGTTAATATTTCATATTACGTGACTTCTTTCCTTTTATTTACTTTGTTGGCTTATGATGTGGTTGTCCTATATTGGAACATATGGGTATTCGACCAAATAGGATTTTCCAGTTCTTATAGAACCTATCACTAAAATACCACTAGAGGGGATAGGGCTAAGTGGAGCGAAAAGGATGACTAGTTCCATTTATCTTTTCACTTGTCCAAGCATTAGGGCTTGGCAATTTGTTGCAAGTATAACTTGCTTGTTAGCATCTAAGTGTTATTTGTATCTTCACATATAAGACTAGAAAGTAGGAAAAAATTATCAACTACCATTTTCATTTTTCTTACTGATTTTCTTTATGTTTGATAGGATGGGGATGAGCTTACAGGTTTACACTGTTTTCGTCACCTTCGAGATAATGTAGCAGCTTCAATTGAGTCCATTAACAGGTACATGCTTTTGGAAATGGTGAAATTGGTTGCTACAAGGAAGATGTGCCACTGTTTGCATTACCATGAAATTAAGGCATGTTTTGTGATTTTCAAAAAGAACCAAAAAGTGTACTTGAGGCGCTCTTCATTAATGAGCTTGGCTTTGGCCAAGTGAAGTTCTTAGAGCATGGGGCTTTAAGTGCACCTAAATGTGCTTTTAACAATATTGCCTGCGGCAGTTGTATGCTGGTTCATGCAATTATTATTTTTTTCTAGAAACTGATATTTTGATTTGATATTTGTATATCGTGTTACCTAAATTCCACATTTTTGTGCTTGCCATAATTTCATGAAATATATGTCTTTATATATTGCCTTTTACTGGACCTTTGTTGATAGTTTATAATTGTGGTTATGGCCCTTTTCCATTTCTGTATTTTGTGAAATTTTGATTCAACTGATAACATATATTGCTTATTTTCTACCAAAATAAATACTAATCATTTCATTACATACAAATAAAATGAAGGCTAAACTAAAATTTTGGTCATTGTACATTTGCCACAGTTTCAATTTCGTCCCAACACATTTTATTGTGTTAATTTTGTCCTTCAACTTTTAAAATCAATGTCCCTCAACTATTAAATGTGTCAATTTTGTCCCTACTTTAAAAAACTAGTCAATTTTGTCCCGTGATTTTTAAAATCAAGTCAATTCTATCCTTTGAAGTTGACTTGATTGTTTATAAAATTGACTTGATTTTTAAAGTTGAGGGTTGGAATTGACACAATTATGTATAGGGATGAAATTGAAATTGCCCCCATTGTTCGAGGACCAAAGGCGTAGTTTGGCCTAAAATGCAACATCGACTTGTAGATCAGTAGTAACAAATTAATTTTATTCTTGTAGCATTCTTTCAGCAGAATTTATGCGTGCTGCAATACAAGATGCTGGAAATTCAGATTTAGTAATTTTGTCACAAGTGAAAGCAAGGGCTTCCATTCCAACTAATGGAAAAGATGATGATGTAAGTTTCGTGCATCACTTTTCTTTCTGCTTTGGTCTGTACTAAATAAAGAAAACGTGTCTTTGTTATTGCATTACTGTAAAGGAATCTTCAGTGTTTAGTGATTAGTAGTGCCCTGGGAAGCATTTTTACTTGTGCGCCCTTTAGGGCACTACCATATCAATGAGCAGTATATCCCTTTTCTATTACTAATATGATCTGAAATGATTTTTTTTCTTAAATTATAGTTTCATAAATAAAAAAAGTGTAATAGTTGCACAACCATAGTACACAGGAAGTTACAAAGGAAAAGCAAAAAAAAAGAAAAAAAAGAAAAAAATTACAAACAGCTATCTAAAATTCATGTTTAACCAAAAAATAACCAAGTTTGAGGTAGAGAATAAAGAAGCTGAAGTCCAGTCATATAACATCTTCAAAAAAAGAACCATTGCACATTTGAGGGGGAGGAACTTTCCATTGTTGAGCTGAAAAGATCTCTTTTGCCTACTTTGTATGAGTGGATGTCGGTTTTGAGTGACCTGTCTTTCTCTTCAAATGTATAGTTTTTAGATGTGTGCACTTTCTGTTGACTCATTTTGCTTCTCTATAGTACACTTCCTGTGTACTTGGGATGTGGCTTGTATTTGTTTTTTTCTTTCTTTTTTAATGAAGTCACTCATTAATGATGAAAAAAAATAATATTTTCTAACAATGAACTATGCTAGGGAGTTAACTTAAAGAGTAAGATTCCATCCAAATTTTTACGTTGATTGCTAATCTTCATATGCAAAGACATGGCTATTAATGTTCTATCTTGCTCTACCAGTAGCTGTGGAACTGTCAATCACCCACATAGTGGTATTTTTTTTTTTGGGTGAATTTTTAACATCTCCAACTTTACTTATGTTTCTAATGTTTTATGATTGATTCAGCATAACACCATAACTATTTTTAGCAGATCTACAGCTTAGAGCTTACCTTGATTTTTAATGCCCCCTATATGCATGTTTCTGTCTACCATTGCTCTTAATATGCATGCCATTTTTCATGTTAATTTAACTATTACTATCTGAACCACAAACTCATGTTTTGTGTATAATTTTAAAGTAAAATAACATGAAAATTAAACATTTTATGATGAGATAGCTATTGGTCTCTGGTCATCTTGATATTTTGCAAGCATTGTTGGTATAGGAAGATAATGTAATGTAACAGTTGATTTGTTAAAATACTCTTTAAATGAGAAGTTATGGAGTGGTGTAATATTACATAGTGTTTTTGATAAGTATGTAATATTTTTATTGGAAAAGACTACTTCATATACACGGAAGCAAATGCAAAGGAGTCTAAGGAATTACAAAAGGATATGTACATAAAGACAGTGATCTAAACATCGAACACTGTGTAACTTAAAACTCACCCTTTATTTATATAATACAAGATGATGTTACTGGTTTGGTTGAGCACCATGTTTTTTGTGTTCGTTTCCTAGTTTTTGTGTGTATCTCCCATGTTTTAGAACTTCCCATGTAATTTTTTTTTTATAAGTAATTTTGCTTCGAATATTCATATGTGATTTTCAGGACTTATTTTGGATGCAATCTGTGAACTGATAACTGTGTTGACATATTAGCAGGTTAACTTGGATGAGGAAGAGACCACTAATTTTCGAGATTGTCTTCTTCCAATCATAATTGGATTGCTCAGAACCGTGAGTAATTTATGCAGTTGTCCATTGTGTTTAGACAAATGACTATATTACTAGGCATTTTTGTTGTGTTCTCCATATTATTGTTCTGATAATAAATTAAGAGTGTTGAATCAGCTGTGAATGGGTAACATTGATACCTGACTCTCCTGAAGCATGCCTTTTGCTGTAATTAAGTCTTGATAATTCCATGACTCCTGTATCCATATCAATGCTTCCTATATGTTGATGCTGGCTGACTATTACGGTTTTTATTGTTGTTTTATATTCTTTTCTTTACAAGAAGTTTTGTATTCATTCTTTGATTATAAAGATGCTGTATTAATAATAATTTGTCTCCTCAAAGCTTGTTTTGAAAGATGCTGTATTAATTACCACACACCATAGTCTTAAAGGATGTATATAACATTATTAAAATGTAATTTAGAAATTGATATTTTTTTTAAATTTTTTTTTGCTTTGATATTATTATGTCAGAAGATGGAGAATGTGGATAAGAAAGATTTTCGCAATGTCAAGTGTTTTGGTTAATTATATTTATCCATCCTAAACTATGAGAACATTTTCATTATGCATCTTAAATCACAAAATTTTGGCATTGCATGGTTTGGGAATCTTTTTCCAGGTACAATAAATTGGGTCGGTGACTGTAGTAGAGTGTATATTTTGGTTTGATGTATGGTAGTTAGATAAAACTTTAGCATCTTAATGCCCTGTGCTATTCTAATGGTAAATAAACATGCTAAAGTTTCTGATTATATGGAGGTTGTAAACGATGTAGTGTTATGGAGTCCAATCTTTGTGATGTCAACTCCAGATTAGGAGTTGCAGCCCAGTGCTTATTTTACCTGGATTCAGTAAGCATAAGTGTTTCGTATTTTTTTTTTTTGGGAGGGGGGGGGGGGGGGGGTGGAAGGTTAGCCTGTGTAATTAAACTTTACTGTTGTAAAATATTTTCCATTAAAGTAAATATTTTTACTTATAAAAAAAAATTTCCGCTGATTGCAAATTAATCTCATGTTGGAGTGTTGATTGTAAAATTTTGTAGTCTAGGGTGCATAATAGAAATGCCTCTAGAGTTGGTTAGCTGCAGTTAACCCTTAATGTTTTCAAAATTTAGAGTTTTGCAGCAATGGGTTGTTTTTCTTTCTCATATTCTTTGGATTTTTTGGAATTTTTATATTTTATATGTTAACTTGAATCTCTTTTTTATATACTCCTTTTTTCTTCTTGTATATTAATGTAGCACACTTTTCTAATATAATTTTATTACATATTTTATTTATCTTACATATCAAAAAAATTTACTGCAGTCGTCATATCTAATATGTAAAAGGATTATCAGTTTGAGGCTTTGGTTATTGCAAAACTTGGATAAAAAATTCAAAATGTTGTTGCCATTGATGATTGGCAATTTGATTTTGAAAATTTTGATTTGAGCGATTCATGAGAGAAAAACCTACTTTTATGTGTTTTATTTGATAAGTAAAATGTAATGTCATATACTTTTATATGTGTTTCAAGCATCTCTGATGAACACAATTATCTGGATTAAATGTAATGTCACATACTCTTATGTGTGTTTCAAGTAATTTTACATGTAATAAATTGGCTAGTTTATGCTTTTAGCCACTGATTCTACACACTTTACATGTAATCGTATTATAGTCTGTTGTGACTTTATTGTTATTTAATACATTTACCTTGATCCATTGAACACAATTATCTTCAATTTTTTTCCTTGGATTTAATATCTACTTCTAAGTGGTTGAGCTAGACTTGGATTAAATCTGTAAAACATCTCATGGTATACCACTTAATTACAGGCTCAGCTTCCCTCTGTGTTGAGGATATACCGTGACACGCTTACTGCTGATATGAAAAATGCTATTAAGAATGCAGTCGCGGAGCTGCTTCCTGTCCTTCTTGCCAGGTCAGAGTCAGAGTTCTCCCCTGGAGAGCGAACAGTTGATGCAGATGGTGAGAAGTTTATTATGTAATTAGTCCGTGATGTATATCGCCAATGAGGCACTTAATAGAATGATTAGTCAATAATAAACATTTTTTATATGATCAAATCTGTGCCCACTCTTCTTTACAGAAACAATAGTTTCTTTTGTGCTTTTGTGCTTTTGTGCCTGTGCGCTGTTTGTTTCAACCTTTTTGCACTTGTATGGTGACTCAGGTGGAGGTGCATCACTTGCAAGCAAGTTGAGAAGCCTGTCATCTGAAAGCTTTGTTCAACTTTTGAGTGCTATTTTCAAGATTGTACGGGTAATGTGCATATGACTACACTTGTAAACTTCATATGCATTTAAGTTGTTAAATTGTTCCTGACCAAAACCAGAAAAAGAACATTTTTTAAACTGATTTTTTGCTCTAGTTCCCAGACTAGAAACTGACCTCAACCCACAATTTGGCTACCCTCAAGTTTTGTCTGATGGACTGCATGAAGAGGCACAATGGATGGCCTTAAATAAGAGCTTATATTTCATGGATTTGTTTTCCCCCAAATCAAACTCCGTGATTCCTTCATTTGAAACAGTAACTAGAAAGATAGTTCTTTTAATGCCATAATATATTCTTCTTTCTCCATTGTGCCATTGTTCGGTGCTAGTGAGTTAGCATTTAAAGATCCGAAACTGCCATTTCTGAATAGGATGCCAGTTTGAAGCCCAATGGGTCTTATGTTCTGATTGTTTTGGTAATATCTTGACGATGACTAATTTGTAATTTCAAAAAAAGAAGAAAGAGGAAAGGATACTTACAAGTTTATCTTAGGATTCTTCTAATTCTTATTGAAAAAGTAGTAGTTTTTGTTTATTTACACATGATCACTGGTAATGATTACAAGCTTCGTGTGATGTAATATGATTCTTTTCTTCTAGTGAATGCAGGCACATGTAGTGCGGGCGGCTGAAGTGAAAAAGGCGATTGAGTGGATCATGAAGAACCTTGATGGTCACTACGCTGCTGAATCAGTTGCTACTGCAATTGCCCTTGGTGCTGCAGCTGCAGAAACATCTGAGTACCATGATGATCAAGGTGGTTTGCTTCTGCCATTTTCATCTCAGAGAGCTGCCAGGGTTTCTTCATTTCAGGGAAAAGCAAATGATGCCACAAGTCCCTCAAATATGTCAATAAATTTCAGGTGAACCCCATTTTCCTTGGTTGTTACTGTTTCATAATGTTGCTCAATTTTTCTTAAATACCCATTTTTAAGATTTGAAGGAGGTTAGCGTGGTGGAGTAGGGGTTATGTAGTATGGCAAAACCCCCATATTTGCCCCCAAAAATCATGTGGCACATGTAAATTAAGGAGGTGATGGATAGTATGACTTCAGATAGGATAGAATGGCGAAAAAGAATTCACATGGCCGGCATAATCAGTCTTTGGGGAATCCACAGTGGACCCCAATATTTTGGAACTAATGCTTGATTGTTCTTGAATTTATTTTATGTTTTTGGGACTTGGTGTGCTTAGACGTGCTTATTTTATTATATGAAATGAATTTTTTTACTAAGAAATTTTTTTATAACTTTCTTTTCTGGTCAGACTCACACATTATTGGGCATATGAAAGTGTAATAGTATTGGCAATGTGTTGTAGTCTTATTAAGTTGCGTTTGATGTTCAAGTGTTTTCTGTCAAGAAAAACTCTTCCTAGCCTAAAAGAAATTAAATTACTTGAAACTAGGGCCGTCCATGGTCGGGTCGGATTGGGTTTGGAGCTGACCCGTACTTGACCTGATTGAGTCGGGTGATTGAGAATTGGACCCATACTCGACCGAACAAACGGGTTGGTCCCAGCTGGTTGAGCGGGTCGGAATCGTCTGTTTGGCGGGTCTTGGCTACAGATTAGGCAAAAAAATGAATCAAACAAATTATCAATAAAATGAATCAAACAAATGATCAACAAAATACAAATTAGATAAACAAAATAAAAAAGTGTTCGAGTTTTTAAAGTTTGGGTTTCAGTTTTTTAAGTTAATGTTTCGAGTTTGATAAGTGAAAACTCAAATATATGACCAAACAAATCAAATCAGTAACTATAAATCTTTGAGTTTTAAGTGAATAAAAACTAAAGAGAGTGAGAGAGAGAGATCCGAAAATTTGAATTTGAATTTGAGTAGTTGTTTTTGATTTTGCATGTACTCAAAATAATAGTGCATGACAAGATATGTTTTCAGACTAGTCTCAGTAAGAATGCAAGACAGACAACTGAATACAACTTCCTAGAAACTAATGAGAGATGAAAAAAAAAAAATTTTTGAAGATAGGTGGTAGATTTATCAATGAGAGGAAGACATGTGGGGATAAGAATCTTAACCTTATCACTTTGCCTAAAAAGTGATGAGGGCTGAATAAAAAAATAAAATTTGAAGATAAGGTGGTAGATTTTCTAACAATGAGAGGAAGACACGTGGGGGAGAGAGAAATTTAAAACAGATTTCACTATATTTCTGTCAGTTTGGTTTATGCGGGCCTCTAATCCTTTAACCTGCCACCTGAACCGAAATTTTGGTTCTCAAAGGAAGATGAGCCGTATGTGACCGACCAGGCTATTTGGATCTGCCTGCTGGGCTTCGGTTCGGTCGGACTCAGTCGGTTTGGTTGGGTCCTTGGCCTGCTGGACAGCCCTACTTGAAACAACCCTTTTTGTGAGGTATATGGTCAATGACAATGTTGCATGTGGATTTTATTTATTTATTTATATTTTTTAATTTAATATGTTACAAGCCAAACAAAATGCTATAGGAATTACCTATGCAAATTTTTTGGAACTGAGTTGTGTCCTCAATTCCATTATGGGAAGGTATGAGATAGATGGTTGAAGAGGATCACACTCAGTGTGGTCAATGATGAGCCGGGCACTTGCCTAGGTGCTCGGTTGAGGTAAGGGCCCTCTGTGCCTTCATTCAGTTGCTCACTTTTGGAGCCTAGGCGAATGCCTGAGTGCCTCAAACAAATTGTAAGCCGCTTGAGGCAAGTGTCTCAATATAGTTCACCCAAAAAACAGGGGCAACTTAAAATTTGGAAAAATTTCAATAATATAATCTTTTCATTTGATAGTTCTCTGTTTGTTTGTTTGTTTATTTATTTATTTTTATTTGATTGAAATAAGCTGTGGTCAAAGTCTATTATAAGATAAATTAATAGAACCTTCTACTAGTTTGAAGATTTTAAACTATGCTTAGTAAGCATTAGATATATTTCACTTGAGTTCATAATTTGTATAATAGCTATATTTAGAGTTTGTGGCCTTGCTTCACTAGGTTAAGCACTCTTTTGGTGCCTCACCCCTCAAGCAATGCAAGGAGTTGGTGCCTTAAGGTTGCCTTTTGCCCTTGACTAGACTGATCACAGTTTATGTGGAACGCTCTAACTATTTATCCTAAAAGATCACAACCCGTTGCCTTGGTTTTTTTTTTTTTTTTTGCATCCCACTTCATTTTTGCAAGTACATTCCAATGTACTTCTCATTTCTAGCAAGCTAGCTTTTGTTAAGGGTATGAAGTAAACATTATTGTCACATCATGGTATCACCCACTACCAGGGCAGTAGTGGCAACCAATCTATCCCTTCCAAGTCAAGTTCTTCAGGGCCATCATGGCCCTTTACTTTATCGTTGCAGCATTTGCTTGAATAGAAATTGCAAGATAGGCTTTGATCCAAGTTCCCAAATCTTACGCAAACCCTCTCAGAACTTCCAGTTTAAATTGTTTATTATTTATGAATTTATCATCGGTGGCCTATTTATTAACTTTGCAGTTTTCATCTGTTGGCTGCATAAATGTAACATTCTTAAAAAATTGGTCATCAAACAGCACTGATGTATTGCGAGAAAACACAGAAGCTGTTGTTGCAGCTTGTGATGCTGCTCACGGAAGATGGGCTAAGCTCCTAGGGGTCCGTGCTCTTCTTCATCCTAGGTTGAGATTGCAGGAGTTTTTATGCATATACAACATCACACAGGAGTTTATAACTGCTACAGAAAAGGTATTCATTTTCATCTTAGTATTTTAAACTTGAAGGATACAAATTCTGTCTGTATTTATGATGCTATTCTGTTCTCATCTTAGTATTTCAAACTTGAAGGATACAAATTCTGTCTGTATTTATGATGCTATTTTGTTCTAACATAAACAGATTGGTGGAAGGAGGGGATTCAGCATACGGGGAACACTGAACTCTCAGGCCAAAGCCTTTCTTGACTTCCAGCATGACTCTCGAGTTAGTTTCAATAATTTTTTCATTAAATCTTTTCTGAACCTATATATGTATGCTGATATCAGGCTATTTTTTTTGTTGGTTATTTAGATGGCAAAAATAAGGGCGGTGCTTGACCAAGAAACGTGGGTGGAAGTAGATGTTCCTGACGAATTTCAGGCCATTGTCATTTCACTTTGTAGTTCTGAAGCATTGATTTCTGAGAACCTTGATCATGTTCAAAATAATGTGGAAACAAACCATGGTGAAGTGATTGCATTCAATGATGGCTCTCTTGTAGAAGATACTGCACAAGGGAAGCCTACTCCCTTGGCTGAGGCTGCTGATAAAAATAAAGCTTCTTTGGCTCATAGTAACGATAGTAAAATGAAGGAGCATGGAAAATTTACCTCTCAAACCCTTTCGTACAAAGGTGTTGGTTATCACATGGTAAACTGGTTAGTTATCTTGTTTTATTTTTATTTTTATTTCTTGTTTATTCTCATCTTTTTCCTTCTTGGCTTTGTAAAAAGCACTCTGGTGCAGTTGATACTTCTAGTTCATGTTAAGCTTTTGGCATCAATTGGTCATTTTATGGAGTTATTCACCTGTACTCTGAGCAAGCTGTTTGCTTTGCTCTGTATTTTATGATACTTCACTTCCTGTGACATTGTTTATTGATTTATTGCATTGAGATTTGAGATTCTCATTGTGTCATATTATTTTCACATATAAACTTATACATTATCAGTGATCTTCCCTTTTTTGTTTTGTTTTGTTTTTTTTCAGTGGCTTAATATTACTGAAGATGTTGTCAGAGTACATTGATATGGGCAACTTTTTGCCATTACGGTCTTCAGAAGTTGTTCACCGAGTTGTCGAAATTCTTAAATTTTTCAATACAAGGACTTGTCAGCTTGTTCTTGGTGCTGGTGCCATGCAGGTACTAATGATTTTCTCTAATCAGCTGATGTGTATGTTCACAACTATTTTTCATAGAAATTCATGTACAGAAACTCTGAAGGGTTAGAATACGTAACTGAAAATCTTTCAGTGTACTAGGGTTATGCTCTTTTTGTTTTGGTTAACTTAGAAATTTCACCCTCTAGCTTTTCCCAAAATTCAATTCAGTCCTTTAACTTAGACATTTCTTCAATGTAGTCCTATCATTGGTTGTCTAAGTTGTGTTATTAGTCGCCACAAAAACAATGTAGTTTTGTTTTTTCAGGGATTTTTGATACTGAAAATGGTTGAAATCCCTTTCATGCATTTCTTTTTGGTAATTGAGCCTTAAAAAGGCTAAAAATTTAATTTTCTTAAATGTTTGATTCAATAATATTAATTTTTTTAATAAAAAAGACCATAATCCTTTTTTTTTTTTCACTGGTTCTTTACTCTGTGTGTGCGTGCGCGCACTATTCACTTCCTTCCTCAGTATGCATCCTCGGTCACTTCAATGGTACAACATTAGGGTTGCTCATCTGTCACCTCCAAGACCCTCACTATCCCCCAATAGGATGGTTTTCTTGTAATTCGTTAGCTGATTTTATGGATCATTTGAGTCTTCAATAATTTTTAGGCATCTCTCCTTATGAAGCTTCCTTCTTAATAAAACTTTGTAGTCATTTTATTTTAAAAAATTATGAAATTTTTTTGGTGATTTACTTGCATTTATCTGGCATGTAAACGCCAAAAGTCCTAAAACATATACTAAAAAATTTGCAGGTTTTTTTTTGAAGTAAAAAAGTTTTGATTTTTTAACTTAACCCTTATTGCTTGTTTTAGAGCATTTTTTTTAATTGCATAGTTCTTTTTTCTGTTCTTTTTACTTATCAAGGTTTCAATGAGAACCACATTTTGAGGGTGGTCATTATTGTAACTTTTTAATTGAGTTGAAATGATGTTGCAGGTGTCTGGTTTGAAGTCTATCACTTCTAAACACTTGGCACTGGCAAGTCAAGTGATCAGTTTTATATATGCTATTATCCCTGGTAGGTGATACTAAATTAAAATTCTTCTACCTTTGTGAATCTATTGACAAATTGTTTCTATATCAGTGCGCCCTTTTTGAACTCTATGCTGCTTCCTTTCCATTTTTGTTTAATTTTTGTCTAATTTTGTTTTGAAAATGCTTATATAAAAAATGGTTTCTAAATATTCTTGTTCTCTTCATTTGTTTTTTGGGATGGCGCTGAGGGAAAGAGGGAGAAAAAATAACATGACACTTTTCATGGAAACATTGTGGATCTACAGTTTTCATATTTTTTTGCTTAATTGAATCTCTTTATTTTATTTTATTTATTTTTATAAGTAGGCTTATGAATTGAATATTACTATTGGACTAAAAATTATGTAACATAGACAACTTTCAGTATGATTACTTTTAGGTTCTATAAGCCCTCTGAGGTTGTTATATTTCATATTTAACTCTGCATATATCTGTGAATATAACCATTTGTACATAATAAGATATAATTGGCTTTTAGGAGTGATGTGGTTAGAACTTAGGTCTAGTCTAGAAGGGCTCAGGAAGAAATTCCAGCAAGAAACATGATTAAGTCAAAGAAAAGGATAATAGGATTGAAGTTAGAACAGTCAAATATCAATTTTTAGACTCAATGAGATCAAGGAATATTCAATTATGATTTTTCATGAAATAGATAAGAAAAGGCTGCCTACAATAACTCAAATAATGCTATTAATAATAGCCTTTAATAACCCTAGAATCCTAGTCCTTCATCTTATGTTTAACAATTAAAACCTAACTGTCCAATTTCGTTAGAATTCTAGTGTTAGTCACTTGACTTTTTAAAATACTAAAGACTGATTATAAATAAATCATAAAATAGAGAAATAAAACACAATGGACTAATGGATTTTTTTTGTTCATTGGGCTTAAATTCTCATGCATCATCTGGGATTTGGGAGAGAACGTCTACCCACATGTCATTTTGGTAAAAGAAGGGTTTTAGTTGTTGGGCCAATGGCATAGGTACCCTCTACGATGCCTGGTGTCTGGGGTTCAAGCATCCCCTCCCAATTTCCTTGGGAAAAAAACAAATCATTTGCTGAAAGAAAAAAAGAAGACATAGAAAGGGCATCGGCATCACATTGTGAACAACTAGGCATACCAGTTCATGAGAATGAAATGTGTCCAATTTCTGTGTCTTCTTTGAAGCAATGGTATCTTGTGTATTTCCATATTAATCCTTGGGTATGGGATCGCATTAGAGATTCAATTCAAAGAACTGATGACATAGAGATCAAGAAAGCCACCATTAGGTTACATCTTATCTATGCAGTGCTGATAGCCCCATCTTTTGGTTCAAATTACTTGGCAAAGATCTTATGAATCCAATAATTTTCATCCTTTCTAGATTGCTGTCATTAACGTCATTAAAAGTTCATCAATGAGAAATATAAGCATGTTTACATAAGATATTAGCTTTTGCAAAATGTAATTTGAGTTATATGTCAAGGGAATCAAGATAAAGTTTGATATACTTGGAACAATTTGCTTAGTTTGTTTGGCATTCCTATCACTTCTTTTTTTTTCTTTTAAGAATCATGTGCCCTTTGTTTGTATGCCAAATGTGCCATCTTTGATGATGATGTTTTGATGTATCTTTATATAATTTTGCATTGAAAAAAGAATTTGTTTGTTGTTGGGCCTTTTTTTCTACATGAGTTGGAAATTGAGAAATGTGTAGTAAGTGAAAATTTCATTTTCTGTGTACACTGTAGTGACAAAATTTTCTTGGGTAATTTATGACCCTTTTTTTGTGTGGACTAAGATATCAGGAGAATTCTTTTTCTGAAAGTACCTGAGACACAAAAAGAATTATTGCTGTCGGAGATTGACCGAGTGGCTCAAGATTTTAAGGTTCACCGAGATGAAATACATACAAAGCTTGTTCAGATAATGAGAGAAAGGTTATTAGTTCATGTGCGTGGCTTGCCCCAAATTGTTGAGGGCTGGAATAGACCTGAAGATGCTGATGCACAGCCCAGTCAGTTTGCTCGTTCCCTTACCAAGGTAACTTTCTCTATTGGGAATTGATCATGGACAATAGTTATTACTTGACCTTGAGCACCAGCATTTTCAACTCTGTTATTTACAGTTTGAAAAAATACTGCTTACTTTCTTTTTGGCTATACACATTTACACATACCCAAGATACTAAGTTACTTGTTTTTACCACTTCATCATTCCTAACATGAAAGTATGAGATGACAATTTAATTAGTGTGGAAGCAATGTTATGCATTTGCCAGTTACCATTGTTGTCAACACCTGTCAACGGTTGGTCTATGAAAAGAGGGGGACAAAAGATAGAGAAGTTACCTTTAATCTCAGGAAGTGTGCATAGGGTTAAGTAAATTACCCTAACACATAATTAGTATTTATACTAAATGCTTTAGTGCACTGTAACAAATTTACCCCTAACATGTAAATACTAACAACACTCCCCCTCAACCTAGGAAATATATAACATATAATCCCTGCTTGTTACATAGCAAATCAAATTTAGTTCTGCATAAGGGCTTGCAAAACATATTCGGAAGTGAGCTCCTATTGAAACATATAGGGTAGCCATTACCCTGCTTCTATCTTTTCCTGAACAAGATGTCAATCCACCTCTAAATGCCTAGTCCTGTCATGAAATAAAGGAATCGAAGAAATATGGGTTGTTTCCTGATTGTTACTATACATAGTCAAGGGTATACTTGTAAAGGTCTTGCAGTCAAGAATGGAATCTCCAGTCTAGGAAGAAGGTGCAGTGGTAGGCGGTTGTCAATGATGGTATACTCTAATCAAAAGCACCCTTTCTAATTTACCCACTTACTTCCTTTCTCTATTTCCTATACCTGCGAGTGTGGCTAACCGAATTGAGAAGCTTCAGCAGTATTTCTTATGGGGCGGTTTGGGTGATGAACCTAAAATGCATTTGGTTAAATGGGCTACTGTATGCGCTCCTATCTCTTCGGGTGGATTAGGGATAAGGAAGATAAGACTTTTCAATATAGCTCTACTTGGGAAGTGGTTATGGAGATTTGGGATTGAGAAGGATGCCCTTTGGAGGCAAGTGATAGAGTTGAAATATGGATGTCTATGGGGGGGATGGTGTACCAGATCTGTTAAGGGTCCTTACGGTGTTGGTTTATGGAAGAGTATCAGTCAGGGTTGGCCTTCTTTCTCTCGCCATATTCTGTATGATATTGGTGATGGGTCTAGGGTGAAGTTTTGGCAAGACTGTTGGTGTGGAGAGACACCTCTTGCAGTTAGCTACCCTGACCTATTCAGATTTTGCAAGAATAAGGAGGCTAGTGTGGCTGAGCTCATGAAATCCCCCAATGGTGTCCTTTTTTGGGATGTGAGTTTCTTTAGGGGTGTGCATGTTTGAGAATTAGAGGCTTTGTCAAGCTTCATGGAAACCATTTATGGTTCTTCTATAAGGGGGTTTGGTGAGGACAAGATGTGTTGGATTCCTAGCAAAGCTAAAGGGTTCTTGGTGAAAGATTATTATAGAATTCTAGCTGGTCCTACTATCTTCGGTTTCTCTTGGAGAAGTATTTGGAAGCAGAAGATTCCATCTAGAGTAGCTTTCTTTGTATGGTCTGCTGCCTTAGGGAAATGCTTGACGATTGATAATTTGCGAAAAAGGAAGGTGTGGATTTTGGATTGGTGCTACATGTGCAAGAGTAATGGTGAATCGGTTGACCATCTCTTCCTTCATTGTCCCATTGCTACGGACCTATGGTTTATGTTTTTGGGTTTATTTGGAGTATCTTGGGTTATGCCTCAATACTGTTTTGGGGCTGTTAGGGTGTTGGCAAGGCAGCTTTGGTTGTCATCGAAATGGTTATATATGGTCCATCATTCCTCATGGCTTAATGTGGTGTCTTTGGAGGGAGAGAAATAGTCGTTGTTTTGAAGATATTGAGCGATCTATTCCGGACCTCAAGCTTTTCTTTTTTAGAACTTTGTTGGATTGGTTGTTTGCTTTGCAAAACAAATCTTTCCCTTCTTTTTTTGTTTTCCCATATTCTTGCAATTTTTGTTTTTGATTTGTTGTCTCCTTGTTCACTTCCTGTGTACTAGGGTGTCTCCTTTTTGATATCAATATATCTTATTACTTATCAAAAAAAAAAAAGTTTTGCGGGAGCGGTAACAAAATGAGGGCTATCAAGATTAGAACAAGAAGAGATTGATAGCAATCAAGGAAGACATGGAAGGGGACTATCACTCCCAAAGGACAAGGAGGAATAATATGATGTGGTTTCAAGGAAGGTGACATGGTCACTAACAAACCTGCATGGAAGTGTTGGGGAATAACACTTATATCCAATCTGTGTATGCAAGTACCCAATTAATACATTTAAGAGAGGGAGGGTCTAGTTTATGGAATGTCGTGTTGGCGTATCCAGGCTCATAGATAGGAGTATGGTATTTAGAGTCAGAATTTTGCACCCAGCTCCTATAAATAGAGTATGTGGTAATTGTAGCTGTTTTGAATCCTGTGAAAATATATTGCAAATTAGGCAGCCCAGTTTTATTGGTCTCTAAAGGATGGATGCAATTGTGTTATCCAGTTGTGGATCTGACCCAAAACTGAATTTCTTAATTGGGAAGTGTTGATTCAAAAGCCTTTTGCTGAGTTGTGTTTTTTAGCCCATCTAGATTTCTACCTTAGAGGGTTTCGCTTCTGTGAAACAATGTACCAAATATCTGAGCTTCCCTAAAGCATTTAGCTTGAAACAATGTACCAAATACCTGAGAGGGTTGGTTTCAATATATATTTGAGCACTACCCCTCCTTTCTATTTTGAATCCCTGTGGTTTTCATGAAGTATTTAGCTTGATCTAAATTTTAGTGAAATGATTGGCTCTGATTATCTCTTCTTATAATTTCCAGGAAATTGGATTCCTTCAACGCGTTTTATCTCGGATTTTACATGATGTAGATGTTCAAGAAATTTTCAGGTAAGGCTCATCTATAATATGCATTCAATTTATGAAATCTCAGTAAAATGATTGGAATGATTGGCCAATTATTTTCTTGGAAATGCACTTATTACACAGAAAATAAGTGTTTGAATATATTATTGAAATGTTCATTAAATGACAATGTTAGGATTTCTGCTCTCTCTCTCTCTCTCTCTCTCTTTTTCCTTTTTTTTTTTTGCTGTGATGGATTGTTACCAAGAATAATTAAATGGAAATCACTTGCAGTTCAATGGACTGTTTTTTTTTTTGATAAGTTCAATGGACTGTTAGATTGCTTGTCAAATTCTCTTAACTTTTAAATGATATATTTCAAATCATTGTGCCATGTTTGGAATGAAATAGGATTAAAAAAAAAAAAAAATTCATACTATAAGAGTCTTCAGAGATGTTCAATGAAGGAGGGATTAAACGTGTTTACTAAATGCCCTGTATTTTGCTCAGAAATTTGGACACCATCTTAGGTAGAGCTAATAGAAAAGATGTCCTGCTTTTTAACTATCCCTTATTTCCTTTTTTCGGATAAGATTTTAGTTATCCCATATGCTTTACTTAAAAAATGAAACTTCCAAAACTATGTATTTATGAGAATAAATATTGTCTTTGAGAATGACACTCCGTATTCACATAAGGTGGGATCTTAGATTACTGTCATTCAAAGCTGTAATCTGATTCTCATGAAACATAGGAATATTTTGCCTTCGGGAATGTGATTCTTGGAATATCAAGTTTAAATGGGGAACCAAATGAGGGAAGCTGACACGATTCCCTGGAAGGCATGGGAATGTTGTCAGGATTATGTGATCCATAGGGCCCCTTAGGGAAACGTAATTGATTGTAAAATCTTTGTGACGAAGAATGAAGAGAAAAAGGATTACTTTGCTCAAATTGAAAAATAATTCCTGCTACTTATGTTTTATTTTATATTCAGGCAAGTGGTTATTATTGTTCATTCACAAGTTTCAGAAGCATTTTCACGCTTAGAGATCAGCACTCCACAAGCAAAGGATAGGTACTACTTTTTAGGTTTTATGTGGACATTGAATACGATTCTGTTTATGTTTTTCCATGAGATATAAATAGTTTTTCGTATCTTATGCACCAGGCTGCATCGAGATGTTAAGCACATTCTTGGATGTATCCGATCATTGCCTTCTGATGATTTGAGTAGATCTAGTACTCCAAACTGGGGGCAATTAGATGAATTCTTGGAGCAAAGATTCGGGACCAAAGCTGGTTAATAGATTTTATTGTAAAGTAGGAAATTGATTACTTCTCTGGTGAAGGCTACCAGATTTCAGTGAAGCTTTTGAGGATGTCAGAACCAATTATACGACTTTGTGTTTGCCTTGTACAATTTTGAGGTAATAAGGTGAGGAACACATTTATACTTTTTAGATTTTCAAACAATGTCTCTGTTGCAGGCATTTTTTTTTTTTCATGGATATAAATGTGTAATGGAAAGAAACTAAAGTAAACAGAAAAATGAAATTTATGGTCTGTTTGGATTGAGGAGGACGGAGGGGAAGTAGAGTAGAGTAGAGTAGAGTAGAATTGATCCAAAATTAGCCTATTTTCAGCCAACTCTACTCCCCTTCCCTCCACTCCACCTCCCTCCCCCCTCAATCCAAATAGGCCATTTAAGTTTGGATCTTGCAAGTTTTGTTGTACTTTATGAGTGTTTATACTTGCAAATTGTTCATAGAAAGCTAAAAATCTTGAATTTTATGTAGATTTTTGTTTACGATGTTTAGTGCATGAGAGAAAATATTTTAGTCACATATTGACCTTAAGCACTAATTAGTTTGTGAGTTTATTCCTTGTAAGCTTGAAAGGATTAGATAAAATTTGTATGATAGATTGTCCCCCCCTCTCTCGTACTCTCTCTTCTCTTCTCTTCTCTTCTCTTCTTTCTTTCTTTCTTTCTCTGTGTGTGGATCCGGGGGAACTGAATTGATGGTACAACATACTTTTCTATAAACCAAATATGTTTAACAGTATTAATAACATGTCACTCACCAGCTCTACTTAAATAGATGTTTCAGTGCCTGTTGATAATGTTCTTCTGTTTGTCTATCAAAATTTCTGAGAAGATCCATTTTTCATGTTCCTGAAGACAAATTGCCCTCAGACTGTTATGGTAGTTAAGAGCTTCATGTTTCTAACACAACTATGATTTGAAAACTTGTTCTGAATTTGCTCTAAAATATTGATAATTAGATGCTGCATTAGGTGACTTCTGTACACAAATATTGCAACCATAATGATACATTAAATTATGAAGGTTGTAAATTGAAACTCTAATTTCATTACAGTAAAATATATAACATTATGTTATGGCTTAAAAAATATACTTTTTTCTTTATAAAAGTAGTTTAGTTGTAATCATTTATTGTAATTGTTTTAATTTGATATCTAATATGGGTAGAATTATCTTAATCCTAAACATGCAATGCATGTTTCTAGTCAAATTTGCGTTTGAGGACTGTCACATTCTCATGTATTATTACTATATATTTTTTTCTATTCAAAGAGCAACCTTTGCATAAATCACATTATTTTGTAAAATTCTTTTATTGAAAAGATTGCATATACTTCTTTCTATGTATCAATAATAGGTAAAGAGTTTGCCAAACCATGTTAATTTGTACATTGTCTTGCTTGCCTTCTATTGTTTTGCTTGAATTTCACAACATTTTCTTTTGTTCAAATGTTTCCATGATGTCAAACATTACTTGAATCATGAGATTTTTCAGTCAATTGATAATTGTTGTAGTAAGAATATCCACCCGACATTGAAATAAAATTAACCACTCATGCCTTTTGTTGTGGTTATCAATTGACGCAGCATGGAGGGCAGACCTCATTTATATATTAACTTTACCAAGATGATCTTGAATTCAAGATAGTGGGTAAAGTCGTGGGTTCATGGCCTGCTAGTTGATTGCTTGAAGCATAATTTCTTATATTAGAGTCAAATTAAAAGGGAACAGTGTTTACTAGTTATTATTGCATGTCTAAAAGATGATGGAGAGACCTTTGTGTCTCTTTTGCTGCTTTGGGGTGGTAGTTATGGAATTTTGTTCCATGGTTGTCTTTGATTTGGGGGGCTTGGTTTGTCTAAAAAGGCTTTTGTGCTTCACGTGGCCTTTGTAAGGGAAGGAACGGCCACAAATTTGAGAATATCTGAGTACTTGGTCATAATTTTTGCAACTTTTAGTTCTGTAAGGTTTTCTTTTTGCTTTTTGGTATTGTATCTCTGTACTTGGTCATTGTGTTCCTTCATACTATGTAGTTATGTTTATTTCACTAACAAGAATGATGAAACATGAAGGAATGTGAAGGAAACTCAATTTGGCTTGTTTGTATGGTTGTACACTTGAAAGTAATTGATCTTGCAATGGCTGTGCTACAACTTATATTCTTGGCCAACATCGTAAGAAAATTTGTTTACTGATTAAGAGTTTTTTCCAGGTTTCAATTGCTTTAAGGTAGATGTATAAAACAGTCACATTCAAATGTTGCGGCAAGAAGGGACTTGTAAGCAGAATTTTTGTACCAGTCACACTTGATATACAGTTTGTAATGGTAGCACCATGATGTTTTGTTCCCCTGATTGTAGTTTTGGGTTTAGATGGAACATATTGATTTGTTTGAGTTAGTGAACAAGAAATTGGCGTTGCCTCTTTTCTGTTCCAGGGGTTGAGTTATATCTTTGTAACTTTACGTGCTTAGCTGACAAATGCATTCTCAAATCTTTGATTAGATTTTTCCCTTCTCCCATGTTATACATCTATGTGTTATCTAGTCTGTAAATATTGTCGTTCACACTAATTAGTAAATTGAACTGGTAAGGTGGCTGAGCAACCGCAATTGGGAGTGAATTGGGCCGAGGCAGCCCTGCTCAAGTCATGGGGGGAGATAGGAGCTGGCTTTGGGTGATATTCATGGGTATATGAATGAAATGCTTTAATTTTTGTGAGTTTCTTGTTGCTTGTCTTAGGGCTCTTCTGCTACTTGTCTGCACGTATTGGAAATAATCAACTGTGCAAGAAAATGTGTGCAATGCTTCAACCCATTCCCCCAAACGAATCCCCCCTAGAGAGTGAGCTGGATCATTTTAAATAGGTCCATGATTCAGATTTATATTTCCACAAAACTCAAATAGATGTGTTCTGATATTTTTCTATTTCTAGAAATTACATATAAAAATATATAATTGATAAACTTTGCAAAAAATGTTAAAGACTTGTAATTCAAACATAGACACCATTACCATCTATTGCAGGCGGACAAGACCTCTCTGGTAATTGTGAAGGGTTCAAAATGTTAGTTTAGTGAGCTCTAACGTCAATAAAAGAAATCATCAGTGACGTTTACAGTATTAATTCATGCATTGCACATGCATAATAATTGTGAAAAAGAAGAAAAAAACAGAAAAATAAAATTATTTTAGTGTATATGCTGTGTGAGATATTATTATTACTAATGTTCCTTTTGTTTTGATTTTTTTAATGGAAGTAATATCTGACGATTCTTGATTTAATTTCTAAAACCAATCCATGTAGGATTCCAATTTTTAAGAATTTTGGTGTATACATGCTTGTAATGCTGGTTTTTTCAATTGCTACGTTATAAATTGGAGCAAGATTTATAGTTTCAAACATGTTTTAGAGCAAACTTTTTTCAAGAAAGATAAAAGAGAGGCTCATTATTTGGTTTGATAACCATTTTGACCAAATGCTCAGTGTTAACGTAAACGACATAGATAATAAAATTTAAACGCTCAACAGATTGTTCAATTAATAATAAAATTTACTAAACGCTCAACAGATTGTTCAATGAACGTGTGGAAATTATTGTAATAGTGAATTTTCCCAACGAACGCATTTTCAAATAGTTAAGATAATCAAGTGTTCTTTAGAGGTTGTCTAGCTATTTCAGAAGCTTCAGCTCCAAAAAATTGGTATAATCATGTGCGGCTGATACTTATTCTCTTTGAAGTTTCTTTATAATTGACCATCGAAGGGTGGCAGCCTGATGGTAGGAGAGGTAGGAGACCCTTGAACCATCACCCTTGTGAGTTTAAGGGTTATGGTTTGAGTCGTGGCAATTCAGTTTAAAATGCTGTACCCACATGGATAGCCCCAAGTAGCTTTGGTGGTCCCACACCATAGAATTTGGGTTTAAGTGAGCCAGGACAATGATATTGAGCCATATAAGCCCCTTTTCTTTTCATAAAAAAAGAAGTTTCTTTATAATTGAGTTTTTATCAAGTCTCCAACACTTCTCTAATCTTATGAAAGTCACTTTATCGATCTATGATCAACTTTTGGCTTAAAAGCAAAATATCCATTCAAAACTTGTGAACTAGCCGATACTTCGTATATAGTTTATTGATTCCTGTAAAGACAGGTGACACAGTACCTGATAAGGCTGAAGCATATGACAAGGCAGAAGGAAAATGACCTGTAGTAGAGTAGCTTTATAGTCTAAACTATAGGTAGCTTATGCTTAATGGTATTAGTAGTGTTAGTTATTGTTGCAAGTCCATGTGTAAGCATCTGATGAGTCATGCTATAATTAGTTACAGTTATCCTAAACGTTACGGATCTGGTTGTGTATATGTACTGGATTCAGTGAATGAATGAAATCAAGAAGCTTAGAATTTAGTTCATCAAATTTCATCTTTTCTTTGTACTCTTCTCTGCTTTCTACTCTGCTTCTTCATATTTTCCTTTTCTCATATTGCTTTTCATGGTATCAGAGCCACCATTAATGGCTTCTGCTTCGAGCTCCAGTTCTTCAACAACTCCTTCTACTTCCACTACAACAACTAGTCCTACAAACTCTTTAGTGAATCCATCGTTGCTGCTCCTATCTAATATGGAGAGTATAATGATGATGAAGCTGGATTTCGCCAACTATATGGTCTGGAAGCATCAAATCGTTGTGATTCTTGAAGCTTATGCCATGATAGGCTTTGTTGTTGGTTCATGTGTAGCACCTGATCCTTTCTTGAAGGACAGTTCTGGAGGCTTTACTAGTGAGCCAAACCTTGAGTACCTCAGTTGGAAGAATCGAGAGCAAGCCCTATTCACATTCATCAACTCCACTCTGTCTCCATTAGTCTTAGTTATTATAGTGGGTCAAAGATCTGCTAAGGGAGTTTGGAATGTGCTTGAGAAAATGTTTGTTTTTGTATCTCGATCTCATGTTTTAAGTCTGAGGAATGAATTGTTGAGTATTAAGAAAGGTTTTGAAAGCATTGATAGTTTCTTTCAAAGAATCAAAGAATTTAGGGATAGATTGAGTTTTGTTGCTGTTTTCATTGATGAAGAAGAGCTTATACATCTAGTTCTCAAGGCTCTACCTCAAGAATATGGTGCATTTTGTTTAGCAATAAGAACTAGGAACAATGTGTTTACCCTAGAAGAGTTAAATACTCTGTTAAATGCTGATTTGAGGCTAGAGATACTTCTATGGCTATGATTCTTCAAAGTGGGTTTAATTAGAACAATAATAAAGGTAGAGGTAGGAATGGTAATCAGAGGGGTTGTGGCAGAGGTTTTAATAACTTTGGCCCTAATTTTGGTTTTAATAATGGTCAAACATCTAGGAATTCCAATTTTGGGTTCAATCCTGGTCAATCTTTTGGGATTGCCAATACCACTCCTCAATTTTCTGGTTTTCAATCACATTCTCAGTTCAAGAATGGTGGTTTTCAATCCTTTGGGCCTAGTTCTTTTCATCAGGTTCAAGGTCAATCTTAGAATTCTAGATCTACTTGTCAAATTTATGGCATGAATGGACACACTGCCTTAGATTGCTATCATCATATGAACTTTGCCTATCAAGGTAGGCATGCTTTAGCTAAACTAGCATCTATGACAGCTAGTTCTATGGCAGCTTCAGCAACTGCTAATTCTGCTCCAGCCTATACTTCTGCTTGGCTCACTGATACTGGATGCTCAGGTCATGTGACTCCAGACTTGTCTTAGCTTTCTTTACATTCTCAGGTCACTACAAGGAATGAATTTGTTACTGTTGGCAATGGGCAAGAATTGCCTATGACTCATATTGGAAATGGTAAGCTTCTTACCCCTTCTCATCAATTTCGTTTAGACAATATCCTTAGGGTCCTTGATTTGGCTTCAAATTTGCTGTTTGTTCATAAACTTTGCTTACAAAACAATGCTTATTGCTATTTTGATGCTACTCAGTTCTTAATTGTGGACTTACCTACAGGGTAGGTTCTCTATCAAGGCCAGAGTAATGGCCTGTTTGGATGTTTAAAAAAGGAGGGGGAGTAGAGTAGAGGGAGGGAGAGTAATCCAAGTACCTTGTTTGGAAGTTTTTTAAGGAAGGAGGGGGAGGGGTTTGGAGGGGTTTCAACTCCCTCTAACCACTCATTTTTAATTCCTCCAAATTGGAGAGATTTGGAAAGAGAGTAGAGTAGATAAATTATTGTCTAAGTAAATTCCCTAATTTATCATTTCTAAATTAATCATAGACCAATGTTGCAAGTCTATTTTCAAATAGGGGTAAATTTGTCTATTTTAATCATTTCCTCTCCTCTCCATCCTAATTTTTAAAACATCCAAACAAGGAGAATGACTAATTACTCCCTTCTCCCTTACTAATTTTAAAAACATCCAAACAAGGTGGAGGGGAACCATTTCCCTCTACTCTCCTCCCCACTACTCTCCTCCCCTCTACTCCCCTCTACTCTCCTCCCTCTCTAAACTTCCAAACAGGCCATAAGGATGGTGTCTATCCAATCCCTTTTTCCTCTCAACTATCTTCTGCTCCCACTCCTTCTTCATCCTTTGCCTTTCAATCATTTGTAAATAGTGTAGTCTCTCCTCAAGCATTGCTTTGGTATCAAAGACTTGGACATCCTTGCTCCAAGCTTCTTCAATTTGCCTTATCTTCTTTCAATAATACTGTCAAAATTTCTGTTAATGATGACATTTGTTCACAGTGTACATATTGTATAAGTGCTAAGATGCACAAGTTTCCTTTTCCAAAACATGTTATGTCAAGTACTTTTCCTTTGCAATTGGTTCACATTGATGTTTGGGGCCTTGCTCCTGTGACTTTTGTCCCTAGCTATAGATTTTATGTCATTTTTGTTGATGATTTTACTAGGTTTACTTGGTTATTTTTGCTTAAACATAAATCTGAAGTGTTTACTGTTTTTCTGCATTTTAAAGCTCTTGTAGAAAATCAATTTGGGTCTAGCATAAAGACCCTTAGGACTGATGGTGGAGGTGAGTACACTAGTAACCATTTCAAGTCTTTTTGCTTAGAAAATGGTATCCAACATCAGTTGTCATGTCCATATACCCCTCAACAGAATGGGGTGGCAAAAAGAAAACACAAACAAATTGTTGAGAGTGGTTTGTCTATGCTTCACCAATCTAAGCTTCCCTCTTCTTTTTGGTGTTATGCATTTAGTACTGCTACTTATCTAGTTAATAGACTTCCCTCATCTATTCTTGGTTTCAAATCACCATGGGAAAAGCTATTTCATGCTACTCCTTGTTTGCAAAGTTTAAAGACATTTGGCTACTGTCTATAGGAGTACGGTTGGGGCTTTGCAATATTTGACCTTTACCAGACCTAATTTGTCTTATTTAGTTCAGCAGGTTTGTCAGTTTATGAGTCAACCTACCCAACATCACTTGATGGCAGCCAAAAGGATACTTAGATATCTCAAGGGTACCTTGCATCATGGAATTCATTTTTAGCCTGGTCATTTGGCTCTGTCTGCCTATTGTAATGCTAATTGGGTTGGTGATCCTCTTGATTGTAGGTCCATTACAGGCATGGTGGTATTTCTAGGGAATTCTCCTATTACTTGGTCTGCCAAGAAGCAATTGACTCTGGCTATGTCTTCAATTGAGGTTGAATATAGAGCCTTTGCTCCTATAGCTCTTGAGTTATGTTGGATAAGAATGATTCTTAAGGATTTGGGGTTTACTTATCTCTCCCTCCTATGCTTTAGTGTGATAATGTTTCTGCTTTGGCTTTAGCTTCCAATCCAATTTTTCATGCTAGAACCAAGCATATTGAGGTGGACTATCATTATATAATAGAGAAGGTTCTTAATAGAGACTTGCAGATCAATTTCATTTCCACACATGATCAGTTGGTTGACCTTTTTACTAAGGTTTTGTCTTCCCCTCAGTTTATGGATCTTGCATACAAACTGATGGGTCTTACCCCCCTCAGTTTGAGGGGGGGATGTAAAGATAGGTGACACAGTACTTGATAAGGCTGAAGCATATGACAAGGTAGAAGGAAAACGACCTGTAGTAGAGTAGCTTTATAGTCTAAACTGTAGGTAGCTTATGCTTAATGGTATTAGTAGTGTTAGTTATTGTTGCAAGTCCACGTGTAAGCATCTGATGAGTCATGCTATAATTAGTTACGGTAATCCCAAACTTTACGGATCTGGTTGTGTTTATGTACGGGATTCAGTGAATGAATGAAATCAAGAAGCTTAAAATTTAGTTCATCAAATTTGATCTTTTCTTTGTACTCTTCTCTGCTCTCTACTATGCTTCTTCATATTTTCCCTTTCTCATATTGCTTTTCAATTCCCCTACTATTCCACCACAAAATCTCCCTAAACTCCATTTCCCACCCTCCCCATCCCATCTCCACTTCCTCTCCGTCATCCAAGAAAACGTTTCCGCTTCTATATTTCTGCCATTGTTGACAACCACCAAGACTTGGGATGCAGTCTTTCAAGCTGCTTGTGTAGTTATGGCCTCTCCTTGCATGGCCAAAATATCTCCTTCCCGAACATGCTCAACGTTTATGTTGGTGGTGCATTAAGCTTTATATACTATCCTAAAACAATACTCAACGAATGGGGTGGTTGAAGAGGTCAAAACCAGTTTCTTGCTGAGAAATACCCATCAACTGAAACTCGTATATAATATTATTTTTTTAAAAACTCGGCCACCAACATCTATGAGAACCTTCCATTGCGCAACCTTAAGAAATTGGTAAATCCTTTGGGTGGAAGACAAACCACGGTACAATTGCAAGACCTAGCCTAATGCCATCAACAATCTCCTAGATAAGATAATTAGATAACTCTTCAAATATTCAAATATCAAATAGAAATAAGATAAGAAGATAACTATATATATATATATATATATATATATTTATTTTATTTATAGAAGAAGATAACTAGATAACTAGGACTACTCAAATAAAGATAAGATAATCGGCAGAAATGATAAGAAGAAACAACAAGGACTCCTAAAGGTTGGGCAATAGTTTATGTTCAGCAGGAAACTCTTGAGACATTCTAGAGCTCATACCAATCTATATAGCATATAATGCAAACTTTAGAGAATGCCTGAAAATAGTTTTATAGATTTTGCATAAACATTAGTATTTGTTATTTTATTTTATGTTTTATTTTAATTTGTTATAAAGTAATGATTATCACTCACTCGTTAATTATTACATACACTCTCAAAACCGAATTTCAAAGAAAGTGTGTGCAATAATAAGTGTGATACAAGATTTAACTTTATGGTTTAACGGTTTAACCTCAAGCCCCAAGGCATTAAAAAAAGAAAAACAACAAGATGGCAGTAGATTTTGCCAAGTGAAGAGAATATTTGCTCATTTTTCTCTTTACCTCAAAAAGAAAAAAGATAATCTTACAATCCAAAAAAAAAACATTTGTGAGTTTTATTACCAAAAGAGCACTAAGTTATAAGAAGTAAAGTGCTACACTAAATTACTCTTTTGGAATTTAACTTATATGATTTTACCTCCTTCTCTCTCTGTGATACAGTGTTTTGCATGCAAAAACTGTGGAGTAACGAAGAGACTATGGAGGACATGAATGGTGACGATGTGTTTCAGAAGATGAAGCAGATGTTCAAGGACATGTCTAAGGTATTTACGGTTGTAAAGCAGCTGTGAAAGTTGTTGTCTTTGAATCCTAGGTTGTGAATTTCATTGGTTTTTACGATCTGGGCATGCTTGGTTTTGTGGAAAGTGGCTCAAATTCAGACGAAGGAGATCCTGTTCAAACAGGCTGTTCGATTCAATGATCTTACTATGTCTTACGTTTACTTCATTAAATGGTGAATTGTTTTACACTTTTAGCGGAGTTATGTGTTAGGGTAAAATGCAAAACTGGCGCTCTAAGTTTCTTCAGATTTCATTTAAGTCCTCTAACTTTGCTTTTGTTCATTTCAGTTTTCTAGCTTTCAAGTTTGTTAAATTAAGGCTTTTTCATCAACTTTTGTTACATGTTATGGTTAATTTTTTAATTTTATAAATTTTTCTTCAAAATTTTTAAATTAAAAAAAAATTCAATTAACGATTGAAAAATATTTTTCAGATTTTTTTTTTTCAAAAATTTTTAACAGAAGTTAATGGAAAGGTCTTAATTGAATAAATCTGAAACTTAAAGGATTGAAAAGAACGAAAGTAGAAGATTGAAATGAAATCTAAATAAAGTTAAAGAGTCAGTTTTGCACTTTAACCTTTGTATTATTATAAAAAAAATTGTACAATGACTCAAAAGAGGCCATAGTAATAGTATTTGGAAAGGTTTAAAGGCTCTTCTTAAAGTAGTGTTTCTTCATGGGTGGAGCTAGTATTACAAAAAAATCGACCTGTCCCAGCGTTTTTTTCCCGGCGTTTTTACAAACCGTCGTAATAGATAATCCTGTTCCAGCACTTTTAAAAGCGTTGGGACAGCTCTTTCTCCATAAGGGAATGAGAATGAGAATTTTGAGGAAATTAATTTGCAGCAGTATCAAACAGGTAGATTACATGGAAATTATATTAAAAAAAAAAAAAAAGAAGCTAATTGGGCCCCATAGAATTTTGAGGAAAACATAATTGGTTAAGTCACTATTAAAATTTACTTTGCTCTCATTTAAATATTAAATTTCCTTAAGAAAACCTCCAAAAAAATAGAATAAAATAAAATCTATTTTTTAATACAAAGACCCAAAAAATAATAGCATCTATTGGCATCAATAGCTTCTCTAATATATATATATATATATTTTGGGGATAAAATTGATAAGACTCTAACCGATTCAATGGAAAAGAGAAATAGTTCAAGAATTGAGAGAAGGAAGGCAAGGATGAAGAGAAGAGTAGAGAGACAAAAGTAGTGTATATTCTTATCTAAATGCCCTGTACAATATCTTCCTTTCCCATATAAGCACTCCATCCCTAACTAACTAACTAACTACTTGACACCCTGGCCTAACCAATTGATAACCAACAATAACAGTCCAACTTAGCTTAACTAACTGATACTGCTTACTGAGCACACACACGCGTACCCTCTTGCACACGTACACGCATGCCCCCTGCACAACACACACCCTTGCATAATTACATACACTTGTACACTTGACACCCACAGATGCCCACATTACCCCCAAGCCTATCAACAATACAGCACAAAGCCTAACAATACCCCCCCCCCCCCCACCCCACCCCAAAATCAAAGCACCTTGCCCACAAGGTGAGGAAATTGATGCTGTAAGGCATAGAGAGACTCCCAGGTAGCATGTTCTTGATCCTGCCCTTGCCATTGAACCAAGACTTCAGTAATTAACCTGATTTGAAGTTGTTTAGTTCTGGTCTGCAGTATAGCAATAGGTTCAAGATGCAAAGAGCCATCAGAATCAACAGGAGGTAGAGTGGGAATAGAAATGATTTGGGCCCCTAAATGCTTCTTAAGGCAAGAAACATGGTGTAGTGACCCAAAAGGGAGTCTTGCAATCCATGGAATCCCACATTGCCTAGGGAAGCATATGAGGATGTGCTTATAAGGAGTGATCTTCCTTTAATGTGTAAAGGCCTTTTGCCCCACTGCTATGTGCTTTGGGGGAGAACAAAACAGTGAGGGGTATGGGTCCTAAAGCGGACAATATCTACACAGTTGGGGCGGGGTCGTTACAGATGGTATCAGAGCTATGCCCTAGCCGGAAGTGTGGGCCCCACACCTGAGGACGCGTGTACTTGTAAGGTGGTTGGATTGTAGTGGCCCAAAAGGGAGTCTTGCAATCCATGGAATCCCACATCGCCTAGGGAAGCACATGGGGATGTGCTTATAAGGAGTGACATTCCATTAATGTGTAGATGCCTTTCCCTCACTGCTGTGTGCTTTGGGGGAGAACAAAACCGTGAGGGGTATGAGTTCAAAGCGGACAATATCTACACAGTTGGGGCGGGGTTGTTACACATGGAAGACTGGATGGAGGAGACAATCTGAGGGCAAGGCAAACTTGTAAGCAACATGCCCTAGCTTTTGGAAAACTTGAAATGGACCATAGTATCTCGGGGAGAACTTGTTGAAACCTTTGGACCTCAAGGTAAGTTGTGTATAAGGCTGGAGCCTTAAATAAACCCATTCCCTAACATCAAAGGACTTATCAAGCCTATATTGATCAGACTGAAGCTTTATTCTGGATTGAGCAGCAAACAGATTATGTTTAACTAAGGACAAGACATTAGATCTAGTCCTAAGAAGGTGATCCACTACATTAACCTTAGTGGTGCTAGGGACATAATCCACCTGCCTAGGTGGAGGGAAACCATACAAGGCTTCATAAGGAGTGAATTTGGTAGAAGTGTGGTAATTGGTGTTGAACCAAAACTCTACCAAATGTAACAAATCAACCCAAGTGTGAGGCTTGTCATTGACAAAGGCTCGAAGGTACTGTTCTAAGCTCTTGTTAACCACCTCAGTCTGACCATCTGTCCGAGGATGGTAGGCTGAAGACATGGTCAGGTTGCTGCCCTCAAGCCTGAAGAGCTCCTGCCAAAACTTGGAAGTAAACACAACATCTCTGTCACTAACAATGGACTGAGGCATGCCATGAAGCCTAAAAATATCCTTCATGAACATAGCAGCCACCTTAGCAGCTGTGTATGGATGAGAAAGAGGTATGAAGTGGACATATTTTGTCAACCTATCCATTACCACCATAATGACCTCAAAACCATGGGATTTAGGAAGACTATCTACAAAATCCAAACTAATATCAGTCAAAGGCTTGGAAGGAATTGGCAAGGGTTGTCACAAAGCCCCTGGTCTGGTAGTCTCTACCCTAATTCTTTGACACACCTCATGGTGCTTCACATGTCCCTTGACATTAGATTTCATTCCTTTCCAAAACAAATCTTGCTTCACCCTATATAAATTCTTCAAGTAACCAGAATGACCACCAACTGTCATGCACATGCTGAAGAACCAAGGACTTCAATGGAGAGGACGAGCTTAAAAACACCTTATCCCTATAAAGAATAAGGCCATTCTGCAGAGAGAAGTTAGTGGGACTGGAAGGACTGCTAGAAAGGGAAGAAATAAGCTGCTTATATTCATCACCCTCTTTATAGCTATCCTTCAAAATGGTCAACTAGGCAGGGCAGGGAAAGGAAATAAGGAATAAGGAACCATCCTGAGCAAGAACATCCCTTGAAGATTGAACAAGAGCAGCTCTTGCTTGCACATCAGAGCCTTCTCCCTTTCTAGATAAGGCATCAGCTGCCTTATTCTCCTTGCCCTTCTTGTATTCAACTATGAAAGAGTAACCAAGCAATTTGGTGAACCATTTTTGCTGAGCAGGTGTCCCAATCCATTGCTCCAAGAGAAATTTGAGACTTTGCTAATTAGTCTTGATCACAAAGGACCTTCCCACCAAGTATGGCCTCCATTTCTTCACAGCTGTGACCAATGCCATTAATTCCTTCTCATATGTTGACAAAAGCAAGCTCTTGCCCTTAAGAGCTTGGCTGTGAAAAGCCAATGGCCTATGGTTCTACATAAGGACAGCTCCCAAACTAGTACCTAAGGCATCACACTCAATAACAAAAAGGCTTAGTAAACTTAGGTAAGGCAAGCATTGGTGGTTGTGACATAGCCTACTTGAGAGTGTTGAAAGCCAAGTTAGCTTGAGCAGACCAATGGAAAGAATCCTTCTTCAGTAGGGCTGTAAGTGGAGCTACAATCAACCCATAATCCTTTACAAATTTTCTATAGTAACCTGTCAACCCCAAGAACCCTCTCAATGCTTTTACAAAGGTGGGAATAGGCCATTGCAACATAGCCTCAGTCTTTCTAGGGTCAGTTCTAACACCTTGACCAGAAATCAAATGCCCTAGGTACTCCACTTCCACACATCCAAAAACACACTTGCTTCTTTTGGCATATAATTTGTTGTCAAGCAACACCAATAAGCACCCCCCTCAAATGACACAAGTGAGATGACAAATCCTTACTAAACACCAAAATATCATCAAAGAAGACAAGAACAAATTTCCTTAAGTAAGGTTTAAAAGTATGATTCATGAGGGATTGAAAGGTTGAAGGAGCATTTGTCAAGCCAAATGGCATAACCAAAAATTCATAATGCCCCTCATGGGTTCTAAAGGTAGTTTTCTCTGTGTCCTCCTCCTTCATTCTGATTTGGTAGTATCTTGATCTAAGGTCTAACTTAGAAAAAATGGAAGAACCATGGAGTTCATCCAACAATTCATCCACCACAGGAATATGGTACCTATCCTTGATTGTAGCCTTGTTAAGGGACCTATAATCTATACACATGCGCCAGTTGCCATCTGCCTTTCTCACCAACAACACTGGTGAAGAGAAAGGACTTTGGCTAGCCCTAATGGAATCAACCTCTAGTAATTCATGAACAAATTTCTCAATTTTTGACTTTTGGTAATAGGTGTACCTGTAAGGCCTTTCAATGATGGCTTGAGTACCTTCCTTGAGTAAAATTTGATGCTCATGACCTCTTAAGGGTGGCAAACCAGATGGAACAACAAAGACTGAACTAAATTCAGTCAAAAGGTCTTCAATCTTTGGTTTGAATCTGTTCTAAAACTGAGGAAGGGTTTGGGGAAAGAACTTGGAGACACAACCCCCTTTTTATTGCAGGTTTGAAGAACTTCATAGAATTCTGGAAGTCATGGCCAAAGGGTTGTAACCTCTTGAGCAGAACTGGCTTACCATCCAAGACAAACTGCATAGTGAGGTGCTGAAAGTCCCACTATATCAGGCCTAAGGTGTACAGCCACTGGGTTCCTAATATAACATCACAACCACCTAAAGGCAATACATTGAGGTCCATAATAAATGTCTACCCTTGAAGCTTAAGTTGGACTGCATGACAAGCTCCCTTGGTTTGCACCATTGTGCCATTGGCAATCTTGACCTCAAAACTATCCTTAATAGATATAGGTAGTTCAACAACATCCAAATGGATGTGTCCAAGAAGTTATGAGTGCTACCTGTATCAATTAGGATCACCAACTCTTGATGATTTATCCTTCCAAGCACTCTTATTATGCCTGGAGATGGACTATCTAACAGGGCATACAAAGTGATTTCAGCAGTAGAATTGATCAAATCAGAAGATGACTAAGAGCTAATGCACTCCTCTACTTGAATCTCCTTAGAACTGACCTCCACCTCAAGCATAGAAGCTTGCACCCCTTCCATCAGAAAAAAATTGGGAGTCTTGCACTTATGCCCAGCAACCCACTTCTCTTCATAGTAAAAACACAACCCTTTCCTTCTTCTACCCTCAATCTGAGCAACTGGAACCTTTTGAAATGGTGGTTTAAAAGACTTGAAGTCATTCTTGGTATGTGGAGGACCAAGAATTGAAGGATTTGATATCTAAGCTTCACCTCATGACTTAGTACCTCTCTTGCTAGCACTGAGGAACTCTTCTTGAGTCTTAGCTAAGCCAAATGCAGCACCAAGATTTGGAGGTTTGAACATCTTCACAGGAAGCCTAATCTCCTCTTTCAAGCCATTCAAGAAGCAAGAAAATTTATGCTTGTCTGGAAATTCTTTGATGCGATTGGATAAAGCCTCAAATTCCCCTTTATACTAAGCCACTAAGCTGACTTGCCTTAATTTTGACATAGCTTCCATGGGGTCATCATAGGCTGAAGTGCCAAATCTGATATGCAAAGTCCTGACTAATGCTTCCCAGCTAGTGAATTGCCTTGCATCCTCAGCATCTTGAAACCAGACCAAAGCTTCATCCTCCATATGATAAGAAGCCAATAAGATCCTTTGATTGAGTGGTACATTGTACAATTGGAAGAATTGTTGAGCTTTATACACCAAACCCGAGGGATTCTCCCCTTTAAACCTTGGAAAATCCAGCTTCATAGTTTTAGTGGTTAAAACTGATTCTTGGTGTCCTTGTACCCTTGGAGATAAAGCCCTTGTTGGAGAATTGGGCCTGGATTGCCTCTATTCCTAGCTTCAATGAGGTTTTGATCTGTCTCGGATAAGGTCTACAACATGGATGTCATGGCATCCATCTTCTGATGCAAAATTTGGAATTCAGTGTCATGTTGCTCTATAGTCTTAGAAATAGCATTGCATTTTTCTATGAGAGCAGTTATGGATCGAGTTTCTGTCATGGTTAAAGAAATTGGCTCTGATACCAATTGATAAGAGTTTAACTGCTATTGCTTAACTGAGCACACACACACACACACGCATCCTCTTGGATGCTCACACGCACCCACTTGCATGCTCACACGCACAACCTTGCACACATACATGCATACCCCTTGCACAACACACACCCTTGCACAATTACATACACTTGTACACTTGACACCCACAGATGCCCACATTACCCCCAAGCCTATAAACAATATAGCACAAAGCCTAACAAAAATCCTCCAATTCTAAACATCAAAAAATCTATAACAAACTCCCAAATCAACTAAACAAGGATAAAAAATAAATCAATCCCATGAAAATCAGGATTTCTTTAAATACAAAAAGAAAAAAAAAATCCGAATATAATGAAATCTTCCCTTACGTAGCATCTTTATCTCTTTGTTTGTTTGGTTTTTTTTTTTTTTTTTGGTTTGCTGATATCTCTCTTTGTTTTTAATATCTTTGATAAGGGAAATTTTTAACTAGTCCCGGACTACAAGTCACCTTGTTGACCTTGTAGTCCCAACCAATAAGAACAAAACATGTAAGATAAAAATGCTGACATTATTTAAATGTTCCAACTCATCAACAATAGCTAAATGTTGGTCTTCCCGTTAACGTTCCCGTTAGCCAACTGTTTTCAATAGTTGTTGACTAGTTTCAAAAGTTTTCGGGCCCACCTCAATTTCAAATTTCAAATTTCAATCCACCCTCTTCTTTCTTATATTTCATTTCTCCTCTTAAATATAAAAATGAAAATCACTTTCTTGTAACTCTCTCCTAGCCGACACAACCATGGTCTCATTGGCTTTTTCACTTTCTTGTAGCTCTTTCCAAAATCAAATCAAAATCCTCCAAATAGGAACAAAAGAAATTGGAAATGGAGTTTCAGAGCAAAAAGGGGATGAGCTCGAAAGTTAAAACGAGGACTGAGAAGATGTCCTTGGAAAACTATCTCGATTTTGTTCTCTCTATCAAGCAAATCGATCTCACCATCAACTTCCTCAACCAAGTCATCTCTCATTTCGCTCTCTCTTCTTCTTCAAATTTTATTATGCTTTTTTCATTTTTTGTTTATCACTGAAAACTTAGAAATTCATCTCTCATGTTTTGTGTTAAATTTTGCAGATCATTAGTGATTCAGCATGCACAAGTTCAAGAAAATTTTGGTATTCATAAGGCTTTTAGAAATTTTTTCCTGGTTACTTGGTTTGTTGGACTTAAGCTTTGTATTTATGTGATGGGGAGTGGCATTCTGAAATTGCCAAATTGGTGCTCAATTGTTAATTGTGCTTCAATGAAGGCGAATGACATTTTGAAATTGGTGCTCAATTACTATTTTTGATTCAATGAAATAGATGCTCAATTGCAAAACCTTGATGCCAAATTTAAGTTGTAATCACCATTTTCATGAAATTATTGGTACTTAAGAGCAATCTCATCAAGAGTCTTAAAAATTTAGCATTTAACAACTCAAAAACTTACTTTATCTCTTTTAACACTTCACTTTACAATAGACCCTACATCAAAACTTCTATTTTTTTTACCACATTATTTGAATATTCTTTCTTTATTATTATTTTTATTTATAAACAACTCAAAAACTTACTTTATCTCTTTTAACACTTCACTTTACAATAGACCCTACATCAAAACTTCTATTTTTTTTACCACATTATTTGGATATTCTTTCTTTATTATTTTTATTTTTATTTTTGCCCTCTCTCTCTCTCTCTCTCTTTAACAATCTTGCTAGCCACCACCACCAGTATAACAAAACCCAACAGCCATCACACCCAACAACCAACAACTACCACATTACCAATAACTTCCATGCCCAGAACTCAAAAACTACAAACAACCACCACAAACCCACCACACAAACCACCACAGCACAGCCATAGACACCATCATCAGCAGCACCCACAACTTTTGCAAATCGAGACCCCCTACCACCCAAAACTAAATAAAAAAACTCAACAAACCAACATCAAAACCACCAATCAAACCCAGTACCACCACAAATCACAAACCTATGTTAGAAATCGCAGACCCAAAATCAGAAAGAGCATATTTTTTGAATTTTCTCACCCAAAATCAAATCACAAAACCCACTCAAACCTAGCCACACCTGTCGAAACCCAGCCACTCTTGACGAACTACTGCAACCTAGCCACCCTGATCAACAATGGAGACCTTTGAACCACAAACTCGACCTCATCTTCTTCATTGGTTTTGTCGAACCACTATCCACATTGGTTGCTAGAGTCAAACTGTAGCTCAGTGAGAAAGAGGGAGACGGAGAGAGACCAAAGTCAAATCCTAGCTCAGTGAGAAAGAGGGAGACAGGGAGGTAGAGAGGCAGAGAAAAAGAGAGAAAAGATAGAGAGAGTGAGAGTGAGAAAGAGGATAGAGTGAGTCTGAGGAGAGAGAGAGAATTAAAAATATTAGTAAAAAATTATAACATCTTCCTACAGTGCACTTTCAAAAATGAGAGCTCACTGTAGCAAGTTGTCAAATTTTTTAGCATATGACATCTTTGATGGAGTAGGTTTTGTGGTTATAAATGCTAAAATAGAATTTTAGCATTTATAACACTCTTGATAAGAATGCTCTAATAATATCTAACTTTGTTATTGGTGGAACTTAAGATGATGTTATTATTTATGAAAGAATTATACCTATATATTAGTACTAGCCTCTGTTTGATTGCAGAGAAATTGGATGTGAAATCAATTGTAAATGTATTGATTGCCTTTCATTGGTTGCTCTTTGGCTTTCTACTCTAGTGCTCCATGCTCATCTTATTTGTGATAAGAGGATCACAATTAGAACAAGAAGCACATGTGCAAATTAGCATATTTGTAGTTACACCATGAATGAAGGTTGAGGGCTCAAGGTTAAGTTGAAGCAATGGTGATAGAAAAAGTAAAGTTGCTAGAGTTGAAGCCCAAATTAGGACACTAAGATTTAATTATAGAAGACAATGATGAGGTCAATCTGAACCTTAGATTTTTTTTGGGGGGGGGGGGGGCATGGGAAATTTTTTGTTTATTAGAAGTTGAACTCTCTTGTATTCTTTAATTATATAAGTTCTTTTTTTTTTTTTTTTGGCACTTTTGTTTATATCAGCATAGCATTGGCAAATTTCTTTTCTTTAGTTGTACAAGTTCATTTTATAAATAACTATAATAGAAAGGAGGCGTAAAAATGTTGTTGAACCTATTTTTCTCTTTACTTTCGCACTTCTGGTTTTAGAAATTGGTTTATTCAAATCAAGTTCTTTCAAATATTGAGATTTTTTTTTTTATTTTTTTTTTTTTACTTCTAATGTATTTACGCCTCACATAAATTTGTGGATTCCATTTGTGGAGTCCATTTTTATGTAAGATAACGGACACTACACCAAATGCACTAAATAAGCATAAGTTGGTTGATTTTTAGGTGATTAGCCTTTAAGAATTTGAGAAAGAAGAATTTTGAATTGCAGTACTCCATGATTCTTTTAGTTTGCATTGATTAAATAGTACTCCTAACTAAATACAATGTCTCCAATTACACATAATCTGATATGTTGAACCACAAACAAATAATAAAGAATTACATTTGAAAAATAATCTACTAAGAAGTAGATAACTCTTCCTAAATGATAGGAGCCTTAATTTGATAAGCCTATCAATAAACTAGAAAACTGATCCACCCAAATCTCTTTCTTCAATCTGAAAACTATTCTCCTTCAGCAGCATCACCTATTTTGCATTGGACTCCTTCAGCAGCATTTGTTCTGCATTCCAAACATAAGGCATTTCAGTGAACAAAAAAGTTAAGTCTACAAACACTCCTGACAACTATGTCTCAATATAACATTATATCCAAAAGAAACAAGATTTGACAAAGGCATAAAATGCACCTTTAATTGAAAGTATGGAGAGACATGTTCTAGTGAAAAAAAGATTGGTGCACCAAAGATCTTACTACAACTTGTATCCAAATAATTTCAATCACGTATTGTACTTCCATAGGCAAAAATAAATTCAAGAATTTTACAAAAGAAGATACAAAGCAATTAGACAATAAATATAAAAATTACGTAACCAAATTAAATATTCATTGCAAATATACTTGATTGTTGATATAGGTATTATCAGACTCCAATGAAATTTCTAAAAGTAGCCCTTGCACCTTCTACAGAAACAACATAGCAATTAATCAAGTAAACATCAAAATTCATTACCACCAACTATTGAACTATGCACCTCACTTTCAAACTACCTTCATCAGTAAACTCAACAAAGGCAAAACAAATTATGGAATTATGGTCATCACATATACAACTGTCAACAACCTTCACACAAAAAAATGAACTTCTACAAGACTGAAATTTCAATTACCGTATCAGCAAAGCATTTATTTTAAAATTGACAAACATAGTAGCAAGTTGTTTGCCAAGCAACGAAAGAAGCTTTATGTTTCTACATGTGAAACTACAACAAAAATCCAACTGTAATCTAATCCAAAAGAACATTTAAAAAATAAAAAATAAAAAACAAAAAAACCCTTTACAATGTATTATACATTTTGTTGATAGATAATAGTATGAGAACAAAGGAATCCATTTTCATTGAGACATTTCATCAAACATGTACAGGTTTCCTTTCTACATAACTTATGGGTTAGGGTTTTTCTTACAAATGAAATTTCTGGGAAAAATGGCACACAAAAGGAAATAGAAAAGGAGAGAAGATAAAAAAATCTTCTTGCAATGTCAGGCGTTGGAAAGAGAAGATTTTGGGGTTTGAAAAAGAACAGATCAACACAACCTCTAAATCTGACAAATACTTTCCTTCGTTTTCCCAGCAACCAAACTAGGCTTATTGAAAAAAAAAATCATTAAAAATTGATAGGCCACAAACTGAATGACCCATTGTGATTAAACCAATTAATTAATTAGCCAAGTTATTAATTAATCAATTTATCATGCAAACGCGTGGAAGCACAAACAAATCACCAATAAACTAAATATGCAGCGGAAATTAAATGACACGGCGATTTGTTTACGAATGGGGAAAACTTTTACGGCAAAAACCCCACCGGGTGATTTTCAGGTCACCACTCCCGAAACTCCTCTATTATCAAATCAAGCGGTTACAAGTAAAGGAATCCCAAGTACCTTACCAACCTACAGTTGAACCCTTACCCCAATATCCAATTGGACTTGATCTGTAGTGACAGTTCCCCCTTTTGATGCACGGCTCCCAAGTACGTGACTAACCAATGCGCGGATCCCAGTACGCGACTTCAACACCAACTTAAAAGGAGAGGTTGGTTGCAAAGTTTTTCAGTTCATCCTACATGATGAAGATCAGGAAGATGCTTGGTCACAAAACCCTTTGGTGCAAATATACAGCAACTTCTTCAGAAGAGATGAACTAGGTCAAGAACTTCGTCTTTGATTACAAATTGCTTGAACAGAGTTTGCTCAATGCTTGTGCAACTTGTGTACTATTTGACGGCTCTTAAAATAATCATTTTATATGTCTAGGGTTAGGAGAAAAGAAGGCCCAAAGACACATTCACGGATCCCAAGAAATCAGATCAGAAAATCTGATTTTATAAATCTCGACAGATAGCAAGGTGTTGAGGAGCTATCGAGCAGGTGTCGAGATTTAATGAATTTGCACTTCAGCTTGTTTTTCTTGGACAGACTTGATGACTTCAACACTTGATCTTGAAACCTTGTTTTTTGAAGTATTAAAAACACCTAGAACTACCCAATTACAAGTAGAGTGCGTTTTGTCAAAGGATTAACCAATTTACATAAACAAATTACATATGTTCTTAACAAGTGAAAACACATATGTCCTAACAAAAATGACAGAAATAGATAAAAAAAAAAAAAAAAAAAAACTTACCTGTCATGCCAGTGATGTCAACGTCGAGTGGAAGGAAAAGGCAACCAAATGGTGGTGATGATGAACAAGACAATCCGAGAGAGAAAGGGGAAGGTGATGGAAATCCAATAGAGAGGGTTCCAAAATGATGAAACTGGAATTTGGTATAGATTTTGAAAGTGAAAATTTTTGCCGATCCTGCCACTTCTCAAATGAAATTTTTTAAATTCCCTCAGGATATGTTTAACGACGAGACTAACGGTGTTAAAATGGACAAGAGTGTTGTTATGATGTGGCAGTTAGGTTGATTTCATCCATTTTTAATGATGTGGAGTTTTTCTATTGGTTGGGACTACAAGGTCAGCAAGGTGACCTTGTAGTCCAGGACTAAGTAAGAATTTTCCCTTCGATAAACTCTCACCCTTTCTCCGTTTTGGTGTAGTACTATAGTATGAAGTAGTTTGGTATAGTATAAGATGTCAGGAAGTGTACCAAAGTAGTATAGGAAGCCAGGATGTGTACCGCAGTAGATTAGTGACATATATTATATTTTATATAAACTAGCTAAATTCTCGCACGATGTGCGGTGCAACTTATTATTAGTTTTCTTCAATATTTCAGTAAGTTTATCAAGAATCTTGAATATTAATTGGTTGTTACCTCAATTTCCAATAAAGATGTTCATGATTTAGACCCCCCAACTATCTATATATATAAAAATTATGAATAAATTTCCTTGTAAAAAATTGCAATATTTAGTTATTTTATAGATAAAATAGAAATCACACTATATATATGTGTGTTCACAAATTGAAAATTGCATGATATAGTGGTTAATAGATAAGCATGTTTCATGCCTACTAAAAAAATGCATATATCCTTCAATTATTATTATTTTTACATTCTTGATTATGTGTTACTAATTTTTTCCCCTTTCTATTGGACATTACTTCAATTGTTGCATGATATAGTGTTTCAATTGTTTCTCACATAAAATAAATTGTTTCTCATATAAATCTTAGAAAAATTATATTAAAATCTCCTTATGCTATAACAAAATAAATATATTTATTCTATTGCACATGCGCGTTCGCACGCGCGTACACACACACAAATAAATTGTTTCTCATATAAATCTTAGAAAAATTATATTAAAATCTCATTATGCTATAACAAAATAAATATATTTATTCTATTGCACATGTGCGCGTTCGTGCGCGCGCACACACACATATTACGTGTGACTGAAAGGAAGTAGGAAATTTAAAGAACTAAGATTTATGATAGTGAATTCATAAATATTTAATTTTTTTATGGCTTTTGTGTCAATTTTTTGTCAAAGCAACTAAACATGAATAAGAATGTTATATTCTAAATTTATTATTATTATTCCAACTAAAAATTATCTTATATAGAGTTTATATAAATGGACAAAACTTAAATACAGTACCTTATGTACTGTTCCTTAGGTTCTCTATCTTAAGATTTAGCCATGTAACCACTTAACTAAATAATACACTTCCATCCCATGAGAAAAAATTCACATGACAGAATCTTAAAAAGGGAAACTAAGGAACAGTACCTAAGTCTTGCTCAATATAAATAATCATATAAATTCATTTGATATAAATAATTAATCCACAACTATAGATAATTAATATATGCATTTACTTTGTAGGCTAATTTAATGAACTAATACTTTGATATAAATGCAAACTTTGTTGATTTAGAACCCAAATAAAGAGAACTTCAAAAAATGTGCCACATATCACAACCTCATATTCTAACATGAGACCTCTGCTTTTATATATATATATATATATATATATATATTGATGATTAGTGGTTCACAACTGCACTTTTTATGTTCTACTATTTTATGTCATATTTAAATTTTATAAACCTTTGAATGTTCTATTATTTTATGTCATATTTAAATTTAATAACAGTAGATGGAGAAATCATTCACATTTTAGGCATATTTTAAGAAATAAAATATTCAAAATTTGGAGGAAAAATACTTAAACTTAATATATATGTAAGGTACAAAGATGTGAATTTAAAGAAATAGATATCACTTTCATTGAACATGATCATAAATAATGATGACAGATATAAGAATGAGTTTTTGAGTAATTGTTTAACTATATATGTTGAAAAAATATATTACTAAAAAATTTAGTTGAAAATCTATATAACCATGAGAAGAAGAAGAGCACAACCTTGTTGAGTTAACGTTAATTATATAATAATAATTTTATTTTTTTTTATTTTTTTATATAGAATTTTTTTGTTTTAGCTTGGCCCCTCTGAAAAACATTCTTGGCTCCGCCACTGGTTCTTTGCATGGACTGCCACCTCGAGGGAAATCCTTAGACTAGAAAATCTGCGAAGGGTAATGTAGATTGGTGCTATATATGTGTAAGAAGGATGAAGGGAGTGTAAATCACTTATTGCTAGCTACATTGTGATTGGTAATTATGATAAGAATTATGGTCTCTAGTGTTGAGTTTTTTTGGGCATGCAATGGATCATGCCTTGTCGAGTTGTTGGTTTGTTGGGATGTTGGGCTGGGAGGTTTACAAAACACTGTAGTGGTGACAGTTGAAAGGTAGTCCTTTGATGTCTTATGTGGGTCATTTAGAGAGAGCATAATAATACAGCTTTTGAAGGAACCAAACGGTCTACGATGGAACTTTAGATGCTCTTCTTTCAATCCTTGTACGAATCGATGACTATTTTACCATGCCACTTGTGTGTCCTAATCTGCTAAGTGTTTTGTTGTAATTTTTATTGATTTTTACCATGTAACTCATGTCCCAATCTGTTAAGAGTTCATTGATTGTTGTAATTTTTTCTTGATTTTTCCATCTAAGTATACTGCTTGAGTGCTGGGTGGTGTTCTTTCTTTTCAATAAAATTTTCATTACAATAAAGGCTATTTTTTTAGCAACTCTAGAATCCCAGCCCTTCATCTTACATATAACATTTAAGGGAAATGCTAACGGATATAAAAGTTAACAAATCGAATATCATATACCTCTGGGAAAATTGGAAAATATTTCTTTGTACATAATATTTTTAGCAAGAAATTGTGTTTAGTTCTTGTCATTTACTATCAAGATTTTAAGACCATTTCAATTAGTGATTCTAGATATTGCAACATATTAATGGCAATGAGTGAAAACAGGTCGTCTCTACTCAAAGATTGTTCCTGGTTTTTGTTTATTGTCATTGCAAATGAAACAGAAAATGGGGATTGTCTTCGCTTTGGAATGAATGACCACTTTGACTGTAGGAGACAAAATAATTCGGGGAATGAAGACTTCAGAGCCAATATTTGTCCCATTTATAATTTTTGCTTCAATAACCAATCAACAAGTTGGGTGACAATCAATCGTGTTCCAACCAATCAAATAACATTATAGGGATTCCAACTTTCAGTTTCAGCTCGTGTTTGGGAATTCCAAGAAATACAAGTGAATTTAGAAACTCAGCTGAATTCAGAAAGAGTCTGATCATTTATAGCAAACCATTAATTCAATTAATTAATTTTAATAAAAAAAATTCAACCAAAATTCAATTTTAAAAATCGAACATCATAAACTATTTGATTCTTTTAACAATAATGGAAACCATAACTTAAAAAATCGTATAGTTTGGATCAAATTAAAAGAAGAAGTAGGGCTTTTGGATTTGGTTTCATGGAGAAGTATTTCATGGTGTTTGTCTTATGAATGATGCTACACACAGTGGATTGAGATCTCTCTAAAGGATTCAGAGTTTGCATGAGAGAGAGAGAGAGAGAGAGAGAGAGAGAGAGAGAGAGAGAGAAGTGGCTATCTTCTCCACCCAGTTCTGCAGTGGGACGTGTGTCTCATGTGCCTTTCTAAACAATTTCGATAAGATGAGAAAGGTTGGGTTCTTTTTAGGAGAAATTGCACTTTGCCCACCCGTGATTTGGTCAAAAAACACTCTGCCTACCTGTGGTTTAAAAATTGACACTTTACCCATCTGAGGTAAGCTCCGTTTATCTCTCGTTACTCACCTCCCATTAACAATGACTCCCTCATTAACGGTCACTCAATGCCTATTTCGTTGGTCTCCTCGGTTTCAGCATGTAGCAAATACTTGTGCACCAAATTAAGAAAAACAATTTTGAATACATAGCGCAAAATTAGAGCTCAATTTTAGACTCTGAGTTTGGGACACATTCAAAGTAAAAATCTCTCAGTAAAACATCAAATTTAAATGGGAACCAATGAAGAATCCAGCTCAATTCCCAGAGTGCATGGGAATGTTGTCAAGATTATTATGTGAACCAAACAGTCCCTTAAGCAAAAATAGTTGATTGTTAAATCTATGTATTCAAAGTAAAAAGAGAAAAAGGATTAATTTGCTCAAGTTGAAAAATCCAGCTACGTTTTTGTGCTATTTTCAGGCAAGTGGTTATTTTTGTTCATTCACAACTTTCAAAAGCATTTTTATGCATTGAGATCAGCACTCCGCAAGCAAAGGACAGGTACTACTTTTTAGTGTTTATGTGAACATATAATGCAATTGGTTTATGTTCCCTTGGATATAGTGTTTTTAGTAGTTAATTAAATTTAGTCTTTTAAACTCCATGATTAATAGTTTATCCTATCTTACGCACCAGGATGTATCGAGACATTTAGAGTATATTTTTCTAATAAGACAATTAGGATTTATCTATGCTAGTTAGAATTAGGGTTTAATACTTATATAAGCAAAGTACTGTACTCCTATAAAGTTGGATTATTTTGATTAGTAAAATTTCAATGCATATGTCCCAATAGTCTGCTCCTCCACCGAACAAATGTGAATAACAGATTCAATAACGTGTCACTCTCCAGCTATACATAAATAAATGTTTCAATACCTGTTGATTATGTTCTTTTGGTTGCTTGTTAATTTAAGATCCATTTTGAATGTTCTTGATTTTGTAACAGAAGACAAACATTGCCTCGTTTGACTGTTGTGGTAGTTATCATCGATTATAAGATGCAATGAGCTTTCTGATTCTAACACAACTATCAAAATTGATAATTCGAAAACGTGTTTCGAATTTGCTATAAAAATTTGATAACTTGGTGCTGCGTTAGGTGACTTCTGTACACAAATATTGCAACCACAATGATGCATAAAATTATCAATCTTGTAAAATGAAACTCTAGCCTGTGGTTTCTAATTACGGGTCAATACAATCCAATATATGACATTTTTGTTATGGCTTTAAAAATGTAATATTTTCTTTATAAAAGTTGTTTAGTTGTAATCATTTTATTTTTTTGTAATTGATTTAAATTGATTTCTAATAGGGGTAAAATATATGATTCCTAAACAAGCTATGGAGATGGTGGTTTCTAATCATATTTGCGTTTGGGGACTGTCAGATTTACATTAACCTAATCATATAGTGGAGTGGGAATTCTTCTGCCGGATCATGATGAAGATTGGGCTGCCTGAACAATGGGTAAACTTGGCTATGGAAATGGTACAAACAGCCTCATACTCCATACTCATCAATGGGGAACCAAAGGGCTTCATCACACCAACCAGAGGCATTAAACAAGGTGACCCATTATCTCCATACCTCTTCCTGCTTTGTGCTGAGGGGCTGTCCTCCTTGATTCGGAAAGCAGCAGACACTAATCGGTTGAAGGGCATTTATTCTTGTTGGGGTGGGGTACGTATTTCTCACCTCTTTGCAGATGACAGCCTACTGTTTTGTGAAGCAAAGAGTGGGGAATGCCGCCAACTACTTGATATCCTTACACAATATGAGGAGGCCTCAAGACAGGCCATAAATAGAGCCAAAACCACACTCTTTTTCAGCCAAAATACAAGCCGTAGGCAAAAAGAAGAGATACAGAACTTGATGGGGGCACAAGTCATGAATAACTGTGAAAGGTATCTTGGGTTGTCCATGGTTGGGGGTAAATCAAAGGTTGGCACGTTTAAGGAGGTCCAAGAGAGGATAACAAAAAAGGTGTTGGGGTGGAAGGAAAAAATCACATCAAAGGTGGGTAGGGAGATTTTGATCAAGTCAGTGGCCCAAGCAATCCCCACATACTCCATGAGCATTTTCAAATTTCCTGGAAAGATGTGTGATGGTGTTAACTCAATTTTGGCCAAATATTGGTGGGGACAAACTAGGTGTGAAAAGAAGATTCATTGGATTAATTGGAAGAAAATGTGCACACCCAAAAACAAGGGAGGTATGGGGTTTATAGATTTTCATGCTTTTAACCTTGCTATGCTAGCTAAGCAAGCTTGGCGACTTGTCACCGGAACACATTCTCTTTTCTATCGGGTGTACAAAGCCAGATATTTCCCTAGGTGCTCTTTCATGGAGGCAGAGTTAGGCCACAATCCATCATTTGTTTGGTGGAGCTTACTTGCTGCAAGGGACTTAATTAGGGAAGGCTCTATATGAAGGATAGGGAATGGGCAAAGTATTGCAGTTAGTGACAAAAATTGGCTGCCCCACCCTCTTTTGTTTAAGCCAGGAGCAAACACTAACCTAAAAGTAGGTGACCTCATCGACCACCAAACCATGCAATGGAACCACCCTCTGATAGAAGCCACCTTCATGCAGTCCACGCAAAACGCCTACCAGGTGGCACTACCAGGTGGCACCTTCATGCAGTCCAGCTTAACAACACATGCCCGAGATAAACTATGCTGGAAAGAAAATAAAGCACAACAGTTCACAGTCAAAACAGCCTACCAGGTGGCACTCCGTATGCGCTGCGACTCAGGGGCTGAGCACTCAAGTGTAAGGGATGAAAAGAGGTTCTGGAGTAGGATTTGGAAGTTGAACGTACCACCCAAAGTTCGGAATTTCGTTTGGAGAGCATGCAAAGACATACTCCCTACCCGAGCAAACCTTTACCGGAGGAAAGTTCCAATAGATCTGCTGTGCTCAATTTGCAGACTGACCGATGAACGGTCGGGCATGCACTTTGGGAATGTCCTCTAGCCAGAAACGTGTGGGCAGTGGCACGTGGGAGACTGTAGAAGTGTGTGGCGACGGCGCAAAGTATCTTCCTATTAGTTTGTGACTTGGAAGAGAAGTTCACGGGGGATGAGTTGGAAGCATGGGCGACGATAGCATGGGCCATTTGGAATGCCAGGAACAGATATTACTTCGAAGACAAGCAGGCCCAACGAGCGGACATCCTACAGGGCGCTATGAATCTTTTGCAGGATTACCAGAGGCTAAGTCGGCACATGGCAGGACCAAGCTGAACTCGGGGAGGGCCAACACGCTATGCACCTGAAGGGACAGTGCACTATACGTGTTTTTCTCTTTTCACTTGTACTGTTTTTTCAAACCCAATGGCTATAGTTAGGCCTTGGGTATTGTATACTTACTGGGGGTCAAAGCCCAATTTTTATATTAATAAAATTCCTATCTTCACAATCAAAAAAAAAAAAAAAAAAAAAAAAAAAAGCTCTTTTTTTCCTATTTGAAGCAATTTTCACATCAATTATGGTATTTTGTAAATTTTTTATTGGAAATATCTATACATGATTAGTCACTAATAAGTAATAATCCAACATGGATTTGAGTGTTCTTTCCTTTTTATTATCAATTTCATTGATTCTTATTTCAATGTAGTAGTAGGAGTTGAAATGCGTTTTGCATGTTTTCCTACTTGTTCACACACAAATGCCTAAATTAAGTAAATGTTGAAGCGTTTAAAAAACCAATCCTCCGACTTAAAGCGTATTGCAATTGCTATGTACTTATATACGATCTATTTGTTCAAAGTGCCAACTATATCTTCTTATCAATATTTTTTAATTTATACTATAAATATATTAATTAACCATCTTTCACACATATGATTTTAAATCAATTAATATATTAAAAATAAGGAATAAAAGGTGTAAATAACCTAATATATTCACTAATTGACATAAAAATTTTCATATATATTTTATTTTATATTTTACTAATTGACATAACAATTCATTATTTTATATATGTAATGTTAATTGTTATTTTTATGTTTATGTTTATGTTATCTTGAGTCCCACATCGTCATATACTAATATGATTTGGACTAATTTTTAAAATTATATGATGAATAAACATTAAGCTAACTCCTAACATACCTAATTGAAGATGATTTAATTTAGCAAAATTTTGTGAGTCCTAAAAAAATAATACTAGCTTGTGATGTGGGTATGGGTCCATGTGATGTGGGCTATCTAATACTAGCTTGTAATCCATGCCTGCGCATGGAAATTGAATAATAGTAATAATGAAGGTGATCCTAGCTTTCTCACTAAGTATAAGTAATATAAATTGATCACTTGATGTAAAATTAGAGTAATTAGAAGCTAACTTAGAATTTAATTGTGCATTGACTTTAATATATCACCAATTTTATCATATATTGTGCTTTGATTTCAATTTTCTAAGGATAGTCGTTGGCTCTAGTGATGCATGGAAATTTTTTGCATAATGGTATAATTATAATAATCATCACACCTCCACACACAAAAAAAAAAAAAAAAGTGTAATTGTATTAGTTATACTATTATAAATGATAATGGAAGTTTTACTTAAATTTTACAAAAAAACCAAAACATTGTAAATTAGAATTAGTATGTACTAGTGTGTAGTCCTGTGCATATGCACGGGTACAATTAAAAATAATCACAAATATACAGTTCAAATTATCAATTGTTTTTAGAAGAGATTCAAATTATACATGGTATTAGCTTACATTTTTTTTAAACCATATATTTCTAAAATATGTAATGGTTTCTCATATATATACATATATATATTTTAATTGGTTTTAGACTCTTCAATTTTTTTACCCAATAATGCACTTGCCACAAAATTATAAGCTTAGATGGACATATGGTGGAAAATTGGACTCCAATTGAAATCTAATTTTGAATCTAATAGGATTTGGACTTTTCGATTTTTACACTCAATAATTCACTTGGTACAAAATTAAAAATTAAATGGGATACGTAAGGATATTATTAGTCATAAAATGTAAATTGTCCATTTTTTTTTTAAATTTTTTTTTATAATTGTGAAACACTTTTTTTTTTAAATTTTTACGATTCATTTATTTTAGACTCTTTGGTTTTTGTACTTAATAACTCACTTGGATGAATATTTATGATGTGTCCCACATTTGATTCTAAAATTAAGAAATAAAACTTTTTAAGAATAAATAATTTAGGACACATGTCGCAAAATTGGAACTCTAATTTGGAATTTTAATTTAAGTTTCTCTCAACTTCACCTATTATTATTATTATTATTATTATTATTATTATTATTATTGTGGGGCACAAGAATTCAAATAAAGTACTTGTGCCACGTGTCGTATCCATGGCCGAGGAGCCTATTATCGTGTTGAGGAGGTCACACACTCGGACAGTAAGGCCACGTTAGTGGCATGTTGCCAAAGGAGGTCCTGCTGTTGAGAAAAAGTTTCGGAGAGGGGGTTAGCCTTGACATAACTGGAGGGATGGTGGTTGCTCCCACATTCAAAGCATCCCACCAAACCTCCTGGCTGCATTTATGTGGAGAAGACCCCTGAACAGTGCTGCCTTAGCCGCCGCAACTCACAAGAGGTTTGGGGGGAGTTTCTGATGGGACAAACACTTAAGTGGTGGACTGGACGATCAACAAATGGAGGGTCAAGATTGCCTGAAGAAAGATATATAATATGAGAGACCCTCCAAGGAGAAGGGCCAGAAAATCTATAGAAAAAACACCATAGCATTAAGAATAGCAACTGTAATCAAATCTAAGAGAAAATATATTCAAGAACCGTTCTCCTCAGACATAGCCGAGGAAGAATTTCTGTGCACCATATTTGTCTATTCACTATTTTTCCTTGCTCTCTTATCCTCTTTAGCCCATTAAGGTCGTTGTCCATTTTGTTGAAGCTTAACTTTTCAGCCCACTCTCTACAAATTTATTGTATTGGGCTCTTTGGGCCTTATTCCATTCATACTTTGGACATAAGCACCAAAGCCCACACCATGCCAAAAGGTTTATGTGTTGCATTAATTGCCTGTGTGAATATTAAACAGAACCTTGGTTATGCTTGGCTTCTCAGAACACATGCCTTGGGGAAATTAATACTTCACATTATTTCTCTAAATGTTAAACAGAACCTTGGTTATGTCTGGCTCCTCGGACCACATGCCTTGGGTAAATTAACACTCTTCATTATTTCTCTAAGTATTAAATAGAACCTTGGCCATGTCTGGCCCCTTGGACCACATGCCTTGGGTAAATTAATACTTTACATTATTTCCCTAAGTGTTAAACAGATCCTTGGTTATGCCTGGCTCCTCAGATCACATGCCTTGGGTAAATTAACACTCTCCATTATTTCTATAAGTGTTTGTTTCTCTTTAAAGACCTAGACCTCCCTGTTAATTACACAGTTTTCAATACCAACACATAGTCTTTTTCTTTTTTCTCTCACTGTTTATATGGGATCAATTCATTTAAGTTAACAACCACTCATTACCATTAAGCTTTTGTTAAGATATGGGTGCTCACTCTTAGAAGCATCATCAATTTGAAATCTTAGCAAAAGGTAAAACGATAACTACACCAACCATAGATGAATATTGTAAGGAAAATAAAGATTCATGAAACAAAATTGATATATTTTCATTAAACAAAAAAAAAGGGTACATTATAAACAGTGGCAAACTGCCACAAAAAAGAAAAAAAAAAAGAAAAGTAAAAGAAAAAGATCCTAAAACTATGCCTTGGCTCAGGGAGGGTCATCTTTGGGATCAGCATCCTTGATCTTGAGGGTAGACTCTGTACTCTTGGCTTCTGGTAGCGGCAGGGGCTTGACCTCTTTGCCCTTGCCTTTATCCTCAAGTTAAGGACCACCAGGCCAGCCCCCACATCCTTAGTCGCCTCAACCCCCTGGCCTTGGTCCTCAGCCTTGCTAGGCCCTTTGGGGATTTCAGGAGGTGGAAGAGAGGCCTAGAGGGCTACTTAAAGAAGGTTAGGGTGAGAGCAGCGGGAGGAGGCAGCGTAGTTAGAGCTTCACGAATGTCCACCGGGTAGAAGATGTTCTCAATGTTCCTCCACTCAGAGGCAGTAGGAACTCCTACTCGATTGAGCGCCTCCACTCACACTTCCTTGCAGTAGTCCCTCCAAACCTCCGTCAGCTCCTCTACCAAACAGATCTCCGTCTCCTGCACCCCAAGATCATAGAATGCCTTCTCCACAGCCTTCACAGCCTCCTTAGCCGTCCGAGCAAGCTCCTTCGCCTTCTCTAAATTAGCCTTCAGCTTCAGGACCTGCTGTTTGGTTGTGGCCAGCTCTATTTCGGTATAGTTAAGCCTTTTGCGCTGCTCCTCAGCTTGGTTTTGGGCATTCTTTAGGCCGACCTCAGTGCTCTTTCGCTCCTTCTCCTCGGTTGTCAGCTTCACCATGAGCTCCTTGTTTTTTTGCTCAGGGGCACCCAAGGTCTTGTTGATCTTGGTGCGGAAGTTCACCTCAACCCTGGCCTCATTCCTAGCATCCTTGATCCACTCCTCGACCACAAAAACCTCTTGGATAGCCTACACATAAACGACAGTAGAGTACATTTAAAATAATAATAATAATAAACAAAATAAAAATAAAAAAATAATAAAAAGGGGAAAGCGCCCTCAGTGAGGCATGCTAAGGAACTTACCAGGGATAAATCCCTCTTTAAGGACAAAAAGATGTTTGGCTACCTCATATGCTTCAAGGTAGCCATGTCCTTTGGTAGAAAGAGAGGATGCTCCAAGGCCTCAACCAGGTAATAGGCATGCCCTTTCTGGAACTCCCTGATGGTGGAGTTCCATGGAATGACTACCCTATCTAGCTCCAGCCGAGGGGCCCAGGTTGGATGTTGGTGGTAGACCTCGGCCACACTTTGGTCCTCCCTGTTCTCCACTAAAGAGGCCCACCCATTGTCTTTGACCGTCTTCTGTTGCTTAGGCTCCTTTTAGGGGACCACCTCCCCCTCCTCAGCTACCTCATTCTCCTTCATTTTCTTCTTCAAGTTGGGCATAAGGAGCAGGTTAACTAGAGGAGGAGGGGGGAGGGGGGGAGGGGGGAGGGGGGGAGAGTAGGAAGATGTTGGGACCTTGAGGCACCCTTTTGTGTTGGCTCTTTGTTCCTCTCTGCGAGGAGCTCCTTCAAGCCTTTTTTCTGTTCAAGGCCATTTCCTCTTCGTCCTTTGAACTGTTTTCTATGCGTGCGATGACGAAACCAGGGGTATGAACACCTGAAAATCTATCGGGCTTGTCTTCTGAGTCCGATTCTTGGCCTATCTCAGCCTCAAGTGACAGGCGCGTGGAGGCTGTCTCTTCCCTTGGAGACGCTACCTCATGGGGGGAACGATGGAAGGGTAGCTCAACTGGCGGGAGATCCTCTCGAGCTAGAAAACCGGGCACTGAGACGTCTATCCGGGCTAGCCAAGGAGTGCCTGCTCTTATCGCGTGGCCCACGTCCTAGAACTTATCTGATAAGGGCTCAAAGTCGAGGATGAGGTGGACATCTCGCAATTGCCTGTCTTTGCTCACAAGCACTTCAGACTTTAGCACCTTGTTAAGGCCCGCGACGTTGACGAGGTTGAGGTTGGGAGCTACGTGTATTTTATCTGCAAAAACATCCGAGAAGCAAAACCATGGTCAGGATAACGAAGCCATCCATCAAAAGTAAACAGAATACTAAAAGAAAGAAGAAAGCGGTGAAATTGCAAAGCTAATTCCCATGTTAAAAAAAAAAAAAAAAGACCTAAACCTAGGGTACCGTACCTGGCTCTCCCTCCCAGACTGGGTAGTGAAGACCGTTGTGCCATTCCTCCGAGACTATCAAAAAGTCATCCTTCATGCCCTTGTTGGATTTGGGGAGGCACAAGACAAGCTTGACGACAGAGGATCTAGACTTAAGGTAATACCCTAAGTTCGTGAGCAGGTGGCATTCGTACATCCAAATGACATCATGCTAGGTGAGGTTTTGCCCTATGTGCTCATTAAGAGCATCTACACTACCCAGAATCATAAAGAGGTTGGGCGCACGCTGGTGGGTGCACATAGGGCGCACGCTGGTGGGCGCACGCTGGTGAGGAGAAAAGAACCTAAAAGTGATAGAACTTACGAGAATAAGCACAAGAGTTGCCTTTGGGACTTCTTAAAGGTTTAAAAACCTTTTTTTTGAAAGATCTGGAAGACTTAGGAATTTGGAAAGCCTTGAAGGTTTGAGAGTTATCCCGCCCAAAATTTGAGGATAAACGCCAGCCGTAGGATCTCCATCTCACCGTAGGATGTGGGGAACAAAGCGCCACCTAGAGCATTTAATGAGACATTGCGGACTCCGAAACACTAAAATGGTTGCAAGACACGTGAAGTGGAACTTTTACGTGTGGAAGTCAAATAAACGTGCGGAATTAGTATGCCAAAGTCAACACCCCATTTTTCTTCTCGGATAAGAGAAAAAAAACCAGAGTTTTGAGGGGCTATTATGGGGCACAAGAATTCAAATAAAGTACCAGTGCCATGTATCGTATCCATGGCCGAGGAGCCTATTATTGTGCCGAGGAGGCCACACGCTCGGACAGTAAGGCCACGTCAGTGGCACGTTGCCAGAGGAGGTCTTGCTGTTGGGAAAAAGCATCTCACCAAACTTCCTAGCTGGATTTATGTGGAGAAAACCTCTGAACAGTACTGCCTTGACCGCCGTAACTCACAAGAGGTTTGGGGAGGTGTCTGATGGGACAAGCACTCAAGTGGTGGATTGGATGATCAACAAATGGATGGCCAAGATTGCCTGAAGGAAGATATATAATGTGAGAGACCCTCCAAGGAGAAATGGTGGAAATTCTATAGAGAAAACACCATAGCATTAAGAATAGCAACTGCAATCAAATCTAAGGGAAAATATATTCAAGAACTACTCTCCTCGGACATAGCCAAGGAAGAATTTCTGTACACCACATTTGTCTATTCACTATTTTTCCTTGCTCTCTTATCTGCTTTAGCCCATTAAGGCCGTTGTCCATTTCATTGAAGCCTAGCTTTTCAGCCCACTCTCTACAAATTTATTGTATTAGGCTCTTTGGACCTTAATCCATTCATCCTTTGGTCTTAAGCACCAAAGCCCGGCCCCTATAATTATTATTATTATTATAATTATATACTAGCATGTAACCCATGCAAACAAATGGATGCATTTCAAATTAAGAAAATTTTTTATTATAAAAATATAAATAATTAGCCAAATTATTAAAAAAATAGCTTGTAACACATGCATACGTATAGATACATTTAAAAATAAACACAATTTTTATTGTAAAAATATAAATAATTGTCAATTTTTTTTTAAAAAAAAAGTAGAAGTAATTTGTCACATATTAAAATTCTTACCTAAATTTAATACTACTTATGATTATCTTTTTTTTCAAATTTTTGATAAGATAGAACGTGTAGTGATCTTTGTTGTGTGGCGATTTTTATTGAGTGTCGAGGGCATTTTTTATTCGTTGCCCACATGATATTTGAGAAGTCAAGACCGAGACTCAACTTTGGGCTTGGAATATGGCCCAAAGGCTATCGGTGAAGTGTGAAAGACCCATTTTGCTCAAGGTCCAGGTTGCATCCAACAAAGATTATAATAAGGCTCCAAAAATACCTTCTACAAAATAAGCTAGCACAAAGGGTGGCCCATCACATCATCCAACAGTAGATGTCTGGAAAATTAATAAATGTATTTGCATATTAAAAATTATACATTTCTTCCATAGTCAGTTAATATAAAAGTGAGCCTGTTATAACAGCGGATGATAGTTTGATATTCTGTAAAGCAACGGAGAAGGAAGGGGCTGAAATTCAGAGAATTTTGCAAGTCTATGAGTCCTCTTCGGGTCAGCAATTAAATAGAAACAAGACGGCCTTATTCTTTAGTCGCAATACCCCCACCCGCACTCAGGAAGCCATCAAGTCCATGTTTGGGGCCCAGGTTATCAAGTCCCATGAAACCTATCTTGGTCTTCCTTCGTTAATAGGGAAGTCAAAGAAAAATACATTTGCTCAGCTGAAACAAAAACTAGCCTCCAAGCTTGCGGGTTGGAAGGAAAAGCTTCTGTCAAATGCGGGAAAGGAAGTTTTGATCAAGGCAGTCACATAGGCCGTTCCTTCTTATACTATGAGCTGTTTTAAGCTTCCCATCGGGCTCTGCGAGGAGATGACTAGAATGGTGAGACAATTTTGGTGGGGACAAGTGAAGAATGAAAAGAAGGTGGCTCGGATGAGCTAGGAAAGAACGTGCCACCCGAAGGAAGAAGGGGGGTTGGGCTTTAGAGACTTGAAATACTTCAATCTTGCCCTTTTAGCAAAACAGGGCTAGAGACTTCAAACTAATTCTTCCTCCCTGTTTTCTCGGGTCTATAAGGCTAAATATTTCCCTAATGGGAACTTCGTGGAGGCTGAGGTAGGGAAGAAGGCCTCCTTTTCCTGGAAGAGAATCATGGCTACCCAACACCTGGTAAAACACAGGTTGAGATGGCAGGTTGGCAATGGTTGTTGCATTCGTGTTTGGCAAGACCAATGGCTTACTAATCGGAGTACGTATAGGGTGGTGTCACCTGAGCGGCCTGGAAATCAGATTAAAATGGTTTGTGACTTACTGAAAGATGGGGGCAAGGAGTGGGACATAGAGCTAGTTAGAGGGCTTTTCTTACCACAGGATGTAGAGACGATTCTGAGTACCCCCATCAGTGAATCAGTTGCTATGGATAGAATGGTTTGGGCTGAAGAAAGAAAAGGTAGTTTTATAGTGAGGAGTGCTTATAGGCTGGCTCGGGAAGTAGAGGCAGAGGGTGGCAACGCTGGTTGCTCTGACCCGACTAAGTTGCACGGAGAATGGAGGGGGGTGTGGAGTATGAACTTGCCGAATAGAATTAAACATTTTGCCTGGAAGACCTGTAATGGGATACTGGCCACTAAAGACTCCCTGTTTCGTAGAAAGATCACGGCCAACAATAGATGCAAAGACTGTGGTAAGCATGTTGACACTTTGTAAGGTTGAATTTAATCAACCATCTTGTTGGCTTTATTCCGTGCCAATTTGCTTGTAATTTAAACATTTAGTAACCCTGTATTTAGGTGGGATTCATGTAAGGGTAGTGTGTGAGTGAGTGTGAAGAAATGCTCAAGAATGTGCAAGGAAGCAGAGATTCGCAGCTAGGACTCGCGGCTGACTCGCGACTGGCAAGCCATCAACTGCTGCACACGTGAGAAGCATGCGGGGAGGTGAAGGGTCACGCCAGCTGTCGCACTACAGGACAAAAGTCCCAAGCTGGCCAGGCTGTTAACTCGCAGCTTGAACTCGCGACTCAGTCAAGTCGTGAGGCCAAGCTGCCAACTCACCCTGTTTGGCAAAAACTATCCCTTCGTATTCCAAACACACACCACTATATATAGACCCTTATACCTATGAAATGTAGAAAGCTTCCAGAGAGAATTTTTGAGAGAGAAACCCTAGAGAAAAACAAGATTGTTTCATCCCCAATCTTAATTGTTTCATCCCCAATCTTAACCTAAGAGACTCTTCAAATTCCTCTACTCTCTTCCTCTCCATTGACACATCCTTGAGAGATTCTTACCCAAATCCTTTTCTCACCATACCCACATTCGTGAGAAGGCATTTTGGTGCTTAGGGAAGCAGTTGGAAGGAACCCACATCCATGTGTTTGCATCTCTCTTCCTTTATCTTTGCCTTTTAATTTCTGTTGTGGATGTGATTTTAATTGGCTTAGATTATTTATCAATTTTGTGTTTGGCTTATGTTCATGTTCCACACATTAATTGTTTGAAAATAAGCTTGAATTGATAATTTGTAATTTTGGGTCCAAACGCTCAAGGGTGTTTTACTCACGTTTTGAACACTCACACTTCCATGCACTTGCTCTGTTTTTGTGACCGTAGTACAGAGGTATGGAGTTCTTGCAAACTTTCTCTACCAATCAAAGTTCTTGAGTCTTGGAGTTTCTTGGACACTTTTAGTAGACTTCGGATTTGTTGGGAGGCGCAGCAGGGGCTATTGGAGAGGTGGGTCACGATATGCTGGGGTGTTTGGAAGAGCCGGAACGAGGTTCGGCATGGAGGAAAGAAGTGTCCAGGTCCTGTAATTGTGAGAAACGCTCTGAGATTATTGGAGGATTATCATTCTGCCAATGTGAAGCCGAACCAGTCTAGTTCTGACGTCCAAAACATAGCTATCTGGAAGCCAGCCACCTTCGCTGGGTTACTTCAAGGTCAACGTAGATGGTGCACTATTCGCGAAATCTAAGAAATCCGGTGTGGGTGTGATCTTGTGTGACGAGGTGGGTAACATGGTTGCGGCCATGTCCAGGAAGCTGGACTTACCTCTCAGTGCATTAGAGACGAAAGCGAAAGCCTTAGAGATTGGGATGACATTTGCCGAGGAGGTGGGGCTCAGGGACGTGGTGTTTGAAAGTGACTCACAGCTGACAATCAACGCTGTTCATGGCACTGGTGAGGCAGCATCGTCGGTTCGGAATATCGTCCAGGGCGTGCTACGGAAAGCCTAGAGTTTCAGGACTTTTGATTTTCTACATATTAAAAGGCAGGGAAATGTCCCTGCCCACTTGTTAGCTCAGCATGCTCATAATGTTGAGAGTTTGGTAGTTTGGCTGGAGGAGTGTCCTAGTCAAGTGGCACATGCGTGTGCTAAAGATGTATTGTCATTTCAACGTTTTGAATAAAAAGTATTGAGTATTTCCCATCAAAAAAAAAAAAAAAAAAGAGAGGAAGAAATGCAAAAAGGAACATGATGGGCATGAGCATGAATCAATGTGTAAAATTTAATTGTTTGTAGCTACCAACCAAAAAAGATGAGCAACAGAGCCAATGGGGTAAAAAAAAAAAAAAAAAAGCACAGAAAAATATTAAAACACAAGTGTTACATTAGGGAGTGGGTCATAGAAACTATAAGGACCAAAAGCACTAGTATGAAACGGTAATCCTAGGTTTCCCAGAAAATGTTTAATAGTAAAAAGTGGGGGTTTTAGTGAGGCTTTTGAAGCTAAGTAAAATCCAAAGGATGCCATTTTTTTTTTTTCTTTTGAAAGCAATCCACCAAAACTCAGGTTAACCATTTTGATCCCTACACACACACACACACACACACACACACACACAAAAAGAGCAGAGCAAAGAGTGATCCTTTTGTGTTTTGCCTTATTCATTTGTTGATAAGATTAAGCATGGTACTGTATAAGGCTCTGTACAAACTTTTGAAGAAGAGATATTAGTAGGAAGACATAAAAGAATGAAGACGAGGATGAATGTGAAATTTTTAAATGTATGTTCTTACCAAAACCAACAAAAGCAGAGTCACCTCTCGATCTGTATCTCTGAAGGGAGGACTGAGAGAGAGTCACTAATGATTACAAAGTAGTGGAGGCAGAGGCAGAGATCGTGTGTGCAGTGTGCTTTTTAGCATAAAAATGGAAGGAAGATTCAGAAAGGAAACAATGGAAAAGAAAAAGAGAGTATAGAGTAGAGTAGTAAGTATAATGGGTGGCACTAGCATTAGTGGTATGTATCTCACATGTATGTCAATAGTATTTCTCAATATGTCATTGTCATTCTCATTAAGAGTAGAGTACATTGTTGAATCAATGTTTGTTTGTTTATGATCTCTGCCTCTCTACTCTTTACTCTCTACTAGTATGAGATTAGATAAAAGAGAAATGTATGCAGGCCGCGACCCACATATGCAAGCCGAGGGCTACTTTGGTCATTTTATTTCTAAAAATAGATTTTTACTTATTCAAAAGGTTATATTTTCCAATTAACACTCCTCAAGTCAACTTAATATTTGATTGGGCTCTAAACTGGCCTTGGGCCTCAAAGTTTGAGCATCATTGGAGAACGGGGGTCCGAGTCGTAAGGAGTACAAAATGCGGTGTCTACAATGCCCAATATAAATGATTAACCAATTTTCATTGTATGCATATTCAAATAGCAATAAATGAATATAAAGCAATGTAAAGTGCAAAGCCAAAGATAGGAAGCAAACCAAAGATAACACCAGATGTATTATCAAAGAGAAAATTAGAGTCCTCGATCAAAAACCTCTTCGTAGCATCACCACTAAATCTCCACTAGTAAATAGTTGCAATACAAGCTTCTTAAAGACCATCCAAACTTAAAGTTACCTCAATACTTGAGTCCTCCAAATTCCAACTAGAACCCAAGTTATTGGAGTTCTTTCTTCAATTAATATTGGAGTTCATGCATAACAGTAAGCCACCAAGACCTCTTGGATTTGAGGTGTAGCTTCTCCAATAATTTCCTGTACTAATCACTCAAAGGTAATATGGAGTGTTTGGAAAATCACCTCTCAAGATATGGAAATGGTGAGAGGGAAATAGAAGAGAAAAGGCTATGGATTCACTCAAAGAATATGGGTTTTCTCTCTCTCTCAAAGGATGAGCACAATAAACTCTCACAAAGGTTCACAATATGCTCTTTAGGGTTTTCTCTTTGGCTCTCTTACAAATTGGAATGAGTTGTTTTCTAGATAAGAATGACCTGGCTGCGGATAAAAATGTAGCACTCGAGCAGGTCATGAATTGCATAAATACAAATGCTTCCTTTTTCTGCCACGTGTCCACCTCACAGCCTAGGACGCAACTTGCACTCAGTTGTAACTTGAACTACTCAACAACAGCAACCAAGGCTCAAGTAAATCTGCCCCAATACATTGTAATCCCCAAAAGTACATCAAAATTAAATAGATTTACAAGTAAATTTGCCACGAAATAAAGCCAACAAAACATGGACTTTATAGGTGACATAAAATTATCATTTAAAGTGTACCAAGAAGAGAATATGGTTTAATGGTTTTTTCTTCTTCTTAGATTGGACTAGTGGCGGAAATTGAAGAGGGAATAGAGAAATAAGTATTTACACCATATGAGATCCTTTGGAAAGTGTTCAAAACGAGTATGAAACCACAACATGATAATGTCAATAACACATGCTACCTACCGACCTTGAACCATTGTAATAGTAACATTGTTAACCGAACATTTTTTTTGGCTAAGATTAGAGGACTCTGTATCTAACACAATCTGCCTTTCAGTAAATGGTGGCTGCTTTGGACGAGGAAGATCAACAATCTCACTTTGAAGCATCGAAATTACAGTAGATACATTGGGTCTATCTTCTGCAAATTCTTGCACACACAACAGGCCAACATGAATACATCTCAAAATCTCCATTTCATTGCATGGTTCAGATATCATTGGGTCTATTAAGGCCCAAATGCTGTCTGCTTTCCACAATTTCCATGCCTGGAGACATAAAAAGAACACTAAAATTCTTAGCATCAAACTAGGAGAAACAAGCATTGGAGGTAGTAAAAAAATAAGGGAAGGTGATAAGAATGAGTTACATGTCCTAAAAGGCTCATAGATTGCTCATCATAATAAAAGCTTGAGTTTCTTCTTCCACTAAGTGTCTCTAGTAACAACACTCCGAAGCTGAAGACGTCTGATTTCTCTGAAAACCGCCCTTCCATTGCGTATTCAGGAGACATATAGCCACTAAATTTCAATAAAACACAACCAAAACTTATCATCTCTAATATTTGTATTAGTATCAAATCGAATTGGCCAATCCAAAAGGTACTTACTAAGTTCCAACGACCCTATTAGTAGTGGCCTGGTCTTCATTACTTCCAAAAATTCGGGCCATACCAAAATCTGATATTTTTGGATTTAGATCTTCATCCAACAAGATGTTACTTGCCTTTAGATCTCTATGAATAATTCTTAATCTAGAATCCCTATGAAGATATAGCAGACCTCGACCAATTCCTTCTATAATGTTAAAGCGTTTTCTCCAATCTAGCAGTTTTTCTTTGTGTGAATCTATTGAATTTAAACAAAAGAAACAATAGAAAGAAAGTGAGGGTTAAACATACAAGGTGAATGAACAGGAAGAAAAAGTTCATTTGGTTGAAGTCATCAAAAAAAATTTTCAAGTACCAAAACAAAGAATATTGTTCAATTGTCTCATAATACACTACTTTTGTCCACAAATTTTTTTTTTTTTTTTAAATAATGTAAAGTATTGTTGTAATAAGAAATGATATCAAAATGAACTAACCGAAGAGAAATGCATCCAGACTTTTGTTTGGCATGTATTCATAGATTAGCATCCTCTCTTCTCTTTCGACACAGCAGCCAAGGATCCTAACAAGATTCCGATGTTGGAGCTTAGAAATTACTAACACTTCATTCATGAACTCTTCCAACCCTTGTTTGGAAGTTTTGGAAAGTCTTTTTATTGCAATTACTTGACCATCTGACAATTTTCCCTACAAACAAACGACAAATCACTAAGTACATATTCACATTATCAGACAAAAAACTCTATAAGAGCAATCATTACTCTGTATACGGGACCAAATCCACCCTGCCCAAGCTTGTTAGATTCATGGAAGTCGTTTGTTGCACTCGCTAGCTTCACAAAATCAAATAGTGGTAGCTCCTGGACTTTAACTTGGTTCAGATTGTCTCCAAGCATGTCTTCACTTGGAAATTTTTTATGCGCTTCTCTGTTTAACATTGACATCCCCTTCGCTTTCTTTCTCCTTGCTGATTTCCATTACATTTGTAAGTATACTCTAATTTATAGCAACATTTCCTAGTACATTGTTTTAGTTCTAGTCTGAATATTACCTTTGTGTTTAGCCATCCGCCTCCACAATAAGTACGTGAAGATTGAAATAAAAATCGTTCCTATAATCACTGTAATAGTGACAATTTTCCTCACATCTCCCTCTGTATCTGTGAATCAGAAAATCGTAATTATATTTTTTTTTCTTCATTTGGGGGTCAAATAAATTGCATTTTACAAGAATTTTATTAGCTTGGGGGGTGTGTTAATGGGTGCATGATTTGAAGCATAAGATAAATATATATATATATATATATATATATTTGTTTTTTTTTACATAAAGCATAAGATAAATTTTTGACAGAAAGCAAAACAACTCACCCAGTTCCAAATGGGCAACACGAATATGAAGATCAACTCCAGTGCCGTAAGAGATTTTTTGTATGTCAATTAAGCTTCGAGTCCATGTCATACAACTTGTGCGTGAATCAAATGCATAAGCTATACAAGAACAATTCTGTAAACACTGCTGCCTGCAATCATCTTCCTGAGCATCTGACCATTCTTCAAAGTCTGGCACCTTCATCATCGTCAGTTTCAAAAATACATCCATTTTGCCAGATTCACCACTGGTGTTCAACCTCCCACACTGCAACGGTGTCCTCCTCACACATCCACTAGTCCAATTTTGTCTATTCCATTCTTCTGTGTTCTTTGGCTTAAACCCCTCTAAACAACTGCAAATTGGGGAACTCATTGAGTTACAGCTTCCAAATGCACCACATGTACCATAAACATCACACACACTGTTAATAGCTTTCCACACAGCCTTCCAATCCTCCTTCTCACTATCCCAATATCTTCCCTCTGTATTTCCTTGCGTAGTCAGGACAAAGTGTGAAGAATGAAAGAGAAAAGATGAAATTAAATAAGTAGTTCCATCTTGGTTTTGTACGAGACTAACCATGTCATGAAATAGAGGATATTTTTGTGATCCAAGAAACTTCTGACCATCCCATGGACCACTGCGGAAATATGGTCTGCCATCTTTCCAAATGAATGCCTGAGTAAGACTTCGACGATAAATTCCGCCAGAGAAGCTTCCAATGGATGGATCAGAAGGGCTTTTCCATGATGTCAACTTCACTTTCTCACCTGTTCTTTCATTAGTACTGAGTTTCATCTCGGGTAACAATGTATGAGAAGGATTGTTGAAACTCTCCCATAGGATTGTCCCTGTAGTGTTTTCTTTTAAGACAAGGTTCCCCAAATCTAAAAGCTGGGCGCTTGAATTGGCAAAAGAGTTGTTAACATTCGATGACCAAAGAATCTCCTTTTGTCCATTTAATACTACAAGGTTGCCTTCCTCAGATATAGTAAGAACTCCAGAGGAATCGTTGAGGGGTTTCTGTCTGTTTGCTACCCATACGACTGTGAATGCAGAAATGTTGTTATACCATATCCCTAGGTAGCGGTTGGTAGAATTCACTGGGCTGAAGAATCCCAGTTTGAAAACACTTCCATTGGAGATCATGTAGTCAGAGTCTTTGTCTTTGATGAATTGAGAAGATCTGATGGTGTCTACAGCAACAACGCCCAAGTTTAAACAAAGGCAACAAAGGACAGACAAGAAGTTACTCTTGCTAAGACGTCCCATAACTTCGTTTGAACCTACTTTGTGTGAGAATTCAGTAAAGGGATCGGGGAGGCCCTGTTTATCTAACTATTTATGGTGAATCTGCTTTCATTTCTTCTCTGCATCACAAAGTTGGAAATCATGATTTCTATGCAAAAGTGGCTTATGCAAAGCGTATGTGTACTCACTGAGTCTAACATCGCTAAGTCGTCTTTGTCCCTAGTGTCTGTTAACAGACATGCTACTCCAGACTTTCGAGAGTCCAACACCGCAAAAAATAAGTCAAGTCTTTGTCCCGCCTCCTTGTGAGGAGTCTAACAGTGTGTGGGTCCCACTTCCTTGTGAGGTATCCAGTATATATGCCGGTTACAGGATATAGCCCCTCCCAGTGTAGACTTCAATTAGCTTATATCTCATTCTCTTCTCTTGCCCAAAAAAGGCGGTTGAATATTTACTTACGGAGCAAGGACTACGGCCGAAATTAAGGAGAGATTTTCATTTTTATTTTCCTAAAATGTGGAGGAGGATGATTTAATTTAAAATTGAAATCTTTATGTAACAAAAAAAAAAAGTTATATTGAACTAGAAAGCTCTTGACTAAATTGAAAAAAGAATACCGCTCACTATTTGTATTGGTTAACATAGTTGGTAAATACACGTAAGGTACCGATATAGATTGCGTACGTCCGTAGTATTGAAATAAACTCCTACGCGTTTATTGCATACTAAAAGTAATATATGTCGATTGTTACGGAAAAGAAAGAATCGGCTTGTAAAAGAAGAGTCGGAAGAGGAAGATACGGCTTCTTAAAAGATAAATCTTGATGAAACGAGGCAATTGGCGTCAAAGTATCTCAAACACTCAAAATATTCAAGAATAAATGAGAGGTATTCTTAGGAGTATTCACTAAACTACACAAAACCACACCAAAACCGCATGCAAAATGGTTTGCGGTTTTATAATAAGGAAACTGCACAAACCGTATCACACCGCATTGTCTCTATATATTTATTTATTTTTAATATTAAGTATATTATTAATAGTTTAATCACCCTAGTTTTCCAAAAAAAAAAATGATAATCCTAGCAAGTGTTGACTAGAAAAGTCAGCCCAAAATAAAGAAAACTAGCTTAATAGTTTAAAACTTGGCCCAAAACAAAAGAAAAAAATAGTTTTGGGCTGAGTAGGAAAAGCCCAAAATTTGAGAAATATATAGACTTCAAACTGTTCAAACTGCATCTTATATACCGTATCGTACATGTAATTGCAAAAATGAGGTGCGATGCGGTTATGATTTTGGCTAAACTTTAAATTGCACCGCACCACACATGTGAACGCAAAAATAAGGTGCAGTGTAGTTATAGTTTTAGCTAAACCGCACCGCAAAGTATGATTCTAAAAATGGCCCAAAACTGCATTGCATCACACCGCGAACACCCCTAGGTATTCTTATCAAGCACAACGTGTCTGGTAATAAAAACATAAGCCGCCAAATGTCATATTTACCTTTTAGTTTTTAGTATTTATTTTATTAAAATTGTAACTTATCTAGTAATAAAAACATAAGCGTGCCAAATGTCATATTTACTTTTAGCATCTATTTATTAAAACTAGCCGATATCCCGTGCGATGTACGGTGCATTTTGATAAATTTTGTAAGAAATTATTTATGACCCATTGATTTCATGAATACTATTATTGTTAGTCACACTTAATTTATGAGGTTTTCTACTAAAACTAAATTCAAACTAAATACATTGGGGGGAAAATTCCTCTAATTCATGCAACCAAGAAATGTCACCAGATCATAGTGAAATTGTCACCTACAAACCTGTTGGTTCCTAGGTGTCTTTCTTGTATTATTTATGTTTTATATATCAATTAGCTATAAAAACTTCTAGAATTTCATGATACAACAATAGAAAAAATAATGTCATAGTGATGCAATAATATCACAATTTAACCTCCAAATTTTAATTGAACTAAAAGTAGCCAAAAATAGATCCTTACCAGGTATACGCATCATACAGAAAACCAAAAATATAAATTGGCACATAATATGAAAAAATAAGCCTAAATAAATTACAATGCTACATAAGTAAAACCGTATACATAAAATCTAAACAAAATATTTAAGACGAACGTAATATTTTGAAAATTAACATACCTCTCAGAAAGTAAAACAAAGATATTGTGAGAAAATTATGGAAGTTTAATTTTTAAGTCCAATGGAAATGGAGATTTATACTGGACAAATGTGGAGACAAATAATATTTGCCCAATTCATTGAATTCGACTCTTGCAATTCTGCATTAAAGTTAGTCTTATGCTGAAAATTGAAAAGTTTTTTTAATTCCTACCTTACCCATGACTTTTTAGATTTATCCGTATCAATTCAAAGCATGTAAAGTTATAAGTGTATACAAATTCTTTGGATTTTATTAATACATTAAAATAAATGCATTTTCCATTACTTAATAGTTTGACATAAATGCTAAATTTAGATGAGGTGGAAGCCTAAATGAGAAGGATGTCATACAATGTGCCACTTGACAAAACGTCGTGCTTTCCCACATGAGGTCTCTATTTATATATATATTATTGATTGAATTCGACTCTTGCAATTCTGCATTGAAGTTAGTCTTATGCTGAAAATTGAAAAGTTTTTTTGATTCCTACCTTACCCATGACTTTTTAGATCTATCCGTATCAATTCAAAGCATGTAAAGTTATAAATGTATACAAATTCTTTGAATTTTATTCCTACATTTCCCATGACTTTTTAAATCCATCCATATCAATTCTTGGCATATTGTATGACATCCTTCTCATTTAGACTTCCACCTCATCTAAATTTAGCATTTATGTCAAACTATTAAGTAATGGCAAATGCATTTATTTCAATGTATTAATAAAATTCAAAGAATTTGTATACATTTATAACTTTACATGCTTTGAATTGATATAGATGGATTTAAAAAGTCATGGGAAATGTAGGAATAAAATTCAAAGATTGAAGTTAGTCTTATGCTGAAAATTGAAAAGTTTTTTTGATTCCTACCTTACCCATGACTTTTTAGATCTATCTGTATCAATTCAAAGCATGTAAAGTTATAAATGTATACAAATTCTTTGAATTTTATTCCTACATTTCCCATGACTTGTTAAATCCATCCATATCAATTCAAAGCATGTAAAGTTATAAATGTGTACAAATTCTTTGAATTTTATTAATACATTAAAATAAATTCATTTTCCATTACTTAATAGTTTGACATAAATGCTGAATTATTTGACCATGAGAGGAAAAGGAAGAAGAAGATGCTTGTGGAGGGAGGTGATTTGACCGGGAGGAAAGGAAGAAGGAGGAGTTTACTGTGAAAAGAAGAAGAAAGAAGTTGAAGAAGGACAACGCTTGGTCTGGGTCTCTGAGAAATGAGATAAGAACATAGAAAAAGGGATAAGTACAAAAGAAAAGATAAAAAGACAGGGACAAAATAAAAATATAAAATAATAATTAAAAATTAAAAAAAAATATTATTATTTAAATAGAGAAGATGGTAAAATAAATGAGTTGACGTGAGTACTTTAAAAAAATAGTAATATAAAATAAAAAAAGTAGGTTTTTAATGTAAAATAGACGGAGAAATTTGGCCGGACTTATGAAATTGCTCTAATAGTGGCTCCTTTTCATAATATATATATATATATATATATATATATATATATTCTATTCAAAAGTTAGTGACTCCTTTTTAATTTTTTTTTATAATAATAATATAATAATATAGTGGCTATAACGTGTCAGTTGACTCATGATTATAGAGTGTGAATTGACTCATGAGTTAATGGTATGTGGTTGGAATTTTCCTCATTGCAATTTTCCACCGAGGGTGTCCTACACGTTCTGCAATTTTCCACCGAGGGTGTCCTACGCGTTTTGCAATTTTCTGCAATTTCCACAAAGAGAGAAAGTGGGAATTTTTTTTTTCTTTTTGACAACGCAAATTCATGTGCAAACATCTTTACCACTGTTACTTCTTAATTCTATCCTTGCCCATAAAAAAGAAAAAAAAGTGAGTACCCTTTCTGACATTTTTTTTTTTTGCTGATTTTTTTTTTGGTTTCTTAGTACATAGGTGTATCTTACGCTTAAACTTCTTGTACATAAAAATATAATTCTCGTGAAGGTTGAAAAACAATAAAAAGGGTTTGTAAAATACAAACATATATAAAAGTTAAACAAAATTAACGCAAACCTGTTGCTGTCAAAGACTGAAAGTGAGAAACTAGACATATAAAAGATTAAAATAATCTTAAATGAAACGTAATGCCCTCAAAGTCAAACACAAAGAATCAGCTTTAACTGTTTTTTTTATTATTATTATTTTAAAACAGTGTTATAATAAACAATTTTTTCATAACAATTTTTTAACAAAGCCTAAATAGTAAATTATTACTGATTTCTATTTAGAGTTCATAAATTATATCACTTTTTTAATTATTATTAATAGCTTGACATTTAATTTTTATTATCAAATTATTGTAAAAATTATTCTTTATTTTATTAAATAAAAATGTTAATTATATAAACTATTTTATAAATTTTTTTACAAATTGCTGGTGTAATAAGTAATTATTATTAAATAAAACTATGATATTAGTAGGGGCCCAAATCAAAACCCGTAAGAATTTATCACAATCTCATACCAATAATTTGTAAAAATGTTGTAAAATTGTTTATGCATTTAGCATTATTCTTTATTAAATTATGAAACTCACAAAAAGTTAAACACAAAAGCTACCACAACCTATTGCGATGCTTCATCCCCTCACTAGTACACCACAATAATAATTGTAAGTGAGTAACTGAGTATGTATGTATGTATGTATATATATATACACACACACACACATTGTATTTATATGATAAATATTTTTCGTATTTTTTATACAAACTGTTAAAAAATAAATGTTTAATACCCATACTACACACGTATTATTTATTTTTCCATTTCCATATTTTTATGCTGAATTTTCGAAACGCACTTTTATTGAAAGATACCAAATTATACCCGTTTATATATGCATACCGTAGTTTACTAACTATAGACTTAACCCTCAAGTTGATGAAATTTTATTTATTTATTATTTATAATTCTATTTTGTGTTGATACGTTTTGTGTTGTATTTTTTAAGTCTCCATCACAACTCCCCTCTTTCCCTCTTATAATTTATGTTGATTTTAGTTTGGATTAATATTTAGTTATTTTGAAAGTGGAGATTTGAGTTTATATTCAAATAAAATATACATGGTTATATATTTAAATGTACCTATAAATTGTGTGAGTAATAAATTATTATATTTTCTATCTTCAATTTCTTTAGTTTAATTTTAATTTTGGTTAAAATAATATTATATTTTTGTGGTAAGCTTTGATTAAGATGATAATTTCCATAAGGGAGGAAGAAATTTGTACAATATTTGAAACTTAAAAGTTTAGTTCTAAATAAACAAATTAGGAAAGCAAACGCACTATAAATAGTAGTTAAAATTAAGAATATGGACCACCTTTAAAAAAAATCAATCAAACATGTCCAAACATGTCCAAATATAAAATAATATAATATTATATTTGTAGAAATAGAGAAATGGAAAATACTTATAGAAATTGTTTCATCTTTAGAGGAAACAAATTTCAGAGAAAAAATTACACATTATACCATTATCACAAAATAATTATATATTTCCACGCATTGTGAAAGCTCAATTAGTGTGTAAAACACCAATGAATATTTAGACCCCTAATTTCAAAATTACCAACACAAGCTTATACACAAACAATATATGTGCAGAACGATGAATATAAGCTAAACCCAAATTGGTAACACACTCTAAACCATAGTTAATCACACACACAATAACAATTAAAAGGTAAAGAGTAAGGGAAGAGAGATGCAAACACAAAGATAACACGGCGATGTGTTATCGAAGAGGAAACCGAAGTACTCGGCGAAAAACCTCTCCGCCGCCCTCCAAGCGGTCAAATGATCCACTAGAGAATAAAGTTGGGATACATGAATAGCAATAGACCTTCCAAGCCTAATCTACCTAATGCACCTAAGCCCTCCAAGCTTCTTGCTCCAACAGGGTTACGCCGAACCTTGTCTTCTCTAGCTTACCGGATCCCGCAATAAGCCCATTGCATCCGCCATCCTTGGCATCTTCCAATGCTTCCCAAGCACCAAAAACACTCAACACTCTAAATGGGTGTGGGTAGTGTTTAGGTACAAATCTCCTCTCAATGGGTATAACAATGGGAGAGGGAATGAGAAGAGACTACAAAGATTTCTCTCTAAGAATGAGTAGCTCTCTCTAATGGGGTGGGTGTGTTGTAGAAACCTCTCTTATGGTTTTTCTCACAATAGGCTCTTTTACAACACATTACATTTTGTGGGTATAATGGTATTTATAGTAGGGTACGTGAAGAATGTGAAAAGTCAGTTTTCATCCAAACAGGGCATTCTGGTGACTTGGCTTTACGACTGGAACAAGTCGTGAGTTTGAGTCGCAAGATAACTTCTAGGCCAGACTGTACTTTTTGTCTTGTAATGCTCTAATTGTCGTAACCCTTCATCTCCCTGCATGCCTCACACGTGTGCCACTTTGGCGACTTGCCAGTTGTGAGTCAATCATGAGATCTAGTCACGAGACTCCTTTTGAATGCACACAACTTGAGTTTCTTCACACTCTCTCGCACACAACCCTTACATTATTCCCACCTAAATATAGGGTTTCTACATGCTGAATTACAAGCAAATTTGGCACGAAATTAAGCCAACACATGGTTGATTAAATTCAAACGCTTAACACCCATCACACCCTTAAGTTTTTTTTTTTTTTTTTTTTTTTTTTTTTTTTTTTTTTGTGATTGGAAAATATATTAATCCCAAAATATAATTTTTGCAAATTATTAATTTTTACCCAAAAAAATAGAAGAGCCTTTGAGCTTGCGCATAAACGATTGCTCAAAGGCTAGTATTTTTTAATTAAGTAGCCACATGACTGAATCTTAATAAAAAAATCTAAGGAATAACACTTAAAGTATTGTACTTAAATTTTGTCCTAAAAAGATATATTGGTCATAGAGTGTCACAATTGTCATTTTTTTTTTTTTTTAAACAAGAGTTATCAACGTCCATAACAAAATTTTCAAATGCTAAAGACTCTCAAGTTGTAAACTGAGATTTTTTTTTTTTTTTTTTACAATTACAAGAAGAAAAAATATACAGTTTTAGGATTTTAGAATCCTCTACTAATAGCCTACTAACCAGCACGGTTTTACATTTAAAAAAAAAAAAAAAAAAAACCATGTTTTAGGATTTTAGAATCCTAAATTTTCTTTTTCTTTTACATTTTTTTTTTTTTTACTTTCCTTATTCTGATTGAAGGTTGAGATTTAGGTTTTTTGATTGTGCAATATTGTTAAGGATAATTTGGTTTGTTTAAGGATAACAATGTTCGATACAGTTTTGGTGAAAAATAATATCTATTATTTTATTGTTCAAACTTTAATAACGTAGTATACTTAAGCATATAGTGTCCAATATCCCTTAAAATTTTAAAAATTAGTTTCTTTAAATCACTTCTTGTGTGTACTTCCCCGCTGTGAGAAACTAAAAAAAATATATCTGACTTGAAGCAAGCAAAACTTACATGACAATTTCAAATAGCAAGTCAGACAAATATTAGTCAAATAATAATGCATAATTAATAGTACTTGGGAATTGTAAAACCAAAACAATACATAACCCTTAAAAGGGACATTGAATCCAACTTTTTAATCGTAAAAGAAAAAAGAAAAAGCTGTTGTGAATTTAACGTTTATACCTGTAGGCATGGTTGTCAAAATCCCGATCTCGATCCTACGATCCTATGATTTTACGATCCCACCTGCCCAAAACGATCCGGATCTTTCAAGGATCTTTGCGATCGTTCAGGATTGGTAGGATCGTACAATTTTGACGATCCCAAACGACCTTGGTTTCTTGTAATCTTCTTTAACTTGACAGAAGACTCAGTTGGACTTAAATGAAAAATAAAATCTCAATAGACCAAGTTTTTCCACTCTAATGTAGAGAGTGTCGGTTGGACCCAAATAAAAAATATCTTAATAAAGTGTCACATTTTGAGGTTTTTGGTCTCTTTAAATGATGCTTACAAATGGATATAGTGATGTATGGTAATTATATCAATGAATGTATAATTTATGTGATTATTTAACATACCAATATGTAATTTTTTTTCTCAAATAATGTAGGATCTTACGATCTATAATCCGATCATACGATCCACAATCCCACGATCCTATGTAGGATCTCGATTTTGACAACCTTGGCTACAGGCCATTGCAAACATAGTAAATAAATCTTACACAGTAGAACGAATCAAGTTTGTGTAATATTACAATCAACCAAAAGCAACTATAATAGTTAAATAATTATAGTTCAATCAGGGCTAAACTCCAAATATAACAGTTATATACAAACATATATATATATATATAAGCTACCTTTGCAGAAAGTATTTGCACAGTATATGTAACTGTACTTCTGCAATATTGTTACTACGGTAAACGTATCTGGCAATCAAAGAATTTTACACACTAAAAACTTTAAACTTAATACATTGTTACACCGAAACCCAATCACAACACTACAATAGTAATAGGAATCTTACCGACGCATTAGCCGCAACCATCATCAATATTAGCACTTACATTGGTTTTTTTTTTTTTTTTTTTTTGATGGGAAATACGTGAAAACTTTATTAAGAATGAGAAAAATACACAGCGTCCTGAAACACAGAACTTTCAATACACGATGGGGTTTCTTCTAACCAAGTAACAAAAGTGTCAATCCCTTTGGCGTGTTGTGCCAAAGTGTGTGCTGGTACGTTGCCCTGTCGCCTAACATGCAGTATTTGAGTTCTTCGGAAGTCACGTAGGGTGTGTTGAGTGCCTCTAATGATGTCCTCAACAGTAACCGGTGCTGTGGATGAGCCGGTAAGAGCATCTGAGATGGTTGATGAGTCGGTCTCAAAGATAACCTCCTGTAGTCCGATATCTCTAGCGAAGTGAGCCGCTTCTTCCATGGCCTTAGCTTCGGCTGCAAGAGGTTCCAGCGGTAGTGGTATGCGTTTGCTCAGAGCAGCTAGCACCGAACCTTCATGGTCACGCACCACGACGCCAATTCCCACGGCCTTTGTGTTTGAGAAGACAGCCGCATCCACGTTGATCTTATACCATGGATAATCTGGCGGGGTCCACCGTGTGTCATCATGTTCTTTATGGTGAGGCTTTTGGAGGTGGGCAAGCTTGTAGTCCTCAAGTATGAGTCGGGCTTTATGGATTATTTCTCTGCTGGATTGACGTGGGGCTCCATGCCTTGTTTTGTTTCTATTGTACCACATGCACCATGCAGTGGTGACAATGAGTTCAAGTAGTTCTTTTCCCACGTGTTGGACAAAAATGAGGTGCCATATAAGACCAATAAATTCCCTGTAGCGTATACCTCGAACATCTAGCGGCAGTTCGGATGCTTCCCAAATCTCACGAGCCGCTGTGCAGTCCCAGAAGAGATGTCCACTAGTTTCCTCACTCAAGCCACAAGCTTCACATAAAGCTTCATCCAGGACCCCACGATGGCATAGGTTTGTTTTGGTGGGTAATATATTGCGGCTAGCCTTCCATGCAAAGGTTTTTATTTTGTTTGGAAGGCTAAGACCCCAGATGGTGCTCCAAAAGTGAGTGTGGTCATGCTTATTTGATGCCGTGCATGAGCTTGCATGGGAGGATAGGGATAAGGCCACCTTATATGCACTGTTTATTGTGAACAAACCTCTTGGAGTGTAGGCCCAGATTAGACGATCTTTGGCTCTAGTTCGGCTTCTTGGGATGGCCAAAATGGCATCGGCGTCTGCTGGCAGAAAAATTTGATGTATCATGTCTTCTTGCCACTCCCCAGTTTCTGCATTTATGAGGGTGCAGACTCGAGAATCAGCAGGTATTGTATGCGGTGGGGAGATGACTCGAAAGGTGGTTTGTTGTGGGAGCCACTTATCAAGCCAAATCTGGACAGAAGAGCCATCACCTACTTGCCATCTGCTTCCACTCTTAACGACATCTTGGGCAGCCATGATACTTCGCCATGCAAAGGAAGGTTTTGAGCCCAACTCCGCATGTAGAAAATCACAGTGCGGAAAATAGCGAGCTTTGAGGACACGGTATACTAGAGAGTTGGTATTAGTTTGTAATCTCCAACCTTGCTTGGGCGAGAAGTGCCAAGTTAAAAGCTTTTAGATTTCGGAAACCCAATCCACCCTCTTTTTTTGGAACACAAACTTTATCCCATGACAGCCAAGCCATTTTATTTTTTCCATTGGAATGACCCCACCAAAAAGCGCGAACCATGCTAGTCATCTCATCACAAAGGGTATCCGGGAGTTTGAAAACACTCATTGTGTACGTTGGAATTGCTTGAGCTACTGCTTTAATGAGTATTTCTTTTCCTGCTTGTGAGAGCGTTTTCTCCTTCCAACCTGAAAGTTTGTTGTCAAGTCTTTCTTTTAGAGCTCGGAAGGTGTTCTTCTTCGATCTACCCACCAGAGAAGGTAGGCCAAGATAAGTTTCATGCTGTTGTATAACTTCAGCACCAAAACGTTGCTTGATCTCTTCTTGTAGGTCCTGTGAGGTGTTGCGGTTGAAGAATAAAGATGTCTTCTCCCGATTTATTTTTTGGCCCGATGCAAGTTCATAGGTTTCCAAGATCTGTTCAAGGTGGCTACAGTCTTTGAGGGTGGCTCGACAAAAAATGATACTGTCATCTGCAAAAAAGAGATGTGAGATCTGTGGGCCATGTGGGCAAGCTGCTACTCCTTTGAGTGAACCTGTTGATGTGGCCTGCCTGAGAAGAGATGAGAGTCCTTCTGCACAAAACAAGAAAAGGAATGGGGAAATAGGGTCCCCTTGCCTCAAACCCCGAGAGGGTATGATGTGGCCTCGAGGCTTGCCATTTAACCTGACAGAGTATGTAACAGTGGTAACACATTGCATCATAAGGTTTACCCATTTATTATCAAAGCCCATCTTAAGCATTATATCACGAAGGCAGCCCCATTCTACTCGATCAAAAGCTTTACTCATGTCAAGTTTTAGAGCCATTTCTCCCATTTTACCATTACGCTTCTGGTTTAAGTAGTGCATGGTTTCAAAAGCAACCAAGATATTATCAGTGATAAGGCGGTCAGACATAAAAGCACTCTGGTTTTCATTGATTATTTTTGGGAGAAAACGTTTGAGCCTATTTGCAATAACTTTGGATGCTAGTCTAGAGATGACATTGCTCAAACTTATAGGCCTGTATTGTGTTATCTTTGTGGGGTTCTTGACTTTAGGGATAAGAATAATATGAGTCTCATTAAACTTTGGGGGAATAATGCTCAAATTTAAAAAGTCAAGTACAGCTTTAGTAACACAATTGCCAGATAAAGACTAGAAATGTTGGTAAAATAAAGGAGGCATACCATCTGGGCCGGGTGACTTCCTTGGGTGCATCTGTTTTAAAGCTCGGTGGACCTCATCTGCGTGAAAAGGTTGGCACAAGAATCGATTCATGGAGTCAGTTACCACTGGGTTTATTGCTTCAACAACGGCTGAGGTGTCAGTGGGTCCATTGGATTGGAAAATAGTAGAGAAGTATTCTAAAATAATCCTTTCCATGGAGTGATCATCCTCATGCCATACTCCACAGTCATCGGTCAGGCCTCCAATAGAATTTCTTTGCTTGCGGTTGGATGCTTTTTGGTGGAAGAAAGATGTGTTTCGGTCTCCATCTGTGATCCACAGTTGTTTTGCTCGTTGGTGCCACATGGTATTTTCTACATCAAGCCAACAGTCAAGGGCTTTGCGGACTTCTTGGATTCGTTCAGGGTGTTGTTGTGGATGTTGATCAAGAGCTTGTAGTTCTTTTTCTAACCGTGTGATCTGGTGGCTAACATGGCCAAATTCAAATTTGTTCCATGATGTTAACCGGGTTCTGCAGGCTTCAAGGCAATTTGTGATCGGTGTACCTTCTGGTTTAAGAAGCCCTTCCATCCATGCATCTTGTACAACTTCTGCACAACGTGGGTCCCGTAACCACATCGCTTCAAAACGGAAAGGGCGCTGGGGTCTTTGTTGTGGAGGCCGTAGTGAAGGGAGGTTGACTGCAAGCATTGAGTGATCTGAGGTGGACATGGGTATATGCTGTACTGTGGTACCTTGGAAGAGTGACTTCCATGCCATTGTAGCAAGTGCTCTGTCTAGGCGGATGTAGGTTCGGCCTTCAATAGGGTGGTTACGAGACCAAGTATATGGAGACCCTGTATAGCCCAAGTCAATAAAGCCACAGTGGTGAATCACACTGCGAAAACGGTCCATTTGTCGGGTCGGCCGCAAACCTCCACCGCTCTTCTCTATTTGACTGATGATTTCATTAAAGTCGCCGAGGCAAAGCCATGGAAGGTTGTTTGAGCATTTGAGAGATTCAAGTAGGGTCCAAGTTTCCTCCCTTCTACTCGTATCCGGTTGTCCATAGAAACCGGTGAGCCTCCATTTGGAACCTGTGACATTACAAAATAGATGGGCATCAATAAACCATCTTGAAAAATTTTGAACGTGTACCTGTGTAGTGGGTTTCCACAAGAGGGCCAGGCCACCTTTGAGGCCATCACATGAGACCACAAGTCCTTGGTTATATTCCCAGTTCTGTTTCATGCCGTTCAGCTGCTCTGTGGTGAGCTTTGTCTCCATTAAGAAGACACAAATGGGAGCTTTCTTCTTCAATGCTCTCTTGAGAGCTTTAACTGTTCGGGGGTTCCCAAGCCCCCGACAGTTCCAACTTAATATACTCATTGCTCCCGGCGGTGCTGCGTAGCAGCTACCGCCGATCCCAAGTTGTCAGCCATGAGTTTTCCCAGGGCCTTTGTTTCTTCATCCAGTCGTTTCTGTTTTTTTTCAATGAAGATGGCGCTCTGTGTTTCAATTGTCTCACATTTACGTTTTGGGCCCAAGAGTTGACCCAGTGTTTCAGTAGAATCCATTGTATGGGCTGGTGGCCCAATTCTGCGCCATGTACCGATTTTGGGGCCCACAGAGGATTCAGTGTGGCAGGTTGGCATGCTGGCAGTGGAGTGCGTGCCCGAAGTGTTTGGTGAAGGTATAATGGGTGCGATTGGTTAACACAAACCGTAACAAGCAATACCATATTATCATATATTAGTGTACTACTGCGAACATTAAAGTTCACATTACAATGCTAAGACGGTTCATTCTATGTCAAACTTCATATTACATTAAAGTTCAAAACCTGAATGCAATCCAATACAATCCAATCCAATCAAAATACCCAGATCTAAATCATATTTAAACCCAAATTTAAACCGAAAAACAGAGACTAACCGGTGGAGGATACGAATCTGATTGTGGCAGAGGCCTGACTATCTTCTCAGATTTTCTCTGTGTCCACTCTCTATGCCTGACCGAATCTTTCCCTATTGTGCTCTTTCTCCTCGTCTCCCTGTTTAATAATTCAACGCTACATATCTCCTTGAAGGGCTGATTGAGGGCGAGATTCTCAAAATCCTTAAGCCGTTTTTTTTGGGTTTTTATGTTTTTGTTTTCCCTTATATGAGTGTAATGATCGGGCTTTCAAATGGTGTATTGATCAGGCTTTTGGTTGGGTTTAACTGTAAATGTGGCGGTTGTCGAAGTCCAGCGAGGGAATAGACGATGGTCTATATCTGTTTGCAGGTTTTTCTTTTTCCTCCTGCCTCAAGTTTTTCTTTTAAAGTATCCGTGTATTTCAGACGGTTATTTTATTTTAATTGGAAAAACTATAAAACGGTGTTTTAATATTGTAAAACAATATAATGTATTGCTTTTTTTAACTTAAACGTGTTTGAATTTTAGATAGATACTTTTTTTTACATGACAGCACCTCTTTAATTGTAGAAATCAACTCTCTCTTAGTTTTTGCTATTATATAAGCTAGCATATAACCCACGCAATGCGCAGGATACTTTAATTCTTATTCATGGTAGATTATGAAAATTCAAACAATTCTTCGTTTCTTCCTCTTTGATTGTACATTGAATTCCAGTCTCAAAAATTCCTATTTTTGATATGAAACATTAAATTACTAAATAAAAAAATATCAATGAAACTTAAATTACAATTAATAAAAACACAACCCATAAACTTAAATTAAATCCAAACACAAACAAAAGAAGAAAAAAAAAGTCTCATATTTACAATGACAATTCAAATATATTAGGAATTGAATTTTTATAGAATAACACTAATCTTTTAATTAAGGAATTGAATTTTTGCTGTTGAGTATAAAGCTTGATTGGTACTGATTACTAAACAATTAATATTGAAAAGGGCGCTCGTTCAGCAATCACAAAAATATCCTATTCCTTGCTAATGAAAATAAGATAACCAAAAAAATAAATAAAAACTTATTCTTCACCATGACAACATGGTTCTCACAATTTAATTTCCATTGTCTATGACAAATTATCCCCCATTACTCACTCACCTATATTAGTGCGTCCATATTCTATTTTCATTAATAACTTACAACTGCTCCATGTGGCCTTAACAGGTGAACTTTAAAGTTTAAAGAAATGATAACTTCAACATGTGGCATTTTGCTAGGCCACACATTTATCTAGTTGCTGTTATTAATCAATACAAAGGCTGGGAAATGAACTATTTTATGGTACAAACATCTTTGCAACACAACCTGAGCTCTCAAACAAAGCATACAATATTGATAGACATTATAATGAGTAGAAACTGCACTTGATGTGGCTCACTGCATAAGTAACAACATATTAATGCCTGTCCAAATCCAGCTTCAATGCTGTTTCTTTAGCTTGCTTAAATTGAAAATCATATCCAGTTGCAATTAGTTAGTCTTAGCGCATAGAAACTTGGTAGAAAGTCAATAAATAAGCCAGACAAAATTTATATATATATATATATATAAAGAATCTTAACTGCTCTGGAGTTTCAATCTTGTCTTTCCACTACAGATCATATCAAATCCTCCCTGATAAAAAGAAAAGGCGAGCAAATTAAATATGACTATCTTATAACTTCAACATGCATGGTTACATCTATAGCTCATGGCTAAATTACATTTGTAGTGAAATAAAACTTTTGCACAAGTGTGTTTGGCAAGCCTAAAACACCCAACTTTTTGAGCTTATTTTGGTAGGCCTCACACTGAAAAAATCATTTCCCCCTCCTTTTCTAGGGTACTATTAGCAAATAACCAATCAACAAAGAAATAATAGTCGCTAACCCATGCAATGCACAGGCAAATTTCTTATGACACTACAAGAAAAAAGACCTATTACAACAAGTAATATTACAACAACAAAAATAATTGGAGTAATATATATACTACTGCATCTATGAGTTATTTTTTATTGTAATAGTAACTTAAATTTATTACATCAATTAAGATTGTTGCAAGAATTACCGTGTTACATCTAAATGTGTTGTTGTAATAACTAAACCTTATTTTATTTTGAAATATATTGATGCAATAAGTAACCACTTATTTCACATCAAAATATATTGTTGTAATAAATGAAAAATATACTTTTTGTTGTAATAGTAACTTAAATGTATTACATCAATTTAAGATTGTTGCAAGAATTACCTCGTCACATCTAAATGTGTTGTTATAATAGTTAAACCTTATTTCACATCAAAATAATGTTGTTGCAATAAGTAACCACTTATTTCACATCAAAATATTTTGTTGTAATAGGTAAAACCTTGTTTCACATCAAATGAAGTTGTTGTAATAGAGGTCAAGGACGGCTTGATGCATTTGGGGGTTTAAGGCAAAAGCTGAAATTGAGGCTTTTTATATATTTAAGGCTAAAATACACTTTTGGTCCCTATATTTTGAGCCAATTTTCATTTTGGTCTCTACTTTTTTGGAACGCCTATGTTGATTCCTCAAAATCGAAAATCATTACCATTTTGGTCACTACTGTCATCTCAATAATGGAAATTGTCTACATAGCAAACCTTCAATCTAATTAAATTAAATAATAAAATATTTTTTTGTTGCTTTTCATTATTTTTTTTTTTAGGAAGAACATAAGAACATGTTCTTCATGTTCTTCCCCAAATCAAGACATGTCCAACTGACCCGAGAGCTCTAGTGGTAAGCGGTGAGTTATAGATCCCAAAAACCAGCTCCAATGATCGGTGGCAGGTTACAGATCCAATAAACCAACTTCGGTGGGTTGGTTGGCGAGTTCTTTCCTCTAAACCTCGCCTCAACCAACTTGATCGGAACCTTACCAAAATCCGGCGATTCAAACTTTTTTTGGCAAGTTTTTGGTCAAAATACTTTAGATCCGACGAGATTTATGCCTGGGGATATTTCACTGAATCTAGTGAGACTCAACTAGATTTGCTGGAAATCTCATCAGATTTAGCGAGATCTCACCAGATCTGGTGAGATCTCCGCCAGATCTAGCAAAATTTTGTCTAAAATAAACTATTTAGGCTGGATTTTTCCACCGTGGACAGTTTGTACCGAACTGACCACTTTCTGGCATGAATCCGACCGCTCTAATCTGACTCCCTCTCCGGTCGGCAACAGGTTTGAACTTCCTCCACTCGATTCTGTTAGGTCGGTCACGGGTTGGGCACAAACCAAACCCAAACTGACCCGTGGACACCCCTTAAAACCCATAAACCCAGTAAACAAACCAATCTCCAACGAACCCATAAACCTATAAATTTTCTTCGAAAACAAACACAAAAAAACCCAAAAAATTTAACTTAAATACAAAATAATAAATCCCAAAGCCCATATTTTCTCAAACACAAGCAAAATCATCAAATTTCAAAGTCTAGCTAGCCACACCCCGAAATCTCCAAAGACCCACAACATGCCACACCCAAAATCTCCATACTTTTTTCATGTTCTTCTTCCCTAAAACCCATTTTCCCCATAAACCCAAGCCAAAAACCTATATTCCCTATAGATCCATGCCAAAAATCATTCTTCCCCATAAACCCATGTCCGAAAATCGATGATGTGAACTTTCTCTATCTCATGGTCTAATCCAATGGCTGAAACTCATGTTTGATGACTCATGGCCACACCCCATCAATTGAACACTATCTTATCATATTTCTCTCTATCTCTCACTCTCTAAATATGACGTAAAAAAAAAGAATTAAATATTACATAAAATGTTGGGCTATGTGGAGTTTAGTTGTGTTTGATCCGGATGACGACCTGACCCGACCCGAAATGATGTTGCATGGTTTTTAATGGCAGATTTTTTGAGGCTTAGTCCATGGAGCGAAGGCTTGGGCCGATAGGCCCAAGCTGTAGCACTCATTGTGAATCCTGTGCGTAGGATATAGAAAACATTTTTTTGGTGATTAGGGTAGACACAAAATTTGACAAAACATTTCACACTTGTTGATGTGGTAAATATGATTTTCAGACCCGGATCGTTCAAACAACTTGAAAAGAGAAAGGTTCAAAGTTTTTAAGGTCGGACCAAGGTTCAACTGAGGTCGAATTGTGACAACGTTATAATTAATATAATAATTATTTAAAAGATAAATAAATTTTTGGCCCATTTTGTAGCCCATTGTGAATCTTGTGCGCAGAATATAGAAACTGTTTTTTTGGTGATTAGAGTAGACACAAAATTTGACAAAACATTTCACACTTGTTGACGTGATAAATATAGTTTTCAGACCCGGATCATTCAAACAACTTGAAAAGAGAACGGTTCAAAGTTTTTAAGGTCGGACCAAGGTTCAACTGAGGTCGAATTGTGATAACGTTATAATTAATATAATAATTATTTAAAAGATAAATAAATATATTAAATTAGTAAAAATTGCAAAATTACCTAAAATAATCCAAATAAATATAAAGAATTATATTTCAAATACATTTCTTATGTCATAACTTTCATAATGCAAATAAAAAATATTAAATTCTAAGCATAATCAACAATCCAATATTTTCTTTTTTATGCCCATTCAACCATTTGTGAATTTAAAAGAAAAAAAAAATACAAGTGGAGTGGGCGGACATTGGTTTGTGCCAATTAAAAAATGGGTTAAATACAGAAAAGGTTCCCATAATATTTAAGAATTTTTTTACACAAAGCATAAGTGAGTAACAGTAAAGCAAGCCTTTAATTAGTAGTTGAGAGTAAAACAAGGCAGTGCAATAGTGTTGAGCCGGATATTGTTGCATTATTTCACGGGACAAGATATTGGGTAGCAGGAAAGTTTTATTTGAGAGAAAAAATTGGGGAGCGGGAAAAGTGAATTATTTTCCCAGTTTTTTCTCATCTATTCCGTTTTCTCCATATCCTCTCAGTTCCGTGTTTGTCTCCATCCATGATACCGTATCTCAATTTTGAAGTTTATCTCTACTGGCTTGAATTTGGTTTCTCTCACGCAAACAACCAGAAACTGTCCAAAAAAAAACGTGAGATTTGAAGGAGGCAAAGATGAGAGATTATTGAAGATTGTGATTTGAGGAGCAGCAGAGGAGTTCATTCTCTTTTACTGGGTTTTCTTTGAGGAATTTCAAGCTCTCATTCCGGTTGGGTTGAGAAATTTCTCTGATTTGCAGGTATAATCTTTTGCTTCTCTTTAAATTTAATTTTTATTAATTTGTTTCTAGAGAAGACTTAGCAAAAAAAATGAAATTTTACTTTGGATTTTGAGCAGTGAAGTAGAATCAAGTAGACTGATACAAGAATAAAGGTGTTGTTATTTTGGAATCTAATTTTTGAAGGTTTATTGGTGAATGTAAGGTTAAACTTGTGATTTTTTTAAATTCAAATTATATGTGTAGTTTGAATTTATAGAATGCTCTGTGCAAAGATCTATTCTTTACACTATTAGTGAGTGGGAAAAGATTTTGTTCATGTTTTTGGAGTTATATAGTTGTTCTGCTGAATCCAACTGCATTGTAGGGATATAGTGAACTTTATTTATTTATTTTTTTACCTATATAATTTTTTACCTATATACATGCAGAGATATATGTGTGGATTAGTAGAGTGCTCAGTCCAAAGATCTATGCTTTATAATGTGTTAGTGAGTGAGAAATGTTTTTTTTTCTTCATGTTTTTGGAGTTATGTAGTTGTTTTGTTGAATCCAAGTGCACTATAGGGGGTCAGTGAACTTTGTTTTTATTTTAAATTTGAATTTTGGTTGTTTAAGTGGGTTTTTAAGCATGTAGCTGTATGATTTTCTTTGCCTTTACTCACATATATTTAAGATGATTTTTGGGGCATTTGATAAATAAACTTTATTGAAAAAGAAAATCACTAACTAGTTCACAGGATGTTAACTTTGACGGGACTGACGAGTCCGTCCCACACTGACGATATCATTCACGGACGATTACACCCTCGGGAGTAACAGAATGATCATACACATTACTGACGAAGACATTCAGGTTATTCAATGCAGTCAATTAAAGCCTAGAACGGTTGAAAGGCCAGCTGTACGGACCGTTGGAACACATTGATGCCACATTCATTACCCCCAAACGTTACCAGAAAGAGCATTAAGATCTCCATAACTACTCCAACGGCTAGAGGCCATGAAAGAGTATAAAAAGACCACACATTTGCCAATAACAAGGTACATACACAGAGACACTGAGAGAGAACTATTATTTTTGTATTATACATTCTTCTAAGATTTTCTTGCTTACTAACTTTGGCATCGGAGGCGTGGTGGCAGGCACCACACCGGTGACCCTTTCAAGAGGCTGCAGATTGGCTTCATCCGACAACATTGACTGACGAGTTCACGCTCCATCAGTTTGGCGCCTTCTGTGGGGAACGACATTTTTTCGCATTCAGTCGCGAAAAGGTAGTTTCCTCTCAAATACTTATTTCAGATGGAGTCTAATCAAGAATCCGCAGCCTTGGCGCAGCAAATTCAGGCCCTTGCAGCTACCGTCGAAGAATTGTCCAAACAAAATGAGGAAATGAAGCAGAGGCTTCAGCAGGAAGAGAATAGGTGCAAGGGAAATCGAGATGACGAAGGGGATAGCCATAGAAGAATCGACCACCGAAGACCTACCACTCCAACCGAGCAGAACTCGGATCTACTCCAGGAGATGAGGAAGGAGATGGTCGAGCTTAGGAACGCCATCAAAGAAAAAATTGAACGGAGTGTGGACCGACTGGTAAGGGCAACAGATTCGCCATTCACAGTAACCGTCCTCGACTGTCCAGTGCTGTCAAAATTTAGGCTACCCCAACTTGAACCCTTTGACGGGCTAAAGGATCCCCAGGATCATCTTAACACATTTAAGACGACCCTAGGACTCCAGCAGCCCCCAGACGAGATTTTATGTCGTTCTTTCCCAACCACTTTCAAGGGAGCTTGCAGCTACCGTCGAAGAATTGTCCAAACAAAATGAGGAAATGAAGCAGAGGCTTCAGCAGGAAGAGAATAGGTCCAAGGGAAATCGAGATGACGAAGGGGATAGCCATAGAAGAATCGACCACCGAAGACCTACCACTCCAACCGAGCAAAACTCGGATCTACTCCAGGAGATGAGGAAGGAGATGGTCGAGCTTAGGAATGCCATCAAAGAAAAAACTGAACGGAGTGTGGACCGACTGGTAAGGGCAACAGATTCACCATTCACAGTAACCGTCCTCGACTGTCCAGTGCCGTCAAAATTTAGGCTACCCCAACTTGAACCCTTTGACGGGCTAAAGGATCCCCAGGATCATCTTAACACATTTAAGACGACCCTAGGACTCCAGCAGCCCCCAGACGAGATTTTATGTCGTTCCTTCCCAACCACTTTCAAGGGAGCCGCACGGGAATGGTTCACAAAGCTGCCCACATCATCCATCGACACCTTCGAACAGTTGAGCAATGCCTTCCTGCGTCACTTCATTGGAGGACAACGACCAAAGAGAACCGCGGATCACTTACTCACCATCAGGCAGGGAGAGAAGGAAACTTTGAGGTCATATGTGAAACGTTTCACCCGGGAGACACTGGAAGTGGACGAGGCTGATGACAAGGTGCAGCTAACGACCTTTAAGGCGGGGTTGAGATCCAGAGAGCTCGTCTCGTCACTTGCAAAAAATCCCCCGAAAACAATGGCTGAAATGCTCCTCAAAGCACAGAAGTACATGAACGCGGAAGACGCGCTGGCCGCCATCAGGGACGTTGAGAGGCCAGGAGACAAGGGTAGAAAGGAAGACGACCGTAGGGGGCAAAAGCGCGAGCGTCCAGATCGCCGAATCAGTGACGGAATCAGAGAAAAAGATGATAAGAATCCTCGAACGGTAAAATTTACTCCTCTTGTTATGCCTGTTGACAAAATCCTAACGCAGATTAAGGACGAGCATTACCTAAAGTGGCCGCGGCCTTTACACTCGTCTCCCAATGTCCGTGATAAGAACAAGTACTGCCGGTTCCACAAAGACCATGGCCATTACACCGAGGACTGTCGGGACCTCAAAGAGCAGGTAGAAGAGTTGATACGAAAGGGGAAGTTGCAGAAATTTGTAAAGAAGGGTGAGTATAGTAGATTTCGGGAAGGGAACAAAGGCCAGCCTGAGGCTTCGTCAAGAGGGAATGACCGTCAGTCCCAACCTCCTCAAAATGTGGTCGGGGAGATACAGACGATCACAGGGGGACCCGTCACCGGAGGTTCGTTCAGATCCCTTCAAAAAGCATACCAACGTCAGGTGAACAGCGTCCACACGATTCCCCCGTCGAAGCAGAGACGAACCGATCAAGACATGACTTTCAATGAAAACGACGCAAGGGGAGTGAAGCAGCCTCACAATGACCCCCTGCTCATAATGCTTACCATAGAAGGGTTTAACACCAAAAGGGTCCTCGTGGGACAATGGTAGTTCTGCTGACATCATTTACTTCCCTGCGTTTCAACAATTGAAGCTAGACCCCAGAAGGTTACGTCCTTTTGATTCCCCCCTCGTCAGTTTCAGTGGTGACAGGGTCTACCCCAAGGGCATAGTCACGTTGACAGTGACAGTGGGGACATACCCGAAGCAACTGACCCGTCAGTTGGATTTCTTGGTAGTGGATTACCCCTCCTCCTACAACGTCATCATTGGGAGACCTGCCCTCAATAAGTGGAAGGCATCCACATCTACCTACTGCTTGAAGATGAAGTTCCCCGCGGAGAACGGGGTTGGTGAAGTTAAGGGAGACCAAGTCTTAGCTCGGGAATGCTACCAATCTGTGTTGGCCACAAAGGAAAATCACTGAGGAAGAAACAACCAAAACAACCAGGATAGGGACGACCTTAAGTCCCGAGATGAGAACAAAGCTCGTCCAGTTTCTTAAGCAAAACCTGGATGTATTCGCCTGGAGCCATGACGACATGCCAGGTATATCCCCGGAAATAATCCAGCACAGGTTGAATGTAGACCTAGAGAAGAAGCCCATCAAGCAGAGACGAAGAGTCTTCGCACCAGAAAGAGATCAGGCAGTCGCTGACGAAGTGAAGAAGCTCTTGACTGCAGGTTTCATCAGGGAAGTGTACTATCCAGACTGGCTGGCCAACACTGTTCTGATGAAGAAAGCAAATGGGAAGTGGAGGATGTGCGTAGACTTCACGGACCTGAACAGGGCCTGCCCGAAGGATAGTTTCCCCCTTCCAAGAATAGACCAGCTGGTAGACTCCACAGCCAGGCACAAGCTATTGATGTTCATGGATGCTTTCTCAGGATATAACCAGATAAAAATGGCTGACGAGGATGAGGAGAAAACGGCCTTCATCACCAGCCAAGGCCTCTATTGCTATAAGGTAATGCCTTTCGGACTAAAGAATGCAGGCGCTACTTATCAGAGATTAGTGAACAGAATGTTCAGCAGGCAGATAGGTAGGAATATGGAGGTCTACGTGGATGACATGCTCGTCAAGAGCGAGGAAGAACTTACCCATTTGGACGACCTCAGGGAAACATTCGCTACTCTCAAACAATACCAAATGAAGCTAAATCCAAGTAAGTGTGTGTTTGGTGTAGCCTCAGGAAAGTTCCTGGGATTCATGGTATCCCAGAGAGGAATAGAAGCAAATCCGGAGAAGGTTCAGGCCATAATCAACATGGCGTCACCCAAGACCGTCAAGGAGGTCCAAAAGCTCACGGGACGGATCGCCGCCCTCAACAGATTCGTCTCTAGAGCAACGGATAAATGCCTCCCCTTCTTCAAAACCCTGAAGCAGGCCTTCGCCTAGACCGACGAATGTGAAGCAGCTTTCCAAGAGCTCAAACGCTACTTGAGCAATCCACCTCTCCTAAGCCCGTCAAAAGAAGGTGAGAACTTGTATCTGTACCTAGCTGTTTCGTCTACAGCCGTCAGCGCAGCCCTGATCCGAGAAGAAAACAGAATACAACTCCCCGTTTATTATATCAGCCAAGCCTTCCAGGGGGCTGAGTCCAGGTACCCAAAAATCGAAAAAATCACGTTCGCGTTGATAATTGCCTCACGCAAGCTCAGGCAGTATTTCCAGGCAAATCCAATCTGGGTAATGACGGACCAACCTATCAAGAAATCCATGAGCAAACCTAAGGCAGCAGGGAGAATGGTCTAATGGGCGATTGAACTTAGCCAATTCGATATAGAGTACCATCCCAGGGCAGCCATTAAAGCACAGGCTCTGGCAGACTTTATCGTTGAGTTCACCCTTCCGGACGAACAAAACCTTGCCAGTAAGGGCAAACCTTGGGTAATACAGACCGACGGTTCGTCGGCCCAAAAGCGGGGAGGAGTAGGGGTCGTCATAACCACCCCTGACGGAGAAGTATTGAAGTATGGAGTTCAGCTGAAATTCCCGGCGACTAACAACGAAGCCGAGTATGAAGGGATTCTGACGGGGTTGAGGCTAGGGAAAGTGTTTGGCGCCAAGACCCTGTTAGTCCAGAACGACTCAAAGCTAGTAATTGGGCAGATCAAGGGAGAATACGAAGCAAAGGAAGAAAGAATGCAGAAGTACCTCAGGTTGACGAAGCACTTGACTCAAGAGTTCGAAGAGATAGAGTTCGTCCAGATCCCTAGAAGCCAGAATATGGCAGCAGACGAAGTATCAAAGATAGCCTCGTCAGAAGGAACGGGGTCGAATGCAGACTTGATGATGGAAGTACAGAAGAACCCCAGCATAGAAGAAGTCCCAACCTTCGCAATCCAGAACATAAGTAGCTGGATGACGCCCATTGTATCTTTCCTTCGTGATGGGCACCTCCCTCAAGACACAAATGAAGCCAGGAAGGTCAAGAAGAGGTCTGCCAGATTCACCATTCTCAATGACACTTTGTACAAGAGGGGCTTCTCCGTGCCCTACTTAAGGTGTGTGAATGAAGAAGACGCTGAGTACATCCTAAGAGAGGTCCACGAAGGAATCTGCGGAGATCATGCAGGCCCTAGATCCTTGGTAAGCAAAATTTTGCGAACAGGTTATTTCTGGCCTACTATGCAGGTGGACGCAATGGAGTTCGTCAAGAAGTGTGACAAGTGTCAGCGATTCGGGAATATTCAACGACTGCCAGCCGAAAGACTGACGACAATAACGTCCCCTTGGCCATTCGCACAGTGGGGAATTGACATCGTTGGACCATTGCCCTTGGGAAAAGGCCAGGTAAAATTCTTACTCGTCGCTATAGATTACTTCACAAAATGGGTTGAGGCAGAGCCATTGGCAACTATCACTGAAGCAAAGATCCAGAGCTTCGTATGGAGGAACATAGTGTGCAGGTTCGGGATTCCAAGGACGATCATATCAGACAACGGGCGACAGTTTGACTGCCAAGCTTTCAAGGACTTCTGCTCCGGCTTGGGCATCAAGAACCAGTTTTCATCGCCATGCCACCCTCAAGCAAATGGATAGACAGAAGTGACGAACCGGACTCTACTCAAAATCATAAAGACAAAACTAGATGATGCGAAAGGTGCTTGGCCAGACGAACTACCCAACGTCTTGTGGGCCTACAGGACAACAGCAAGAACCCCGACGGGAGAGACCCCGTTCAGACTTACTTACGGGACTAAAGCAGTGATCCCGGTCGAGGTTGGAGTAACCAGCACCAGGCGAGAGATGTTCAGCGAGAAGACAATGACGATCGCCTACGAGTCAACCTGGACTGCCTGGACGAAGTCAGAGATAAAGCCCGCAGCAAGGTGACGGATTACAAGAAAAAGATGACAGAGTATTACAATAAAAGGGTGAAACTCCGACAACTTAACATCGGCGACCTCGTCCTGCGTGAAGTAACTCTGGCGACCAAGGATCCAACCCAAGGGAAACTTGGCCCCACATGGGAAGGACCGTACCGGGTTGTTCATTACTCCAGACAGGGAAGCTACCACCTTGAAACTCTGGACGGACAAAGACTCCCGAGGCCATGGAACATTGAACACTTAAAGAAGTACCATCAATAGACGTAACAGTCAAATGTACTTGTTATCAAAATCAATAAAGAATCCATTCAGCTGATATTATTCTGTGAGCAGGTCTATGCAACCGAAGATAACTGACGAAGGCAATATCCCTAACTAGGGTGTAAGCCACGAAAAGCCAAAAATGGCTAAAGTAACAAGATTCCGCCTTGACGGATGTAAGTTACTGACGATGATTAAAATCCCTAAAAACGGGTATAAGTCACTAAAAGCCAAAAATGGCTAAGTAACAAGATTCCGCCTTGACGGATGTAAGTTACTGACGATGATTAAAATCCCTAAAAACGGGTATAAGTCACTAAAAGCCAAAAATGGCTAAAGTAACAAGATTCCGCCTTGGCGGACGTAAGTTACTGACGATGACTAAGATCCCTAAAAACGGATGTAAGTCACGAAAGGCCAGAAATGGCTAAGTAACAAAATTCCACATAGAATGGATGTAAGTTACTGACGACCATTAAAAAAAAAAAAAAAGGTTCAAATGAAGCTAAGTAACAAAACTCCACATAGAATGGATGTATGTTACTAACAAATGACGATACCTACAAAGTTAAGAGATGGACCCTACGTAGACGGGCGTATTGCAAACGACGACCAAGCAAACACAAGCATAGGTAAGTACACAGAAGTAAATCAAATTAAAAAGCCCAAAAAACAACGGGCAATTCACAAAGTGTTTTTACAAGACCCATAAACGCTGAGCCAAAAACTTCGTCCTCAAAATAAATTAATTGTTGGAAAATTGGATAAAACGACCCAAAACATAGTGGGTATCCAAAAAGAAAATTTTTCTAAGTGTCAGGTTCGAGCAGCATCATCAACAGAAGGTACGGCGTCAACAGGAGCTGCGTCAGCAGGAGCTTCGTCACCGGGGGCATCGTCCACAGGAACCTCGTCACCAGGAACACCCACAGAAGCTTCAGGCTCAGGAGCAGGAGGTCGGGCGGCTTCATCTGCAGCCATTTCCTGGTCCACCTCCTCCAGGTCCAGTTCCTCCATATTCACCCCCGAAGGGTGCCTCACGAGGTACCTCCTCAGGAGCTCGAAACCCTTAAAGTACCAACTGAAGAGCACAGTGTTATACTCATCAGTGGTTTGGAAGGCTTCAACGGATCTGGCGGCTATGGTCTTGAGACTTTCCCTGGCCCCAAGGAGTTGCTTGTCCTTCTCCTTAGTCAACTGGCGGTCAACCCGGAGGTCGTCGTTCAGTTTCTTGATCTGCTCCTTCAGAGTGTTGTTCTCACCCATGGAAGCAATAAGGTCTTTCTTCAGCGACGAGTTCTCTGCCTCCAAGACCTCCATCCTAGACGTCATGGACGCCACCTTGGCTTCCTGAGTAAAGAACTCAGAAGAAAGATGCAACTCTCCCCTAGCACCTGGACAAGCTTGTGCACCTGACAAGCCGCAATCTCGTTGAAAGAGATGCCAGATAAAGCCCGCAAATCCGCAGATGTCACTGCTTCGTGGGCTCGATCTACGGCCATCTTCTCATCATTCCACAGGGTTGAGGAACGAGGAGCAGTTTTCTCCTTCCCCTTTTCAGTCAGCCGCGGCCTTTTTGAGGCAGGAGTGCCACCTATCTCCTCTACAGAAACTGTAGGAGAAGCCGTTCTCGTCGTCTCACCCGCGGAAACGATTGGACGAACAGAGGGAGTTGGAGTAGCATGACTTCCCTTCCCAGTGACGCGTACGCTCTTTGCTCCCAGACTCGACAGAGGCTCGTCTTTCTTGGATCTCATCTTTGCGTACATACCCTTGTTAAATTTGGTCGTCATCTCTGCAAGGAAAAAACACTAAGTAAAAAAAAAAAAAAAAAAAAAAACAGAGGAAGGAAGGAAGGTGAGTACTGACGAATTTAACACTTACTCTTTTTTCCTTCGATATCAATGTTACGAAGGACGATTGCAGAGGGATCAGGACCGAGGCAGTAGAAGGCTAGTGTTCTAGGGTCGACAAGCTCGTCCCAGCTCTCAATCGTCAGTGCGTAATCGATCGCCTTCTGGACCCGTTCTCTGTACCTGCTCTTGAGTTTGGGTCGTTTCTTAGCTATAAAAAAAAAAAAAAAAATGTGTCAATAGCCATGAAAGAAAACACAACAAAATTCAAAGGACGAGGTTGGAGGTCGACGCACCTAAAGTCGGGGTTTCCCACCGACGACGCAACCTTGGGATATCACCCCAAACCCCTCCAGAGGCAGTCTCAAAATCATCCCCAGACACAAAGAAGAATCTGGACTTCCAGTACCTGAAGGACGACGGTAAACCCTTGACGATCCTGGTTCTTCTCTCCCAGGGCACCAATTCGTAATACCCATACTCCTTCGATGCCTTTAAATGATACATATGGACAAGCTCGTCCATCCTAAGCATGTCCCCGTCATTAGCGGCCAACCAGATCACCATACAGCTGACCAAGATTCGCCACGAATTAGGCATAAGTTGCCTGGGGGCAACACCTAAATGGTCCAAGAGTTCCATCAAGAAGGGGTGGACGGGAAACCTCAATCCACAGACGAAGGCAGATTCGTAAAAACAAATCTCCCCAGGAAAGAAGTGACAGGCCCGGTCTGCCTCACTAGGCAGACGAACCCTAACTCGCTCTGGGAACTGAAACCTGTCCTTGAACCTACCCAGCGCGTCGGCATCCAAACCACACTCCTCCTCAAGAGCATAAAAAGCCCTAACTTCTCGAGGCGTGGAGACGGCTGTGTCTTCCTCCACTGGATTACCGCTAGACGATAACCCAGTCTCGAGCTCACTGGATCTGACCTCAAATGCCATCCTACCCTCTCTCACCAAATTCTCAAACCAGTCTATTGACTGACGAAGCAGCGGCAAAAGATCAGCCAACACCACAGCCAGACAACTACCTTCGTAAACAAAGTTTTCGAGGTGTGGAAAATTTCCCAATGAACCTCCTAATCTGGCAAAAAGAAACGATATGGAGGGGCAAGCTATCCTAACCTCAGAACTACCAACCATAAGTAAACCAGAAAAATGCAAGAAAACCTAGAAATCCCAAAACCCGTCGGAGCAAACACAAAGAGAAAAAAGATGGGAAAAATCAGAGATCCACCACCAAGTACACAAACAAAATATGAAAGAGAATGAGTGGGGAACACACCTCAAAGAAGATAACCGCCACCGACGACGCACCAGTAGGGAGGAAAGTTGCAGAGAATGGTTGGCGGAGAAGATGCCCAGAGAAAGGAGTAGAAGTTCTTAAGAAAAAGTGAAAAGGAGGAGTGAGAAGAAAGGAGGTTTCAAAATAAGGCTTGGGAAACTGAAAAATCAGCAGGAAACCCAATAGTCCCCATTATTCGGACATTAACTCCACCAGCCAGCACGCGCCACGTATGCCACGTTCTATGGAGTGCCGTCACTTCGCACTTAATGAGGAACGGAATCCCAAGAGTCACCTGCAACATAAGACCCTTCAGATTCTATAATCGTCAAGAACATGACGAACATAGAATCCGGGGGCAACTGACGGGACTGATGAGTCCGTCCCACACTGACGATATCATTCACGGACGATTACACCCTCGGGAGTAACAGAATGATCATACACATTACTGACGAAGACATTCAGGTTATTCAATGCAGTCAATTAAAGCCTAGAACGGTTGAAAGGCCAGCTGTACGGACCGTTGGAACACATTGATGCCACATTCATTACCCCCAAACGTTACCAGAAAGAGCATTAAGATCTCCATAACTACTCCAACGGCTAGAGGCCATGAAAGAGTATAAAAAGACCACACATTTGCCAATAACAAGGTACATACACAGAGACACTGAGAGAGAACTATTATTTTTGTATTATACATTCTTCTAAGATTTTCTTGCTTACTAACTTTGGCATCGGAGGCGTGGTGGCAGGCACCACACCGGTGACCCTTTCAAGAGGCTGCATATTGGCTTCATCCGACAACATTGACTGACGAGTTCACGCTCCATCAAACTTAAATGGCATCAATGTCAAGAAAAAGTGCAACAACCGATAAACTTGTCACAATTCAGAGCCAGAAAGGTCTGTTAAATCAGACATCCATTTAAAAAAGGATCGTAAAAGCATTTTCCTAAGATTTGTTTTACCCTCTCCAAATAGTCCACATAATGCACATTGGTATTGCATCCCAAATATCACTGTTAAGAGGTGTAGCAAACCTCTCCTTCCAACATTCCAGCAAATCAAATGATAATGTATTATTGTGGGAATGGTCCTCTTAATCTGGGTTGTCATGATATTTGCATGTCCTATTAGTTTGAACATTCTGGCTTCAATATTATGAAGTTATTATGTTTCTAATGTTTCATGGAATTTATTATTGTAGGCTATCACTTCATCAGGAACAAAGAAAAGTGAGCTGTTTCTGGCTGATGAACCCCTTTAAAATTTATGTTTCCCACTAATGCATGCTGAGCTTTATTAGACCAAATCTTGTTAGTGTAATGTACATGGTCCTTAGGCAGTCAATCAGGATATCAATGGTCACTGCTTTTTTTGTTTACTTTAATGGCATCCTAGCATTTTAGATATTAATAATTCCAAGGCTTTTGCATCCTCACCAGATCACAACAAGGTAGGCAAGGGAAGATTAGAAGCTTGTCCTCAAAAGCAAGTAGTTAAGCAAGTGGACTAACACGATCAAGGTTAGTTTTTTCCTGAATGCTAGACTCTTGGATGTTCATGTTTTTGGTTGTTCTATTGCTATATATATATTCTTTCTTTTTGTTTAGTTTATTGAAAGTGTCGTATATGGTGGAGACTTGCACTAGTTCACTTTAGTTTATTGCTAGTATTAGACTTGATATACTATTAAAAATAAAACTAGTATTTATTTAATGTTAACAAAATGTATGTAAAAAAAGATATAAAATAATTATAAAAATAAAATAAAATAATACAAATGTTACAATTGAGAAGAAAAAAAAGGCATTGCGGCCAGAGGGCCCTTGGCTCCATGCTTCTAGACTAGTCCACAAATAACACTGCCACTCTATTGATACCTTGTGAAGATAACCATTTTTTTCAAACCATAATCCAATGGGCATTGTATTGATTAGATTCTTGGCTACTAATTTTATTGGCTTCTTGAGTTCTTGTTCATTTGAAATACCTGAATCTTCTAACATGTTAGTTTGCTTTTGGGTCACACACCCTGATTGGTTAGCTGCTATTTCTACCATTTTTTTAAAACCCTAAAAAAAGTCTCAAAGACCTAACATTCTTTCCAACAGATTTTATGGCAGTTTGCACCCCCAAATTGAATGTGAGGGGGTGCTCAGAGATAGTTCAGAGGTATAGAGAGAAAGTGAAAGTGATTGTCACACTCTCATTTGACCTGCTTTTTGTCAAACAGATATAGTTTTTACTTAAAAGAAGATATATCAGTGTATATATATGTGTTAAGTTAAACTTTGCCACATGCTTACTACCCAACATGGAGGAATTTGAAAGTGTATATTCTGTTTGCTTATGAGCTAAATTAACATATTTTTTGGTTCATGCATGTGGAAAATGACGAAAGAAACAGATGAGCTAAATTAACATATTTTTTGGTTCATGCATGTGGAAAATGACGAAAGAAACAGATTAGATGGGGATTCTTATGTTCAAATTGTATATTTGAATTTGATTTTGCCCTTCTGGTTGTATTTAATTAACCATCCCCTTCTTTCCCTTCCCTTTTCTAACTTGAACATGCCATTTTTTGTTGTATGTGGCTTCCATCTTAGCAGCTAAAAGTTGTGATTTTTTTTGTTTGATGTGAAACAAAATAGAACCATGTAATTCATTTTATAATTATCCAAGTACTAGCTGAACGTGCAAAAATGGAAGCAAAATTTGAAGCAGAACGTGCTAAAAGGGCGGCTGAACATGCAGAAATGGAAGTACAATTTCAAAGACTCTGACAGACTATGCGTGAGGAATTTCTGGCAATACTAGCTAACCAATCTCAGGTACACCTATCTTATATAAATTTTTGGTGGGTTGTTTTGTTGGTGGTGGGTTGTGGAAGTAGGTCATTTTGTTGATGGTGGTTGTTGACAATATATATATATATATATGGTTATGTAGTTTCATATAGTTTCTTTTGATTGAGTAAAAATTCTGTTTTGGTGAGTTGATTGTCTAACTTTTTGGCAACTTATTTCTGTGCAAGCATGTGGGATCAATCTGTTCAGGTTGGAATGTTTTGATTGAGTTAAAAATACTGCTTTGCTGAATTGATTGTCTAACTGTTTGGCAACTTATTTCTGTGCAAGCATGTGGGATTAATCTATTCAAGTTGGAAGGACTGAATTGTTTTACTTGTTCAAATTGGATTTAAGGCTTCTTGTTGTTGTTGTTGTATATGATCACTCTTGTGTTTACATTTGTCTCATTGTTGGTATCTTTAGGTATTTTCTGGAGCTCATGTCATGGTTTTAAATGGAATTTTTGTGATAATTTCTATGCTTAGAAATTACCAGTAATAGAGTGTTATAAATCTGGTCCTCAATTTATACTTTTTTTTTTTTTTTTAATTGTATAGGGTGGAGGCCAATGAAGTGGCTGTGAAGCATGCATGGATATCACTTTCTGAAGGGAACTTTTCTTACAAGTTGCGTATATATTTGTGTATATTTACTTTTGAAACTATGTGTTTGATCGTAATTAACTAAACAAGTTATGTGTATATTTGTATTCTTGGACATATCAATTAGATGGAGTACTTTGACTTTTGCATTTATTTAATTTGTATCTTTAAATTGTAGTTCTTAAATATAATGTTTTATACTATCTTATAATGCGTATATTGCATGATAAGGTAATAGACAAATTATTTAAAAAAAAGAAAAAATCAACCTATTGCAACAAGGTTGTTTGTTGTAATAAGCTATGACATTTTTCACAAAACTTTTGAAGCAATAAGCTATTGTCACAAAGTTATTTGTTGTAATAAAGAAGTTATTGCATCAACTTGTTTGTTGCAATATTTAGGATTTATTGCAACGAGATTTTTTTGCTGTATAAACCTATTGCCTTGGAGTTTATTACAACGGCTTGCAACAACTTTTTCGTCGTTGCAATAACACCTTATTGCAACGACTTTGTAGTTATTGCAACGATTTTTTCCGTTGTAATAGACCTTTTTTCTTGTAGTGTGAAAGTATAGTTTATACATAAAAAAGCTTTCTAATTTTACATGAACTATATAATTGTAAAAATTCAAAAAGTGAACTCTCCATTGTAATGAATAATTCATGTTTGAAAAGTAGTTACAACATGTTAACAATTCGCCTACTTCTACTACTACTTTGGGCTTGGCTTTTTCTCAAACATCGTCCATACGTAAAGTAGCAAATAGATTTATGTCCCTACCAATTAAGTGAGCAAAAACAACCTTACCATGTGGCTGAGGACCATTCTAAGCAGTAGAAAGTAACAAAAGTAAACAAACCAAAATTAATGGCCTTTTTGTAAAAGAACCAAAATGCAAACTAACACCAAAGTTGACATTCATCAGATATTAATGTGTGTGTGTGTGTGTATATATATTCCTTTTTTTTTTTTTATAACAGACCACACATTATCATCAATAATAATATCAAATTCAATATCCCAAAATCAAGGCCTTCAAAGTAGAAAGGAACCTAAATACCTATACTTCCCATGCAACAGTAGCTATTTCATTAATTGAGTCAAAGACAACCACCCAAACTATCCAAACCCCAATTTTGCTTCAAAACCGAGATGGAAAAATAAATTTTCTACCTTAAATAAAAAAAAAACCCTTTAAATGCCAGCAAACCAAAGGCCAACCATTCAGCCACAGCAACCCAAAACACCAAAGCTGATCACCCACAACCACAAACAAAATTCCATGAACAATTGAAGTGGAGAGAAAACAGTACATAGGAAGTAATAATTGGGCAGGTAGATTTTCAATTGAAGAGCAAATCAGAATTCTTACCTTGGGTTTTGGCTTCCTATACAAAGGAGGCTGGCTTCAGTTGCAGTTGAAGGTTGAAAGAGCATGAGAAGGAGAATCTGAACAGAAGAGAGGAGGTTAGTTTGCAACGCGAAAGAACATCTAACCACTGGATTGCATGTTCTTTATATTCTTAACACGCATGTCAAATTTTCTACCAATTCAGAATTCGATATGAAATAAGATTTTTTGGTAGAAAATGACATGTGCGTTAGCAATCAATGCACGGAATTTAAATTTCTGAAATTTCTTAAAAATTATAATCAAACAACACCAAGTTATAAATTAAAAAAATATGCATTAAAAAAAAAAAAAGCAGCTTAAAGAAGAGAGGATCACTTTGTCAAAGCCCCATGACTTATGCAATCATTGCACAAAATGTTTGCCCCATTTTAATCCTATAGTATCAACACTATCTATGCATTTGAGGACCAGTTTTGACCTTTTAAAAAAACAGAGTGTCAAGTAAAACTGTAAAATAAGAAAAATGACCCCTAAAATAGCAAAATTAGGATGTTGCATAATACTACAGTTTTCCAAAGTACTATGAAATCACAGGTCTGTACTTTGGCGATACTTTGTGTAAAATTATTCAAGTTTTTGAAGTGCTACATAAAATCACAGGGTCAGTCAAAATTAATCAATACCCTTAGAGAGAAATTAGTACCAATTCAGACTTGATAATTCAACATTTGTAATTTAGAAAGCATTAAACTGGATAACCCATTTCACCTAAAAAATGCTCATATCCTAACACTAATCAATCTAAATAATATCTATATTAGAATTAAATTGTAGAGTACTGATTGCCAAATTCAAATTTATAGATTCCTAAATTAAAATAATTCAAATTACTGCATCATGAAAGTTTGAGAAAGCTGTAAGGTGCAATGAATAAAAAAGAAATTTCTAATTCTGTCAATTTGAATTAACTACATTTGAAATTACCTGAATTCTTTCTATCTTTCTCACAATGTCAAAATTCTTCTTAAGTACCTTTTCGTTTGATTTTTGATGCCCTTACAAAGACAAAATGACATTGAGCAACATTTAGGAATTCACCCAGTGAACAATTTTTAAAATTCTGAACAAAAAAAGAAAAAATTGAAATCCTGCAAACATGAGGGTGTACTTGGTGAATCTAGTGGAACACACTTGCACAACATGACTAACCCTCCAAGATAGCAAGATATTATTATCACAAATTAAGATACATCAAAAGGAAAAGAGCAAGAAACTAAATTCATATTAAAGGATAAATAAGAAAGGATAATGCATTAAAATTTAAACAACTATTCCATAGCAAAAGAGTAAAAGGTACTTCAAAGTTCCTATAATCTTATGCCTCAAAGGAAACAACAATTTCTGAAAATTTTATTGACTAAATTCTTTTAACAAACAGGTAAAGCGCATCATTAAACAAAAAATAGATAAATAGAAATACAATTTAAAATAAAATTGACCCAATCATTGTGATATGGGAACTACATGGCCGTTATATCATAACCCAGGAAAAACTTTAATTTTAGAAAAATATGTACTGAAAAAACTTGACAACAATGGTAGAAAAGAAACATGAGAAACGGAAATATAAAGAGGGGAAAATATTTCAACAAAAAATTAAAAACACCATAAATGAAATGATAGAGATTTATTTTTTTGGCAACATAAATCCATGTTCTTCAGCACCAAATCGATCCATGAAGATCTCTAGAGATTTCTCTTTAGAGCAAAGACATATACTCAAAACGAATTGAACCCAAATATCCAAAAGAAAAACCAAATCTAAAGCAGATAACTGATATTAAAAACCAATCTAACCTAAATTCCCATGCCATAATGTTTGTTATCATCCGTAATTACACACGCAAACTTATCAACAATAGTCCAATTACAATCAAAAAATAAAATTAAAGCCAAAAAGGCAATCTATACCCAAAAAAAATTAAAAATCAAAACAAATACTTTAAACTCCAAGCAACCATATTAATTCCAGCTTTAGTACGTTGGAAAAGAAAAAAGGAAAAGTAACTTTAACGTTTCGTTTTCTGAACTTTTGTGCTTATGGGAAACCAAACAGAGAGTGGATTGATATTTTAGACTACACCTAAAATAATGACTTGCAGTGAATCTCTTTGGATGGGCAACAAATCTCCAATGCTTGCCATGCTGCTTGTGTCTCAAACTCTCTCTTACGTTTGGCCTCATGGACATCTTCTATATTTGCTTGCCTTCATGGTTCCACTCAACTAAAACCAAAAAAAAAAAAAAGAATTAAGAAGCATTCTTCGAATAGTTTGATGGGAATTGAGAAACGAAAGGAAAAAAATTGATCTGTATAAAAAAAAAAAAAAAAAAATCAGTCCACGTTATACCAATCAAAAAGCCACATAGAAGATCAAATAACCATCATTGTTGGGCATGTAAAACGCCAACTGTCCAACAATCACCATAAAAACCTTCTCCCTTCTTGACTTGAGTTTGCTCCACTCCCTTTCTCTTCTTATCTAATAACCCTTCTTCTTCTCTAATGACCCAGATAGTGAGCCAAAAAAAAAAAAAAAAAAAAAAATGAAACTGAAATTCATGAAAGCAAAGGAACAAAACCTAGAAACTGAAAATTCCTAATAACAATTCAGTTAGAATTTGATACAAAACCCAGAAATAGATTCCTAATAACAATTCAGATAGATATAGATATGATATGATATATGATATTGATTGTTAACCCAAAAATAAAAACAAAAGCAGCCAAAACAAAACAAAAATCAATCAATATATATATATATATATATATATTATGAGTCATTTTACTGTACCCTCAAAAGTTTCTCCCCAAAAAAAAAAAAAAAAAAAATCTGTACCCTAAAAAAAAAGAAGAAGAGGGGTACGTACCCACCTAATCTGAATCATTAATTCAATATTGTTTTGATCTCGACCATTCATGCAATTTTAAAGGATACTGGTTACCGGTTAAATAGGTTATATATATATATATATACCAAAAAAAAAAAAAAAACAAAAACAAAACAAAAAAAAAAGAGAAAATAACGAATCAACATTCATCGGCGGCACTTCTTCTCTACCATTCTAGATCGGCGGCGCCACCCACAATCCTCAAGTTCTCTCTTTAATTTATCTAGGTTTTTATATTTAGGTTTTTTTCTATAGAAACAAGGCCATCATGTCTAGAGTCGGGTAAAATTATATTTAGGTTATTGACTAATTAGGTATTTTATTTCATTGACTAATTATGTATGTATGCATGTTTTGTACACTTCAATGATGTAAAATGATTTTCAGGTTGTGGCTGTGTTAAATTCTATCACTTATCTATAAACCCTTTTTGATGTTTCTGTGGTTTGATTATGATGAACGTATTGATATGTGATGTGTAGTATCAACATATGCATCGAATTTCGTGTTGAAATGATATGGTTTGACCGTGTTTTGGTAATTTGTAATTATTGTGTGATATCTGTGCAGGTTATGATTAGAAATTTCATTATAAAAGAATTGAGATCGGCTTGGAAGCCGAAGATGATTAGAATGAAAGCTAATGTTCATGGCTGTCCTGTGATCTGAATTGGGTTTAATTGCTAATGGATTTCCTTAAACAGAATGGTTATTGTCATATTAAGTCCCCAAATCTGTCAGGGGACATATTTGAGTCGGTCACCTTTCGGGAATTCTAGTAATTAGAGAGAAACCATTTTTTGGGTAGAGAATCTTGTGGTAATTAGCGTAGATATAGTTTTTGGTAAGTATACTCCACATAAATATAGTAGTCCATTGATTCAATTCTTATAAAATTCAAGATTTGTGGCTTTCTAGGTGTCAAATGAATTTCTCAAACGGCTGGACCTGTGGTCAATTAGCATAAGAGCAGCTTGAGAATACTGAAATGTTTTGAATTGGGTTGATTGGATTGAATTGTAACTTTACTAGGTTGAATTTATTGTGGCTTGATTTTTTTTGTTTAGCACCTAAAAGAAAAAACCCCTTTTTTAATTAATATTATTTAATTAAAAAGCGCAAAAAAGGTGGTGAAACCCCTAAAGAAACAAAAAAGAAGTAAAATACTAGAAAAACTATCAAAAGTTCAATGAATCCAAGAAGTCTAAGCAGTTCCCAGTAGAGAAAATATTGCAAGTCGAAGGCAACACGGACATAAGCCTTGTTGGCCTTGTTTCAATAATAATTTGATTTTTGTGAATCCTACAATTTATGTTGTGTTAGTGAATGCACCTTCTTAGGGATTTTATATTTAAGTTGTTTTTATGTATGTAAGTTATTTGGAACCTCTATTTTTTTTTTTTTTTGGATAAGTTCTTTGGAACCACTTTGAGGTGGGATTAATAGTTTCTTGAGTTACATGAGTGTTAGGTTATCCCTGGTTATGGGACAAAAGTAAAAAGTTTTGATTCTTGGAATAGGTGTTCTGTGCACCCAAGTTCGAGGTTTTCTGGGTTTAGGCTTTTGTTTTATGGAATGCTTTGAACTCAGCCAATAGGATTGGTATTAATATGCTGGTCATGTTTGTATTAATATTGGGTCAAGTTAATTTAGTGCGTTTTAATGTCAGGTTTAGGATTGGTATGAAATTTCCTTTAACTAACCCAGTTTGGGTGGCGACATGTATTTTCAAATTTTGTCTCTCAAAGAATTTCAAAGTCTGAGCAATTAGTGTAGGAGTGTAACTATTGTGTGAATCTTTCACTAGTCCAGTTTGCAGATACGTATGACTATTGTGTGAATTTTTAAAATTATTAATGTTGAACTGTGTTCATACTTAAAGTATGATTGTGGCATGTATGTTATTAAACACATGCATACAAAAATTATCAAAGAGAATCTAACCTTTTTGGTAATAAATTTATTGGAAGTATATTTTACAATTTTCGCATAATTTGCTTAAGCTGCTTCTTCATCAATAGTGTCTACTTTTTGTAGGAGAACTGGTCAGAACGTTTTGGAAACAAGTTGGCATCAAATATAGTGCTTTCAAAGGAAGATGGACAATGTTCCAAAATAATAGAAAATGCTAGAAAAATTCCACTACAAGATTATGTTCGGTCACTCAAATGACATTGATTTGTATAAATTGATGACTGAGATATTGTTTATGATTTAGTGAATTGTTTTTATTTTTAATGAATGAGAGATTGAATGTTTATCTTTAGCATTAAAAGAATTGTCTTTTTTTTTTAAAGGGAGACTGATTTTCTATTGGTCAAAAATAAAATTTGTATTTGACAAATTATTATATGAGAAGCTTTGGATATGCAAGCTGTGAACCAGAAAAAAACAGCTGAAAAAATTATTATATGAGAAGCTTTGTTGTGGTGCTTTATTTGCATGGAATTTGTGTTGGGAGGAGGCTGAATATAAACTATATACATTGAGAATCAGAGAGTATATAAATAAGTAAATCTCCTTCGTAAAGGTTATTTTCTTTTCAACTTATAAAAAAGGTGAGAACCGATAATATTGATATGGGGGAAATATGTAATTTTATGAAACAAAATTGCCAAAATTCGTACCTTTGTATATGATAATATTTTTTTTTAAAAAAATTGGGGGGCCATTGCCCCCCAATGTCCATGTCTCCCTCAACAATACAAAAGCCAAACGACAATAGTTAAAACCCAAATGTAAAAATAAAGAATAAGGATGAGACGTACTGAGATTTAGAGATGAGAAACATTGGAGATTTCGAACAAAAGGGAAGAGGGAGAGAGAGAGACAGAGAACACTGTGGTCGAAATCTGGAGAATGCATAATTTATAGGTTCATGAAGATATTTTGGTAATATTTGAGGCATTGGGGTATTTTAGTAATTTTCTATAATTTTAGGACTATTTTTTGAAGTCCTTAATTTCCAAGTATTTTTGTTAATTTTCAAGTTTATAAGTATTTTGGGAAGATTCGTTGTTAACATTTTAATTATTACCAAGATTATTATGAATCGACGAAAGTACAGTCATATATGATATTGGTACTGCCTAATTTGACTAAGAGCCCATTTGGTTGGGCGGTTTGGCTGGGTAAACGTGCGTTTTTTAATGAAAACGCTGATTATAGTTGTTTGGCTAGGCGATTTATAAGGAAATGCGTTTTTACAAAACGCCAAAATAGAGCGTTATCAATTCACAGTATCGGGCAACTTTTTTCAAAACGCAAATTAAAACTGATATCACGTTCTCCTGTTTCACTTGTTATGGGTTCAAAATACCGAATATACCCTCAAATACATACCCTCCCTTCCCATTAATCTCCTCTATTCTCTATCAACTCTGCCCCTGCTATTGTGCCGCTGCCTTGTTCAGCCGTGCACCTATAAAGATGATTCGAGTCACGCATCTATCCCACTTTTTATGGGGCATGGGTCATATTTTTAGTTTTTCTTTTCTATCATTTTCGTTTTGGTTTTGGTTCAATGAGGTGGCACTCTAATTTAATGCCAGGTAAACAAATCCATGTTATGTTGGAATTGGAGTTGGCATATGGATAACATGTAGGAATAATGGTAAATGTTAAGGGCTTTTTTTTATTATTTTATGAATAGTCTGCCAAACTTTCAATAAAAGATCAACAACCATTACATTGAAACGGTGAGACTTATGCTGCAGCCATAGAGAGGCAAATAGGCTGCAATTTACGATAAGCCCATTATAGTAATTACACCTATTATCTAAATATTCAATTAATAGAAACGACACTTTTTTACATATTTTACCAAACGTTTAATTGTACTTTTAAAAATTGTGTTTTAAAAATGCACCTTTTGAAACCGCTATTATTTAAAAACGCACTTTTTCAAACAGCTTATCCAAACAGGCCCTAAAAATAATAGAACTATTTTTCTTTTTTTTTTTGAGAAGAAAATAATAGAACTATTGAATATAACAAAAGTATGATCATATGTGATTTGGTATTGGCCAATGTGACATTAGAACCATCAAATGTAAGAAAAAAAAATAATGGTATCACCAAATGTAACAGAAGTATAATCAGATGTGATGTTGGTATTACTCAATGTGATGATTCAACTGTCAAATACGAGAAAAAAATTAGAGCACCACTGAATGTGACAAAAGTACGGTCATTTTTTTAGGTTCTAAGCGTCTTTAAGTAATTTTTTAGGTTACGGGCTCATTTCCGGTCATTTTTTAGGTTTTAGTGTCATTAAGTTATTTTAAAGGGTTTCGAAGGTATTTTGGTCATTTTCAAGTGTTATGGGGTATTTTTGGTCACTGTTTTAGGTTTTTTGGTTATTTCGATCATTTTTTATGTTTTAGGGTAATTTCAGACATTTTTTTAGGTTTTAGGGTCATTCAGTCATTTTTTAGGTTCTAAAGGTATTTTGATCATTTTTTAGGTTCTAAGAGTATTTTGGTAATTGTTGAGAGTTTTAGAGGTATTTCGGTCATTTTCAAGTTTAATGAGGTATTTTGGTCATTTTATAAGTTTCAAGGGTATTTCAAAATTTTTTAAGGTCTTAGGATCATTTCGGTAATTTTTAAGGTTCTATGGGTATTTCGGTAATTTTATAGGTTTAAGGTGCATTATGGTCATTTTTTAGTTTCAAAGGCATTATTGTCACTTTTTAAGTTACAAGGTCATTTTAGTCATTTTTTAGGTCTCATGGTCATTTAGGTCTTATGTTTTAGTATCTAAGGGTATTTCGATTATTTTTTAAGTTTAGAGGGTATTTCAGTCATTTTTTAGATTTTAGGGTCATTTCGGTCATTTTTTAGGTTTTAAGGATATCCTAATAATTTTTTAGAGTTTCAAGGTTATTTTGGTAATTTTCAATTGTTAGAATGCATTTTGGTAATTTTAGTATATTTAAGGGTATTTCGGAATTTTAGAGACTTTAGGAGTATTTTTGCTATATATAATTGTCGATTATTAGATAATTCAGTGGGGTTGGATTGGGTTGGTTACGCCCATATGTAATGTTGGTACGACTTAATGTGACGATGAAATTGTCAAATGTGAGTAAAAAAAAAAAAAGAACCATTGAATGTGACAAAAGTACGATCATATGTAATATTGGTATTGCCCAATGTGACGATGGCTCTGTCAAATATGATAAAACAAATTAGGGTACCACCGAATGTGATAAAAGTACAGTCAGAAGTGATGTTGATATTGCATAGTATGATAATGGAACTGTGAAATGTGAGAAAAAAATAGGGTACCACTAAATGTGAAAAAAAGTACAAATAGATGTGATGTTGGTACTGCCTAATGTGATAATGGAACCATCAAATGTGAAGAAGAAAAAAAAAAAAGGACCGCCAAATGTGACAAAAAAATAGTCACATGTGATGTTGGAACTACACAATGTAAGGATGAAACTGTCAAATGTGAGAAAAAAAAATAAAGGAACCACCAAATGTAACAAAGTACAGTCATATATGATGTTAGAACTGCACAATGTGAGAATGAAAGGATCAAATGTGAGAGGAAACAAAAAAAAAAGAGAACCACCGAATGTGAAAAAAAATTGTCACATACAATGTTGAAACTGCAGAATGTGAGGATGGAACCATCAAATGTGAGAAATAAAATAAGAGAACTACCAAATGTGACAAGAACTATCACATGTGATGTTGGAACTGCACAATATGAGGATGGAATCGTCAAATGTGAAAAAAAAAAAGTAAAGGAACCACTGAATGTGACAAAAGAACTGTCACGTGTGATGTTGAAACTGAACAATGTGAGAATAAAACCGTTAAATATGAGGAAAAAAAAATAAAGGAACCATTAAATGTAATAAAAGTATAGTCACATGTGAAGTTGGAACTGTATAATGTGAGGATGTAATTGTCAAATGTGAGAAAAAAAAATAAAGAAACCACCAAATTTGAAAAAAGAACTATCACATATAATGTTGGAACTGCGGAATGTGAAGATGGAACAGTTACATGTGAGAAATAAAATAAGAGAACCACCAAATGTGACAAAAGAACTGTCACATGTGATGTTGGAGCTGCACAATGTAAGGATGAAACCATTAAATGTGAGAAAAAAGTAAGGGAACCACCGAATGTGACAAAAAAAAAGATCATATGTGATGTTGGAACTACACAATGTGAGAATGAAATCGTCAAATATGAGAAAAATGTAACCTGGTATAATAGGTTACCTACTAGTAGGTACCGTACCCCCCCCCCCCTTTTTTGAGGGGGTTACGGTAGAATTACCCATATTTTATATTATATATTAAGAGGATTAGGAAGTTAGTTATTGCATTTTTGGCTTAATTTAATTAATCTATTCTTATTCTTTAAAAAAAGAAATAATGTTAAAATGGTAAATCAACAAAAATTAAAAATAAAAATAAATTTTCCCTCTACCTGACACTTCCCACTTCCCAGCCCCACGTTTCTAACCAAAAAAGAAAGAGAGGCTACCCACCCACGGTTCCTATAAAAAAAGAAAAAAAAAAGAAAAAAAAAAAACTACCAATGGTTCCCAAAAATAAATAAATAAATAAATAAAAACATTAAAAAAAAAAAAAAAAAAAAAAAAACCTACCCAAAACTCAAGCAGAAACCAATTACAACTTCTTGGGAAAAAAACTTTCACTTTGTTTGTTATTCTCTACCCTTTCCAATGTTATGGAATGTATGAGAAAAAATTCTAATTACATTAGATCTCAAAGACTTCAAACTCACAATATTCTTTCAATTTCTTCTTTATTATTTCATCTTATTTCTTACCAACATTATCTTCTTCCACACTTACTATTTCATATTAGCTTCTGAGCACGCGCGTGACTCCTAGGTTTTTTTGTGATTAGAAAATTTAGTAATCCCAAATTATAATGAATGTAAAATTTTAACATTTATTCCAAAAAATAGAAGTGCCTCTGAGCACGCGTGTGAGCACGTGCTCAGAGGCTAGTATATATATATTAAGAGGATTTAAAAAGTTAGTTATAACTTAAAAAAAGTCAAAAATACCCTTGATCTAATTAAATAATTTTTATTCTTAAAAAATATAAAAATAAGGTTAAAACTGTAACTCAACAAAATTTTAAAAAAAAAAACTATCAGAATTTTTTTTTCCCTAAAAATTAGCACACTTTCTATCTAAACACATCTCACGTATGTTTGATACATTTTTTCCTAAAAATTAGCACATACTAAACACAACAGTTTATTCCATTTTAAATCCTAAATTTTAGTTTTATAGGAAATCCAAAAAGTTTGATCGGCACTATTGTGTATTGTCACACGCATGTTTAGCCTTGTACCTCCGTACTTATGGCTTTGTGCATTTATGAGCTTAGCTTATTCTTTATACAATTGTATCTTTGCGGGAAACATCTTGAGATGTATGTGATTATTGTAAATAGATCTTCAAATTTGTCATAAATGTTTAGTCAATAGTTTTGTTAATCTTGAGACATGCATAGACTTGTGTCTATATCTCTTCCCACACTTTTATGGTTTTGCTTATAGCTTTACCAATGTCAAATCTCGGAAAGAGATAACGAGCTGCAAAAGCCGTCACATATACTAATATTTGACTAGGAAAAAGGGAAAGCGACTTGTATTGAAGTGAATGGTGCCTAAAAAGCCAAAGAATTGTTCATCAAATTGAAATATAAAAAATTTCAGGCATCGATCTTAAAATGAGATGTAATGAATTGTAAGAAGCCAAATGAAAAGCTTCAAAGTTATGTAATCAAGTTTAAGTGGGAGGTCATATATGCTCATTTCTATAAGTGAGATAGGTCACTTAACTTAGTGCTAATTGTGTATGCCTTGGTTGAATTGATCATTGAAGTTTCATGTTAGACTAAAGACTATCTCACATTTGATACCCACCCACATCACACATGTCTATGTTCAATGAATGCCTTATTCATTTGTATGATTGTACTTGATTAAAGGTGTTGTACATACTTAAGCATATGTTGATCAAACACAAAAAGATTTTTGAGTATTTTAGTTTTTTTTTTGGAAAGTGTTTTTTTTTTAAATTCAAAAATCCAAAAATTTTTAACTCTGCTTTTTGGCGACTCACTCACTACTCGCGAGTTTTCAAGGCCTCAATCGCGAGTTTACTCAGAATGTTTCGCGACTCTCTAGCGAGTAAAACTTCCAGTCGTGAAAAACACTTGGAAAATTTTTCAAAAATTCTGGGTTTTTGACTTTTTGGCGACTCATTTTCACGACTACTTCATGAGTGGAAGTCCAAGTCGCGAGGTTACTTGGAGGCATTTGCGACTCACTGGCGAGTGGAAGTCCCAATTGCGAAAAAGACTTAGAGAAAATTTTCAAAATCTTGTACAAGAGATTTTGGTGGCTTGCTCGCGAGTCATTGGAGTCGCGAAAAATGCATGTTTTGCACAAATAGGGTTAAATCTCAGACAATTTTCAAAAAAATTTCAATTTCTCTCATATCACGTGCATAACTCTTTGTCTTTTCCGCCTCTCTCTCTCCCAAAAACGCCATTTTCACTCACAAAACCTCCATTTTCATCTTCAATCTTCATTCAAACTTCAAGAAAAGGTATGGATTTTCTCTTATTTTCACTTCATTTCAAGTCTATTGCCCTATTTTTCTTGGAATTGTTGTTTATGTTGAGATAATGATTTATGGTTGATGAATATGGTTTTTGATGTTTTTGTTGAGTTTGATATAGGGGTTTTGTTGGAGCATTTTAATATTAAATAATTAAAATGAATAAATGTTATAACATAAATGTAAAGATGTGGGAGATGAGGAGTTAGTGAAAAAATGTTTAATCCCACATTGAAAAGGAGAGAGACTATTTTATTCTTTTTAATTGTGGTGATTAATGGGCTAAAATGTATTGACTCAGATATTGGGCTAGATACGTGTGCAAGGGGGAGGTGAAGAGTGGAGGTATCAAAATTGGAAATGAATCAGCCTTTTGGATCCTCCTACTTGACAGCCCATTCAGAGCAATTACCATATTCATTGGTGAGTAAATGGCCCGAATTAATACTCCATTTTTACTATGGAAAATAAAGAGCCATTAACCCACTTAAGGACTATCCGTTTGGGCCTTTTCATTCTTCAGAAACTCCTTATCAAACCATTAATTGTGTAACTCCAGCCCATCAGATTAATATCCAGCAATTAATCTTGTAACACCCATTACATCAGAATAATGGACCTAATTAATCATAATAAATTGGGTAGTAATTTCGTAAGGCCCATTGAGCCTATAAATAGACTCATTCAGACTCAATCCAAGTTACTGCAATTACAATATACACAAACAAAAATTAGAGAGATTCTTGGTAAGGAAGGGTGTTCTTTCTGGTGGAGCTTTGGGCTTGAACACTTTGTGCAGAGGTTGTTCTAGCCATACGACACTTGTTGGGCTGTTGTATCCTGGGGGAGACAAGTCAGAGAAGGTCTGCACCGGTTACAAAGTTTAGCCAACTAAGGGCTTGAATCTCCTTAAAGAGAGCGAGTGTCGCGCCTCAGTCCAAATAGTGTTGTGTAATTTCTCTCTTTACGTTAATAATATTCAGAAGTATTTTCAGTTTCTCTTTGTGTTATTTCTATTACCATTGTATTTGCACCAACAATTTTAAGGAGATTCAATCACATGGAATCGACACAAGAGAAACCAAATGAGCCTGTTGGAGATCTTAACAAGCCTTTTCGCTTTAAGGGATCCCACTTCAAGAGGTGGAAAGGAAAGGTCCTCTTCTACTTGAGTCTTCTCAAAGTATTTTAATCCATCAAAAGTTCCTACCGATGAGATGAGTGATGAAGAATATATTCTCCACCAAGAAAAAATAGATAAGTATACAAAAGATGAGTATAATTGTCGCTCTTATCTATTGAATTGTCTTGCCGATCATTTCTATGATTATTATGATAAAACTTACAATTCTGCTAAGAAAATTTGGAAAGCTTTACAAAGCAAGTATGATATCGATGAGGCAGGTGCAAAGAAGTATGCTGCTAGCAGATTTTTCTGTTACCAAATGGTGGATGGAAAATGGTGGTGGATCAAGCACAAGACTTCCAAATGATCGTTGTAGAATTAAGATCCGAAGGCATAAAGATTGGAGACAATTTGGTGGTAGCTGACATAATTGACAAACTACCACAATCTTTGAGGGAGTTCCAAAAGACTTTGCGGCACAAACAAAAGGAGACATCTTTGGAGACTTTGATCACACGCATCCGTGTGGAGGAGGAGGCTAGAGGACAAGATGCACTCATGACACAAGAGAGCAATGGTAATTCCACCACAAAGGTAAACCTTATTTCAGCAAATAATAATATGCCCAAAAATCATTTTCCTAGAAATAGTCAATTGAAGCCTAAAAAGAGAGCCTTTAAAAATAATAATAGACCTCAAGGAAGGGGAAACCCGAATAAAAATTACAATAAGAACCAAGGACCCCCTTCACAAGATCAATTTAATAGATCCTGTTTTGTCTGTGACAAGAGTGGGCATATTGCTCGATTTTGCAAATTTCGGAAACGTGAATCTGTCCCACAAGTTAACGTAACCGAAGAGCCTTTAGTGGCTATGATTACAGACATCAATATGGTGCAATATGTTGAAGGGTGGTGGACAGATTCTGGTGCTAATAGGCACGTCTGCTATAACAAAAATTGGTTCAAGTTGTACACTCCTTTTGAAGAAGAAAAATCTGTTATGCTTAGTGACTTTAGCAAAATCAAGGTTCTTGGGAGTGGTGAGGTTGAATTGAAATTCACTTCTGGACGCGTGCTAACATTGAAAGATGTTCTTTACACTCCGTCCATGAGGAAGAATTTGATGTCAAGTTTTTTGCTTAACAAGGCTGGTTTCAAGCAAACTATGAAATCTGATAATTATGTAATCACTAAAAAGGGATTATTTGTGGGCAAGGGTTATGCTTGTGATGGAATGTTTAAATTGAATGTTGAGAATAATAAAGCATCTACCAGTTCAGTTTATATGCTTTCTTCTATTAATTTTTGGCATGCTCGTTTGTGTCATATAAATAGTAGATATGTGGGAATCATGAGTAGTTTAGGATTAATTCCAAGACTGTCAAAAGATTTTGAAAAATGTGAAACTTGTAGTCAAGCTAAGATTACAAAAAGGCCTCATAAAAGTGTTATAAGAAATACCGAATTGCTTGAGTTAATTCACTCTGATTTATGTGAATTTGAGGGAATTTTAACTCGTGGAGGAAATAGATATATTATCACTTTTATTGACGATTTTTCAAAATATACAACTATTTATTTGTTGAAAAATAAAAGTGATACTTTTGAAAAATTTCAAGATTTTTTAAAAGAAGTTGAAAATCAATTCGGTAGAAAAATAAAAAGAATAAGAAGTGATAGAGGCCGTGAGTATGAATCAAGTGCATTCAACTCATTTGTTCAGTCTTTGGGAATTATTCATGAAACTACTGCACCATATTCACCTACTTCTAATGGTGTGGCTGAAAGAAAAAATAGAACTTTAATTGAGTTAACAAATGCCATGTTAATTGAATCTGGTGCACCTTTACATTTTTGGGGTGAAGCTATTTTAACTGCATGTCATGTTTTGAATAGGGTGCCACATATAAAGTCACACACCACACCTTTTGAGATGTGGAAAGGACATAAGCCAAATTTGGGATATTTGAGAGTATAGGGTTGTCTTGCTTATGTAAGGCTTACTGACCCTAAAATGCCTAAATTAGGTATAAGAGCTACTATCTGTGCTTTTCTTGGTTATGCGATTAATAGTGCAACCTATAAATTTTTTGATCTTGAAAACAAAATAATTTTTGAATCTGGTGATGCAATTTTTCATGAAGAAAAATTTCCTTTTAAATTGAAAAATAGTGGGGATGGAGAAAATATTTTGTCACAATCTAGTTCTTCTACTTCACATTTACAAAATCAAGAAAATTTTGAAATGGAACCTAGAAGGAGTAAAAGAGCTAGAGTTGAAAAGAATTTTGGTCCTGATTATTATGTTTTTAACATTGAGGAAAATCCCCAAAATTTAAAAGAGACTTTAACATCACCTGATGCTATATTTTGGAAAGAGGCTGTAAATGATGAGATGGAATCTCTAATTTCTAATAGAACTTGGAAATTAGTAGATCTTCCACCGGGTTGTAAGACCATAGGTTGTAAATGGGTCCTTAGAAAAAAGTTGAAACCGGATAGGTTAATAGATAAGTTCAAAGCTAGACTTGTTGCAAAAGGCTTTAAACAAAAAGCTGATCTTGATTTCTTTGATACTTTTTCTCCGGTAACAAGAATTACATCTATTAGATTGTTAATTTCTGTTGCCGCAATTTTTGATTTGAAAATTCATCAAATGGATGTAAAAACTGCTTTTCTAAATGGGGACCTAGAGGAAGAGATTTATATGGATCAACCCGAAGGCTTTGTAGAGCCTGGACAAGAAAGCAAGGTATGTAAGCTAACTAAATCCCTATATGGCTTAAAACAAGCACCTAAGCAGTGGCATGAAAAGTTTGATTCCTGCATAATTTACATGTTATTATTAGCCTCTATGTGGATGATATGTTGATTTTTGGCTCAAATATGCATGTTATAAATGAAACAAAAAATATGCTTAAAAGCCATTTTGATATGAAAGATCTTGGTGAGGCTAATTTTATTTTGGGCATGAAAATTACAAAAGCATGTGATGGAATATATCTTGATCAATCACATTATGTTGAGAAAATATAATTTTCATGATCACAAAAGTGTAGCTACTCCTTTTGATTCTAGTGTTCATTTATTTCCTGTGAATAATGATGATGAGATTTTTAATCAAAAGGATTATGCTAGTATCATTGGTAGTTTGCGTTTTGCTACTGATTGTACTAGACCTGACATTGCATATGCAGTAGGAGTGCTTAGCAGATTTACTAGCAAGCCTAGTAAAGATCATTGGCTAGCTATTGAGCGAGTCATGAGATATTTAATTGGTACCAAAAACTATGGCTTATTTTATAAAAAGTACCTTGCTGTGATTGAAGGTTTTAGTGATGCCGATTGGAATACTTTGTCAGGTGATTCTCTCTCTACCACTGGTTATATTTTTACTTTAGGTAGTGGTGCTATTTGTTGGAAATCCAAAAAGCAAACAATAATTGCTAATTCAACAATGGAAGCTGAATTAATAGCATTAGCTTCAGCTAGTGAAGAGGCAAATTGGCTTAGAGATTTGTTATATGAAATTCCACTTTGGGAAAAGCCAATTCCACCTATATTAATTCATTGTGATAGCACTGTTGCAATTGTTAGAGTTAAAAACCGTTACTACAACGATAAATTTAGACCTATAAGAAAAAAGCACAGTACTGTGCGTTCTTATTTGAGTAGTGGCATCATAACTGTGGATTATATTAAATCTAATGATAATCTTGCAGATCCATTTACCAAGGCCTCGGCAAAAGATAGGGTCTGGAATACATCGAGGGGGATGGGATTAAAGTCCATAGAATCATGAGCCATGTATGAAGATACCCAACCCGAGGACCAGAGATCCTGAGAATTTGGTTCAATGGGAAAAACGAATCATACGATGGTCGTAAGAAATGCACAATTTATTTTTCTTAATTATTTATTTTGTAAATAATTTTTTAATTGTTCATCCCTATGATGTAAGTGCATTTATCCTGTAATGTGGAGAGGATGAGTTAAAAAACTCTTAATGAAATTTGTAGCTCGTATGAGTGGGGTGTCAGAATTACAGGAGCACCCTTGACAAAATTTCACCTATGTGAGTGTGGGGGTAGGGCTGCTCCCTATGAGATTTGGACTTAGTCTCAAATACACTCATGAAACCGGGATCAGCACACGACCGTAAAGTGCTAGCTATAAAAGCTCATGTTAACACCTGGGTTATTATGTGTAAGTAGTTACACTTAATTTCCCTAAAGCAGTCCTAGTTCAAGTCGGAGATCACTACGACTCTGGAGTTGAGATCGTTGTTTTACTAAGTGAAGGTTCAATACAGAGCACACATTCATGATGCATAGTGACCCGTTTTTGCCTGGTAATCTCCTTTAACTAAAAAATATAATATTAAAATGAGTGGGGGATTATTGGAGCATTTTAATATTGAATGATTAAAATAAATAAATGTAAAGATGTGAGAGATGAGGAGTTAGTAAAAAATGTTTAATCCACATTGAAAAGGAGAGAGAATTTTTTATTCTTTTTAATTGTAGTGATTAATGGGCTAAAATGTATTGACTCAGATATTGGGCTAGATACGTGCGCAAGGGGGAGGTGAAGAGTGGAGGTATCAGAATAATGGATCTAATTAATCAGAATAAATTGGGTAGTAATTTCGTGAGGCCCATTGAGCCTATAAATAGACTCATTCAGACTCAATCTAAGTTACTGAAATTACAATACACACAAAGAAAAAAATTAGAGAGATTCTTAGCAAGGAAGGGTGTTAATTGACCACCTGGTTCACATTCTTCCAATTCCAAAGGATGCCCAATCAAATATTAACTGAAGATTTTGAGTAAAGCTGTTATTCTCTATCTGAGTAAATTACATGATCAAATTTAGTTTGTTTCCTCATAGTACTAGTATAAACTTGTTTGCAAGTTACTTAATTAAGTTATTCTTTTCTCATATATTAAATATCACCACTAAAATTCTTTTATAATTGTCATAAATTTATGATTAAATTTTAATTGAAACTATATTATTTTGAGAATTATATATACTTTTCTCTATAAAAATATTATTTATGTTTCTATAAAGTATATATAATTTAATTAAGTAACTACAACACAACTTGTCGCTACTTAAATAATAAATAATATATACTCCACCTCATAAGTAGGACGATGTTGGAATTGCCCTGGCGAAGGCCCACTTTGCTGTTACTACTGAAGACCTCAAGGCGCTTTTTGGCGTTCCTTCTTATGACCTTGTGAACCGCCATGTCCATAAGCTTGTCCAGGATAACCTCTTTTCACTTTGCATAACTTACAGTGTGGAATGCTTCTTGTTGTTTCATAACTCTTCCCCCCATATGGTTTTCAAGCACTAGGAGAGGCGATCCACATATTTGCTGAGTACCTTGGCCAGGAGGAGAAGGTCGTGGTGACTGGGTCCAAAGTGGAGACTTTGGAGGCTGAGGTCACAAAGCTGAGGAGAGACCTCATTACTGCCATGGACAATGCCAACACAGCTAAGGAGAAGGCCAAGGTGTTGGCTTACGAGCTTAGGGTCGAGAAGCAGTTAACAACGCAAAAGAAGGAATAGCTCCAAGACGCGAACAAAAAGGTTAAATCTGTGGCTGCCAAGGCTATTCAGGCTTTCTAACTGACTGAAGAGTACAACATTGCTCTTTAGTTGGTATTATAAAGCCTTTGAACTCCTTAGGCGGTACATGGTAAAGCACCCCTTTGGAGTCAACTTGGAATGGTAGAATTTTATTTTGTTGGTAGCTCCACTAACCTATCAGTTATTTTAATTTAGCCTTTAGGTCACCCTATCCGAGATCTGACCACAAACCCACAACTCATTTGATCTCATACTTAATGAGTTAAGCTCGATTAATTGGTGTGTTGGTTGGTTCTAATACCAAATGATACAAATCTATGGATAGAACTCATCCTTGAAAACTGGCTTGTAAGGGGAGGGTACCTAAAAGCTTATATATACATGATTAAGCTTACTCTTACTTCATGTGGAACATTAGGATCATAATAGTTTCTCATGTTCCTAAAATTTGGCTTAAATGATTTAATTGTGAAGGAAATTTACAAAATTTGGTATCAAAACTTTGAAGTGGAAAAAAAAAATCTATTGAATAAATCTTGGGAAAAGAGAAAAGAAAATAAAAAAGTTATTATGCTGCAATTTTTCTTTTCATATGTTGACTTGGCCACCATTTCAACCCAATTGTCATACTTGGCCTTGATTCCAAAAATATGAGAATTGAGAGGTTAGGTTGTCTAGTTCAATTTTTGATGAAGCAAGGTCCACATAGACCTCTCATATGAATTTCCACATGAATGGGGTGGAAGGTGAGGTCGAGAATTTAAGTGTTCATTTGGTATTGTAAGAAGTAGATTTTAATTGTAGAGTTTTTGTGATATATACTCTTAACTAAGAAGTTAACTAAGAAGTTATTCCGTGCCAAATTTGCTTGTATTTTAGCATTTAGTAACCTTGTATTTAGGTGGAAATCTTATAAGGGTAGTGAGTGAGAGAGTGTGAAGAAATGCTCAAGATTGTACAAAGAAATAAGGACTCGCGACTGGATCTCAATACCAAATTTATTTAATGAAAGTTAAATAAATTTAAGAAAGAAACTAAATAGATGTTCTTACAATACCAAACTAAATTTGCAGCTCGACCATCTCTCTCTATAGTGTTAAAGTTTTATGCAGAGGAGCTAAAGAGTCACGCCAATTGGAGCACTAAAATTTGTTCTTAATTCCAATCCTAAGAGGACTTGATTGCTTTAAGACCAAAAATATACTTCAGTTTATATATACATAGAGAGAGATGGTCGAGCTGCAAATTTTACTATATGAAGGTTACAAATTAATGTAATAATAAATATGATCGGTAAACTTTAACACCTTATATATAAATATATAAATTGTCTATTTATAATTGATGACACATCAATTTATAATATCGTGCGGTAAAACTTGTATAGCCATTGCATTACTTCTCTTAGAAATATTGAGTCTTTTGGTGGTCCAGCTGTCGTTTGTTAAGGGCAAATTCCCGTTCTCAACCCCTTCTTCCTAGTTATGCTCATGTATATGTGTGTATGTATGTATACAACTATGTGATTGGAAGCTTTTAGCTTCCATTTTTTGTTTTATTATCTTACCTACCAATTAAGTTAAAAAGAAACTTTTTTAAAAAATAAGTTAGGTTTTATATTTTTGTTTTACCTTTAGCAAATATTTGTGTATGAATGTATAATGTGAATTTTGCTTTCTATTTGGTTGGAAGTTTTTAGCTTCAAGCCTTTTGCTTTTAATCTGACCTTTTACCAAGTCAGCAACAAAGTTCCCATTAAAAAAAAGCAACAAAGTAGTTTTTATTAATATTTGTTTTTTGAAAAATCAATTTATACTAGACAGTAAACAATAGAGATAGTTTTGAAGAAGAAGAAGAAGAAGTGGACAACAAAGAGTCTCATATCCAATTATAGAAGTTGTAGTCGATAACTCCATGGGCTAGTCTCAAAGGTCCTGTTGATGGGTTGCTCATGACTGGGAGTGTAAAGATGGATTGGCCTGGGTTGTGTCGTGATTTACTAGGTCATCGTCCTCCAGACCCGGTACTGCATCCCTATGAAAACAGGTCTATCCTTGCTGGGTTGAGGATAAGAGTCAGCTGGCTGAAGCCACGGTTTAAAGGTCCCCTAGTTGCGGATGCTACTGATGAGGTAATGCAACAACATGCGCGCTATCACATACTCGTGTGGTTGGGGTCCATTCTGTTTATGGACAAGTCAGCAGACCAAGTGTTGGTGATGCCTCTACAGTTCCTAAACCCAATCAGCGACGCAAAGAGGTACAGTTGGGGTAGTGGAGCATTAGTCTGGCTGTACACTCTATAAGTAATATACCAATTGACAAATGGACAAAATTTAGCTATATAAATTTATTGTAGTATAAGGTTACAACATTTCTTAACAGTGGCGGCTCTAGGATTATTTTCTAGGGGGTTCAATAAGAAACATAAATTATACAAAATTTTAAACAAAAGATAAATTAAATATATCGACATCACAAAAAAAAAAAAAAAAAATTTAATACATAAAGTTTTACAATTGTCTTCTATGATTTTTCGTATTTTGAAATTATTGCATGATATCTTCATTATCAATCCTACTAGCTACATATGTTTTAATGTACATAGTCAAGCAATCATTCATCCACTAATTTCTCATTTGATTGAATTATTTAAAATTTTTTAAGATTTACATGAGCTTTTTCTAAGGTTTAAGATTAGCAAATTCTACTTTTGTTGTTGGGCTAATTAAAATTTTTTCCCAGATTTTAGATCAAATTGATTTGTTATTGAGATTTTTCTTTGTGTTTAAAAAGGTCAAGATATTGTTAAGATGATCCACAGGATAAACTTGAGATACCAACATTGTAGTTTCACCATATTTTTACTTAAACAAACAAAGTTAGTACCACAACAATAAAATTTTGAAAGGTTAGAGACTTAAAGTTAGGGGATGACAAATAGACTTTTAGTAAAGTTTAGGGGAAGATCATATTTTACCCTATAAACTATCAGTAAAAAATTTTAATAAATTTTAATCGTCCTACCATTAAAATTTTGAGGAGCGAGTGCCGCGCTTCAGTCCAAATAGTGTTGTGTAATTTCTCTTTACGTTAATAATATTCATAAGTATTTTCAGTTTCTCTTTGTGTTATTTCTATTATCATTGTATTTGCACCAACAGGTTTTGTTGGGTTTCATGGTACAATGCTAGTTTTACATGTCTTACATGTTTATACTACATGCTCATGCATTTTGCTATGATTTATGTTGTGTTGTGCATACCATGTTGGTGATAAAATGTCTTTTAGATGTTTTTGTGTGTATTTTTGGACTCCATTGAGTACAAAGATTGTGGGGATAATCATGTTTCTTTGTTTTTGAAACATCAAATGATTATGTGTTTTCACACATTGCCCCTTGCATGTTTTCATGCCCAATGTGCACACTTTTGCATATGATGCACACATACACAACCTTTGACATTTTGAGTGTTTAATGCAATGATTGTATCATGCTTTGATGATTAGCATCTTCACATGTCATTTTTTTTAATTACTCTTTAAATTCCCATTTTTAGGGTTTAATTCGTAGTTTATGTTTTGGTACTAACTTGTTACTAATCAAGTTTGTTACCAGCTATTGTGTTCTGTTTTGTGGTATTTGCTACTTTGTTTTGCAAATGGCTCCATGAAAAACCACTGCTCAATGTGGTGACAAGAGGAAACGCATGGACAATAGCCTATTTTGCTCCCCTTAACACTATGAGCGATACTCCCATCACTTTGAAAAGGCTCCAATCATTCAGGAGAGATATGTGAATCTTGCTGACCTCAAGGAATCCTTCATCCCTAGCTGTTTTGAAGGACGAGGTTGGGAAAAGCTCCTTGGTGATCTCCCCGGAGTTTGTGACCCTTTGATCAAAGAATTCTATGCGAATGCATCTCTCAAAGAAGACTACATAGAATGCTGGGTTAGAGATCATGAATTCACTCCTGACGTGGGGGACATTGATTGTTTCCTTGGACATGGAGACCTAGATCATGAAGACTTCATTCCTTTCAAGGACAGGATGATCTCTCTAGAAACGGTACAATCTTGTCTTGGTGGCGCTAGGGAAGGAAAATGCCTCAACATCGTATGGTGGTTGTTGATGATTTCTCAAGGTACTCTTGGGTGGAATTTCTTAGAGAGAAGTCGGAAGCAAGTGATAAAATGGAAAGGTTGTGCAAGAGGCTACAGAATGAAAAAGGGGTTCCCATAGTAAAAATCAGAATTGATCATGGGAAGGAATTTGAAAATACGAAATTTGAAGCTTTTTGCAATGAGTGTGACATCAAGAAAGAATTTTCAGCTCCAAAGACTCCACAACAGAATGTGGTGGTTGAAAGAAAGAATCGAGTGATCCAATAGATGGCAAGAGTCATGTTACTCAACAAAAACATTCCACAAAAATTCTAGGTTGAAGCTGTGAACACGTCATGTCACATTGGGAATAGAATTTATTTTCGAGTAGGGTTGAAGAAGACGTCATATGAAATTTGGAGAGAAAAGAAACCGAAAATGAAATATTTCAGAGTATTTGGGAGTAAGTGTTATGTCCTAAATGACCGAGAAAATCCTGGAAAATTTGATGCTAAAAGTGATAAAGGGATATTCCTAGAATACTTCACAAATAGCCGAGCATATAGAGTGTACAACAAGTGCACTAAGACGGTGATGGAGTCAATAAATGTGGTCATAGATGACACCATCTCAGAAAAGGACATTGATGATGATGGCAAGGGGCTATGTATCAATAAGAATGAAGATGATGATGATTTGTCACTAGGAGATGATGCTGAGAAAGAATCACCGGAAAAAGAATCTACACCTCCTATATTGAGAAGAGAGACTCGATCAACACAAGAAGTTTCAAGTCCATTCACACCTCCGAAAGTCCAACCTCCAATCTCTTGTAATAAGGAACCTTCAACCTCCAAGAGACCATCATCAAGAGTAACTCTCAATCATCCACCAAGCAATATCATTGGTGATATAAATGAGGGACTTCGTTTGAGAAAAGGACCAAGCTACAGTTTGACTCACGTGACTTACAACTATTATCTTGCTCAATTTGAACCCAAGAAGGTAGAGGAAGCTCTTAAAGACAAGAATTGGATAGAGTCTATGCACCAAGAGCTACATCAATTTATTAGAAATGATGTATGGGAGCTGGTTCCAAGGCTCAAGGATACACATGTGATTGGCACCAAGTGGACTTTTAAGAACAAGACTGATGAAGATGGTGAAGTCGTCCGAAACAAGTCTAGATTGGTAGCTCAAGGATACAAGTCTAGATTGGTAGCTCAAGGATATACTCAAGTGGAAGGCTAGATTTTGATGAATCATTTGCACCAGTAGCACGACTAGAGTCAATCCGAATTCTTCTCTCCATAGCGTGTATTATGAACTTCAAGCTGTACCAAATGGATGTGAAGAGTGCCTTCTTGAATGGTTTTCTGAATGAAGAAGTGTTTGTTGAGCAACCTAAGGGATTTCAAGACCCTCAGTTTCCTGATCATGTGTTAAGGTTGAAGAAAGCATTGTATGGGTTGAAGCAAGCATCAAGAGCATGGTAAGATCGCCTCACCACATACTTATTGGATCATGGTTTCAAGAGAGGACAAGCCGATAGAACATTGTTTGTTAAAAGGGATGAGAAATCTCTTCTTGTTGCTCAAGTATATGTAGATGATATAGTTTTTGGATCCACAACTGATCAACTAGCTCATGAATTTTCGGAGGAAATGAAAAGGGAATTTGAGATGAACATGGTGAGTGAGTTGAACTATTTCCTAGGACTTCAAGTGAAACAACGGAAGGATGGAATATTCATCTCTCAAGAGAAATATGCCAAAAATCTCATTAAAAGATTTGGTCTAGACTCTAAGAAACACACTTCCACTCCCATGAGTTCCTCAGCAAAACTGAGCATTGATGTAGCCGGTGTCAACGTAGACCCAACACTTTATCGAAGCATGATTGGTAGTCTTCTCAATCTCACTACAAGTAGACCAGACATTGCCTTTAGCGTCGGGGTTTGTGCACGATTCCAGGCTGCTCCTAAGGAGTCCCATTTTACGGCAGTCAAGTGAATTATTCGCTATATCAATGGCACATCTGACTATGGGATCTGGTATTCAAAAGATTCGAATGAGTGCTTGGCTGGATATTCAGATGCTGATTGGGGAGGATGCACTTATGATAGGAAAAACACCTCTAGTGGTTGCTTCTATCTTGGAAATAACTTGGTTTCATGGATGAGTAAAAAGCAGAACTCAGTCTCTCTTTCAACGGCTGAAGCTGAATATATAGTAGCAGGAAGTTGTTGTACACAACTACTATGGATGAGAAAGTTGCTACACGACTATGGAATTTCTCAAGACACTATGTGTGTGTTCTGTGATAACACTAGTGCCATAAATCTATCAAAGAATCTTGTTCAACACTCGAAATCCAAGCATATCGAGATTCGGTATCACTTCATTCGAGACTTGATGGGGGACAAGATTGTATGTCTAGAGTTCATCAACACTAACAATCAAAAGGCAGACATATTCAATAAACCTCTTGATGGTCCGAGATTTGAATCTTTGCGTAAGACCATTGGTGTTGGTATCATTCCTTGAAACTCTATCCTCCATGTGATCTTTATGTGTTCATTTGTGCATTTTTTTTTTTTTTGTTATGTAGAGTTGCATTACGTTGTTTTAAAATGTTTTTACATTGTAGTTTTTGATCAATCTGTTACTGTTTTTGTGTCAAAAATCCAAAAACACATAAAAAGTAGAAAATCCTAAAAAGTTTGATCGGCATTGTTAAGTTTTGTCTCAAAACATGTTTTGCCTTGTACCTTTGTACTAATGGCTTTGTGCATCTACGAGCTTAGCTTGTTTCTTATGCGCTCATATCATTATGGGAGAAATCTTGACATCTATGTAACTATTGTAAATAGATCTTCAACCTTGTCATGAATGATTAGTAAATGATTTTGTTGATCTTGAGACATGCATAGACTTATGCCTATATATCTTCCCACTCTGTATTTTGTTGTTTTTGCTTAAAGAGCTCACCAAATGTAAATCTCCAAATGAAAAGAGATATTGAGCTGCAAAAGTCTGTCGCACATACTAGTATTTGAATAGGAAAAAGGGAAAGCGACCAAAATAAATTGTATGATGCCCAAAAAGCCAAAGGCTAAATCATCAAAGTGAAATATCAAAAATTTCAGGCATTGATCTCACAATGAGATGTATTGATTCAAAAAGATCAAATGATATGATGTATATGGAGTCAAATGAAAAGCTTCAAAGATATGTAATTAAGTTTTTGTGGGAGGTCATATATGCATAGTTCTATAATTGAGACGTGTCATATTATCTAATGCTAGTTGCGTGTGCCAGTTGTGTATGCCTTCATGGAATTGATCATTGAAGCTTCACATTGGACTAAGGACTATCTTATTTTTGATATCTACACACATCACACAAGTCTATGTTTAATGAACACCATATTCATTTGTGTGATTGTACTTGATTAAATGTGTTATCACATGCTCAATCTTTGTTGATCAAACACAAAAAGATTTTTGAGTGTTTTTAGTTGTTTTTGGAAAGTATTTTGTTTTTACAAAAATGTAAAAAATTTCAAAAACAGTGTTGTCCTGTTTTGGTGACTCAGTTGCGGGTTGGCCCAATCGCATGCCCCAGTTATGAGCCCACTCCAAGATTTTTCGCTGCTCACTGGCAGGTCAATGTCCTAGTCGCGAAAAATACTTAGAAAATTTTTCAAAATTTGAGTTTTTATGATTCTCGTGGCTCAATTGGGCGACTTGTTCATGGGTGGAAGGTCCAGTCGCAAAGGGTACACAGAGATTTTCACGGCTCACCTCGCGACTCTCTCGCTGGTAGACTTTTCAGTCGCGAAAAACACTTAGAAAATTTTTCAAGAATCTTGGTTTCAAAGTGTTTCGCGGCTTAACCTGGCGACTTGATCCAGTCGCGAAAAACGCGTGTTTTGCATTTTGAGGTTAGTTTTAAAACTTTTTCAGTTTTCCCTCGAACTTTTATGACTGTTCATTGTCTTCCCCATTTCTATTCTCTCAAACTCTCCGTGCACTCAACCCAAAACCCCCATTTTTGCACCATTTCTACCTCAATCTTCAAGAAAAAGGTATGGGTTTTCCCTTTTTCACCTCATATTCCGTGATTTGAGCATTATTTTCTTGAATTATGAGTTGCCATTGTGGTTTGAGATTTATCATGTTCGTATATGGGTTTATGATCTTTTGGTGAAATTATTGCATATTTTTGGTGGTTTGTGTACCAATCTACTCTATCATGAGTAAACATTGTGCTTTTGGTGGCACACGCACACTCATTGTCATGTTTGGAACCTAAATCTCAAGTATTTAGGGTTTTCTTCATCATCTATGGTTTGAAACTGACCCAATGCTAACACTGTTTGGTGTCTTGTGTGGTTTCTCGTGTTTTTTGGCAAACTATGTTGTAGGGTCATAATGTCTCCATTCAAGAAATCAGCTGTGAAAGGAGATAACAACAAAGGGAATGAGCATGTCATTGATATTGATGATTTTTCACCTAGACCAAAAAGGACTCGCTCACCATCGGGTGTGTTTGATCCTAACAAGTTCAGATCGTACGTTGCTTTTCAGACTCATGAAAATTATTTTAGAGATCCTACACTAGTGGTTGAAAGGGCTGTTGACCAACATTCTCTTTTTGACACCGACATCCCCAAATGGTTTGCTGACAAAGATTGGAATTACCTTCTCTCTGACCTTGATGATGCATATGAGAATTTGGTCAAAGAATTTTATGCAAATGCATTTATTGAAGGTGATGAACTTAAGTGCTGGGTTAGGAGAAAAAGTTTTCTCGGTCTCTCTCACATACCTGGCAAAGATTCTTCACATTAACCGGCCGATGCTTGGAAACTCACCGGTTTATGATGATCTATGTCCAGATGAGGACTTACTTCGGGAAGTCCTTGGAAAGGGTTTGGAATTTTCATCAAATGGGAACTCAGTTAGTGTTTCCTCTCTTCCTCCAAAATTGAGGGTGCTTACAATCATCATGTTTCACAACCTGTACCCCCTATCCAGCACAGGGTATATGAACCTCGGTCGGGCCTTGTTTCTTCATGATTTGATCTTTGATGTAGAGATTGACATTTGTGCTCATATCTTTCACATTCTGAGCAAAACTTTTCTACGAACTGAGTCAAGGACGTGCATTCATTTTTGCTACCTTATTTCAAGGATTTTGAAGCTCAAAGGGATCCATCCATCAGAAGATGAGTCTCCCTACACAAAACCAAGCCCAATTAACATGCATATGTTCAACGCTAGCATTGGTCATAGTAAGAAGGGAATCAAACCAGAAACTTCAGCGTCTCACAGTGGTTTGCGCTCTAGCTCATCCTCCTTCGACGAGATCCTAGACAATATTGTGGCATCTGTCCACGAGTTGAATACCAAACTGTCTGGACTCGCAACTATCTTGCACCATCACAGCATTCGATATGATATGAAGTTCACTTCTCTCCAAACCCAATTGGATCAGATTCAGCGAAAGCTAGAAGAAAATGAAGACTAGCTATTCCATGACAAAAAGGGGGAGATGCTGTTTAGGGGGAGTTCAATGATAGGGGGAGATACAGCTTAATCAAAGGGGGAGATTTCAGCAAACAGGCCTTTGTTTTAACATTTTGTCTTATTTTAGCATATTTTAGCGTTTATGTTATGTTATTCAGTACTTCATGTTTTGTTTGTACTTGTTGCTTTTGTAAGCTTTTAAGGTTGTTAGGTATTTTGTACCCATGCTTTATAGCTTAAGTACTTGTTGCTAAATGTTATGCACTTTCTTTAGTACATCACTCCTGTGCCCTTTGTTGGATTTTATTCTTAATGCAATTTCCTAGTGTTGTTGCATTGATTGAGTGTTGAACATGCAAATGATACTTTGCAATTGAGCTTATTAGCTTGCATGTCCGGATGTTCATTCCTTGTGTGAATGAGCATTGTGATCACTATTTATAGTGATTGTTCTTTTTAGGTCATGCCATGTTCTATTGCTATATTCCATTTTGCTTGATCGCATTGTGCTTGCTCCATATGCATTACAAGTTTTCTACATACAATGAACTTATTGTGTTGTTGTGTTTCAGGAGATACTTGTTCTTATGGTTCAAGAGCTTCACAGATTCTAGAGTTAAGTGTGAGTGAGTTTTCCAACTACTCCCAACTCATGCGTTAAGTCTAGAGTTTGTTGTAGGGTTTTGTTACAGAATAGCCAAATTGGGAGATTGTAAGGTTAAATTTAATCAACCATTATGTTGGCTTAATTCCTTGCCAATTTGCTTGTAATTTAGTATTTAGAAACCCTGTATTTAGGTGGGATTCATGTAAGGGTAGTGAGTGAGAGAGTGTGAAGAAATGCTTAAGATTGTGAAAGGATGCAGGAACTAGCGGCTGGGAATCGCGGGTGACTCGCGACTGGCAAGCCACCAACTGCAGCACACGAGTGAAGCGTGCAAGAAGATGAACAGTCACACCAGCTGATGCATTATAGGAAAAAAGGTCCAACCTGGCAGTTCTGTTATCTCGTGGCTTGAACTCGCGACTCAGTCAAGTCGCAAGGCTAAGCCGCCAACCAGCCCTGTTTTGAAAAACCTGACTCTTCGCATTCCACTCTCACCCTAGTATAAATACCCCTTATACCCACGAAATAGAGAGAGCTTCCAAAGAGAATTTTGAGAGAGAAACCCTAGAGAAAAATAAGATTGATTCATCTACAATCTTCACCTAAGAGACTCTTCAAATTCCTCTTCTCTCACCCTCTCCATTGATACATCCTTGAGAGGTTCTTGACCAACTCCTTTTCTCACCATATCCATATCTGTGAGAAGGTCTTTTGGTGCTTTGGGAAGCAGTTAGGAAAGAACCAATGGTTATTAGTTGATGCTATGGGCTATAACAGAATCTGGTAAGTTAAAGAAGAAATAGGTTCGGCGCAACCCCGTTGGAGCAAGAAGCTTGGAGGGCTTAGATACACTGGGTAGATTAGGCTTGGAGGGTCTATTGCTATTCATGTATCCCAACTACATTCTTTAGTGGATTATTTACCACTTGGAGGGTGGTGGAGAGGTTTTACACCGAGGGCTTCGGTTTCCTCTGCGATAACACATCGCTGTGTTGTCTTTGTGTTTGCATCTCTCTTCCCTTAATCTTTGCCTTTTAATTTCTGTTGTGGATGCGATTTTAATTGGCTTAGATTGTTTATCAATTTTGTTATTAGCTTGTATTCATGTTCCGCACATTTATTGTTTGATAATAAGCTTGAATTGGTAATTTGTAATTTGGGGGTCTAAACGTTCATAGTGTTTTATACACATTTTGAATATTCAATTTTCAGGACATAGTAGTTGTAGTAGACGTGACAGTCATTAATGTAAACCTTGACCTTCAACTTAGTATCACATAATAAGAGCCAGATTTGATCCTGTACAGGTCTCTAAGCTAGCCTCCGCTGCTGAGTCTTCTTCAAAATGGGGGCGGAAGGAAAGAGGTTTCATCCCACGTAATGAAAATAATATTTTTATGCTGATTGTGAAGGTTTCTCTTTTATATTTTGGTTGGTTGCCATCATCTTATTTTGTAGCATCTTTTCTTTGCTCTTTGCCTTTCTTTGACATGAGAGGAAACCATTCACAGATAGATGGTGCCACTCTTTTTTTCTAAATAGAATCAATTTTCCCTTACCACTGGCATAATTCAGAAGAGTCTTTTAGGCTAACTTCTCAGGGAAATTCTCAATTAAATTGACACTTGACTGAATCTCAAGGGTTAATGATATGAGATTAACACAACTAGGTGTGCCTCAATCATTCACTTTAACCTTAGAACTGGCCTTATGTAAGATGTATATGTACCTAAATCCAATCCAAAATTAATATGATTCCTTTTTCATCTGCAGCACAAAGTTTTAGAGTCCCAAAGAATGCTTTACATCTATGATCTATCCAAGTACAACAACAATGACGACAACAATAACGACAACCACAACCACCAAGCCCTTGATCCCAAAAATTTTTGTTGTTGGCTATGGATCTCAACAAACTTGTCAGAGTTGGTCACATGTATTCTTTTCCTATTTAAAGTCATACTCTCTATTACTTCCTTAATTGGCATGTCTTTTTTTAGTACTTCTTGAAGATTCAAAAGGTAAAACACACCTAAATAAACTTTGATGCCCAAAATTTGGAGTGAAACTTTAAGAAATGGTTATTATTTAATTGTTGTCTTATTCGTTCTCTTTTTCTTTTCTTTTCTTTTCTTTTTAAAATTTTTTGAATTTATTTACTGCAGTTGATTGAACTCTGTTAATTAATCCTCACCTTAAATGACAAGGTTGGAAGCTCCGGGGTGCTGCTCTATTCTTTGCATATTGAGCTCCTGGATCTATAAATCAATTTTCTTCCCTCTTTGTACCTGAAATTTCCAGATTATGGGTTTATCAATTTATGTCATCTCCAAATTTTACTTCCACATGTCTATTCATAATTTCAGTAATCTGATAGCTTTGACTCTAGTTTTTGTTTAAGCAACAATTTGAAGGATCAAAATATCTTAGTTTCCATCAACGTTAGCAGCCTAAGAAGGATAATGCGTTCTGGCTTCCTTCCAGCTGTCTTCTTCTTCTCTATGTTACCATAGTAAAGAGGACAAAATCGAGTTTGTTTAACCAGTAAGCCTCAGTCATGACTCACTACAAATCATAGTTATTTTCTATTTATTATAACTGTATTATTTATTTAGTTTGTCCAACTTTTCTTTTATCTTATAAATATGGATATGTACATGTGCCCTGTGAGTGCTCTTGACGAATTTTTCTTTTCACATTTTTTTTTCGTAAATTTTATATTATTAAGTAAATTATAAATATTTAAGATAGAATTAGTATTTAGAGTATGGAATGTGGAGTGATTTATTTTTAAGCATTTTTTTTCTTTTTCTTTTTGCATGGTACTTTAGTTTCCAGAAATCAAGTACTGGGTAAAAAAAAATTTTCACTTTTTTTTTTCTTTTGTAAATTTTATATTATTAAGTGGGCTATAAATATTTAAGATAGTAATTAGTATTTAGATTGTATATTGTTGAGTGATTTATCTTTTTTTTTTTGGTATGGTACTTTAGTTTTAAGAAATCAAGTACGAGGTAAATTTTTTTCTTTTGTAAATTTTATATTATTAAGTGGATTATAAATATTTATAATAGTAATTAGTATTTAGATTATGGATTGTGGATTATGGAGTGATTTATCTTTTTTGTTTTTTTTTCTTTTGTATGGAACTTTATTTTCAAGAAATCAGGGTAAAAAAAAATTTCACTTTTTTTTTCTTTTATAAATTTTATATTATTAAGTGGATTATAAATAATTAAGATAGTAATTAGTATTTAGATTGTGGACTGTGGAGTGATTTATCTTTATCTTTTTTTTTTTTTTGTATGGTACTTTACTTTTTAGAAATTAAGTATTGGGTAAATTTTTTTTTTTTTACTTTTTTTTTTCTTTTGTAAATTCTATATTATTAAGTAGATTATAAATATTTAAGATAGTAATTAGTAATTAGATTGTGGACTGTGGAGTGATTTATCTTTTTTTTTTTTCTTTTTGTATGGTACTTTATTTTCAAGAAATTAAGTATTGGGTAAATATTTTTTTCACTTTTTTTTTCTTTTGTAAATTTTATATTATTAAGTGGATTATAAATATTTAAGATAGTAATTAGTATTTAGAATGTGGAATGTGGAGTGATTTAACTTTATCCTTTTTTTTTTCTTTTTCTTTTTGTATGGTACTTTAATTTCCAAAAATCAAGTATTGAGGAAATTTTTTTTTTTCACATTTTTTTTCTTTTGTAAATTTTATACTATTAAGTGGATTATAAATATTTAAGATAGTAATTAGTATTTAGAGTGTGGAATTTGGAGTGATTTATCCTTATCCATTTTTTTTCTTTTTCTTTTTGTATAGTACTTTAGTTTCTAAAAATCAAGTATTGGGTAATTTTTTTTTTCACATTTTTTTTCCTTTATAAATTTTATATTATTAAGTGGATTATAAATATTTAAATTAGTAATTTGTATTTAGATTGCGGATTGTGGAGTGATTTATCTTTCTTTCTTTTTTTTCTTTTTTTCTTTTTTTTTTTTTTTTTTTTGTGGTACTTACTTTTAAGAAATCAAGTACTGAGTAAATTTTTTTTCTTCACTTTTTTTTTTAAATTTTATATTATTAAATAGATTATAAATATTTAAGATTGTAATTGGTATTTAGATTGTGGATTGTGGACTAATTTTTTATTTTTTTTTCTTTTTCTTTTTGAATGTTTTTGTAGTAGTCCTAGAGTTGTCTTTTTAGTATTTATATGCTATGTAGCCTCTAGAGGCAAAACATACTATTATTAATAAAATTCAAAGTTTTCTCTGGTAGATTCCAAATCTATCACCTTATGAATTCGAGAGACCCCTCATGGATTTGATGTTTACGACCAAAAGCTAACATTTTAGTTTCTGTTCCATCTAAGAAAATATTGTGTGTGCTTTCTTCAGGCTTCTGTGACATCACTATGTATATTCATATGTTTTAAACTGTTACTAAGCTTATTAATTTTCAATACTTCAGGAAAAGCTAAAGTAATCTTTTAGTGAAAAAGCCTGCAATATCACGAGAAAGTAACATACTCTAATCTAACCTTCCATCATCCAGGATATTAAATACAATTTAATCAAATTGACATGTAAGTATGAAACTTGAAATGAGGCAAATTGTTTTATTTCCTTTCTTCAATTGAATGAGGAAAAATATTTCTCTTCATGGATAGAGTGTCACATTGATGTTGGCAGAAAAAATCATTAATTCAAGCCTGATATTTACTAAACCTAATGAATGATTTTCTATTTTGACCTGATCTCACTTCATTATATTCAAGTAAGGACATATGAGAAGCTCATGGGAAAGAAACATAACACAATATACCTTCTAACTAATTCCAACTGTTCCTCAAACTGAAGGTCCAAAGAATTATTCCTCGATTTCCCATCAAATCGAGAACTTAAACCAGGTGCCTCTACAAGGAAAACTTGTGGTCAGGTTAATGCAGCAAAGACCAGTAGAATATAAACAGAACAAATCTAGGAAAGTTACATGAGGGTCCAAATTCATTAAATAATTGGATTAAAAGGATTTATATAACTTAATTAAGAGGATGATGCTGTCTAATCTTACAAACCACAAGCATGTCCAAAACTACAAGTGGCCATGCAATATCACGGTGAACATGCAAAGAAAATTATGAGAAGACCAGCATAATGGGAAACAAGAAGCAATATCAAGAGAAGTATCAGGTTTTGGAAGCCCATGTGTGCTATACAGGCCTATTGCCCCAAAGTTAACAAAAGATTTAAAAAAAAAAAAAAAAAAAGTTTCGGAGCCCACCACAAGTTTTTCAAAGCAGAAGTATCAGTTGAGAGATCTTTATAAATGCTTTAAGCAGCCTCAAGACCATGCATATGATCAGATAACTGTAATAAAAATTAAAAAAAAAAGGGTTGAAATGATTATTTTAATTTTTATTTAAAACATGTTGAAGACAAAAAAAATTTGACACCTTGAACATTTACTAGAGCAAAATACAAACCAAAATCCAAGTTTAAAGAAGACTAATGGATTAAAATGTCCTATCCCCCAAGCCCTTTGTTAGGTTCTAAAGATTTAGGATTTTATGTATTTAGAACTCTAATTTGTATTATTGGCAAACCATGATCAAAACAGGTTGTTTAGGCTTGCTCAAAGTTGGGTCTTTCATGTAAAGTTGGAATCGAGAGGCTGCAGATGCATTGGTGCATTTCAGCCTGGCTCGATTGATCGAAAGAAAGACTCGATCGATCGAATCTCGGGCAGAATGTTTTTCTGCAGAATATTCCAGCTCAGCCCTAACTCATTAAACATTTTGGGTTTTCTGTTTTTACTATAAAGAAAAACCCTAGCCACGTTTTTAGAGTTGCTCCAGTAGAGTTGTTGCTTATACTTTGCTGTTTTGTGTAAATCTCTTGTAAGATCTAGAGGAGCTTTCCTTTACACAAAACTTAGGGTTTTCAAGGTAGAGATTACTTCAACATCTTAATGATCAACTTGGTTGCTACCATTGAAGCTTAAAGAATATCAAGCGTGAGTGTTTGTAGCTGATTGGAGAATCCAAGAAAGAATGAGTCTGTGGATTCGGAGCTTGCACGTGGTCATGTTAGTAAGTTCTACTGGTGGGTAGCATTAGAAAGTCAAGCGGGGAGCTTATAAGTCCTTTTGTATGAACTTCGATTCTTTCATAGTGGATTCAGGTTTATCTTGAGGATAGCTAGGTCAAATCCTCCCCAGGTTTTTACCGTGTGGTTTCCTGGGTGATCATATAATTGTGTTATTTATATGATTGTATGTTTGTGATAACCTAGAATTGCTTAAATTGACTAACTTAATCACTTGACTAATTAACTAGGTTAATCTGGTTGTTTTAAGGGGTCTAAAACCGTTCACCCTTTTTTCCCTCCTTTTTTACACATACAGAGATACACAAAGAATCAAGGGCAACATTCACGACTTAAACATTTTTGTGCAAAATGTTCTGAACAATAAAAGATTAAATTTGGACACTTGTGGTGTACAAAGTTCAAATAAACAAATATATGAATAATTTTCCTAAATTGAGGGGAAAACTATCCACACTTATGAGTAGGTACAAAACCAGATTGCTTAGTTGTTGATTTCCTGCATGTTGGGAAATTTAAACCCCGGTTGATAGAATTAACAAGTTTTAAACCCAAGTTGTTAATTAGATTTATTATGAATAAAACTTGTTAAAACAAACAAAAATCAATATTATGTCAAAATCATGCAACGGAAAAAATAAATAAGACAAGATATGATGACCCAAGAAAACCAATGAAACCAACCAGTTTCAAAGTAAAAAACCTGGGGGGAAACCTTCCGAAAAGCAATCCACTATAGTAAAGAGAAGTTTCAGATCTAGTACAAAACCTTTGTCCCTAGACTCTACAATCCCCGTAGATGAACTCACAGCAGAAACCTTCTACTGCTTCAGAACCTCTGAACTTTTCAATATATGAACGCCACCTTTTGATGATGCACGAATCCTAGTACGTGACTGACCAATTGCGCGGATCCCAGTACGTGACTTCAAACACCAACTAGAAGAAGATTGTTGGCTGCAAAGTTCTTCACTTCATCAACAATGAAGATTAAGAAGCACTTGGTTACAAAATCCTAAGGCGCAAAGACGCAGTAGCTTCTTTCAGAGAGAATAAGGCATCGGTCACCTTTTGCATATGTTCTCCTTGTATTCTCTTATGTGACGGCCTCTAAAATAAGCTTTATATAGGTCTAGGGTTGTAAGAAAACACAAATACAAAAGTCTGGCCCAAAAATCAGATCTGAAAAATTTGATTTCCATAACCTTGATAGATAGCAGGTGTCGAGGAGGTGTCGAGGAGGTGTCAAGCTTTAAACTTTGACAGATACAGCTGTCGAGAAGGTGTCGAGGAGACAGAAGATTTCTCGATCGATCCACCAACTGTCGAGAAGGTGTCGAGATTGCGATAACAATCAACTGAAGATCTCGATAGATAGCCAGCTGTCGAGAGGTGTCGAGAAGCTGTTGAGCTATCTGTCCGCAGGTGTCGAGCTATCTGTCCAGCTTTATTGAACACATTTTCTTCACTTGTTTCTTGGTCCAATCTTCATGGTTTTAATACTAGACTTGAACAACATGTTTCTTGAAGTATTAAACACATTTTAGATCTACCCAATTATAAGTAAAGTGCGTTTTGTCAAAGGATTAACCAATTACATAAAATATGTCCTTTACAATCTCCCCCTTTGGCAATCCGTGACAAAACCACAACAAACAAATGAACATATGAGAGAAGTCATAAATCACTCAACTCATATTCACTTGTTGAATACAATAAAATCTATCCTAACACAAACTCTTAAAAAACTTTGCAAGAAGAGAGTTTATGGCAAGTAGACTTTGACAACCTGTATTTCTGAAACACTTTAAATAAAACTCATTAAGGCATCTTAGTGTGAAACAAAAATAACAGATTGCATACAATTAATAAAAAACATGTGTATAAAGAAAGAAAAGAAACAACACATGTAGAGGTAGGTGAAGAAAACATACATCAGCATATAAATATATCAAAGATAAGCACAATGTATGTAAACATGGTCACAAGACCCAAGGTACAAGAGCAAGGAAGTAAGCACTCCCCCTAACAAGATGAAACACATCTCCCCCTTACAGAGACATGTATTTCTCCCCCTAACATGTAGAATCTTATAAAAAGAAATCACATTCAACTAACAATTTCTCCTCCTTTTTGTCATGATTGACAAAGGGTACAAGAAGCTAGAAAGCTTCACCCGAGAAACATAAAGATGATCAAAGATGATCAAGGGGGCACAAGAAATTCATATAAATGCATGAATGTAATGAAACAAGATGTTATAGATGACAAGATAATAGAAGGATGCAAAACATGTGAAAAAAAAACTCTCTCAACAAGAAAAAAAATGTCAAGCACATGGATCCTCAAACACACACACACACACACACACACACACACACACACACACTATACAAGTCTAATCAATTTTATATTTTAAAAACAAGTCAAGACAGTTTAGTGAGTATACATTAACACATGTAAAACCTTGTGATGGCCAAATCATATTGTACCTGCACATGTATCAAGAGTAGCAACGAATATTACGTGTTGTGTGTGAAAAACATCGCAAGATTGCATATGTGTATACATGTTATGACGATTTGAGATATAAGAAAATCACTTTAACTCACACACAAACATAACTGTTTGATGGAGACTATCACCTTTGAGGTACATCCTATAACTCCTACATCTCCTAGAAAACACACTTGCAATCATATTTAAAGCATTTTTGATCTTTTTGCTTTTTATTTTCTTTGCATATTTTCTTTTATTTAGCATATCATGCATGGGCATATAAAAGAGAGAAAAGAAATACTCAACATGTTAAGCATAGAAATTGCACTTTTGCTATGCCGAAGTATACAGATATCTTTGACACTACACTTTTGCTATGCCGAAGCATACATGTGTCATATTATGATTGGCGGGCAACATTGGTGAAATGGTTATTTATGCCTTTCTCTTAGGATTTTTTAGTCCTACCGTCAAAAAGAGTGATATGAATGTTAAGTTCAAGAAATAACTTAATCTTACTCATCACAAACAAGAGCCACAAAGCTCACTTACTTAGTTATGCATAGAGATGCTCATCTAAGCTACAAAAGATACAAAGTTTAGAAAAATTTGTTTCAATGGCCATCCAAGGTACACAAGTACCAATGTACACAAAACACACACTGTTTTTGTATTTTTATGATTTTTGTATTTTTATTTTTATTTTGAAAACAAGACAAAATGAAAACTAACCACCCAAACAAAAACAAACAAACAACATGAAAGTAGAAAGAAAGATGCATAATCATGAAGGCATGATAGAAAAACGCAGATGCATGAAAGCATGATTCCAAAAACAAATAAGAAATCAAGCAAGAAAGTCCTACTTTAGATAGAAAGAATTAAAGCAGATGACAAACAGAAAAGACAATTAAGTCTTAGACTCCTTTCTCACCCACACAGCACGAGACTTTGGCCGTGAAGATGAAAAGACACATGTCCTAGTATTTCTACTAAAGGACATAGAAGAATTAAAATTCTCTTGAAATTGAGTTAAAAAGTTTGGGCACTCTAGGTCCTTGAGAGAAAACCTGTGACTGTTTGGACAATTGCTTTTGAGGATACAACTTAAAGCAATTAGGACGAATGTGTCCAGCAACACCACAATGATGATAAACATGAGGCTTAACAAAGGATTTAGAATTAGACAAATCAGTTTTGGATTTCATACCTTTATTACCTTTCTCAGATTGTGGCACAAAGACAGTCCTTGATCCAGAAGCCGTGGAAGAGGAGGGGCTGGAGGAAACAACATATCCTAAGCTAGTCTTATCAGAACTAGGCTTTTGAGCACTCAAGACCTCATCAAGCTTTGCACCAGACATCCTCTCTATTTGAGTTCTAGCTTGACTAAGATCAACCTCAAGATTCTTGACTTTTTCTTCTAATGAGGTGTTCTCCACAATAAGAGTCTCAACTAACTTTGTAGTCTCATCTAGCTTGACTAACAGATCAGCTTTTTTAGTTTTTACCTCATTAAGCTCTTTTCTACAAAGATGAGAAATCTTTTCAGACTTTATGAATTCAGTGCATAGCTTATCATGGGCTTCTTGAAGGGTCATCTTCTTGGGTATTTCATCATCAAAAGAATTCTCATTGTCATTAGCACTCTCCACAATCACCTTATCAGTTGTGGCAGCAAAGGCCATAACGTGACGACATTCATCCACATACTCATCAGAAGAGTCATTCTCAGTATCATTCTAAGTAGCAACCAATCCTTTATCTTTTGACTCCTTAGTCTTTTCCTTCATGAGGTAGTTTGGGCACTCTATCCTCATATGATCAAAACCTTTGCACTCATGGCATTGAATAAAGGGTTTCTCATTCTTACCCTTCTTAGAGGATTTAGATTTCCTAAGAGGTTTGCCCTTATCATTTTTCCTAAATTGAAGAAGCTTGATAATCTCATCAGTTATGAAAGTTAGATCCTCATCCTCATTTAAATCTTCATCTTCACTTTCATCTTCATCTTCAAAGTCCTCAATCTCTTCCTCTATACCCATAAGAGCCAAGTTTTTACTCTTTCCACCTTTTTTCATTGAGCCTAATCCCATCTCATAGGTTTGAAAGTTCCCTACAAGCGTAGTCAAAGGAATTTGATCAATGTCCTTTACTTCTTCAATGGTAGTGATCTTGGCATGGAATCTTTTAGGTAAGGACCTAAGGATTTTCCTAACAATTTTGGATTCAGCAATAGATTCTCCAAGATTGAAGGCAGAATTCACAATATCCTTGAGTTTGGCATAGAACTCATTAAAGGTCTCATCCTGTTCCATCCTTATTTCTTCAAAACTGCTAGTGAGTCTTTGAAGCTTCACAGTCTTTACTGTCTTGGTACCTTCATAGGTGGTCTCAAGAATGGTCCATGCTTCCTTGGCAACTTTTGTGGATGATATCTTCTTAAATTCCTCATTGGTCACCCCACAAAACAGAGCATTCAAAGCCTTACTGTTGAAATTTGCCGTTATGATTGTTGCATTATCCCAATCCATCGGCACTCCCTTTGGCTTAATCCAGCCAACTTCAACAGCTTGCCATACCTGTTCACCTAGGGCCTGCAAAAAAACTTTCATACGAACTTTTCAGTACGCATAATTAGTTCCATCAAATAAATGAGGAATCAAAAGAGATTGTCCAGGATCCATGACAACAGGGGGTTAAGGATCACACTTAGGAAATTAATCCAATTAAAGTGAACCCGCTCTGATACTACTTGTTGGGAAATTTAGACCCCGGTTGATAGAATTAACAAGTTTTAAACCCAAGTTGTTAATTAGATTTATTATGAATAAAACTTGTTAAAACAAACAAACATTAATATCATGTCAAAATCATGCAGTGGAAAAAATAAATAAGACAAGATATGATGACCCAGGAAAACCAATGAAACCAACCAGTTTCACAGTAAAAAACTTGGGGGGAAACCTTCCCGAAAAGCAATCCAATATAGTAAAGAGAAGTTTCAGATCTAATACAAAACATTTGTCCCTAGACTCTACAATTCCCGTAGATGAACTCACAGCAAAAACCTTCTACCGCTTCAGAACCTCTGAACTCTTCAATATATGAACGCAACCCTTTGATGATGCACGAATCCTAGTACGTGACTAACCAATTGTGCAGATCCCAGTTCACGACTTCAATCACCAACTAGAAGAAGATTGTTGGCTGCAAAGTTTTTCATTTCATCAACAATGAAGATCAAGAAGCACTTGGTTACAAAACCCTAAGGCGCAAAGACGTAGTAGCTTCTTTTAGAGAGAATAAGACATCGGTCACCTTTTGCATATGTTCTCCTTGTATTCTCTTATCTAACGGCCTCTAAAATAAGCCTTATATAGGTCTAGGGTTGTGAGAAAAGAAACCCTACACAAATACAAAAGTCTGGCCCAAAAATTAGATCTGAAAATTCTGATTTCCGTAACCTCAATAGATAGCAGGTGTCGAGGAGGTATCAAGCTTTAAACTTTGACAGATATAGCTATCAAGGAGGTGTCAAGAAGGTGTCGAGGAGACCGAAAATTTCTAGATCGATCCACTAGCTGTCGAGAAGGTGTTGAGATTGCGATAACAATCAATTGAAGATCTCGATAGATAGCTAGCTGTCGAGAGGTGTCAAGAAGCTGTCAGGCTATCTGTCCGCAGGTGTCGAGTTATCTGTCTAGCTTTAATGAACACCTTTTCTTCACTTGTTTCTTGGTCCAATCTTCATGGCTTTAATACTAGACTTGAACAATATGTTCTTGAAGTATTAAACACATCTTAGATCTACCCAATTACAAGTAAAGTACGTTTTGTCAAAGGATTAGTCAATTATATAAAATATGTCCTTAACACTGCACCAGGCAAAAACAGTGATTATGACGCAATGAAAGCATTGCTATCATACAGGTGCAACGGACTATTTACAATTCACATGTCAGAAAATAAGGTCTCCATTATGACCATTTCGTTGATGAGCAAACCAATCAACAAATTAACCATAAAGAAATATTAGAAAGCATTCAAATATATAGCTTTAGAATAATATTAGGAATATTTTTAATTTCTCTCCTTTGTTCAGAATTTCCCTAAGTTAGTAAGTATTTACTTTCTCTATGACTATGAAATAACAATTAAAGGAAAGACTATACTTTTTCCTACATTTTCTCAGTAATCAAACAAGTAATGCTAAGAAAACTCTCAAATAAGGATTGAACAAGTCAATACATTGTGTTACTATTATGCACACTTCACTGCTGAGAGAGCCCAATTACAAAAAAAAAAAAAAAAAATTACAACAGAAAGCACAAATCTTTTGGTCAAAAACTTTGTTCTCTTTCCTTCACTTTTTCCTGACAACCAAATAGAAAGATCAAAGAAAACAGTGGGTCCTTAATTTCCTATTATTCCCAAGTCATTGCTGAGAAAACCCATTACAAAAATAACCTTAAAAAGAAAGTATCAATCTTTTCTTTACTTTTCCAACATTTTATCAGCAACCAAACAGAGAACCAAAGAAAATTGTAGCTCAGACGCATATAGATAGATGAAAACATACACATAGGTATATATAGGTATAATACATACGTGGGTACCTTGTTGGTGTTGTTTTTGGTTCCAAAACCGCATCTTGCTGGATTTGAATCAGAGCATCGTATTGGAGGCATCAGCAAATGACTTGCTGTGGTTGTGGCCATTGCACACACACACTCTCTCTCTCTCTCTCTCTCTCTCTCTCTTAACTGAAGAAGATAAGATTTGGGATTTTATTAAAAAATAACCAAATCCCTCAAACTATTGTATAAGTAAGGCAAGGTTTGAAACATATTTGATTTATAACAATTCAACTTTTCTGGAGTCGATTTCGCCCTTTGAAAATCCACTGGGAAATTTCCAAACTCGAGTTTCTCACAGTCGATTTCCCAGTGGATTTTCAAAGGGCGAAATTGACTCCAGAAAAGTCGAATTGTTATAAACCAAATATGTTTCAAACCTTGCCTTACTAATACAATAGTTTGAGATTTATAATTATTTTTTAATAAAATCCTAAGATTTGTGGAGGGATTTTGTTTGTGCACTTTTCTCTGTCTAAAGTAATACTTTATAGTTACCGCCAATTGCTAAATTTTTGCCACGTCAGCAATATGCATTAAAAAAAAAAAATTAATTTGATAATTAGAATAGATGAGGATTATTTAAACTAGAGATACCTCGGTTTAAGTTGCAATGAAATGGATCGAACTTGACCAAACTTGTTTAATTGGATTGTCCATTAGTGGGTATCATCCTTATTTAATCAAGCTAATCAACCCATTTAATGGGTTTAATTCCCGCCTAACATACATGCATGTTACATTGGGCGGGTTTAAAAAACGTGTAACCTCATTTCTTTTCAACAATAGTTTTTCATTATTTATGAATTCTCACAAATAAAATTCATTTACTAACAAACAAATAAGGTTGATTTTAAAAAGACTTGCATGCTTTTCATAATTCAAAATTGAGTTAAGAATAAGGAATTTTTCTATATATTCACTAATTGATATTTAAATTCTTGTAATTGAGAATTTATTGTATATAGTTTAAAAAATATATAATCAATAATGATGCTTAATTGTAAGTTATTTTATCGATAGCAAAAAAATAAAATAAAATAAAATAAAAATGCCAAAACAATCTTTTAGGGGAGTTAAATAGTATAACAACATTCAAATCTCCCCAAGAACTTTGTAGCTTAATATACACTTTTTGATGTTTTTAACTAAATCGTTCATAATTTGAATCACTTCTCCTTCAACTATTAATAAATTATCAAAAAAAAAAAAAAAACTCAAATCTCAAAGTACAAAACTTTTAATTATAGTTCCCATGTGCCAACTACCAATGTCATATAAATTATAGTTTAATGCATATGTCATTTTCATTTTTTGGAAAGCAGATTTTTTTTAGACAAGATATTTGTTTTAGTTTTGTTAGTAAAATATAAATTTTGTTTTTGTTTTGGAATGGGCCATATGGCCACATATATTTGGGTTAAGATATTTGTTTTAGTTTTGTTATTAAAATTTATTTTTTTATTTATTTATTTTTTTTTTTTTTTTGGAATGGGCCATATGGCCACATATATATGGGTTAAGATATTTGTTTTAGTTTTGTTATTAAAAAATAAAATTTGTTTTTGTTTTGGAACGGGCCATGTGGCCACATATATATGGATTTTGGAATGGGCCATATGGCATCAATTTCTTCTTCTTCTTCTTCTTTTCTTTTTTTTTTTCTTTTTTTTTGAAAAAAATTGGAATCAATTTCGAAATTGAAATTGAGCCTTCAAAAACCCAAATCATATTTGTGGCATAGAGCGCCCTACCAAAACAAATATAAAATTATTTTTTTCAACTAACAAAAAAAAAATCCAATGAAATAAATTCTTTGCTATGAAAAAGTGTAAATGATGTATGCATTATAATTAACCAGAGATTAAATTTAATAAGGATGTGATGTAAAATCCAAATTTTACTCATCCAATCCTAACATGTAACATCATCATATTACATATTAAAGAATAAGCACAATCACACTCAACCAATTTTAATTCCCATTTGAAAATCTAACTTAACTTTAAGTTTATTGAGTTATTATTATGTGTTATAGGATGTACTAATTTTTAAATAAAAAGCTGATGTGACAATCTCTAATTGAATGATATAAAATATGAGTTTTAGACTCCATCTTAATTAAATTCAAACTATTATAACTATATGTTTCGTATGAATTCTACATAATTGACTTACTTGGGGCCCAAAATTAAAAGTTTGAGTCTTCGAAATTTTGGTGCTATCATGCTGCCTAATGCCACTAAAACAATTACTTCAAATTTATTTTAGATGACTTTACAATTGAGCATCATTATCAATTATCTGTTTTTATATTGCAATTAGTTCTTAACTACAAGGATCAAATAATCAGTTTAGTGAACATATAATTAAGTTTTTTATTTAATTTTTAGAATATATATATATTTTTTGAGAGAGATTTAGTTTTTAGAATATAGTAGCTTATTTTTAATTCAGTTCTTGATCTTTGAGAGGCGCATCAATTTTTTTTTAGAAGTAATGATATTTTTTTCGTTAGTAAACAAGTTTTATCCGCAAGAATTCACAAATCATGGAAATTAAATATACTGTTTAAATGCATGAAACTTCACCATAATTAACATTGTAGGTCACAATCTGAATGACCCCTTGTGATAAACCCTAATTAATTAATTAATTAGCCAAGTTGTTAATTAATCAATTAAGCATGCAATTGCGTGGAAGCACAAACAAATCACCAAATACTAAATATGCAGCGGAAAATAAATAACACGGTGATTTGTTTACGAATGGGGAAAACCCTAACGGCAAAAACCCCACCGGGTGATTTTCAGGTCACCACTCCCGAAACTCCACTATTATCAAATCAAGCGGTTACAAGAAAGGAATCCCAAGTACCTTACCAACCTACAGTTGAACCCTTACCCCAATACCCAATTGGACTTGATCTGTAGTGACAGTTCCCCCTTTTGATGCACGGCTCCCAAGTACGTGACTAACCAATTTGATGCGCGGATCCCAGTACGCGGCTTACTCCTTTGCACGAATCCCAGTACGTGACTAACTCCACAGCAACCCTTTGATTGTTGTAGTTGATTTGCAGCAGCTTCACATAGAAACACCAATAAGATCTTCAATGTTGGTGCAAGAGACTTTGCTTGGTTACAAAACCCAAAGGCGTACAAGAAACGCAGCAAGAACTCTTTCTTCTGTAAGAGGAGGCTAGGGTTTCAAAAAGAAAACCTTATGAAGCTCTCTAGGGTTAGGTTTTTCTTTTTCCCACCTCCTTTTTATAGGAGCTTAATGGGCTCTCCTATTCCAAATAGGTTTACACAAAACTTGGGCTTTCCTAGTCCAATAAGGATTATACAAACCCTTAAACAAATAGCCTTTTAGATTAAAAACGTTGTGGCTATAATCTGAAAACCCGTAAGCTCGATCGATCGACTAGCTGTCGAGATTTAATGAACCTTGACAGATCGAGCTTCTATCGAGCAGGTATCGAGACCTGCAAATTTGCACTTTTCTTGAGCAGTTCTTGAGTAGTCTTTATGTCTTCAATTTAACCACTTGTAATGATCATCTTGAACCTACTTAGATTTACCCAAATACAAGTAAAGTGCGTTTTGTCAAAGGATATGCCAATTACATAAAAATATGTCCCTAACAATCTTCCCCTTTGGCAATCCGTGACAAAACCACAAGAGTACATTGAATGTCCTAGAATACATTCTACTCAAGATTACATAATAAATAAGCCTAGTCTAAAAGACCTGAACCTTGGAAGTTGCTGCAAGAAGAAGGTTTGGAATCTTGACTTCGCTTTAACTTGTCTTTCCTGAAAGGCACTAAACAAAACACATCAAGGTACCATGTGGAAAATAATGACAAGTTAAATAAACAAGAAACATGTGTATAAAGAAGGAAAAGAAACAACACATGTGAGATAAAGAGTGAAACACATACACCATCATCAAATATAAAAACAACACATGATGTATGTAAATGGTTACAAAACCAAAAGATACACAACACAAAATATATATCAATATCAAAGTGTATCAAACTAACTCTCTCCCTAAGTTAGTTACATCAAAACGTTTCTTCCCTTTAACATGAAGTTCTCCCCCTAAGTCTATTACTCCCCCTGAGGAATGACATTCAATTATCAAATTTCTCCCCTTTTTTGACATGATTGTCAAAGGGCATAAAAAGCCAAAAGACATGATAGGAGACAGACAGAAAACTGACAAAGAGGGAAACGAGGAGAACAAGGAACCATAGACCTACAAGAAAAAGAATAACAAGATGCTATGGACAAAAAAAATGCAAAACAAAAAAATGAAATGCATGCAAGGGAATCTCGATCGATCGAGAGGTGGCGAGACAAGTGTCGAGCATAAAAGACATCTACAGATGCAGCTGTCGAGGATCTGTCGAGGGACAAATCAACAAAAGGCTAAAGAGAATCTCGATCGATCGGCCAAGTGTCGAGAAGCTATCGAGGAGACAAAAGATTTCTCGATCGATCCACCAGGTGTCGAGATTGCGATTAGAAAAGGCTAGAGAAGCTCGACAGATGACCAGGTATCGAGTAGGTGTCGAGGAGGTGTCGAGACTTCAGTGAAAAGCAGTTTTCCGAGAAGAGAAAAACACAGACATGAATGCAATTCAACTTACACCTCAAACATAGATCCAAACAACATATTTAGCTCTCAAAAACATCTCTCAAAAGAAGTTAACAGCACATGGATCATCAGAAACACACACACACACTAAACAAGTCTAACCAATTTTATATTTCAAAAACAAGTTAAGACAGTTTAGTGAGCATACATTAGCATATGTAAACACTTGTGATGGCCAAATCACATTGTACCTGCACATGTATCAAAAGTAGCAAAGAATGTTGCGTGTTGTGTGTGAAAAACATCGCAAGATTGCATATGTGTATAGATGTTATGACGATCTGAGATATGAGAAAATAACTTTTAACTCACACACAATCATAACTGTTTGATGGGGACTATCACCTTCGAGGTACATCCTATAACTCCCACATCTCCTAGAAAACACGCTTGCAATCATATTTAAAGCATCTTTAATCTTTTTGCTTTATATTTTCTTTGCATATTTTTCTTTTAAGCATATCATGCATGGGCATAAAAAGAGAGAAAAGAAATACCCAAGATGTTAAGCATTTGACATCGCAATTTTGCTATGCCGAAGCATACGAATGTCTTTGACACTGCACTTTTGCTATGCCGAAGCATACAGGTGTCATACTATGATTGGCGGGTAACAGTGGTGAGATGGTTATTAATGCCTTTCTCTTAGGATTTTCTAGTCCTACCCGTCAAAAAGAGTGATATGAGTGTTAAGTTTTAAGAGATAACCTAATCTTACTCATCACAAACAAGAGCCACAAAGCTCACTTGCTTAGTTGTGCATAGAGATGCTCATCTAAGCTACAATAGATACAAAGTTTAGAAACTTTGTTTCAATGGCCATCCAAGGTACACAAATACCAAAGTACACATCACACACTGTTTTTGTATTTTTTTTTTTTTCAATTTTCCAAAATTTTTATTTTTATTTTATTTTTATGAAAAAAATAAACAAAACTGAAAACAAACAAACAAAAACATGTTAAAAAAAATGAGAGCATGAAAGAAAGATGCATATGCATGAAGGCATGATAGAAGAGTGCAGATGCATGAAAACATGATTTCAAAAACAGATAAGAAATCTAGCAAAGAAAGTCCTACATTAGATAGAAAGAATTAAAGCAGAGGACAAACAGAAAAGACAATTAAGTCTTAGGATCTTTTATCACCCACACAGCCCGAGTCTTTGGCCGTGAAGATGAAAAGACACGTGTCCTAGTATGATTACTAAATGACATAGAGGAATTAGAATTCCCCTGAAATTGAGTCAAAAAGCTCAAAGCCTTTAATAACTCACCAAGAATAGGTACAGAGCCTTTAGACAAAGGATGAGACCTATTGGACACTCGCTTATGAGAAAACAACTTGAAACAATTAGGGCAAGTGTGACCAGAATCACCACAATGGTGACAAACATGAGTAGTTTTAGAGCTACTCGGCTTCCTAGAAGGAGGTCTAACCTTAGAGGTTGACAACTTAGGACAATTTGGCCTAATATGACCAACAATATGACAATGATGACAAGAGGGGACAAATTCAGAATTTTTATTCAACCTAGGAGGAGTTTTAGACATAGGTTTAGAAACTTCAGCGTTAATATCAGAAATTTTACCTTTGTCTATCCTAGCAATATTAGCCTTCAACTCTTCATTATTCCTTTTAAATGGGGGAATATAAAAATCTTTTTCTTTTGAGTTAGGCTCAATAACAAGTTTGGCACTAGTTAATTTTTCAACTTTAGTTTTAAATTCAACTAGTTGCTCTTCCAAACTCTTAATTTTGTCCACCTGAGATGAAATTTGATTTTTAAAATTCTCATTCAAATTATTGGCTTCATCCAATTTTGCAATCAAATCATCTTTTTCAAGCTTGACCTTTTTAAATTTAGCTTTTAATTTTTCAGAATATTCAAGAGATTTCATACAAAAATTATAAAGCTTGCAATAGGCATCTTGAATATCATCATCATCATTCAACATAAGATCATGCAAATCAAAACAATCAAGAGTTTCCATGACAACAGGGGTCAATGGATCAACACAGCAAAGATTAAACCTAATCAGAGTGTGCCTGCTCTGATACCACTTGTAGGTCACAATCTGAATGACCCCTTGTGATAAACCCTAATTAATTAATTAATTAGCCAAGTTGTTAATTAATCAATTAAGCATGCAATTGCGTGGAAGCACAAACAAATCACCAAATACTAAATATGCAGCGGAAAATAAATAACACGGTGATTTGTTTACGAATGGGGAAAACCCTAACGGCAAAAACCCCACCGGGTGATTTTCAGGTCACCACTCCCGAAACTCCACTATTATCAAATCAAGCGGTTACAAGAAAGGAATCCCAAGTACCTTACCAACCTACAGTTGAACCCTTACCCCAATACCCAATTGGACTTGATCTGTAGTGACAGTTCCCCCTTTTGATGCACGGCTCCCAAGTACGTGACTAACCAATTTGATGCGCGGATCCCAGTACGCGGCTTACTCCTTTGCACGAATCCCAGTACGTGACTAACTCCACAGCAACCCTTTGATTGTTGTAGTTGATTTGCAGCAGCTTCACATAGAAACACCAATAAGATCTTCAATGTTGGTGCAAGAGACTTTGCTTGGTTACAGAACCCAAAGGCGTACAAGAAACGCAGCAAGAACTCTTTCTTCTGTAGGAGGAGGCTAGGGTTTCAAAAAGAAAACCTTATGAAGCTCTCTAGGGTTAGGTTTTTCTTTTTCCCACCTCCTTTAAATAGGAGCTTAATGGGCTCTCCTATTCCAAATAGGTTTACACAAAACCTTGGGCTTTCCTAGTCCAATAAGGATTATACAAACCCTTAAACAAATAGCCTTTTAGATTAAAAACGTTGTGGCTATAATCTGAAAACCCGTAAGCTCGATCGATCGACCAGCTGTCGAGATTTAATGAACCTCGACAGATCGAGCTTCTATCGAGCAGGTATCGAGACCTGCAAATTTGCACTTTTCTTGAGCAGTTCTTGAGTAGTCTTCATGTCTTCAATTTAACCACTTGTAATGATCATCTTGAACCTACTTAGATTTACCCAAATACAAGTAAAGTGCGTTTTGTCAAAGGATATGCCAATTACATAAAAATATGTCCCCAACAAACATAATATAGTTTGATATCTAGACTTCAAAAGGTAGTTATATATATATATATATATTCACTGTTTAAGTAGCTACTAAATACTAGATGATAAAAAAATAAAAAATAAATAAATAAAAAAGCCAATTTGTTTATAGAGTTATTGTATTTGTACTTATTATTCTAATTCTTATTGTTGTGACTATGAAACGAACATTTTCAATCATTAAATATTATCAAAACTAAGATTCACAACTAAATGAAAAATGATATTTTAACAGACTCTTCGATTTTATATATCAAAAGGAAAATTGTAACAAAATTCCATACATAATTAAATATAGATAAATTTAACAATATAAAGGAACATCGAATTCGATTTTGATATATCAAACACCTTTTTCTTTTTTTTTTCTTCTTCTTCTTCTTGTATGATCAAAGAATTTTTGTTCAAGTTTTGGTCTCCCCCAACAAATTCTTGCTTTCGTCATCGGTTGGCAGTTTCGCAAAGGATTGTTATTATTTGGTGGTGTTAGGTGTTATCTTGTTATCCTTCATCTTAATAATTAAGGCTACTAAGCACGGGATAGGTTAGCTCTTCTAGGTTGTTAGGATGAGATTAATCTTCTTAAATACGGTTTGGTGTTCATTTTTTAATGCTACGTACATTAGGTGAGGAACTCCTATCTGCTGTGAGAGTGAGACACTAATTTCATGCAAAATATTCACAAAATCTTTTCTAATCTTTCACGATTAAATCACTTTTTGAGACATTTTGTGCTTGGTGACAAATCATTGGGTTAATCTTTTCCCATCTTTAAATTCAGAAGAGGCACATGTTATAGCTAGTAGAGCCATTTTTGGGCAATCCAAATGGCCGGAGTCATGTGCCTATTATTGCAAATGAAATGATATCTGATCTAATTAGTTTGAGTGAGGGTGTGAAACTTTTTAATGACCCTATCCTCTGAAATGGCAAACTTGAAAAGCAAATGATGAACTCAACTTGTTTTTTTATAGCAATGGCTTTCTTCCCCATTCAGGTTTACATTTTCAATATATACCTAGCTAGTTTTGCTACCTACCAATTGACTCCTCTTCTCTTTCAAAATGAACTTTGGTTCAAAAAGAAACGAGAACGAAGAGTGTAAGTCTGATCCAAAAATCCATAACAAATGTACAAAGAGATCATTTCTACCATCCCAAGAAGAAACGGTGGTTGGGTTGTGGATCTCTACCAATATGAAGGTTTTTGGTGCGGTGCACACGACTTAAAGAGGATTCTTCCAATCTCCAACTTTGCCACTCCTAAAAAAGGCATTGGTTTTGGCTTTTGACACAATGGCTCCAACTTGTATGATTCCACTTGTATTCACCTCCAAACTAGACAGCTTCTCGAAACTACATAGGTTTATAGTCTTTTGCACCACAAATTTTTCTTCTTCCTTCAATGAGAAAGGGTAACCTATGAACTGAGCAATTTCTTTTACCCAATATACAGTCTCATTCTTTAGATCTTCATACTTTAGAAACAGTATTCTATCTGGTGATTCCAAACTTGCTCTCCAATATCCTAACACATGATCCCAATATGGTCCAAAAATAGATAATCCTTCACAAAAGAACTCAAACGCATCTCGCAAATGATTTTCTTTCATGGGTGAGGCTTCCATGTCCTTAGGACTTAGCTTGTTAGAAAAGTGCCATAGAGAGACAAATACATCCTTTGGATCCCTGCATATGTAAACAATTTTACAACTAGAATTTATAACAGATTTTGGTAAGGAATGTGTGTAGCCACAAGTGGAACATCTAGGTCCAATTTTTGTGAATTTGAGCTAAGTTTGAACTCCAAATAAGGTACACAATCATGAGCCAGTCTGGTGAGTAAGGGGCTTGTAGACTCGTTGAAATGGAATCCGGTCATAATGGCAAAACTTAGTGCCTTAAGCCATGTTGTGCCAGGTAGAACTATCAAGCCTAGTAGGGGGCTGAGGCAAGGTGATCTGTTGTCCCCATATTTATTTTTGCTATGTGCTATGGGACTTCAAGGCTTGCTCCATAAAGCTGAATCTAATGGTGCTATTAGGGGAGTGTCAATTTGCAGAAATGGGCCACATGTGTCTCATCTATTTTTTTGCTGATGACAGCGTTCTCTTTTGTCGTGCTAAAGAATCTGAGTGTCAGGTAATCCTTGATCTTTTGTCAGTTTCTGAGAGGGGTTCTGGTCAAAAAATAAACAAGGATAAGACAAACATCTTCTTCAATTCTAATACTCACCATGATGTCCAAGTCAGAATACAACATCTGTTGGGTGTTCTAGCTATCAGGCAATATGAGAGATATTTGGGGTTACCTGCCTTTGTGGGGAGAGCAAAGAGACAAGGGTTTGCCTACATTAAGGAGAGAATTTGGAAGAAAATACAAGGTTGCAAGGAGAAACTTCTATCTCAAGCAGGCAGAGAGGTGCTTATTAAGTCCGTCATCCAAGCCATTCCAACCTATTCTATGAGTTGTTTCAAGCTTCCAAAGGAATTAATTTAGGAAATTGAGTTCATGATCAGCAAATTTTGGTGGGGCTGCCATGGTGATAATAAGAAGGTGCATTGGATAAAGTGGGAGAAACTTTGTCAAGCCAAAGATTGTGGAGGCATGGGGTTTAAGGAGATTGAGAAGTTCAATGATGCTTTGTTGGCCAAGCAAGTTTGGCGTATGTTGAAAATTCCGGAATCACTTTTCCATAGAGTTTTTAAAGCTCGGTTTTTCCCGGATTGTTCCATTCTTGAAGCTAATCCCTTGGCTAATGGGTCGTACGCATGGAAGAGTATTTTAGGTGCAAGGGATGTGGTGCGGAAAGGTATGGTTTGGCAGATAGGTGATGGTAAAACAGTGAGTTTAAAGGAGGATATAAGTGGCTCCTGGATCAAGTGTATCGTCCGGTTAGTTCCCCCCCTCCCCTCTATTCCCCCTGATGCAAAGGTTAGTATCTTGATTGATGAGGAGAATGGAACTTGGAAGGAGACCGAAATTAGACAAAATTTTCTGCCTCACGAAGCGAAGAAAATCATGAGCATCCCTCTTAGTACCAAACTGCCTCAAGATAGCCCCATATGGTCTAAAATGCCTTCGGGTATTTTCTCAACTCGAAGCGCTTACAAGCTGCTGGTTAATGAAGCTTCAACCAACAGCCCAAGTAGCTCTAATCCACACCCCCAAATACATATTTGGAGAGGTGTTTGGATGCTACGAACCCCAAATAAGGTGAAGCACTTCATTTGGCAAGCATGTAACAACTCACTTCCAACAATGGAAAACTTATTTCGTCGGCACATAACCCCCTCTGCCTGTTGCAACACGTGCCAGACCTAAACTGAGGACATTCTGCATATTGTGTGGGGCTGCCCAGAGGTGGCAAAACTATGGAGCACTATCAACTGGATGCAGCACACAATCCCTCACTCACCGAGGGATTTTTCTAACCTTTTCTTAAGTTTTTTGCAGGTCTTGGATGATTATAGGGTGGAGATCTTTGCTATCTCAACCTGGTTGCTCTGGAATTGGCGAAATTCAATTCATTTTAGACGCTCAGCTCGACCACTGAACCAGATCTTCTCTGAAGTAGCCAGACTCCTACGAGACTTCCTTGAGGCTCACGATGATGCACCAGTCATAGTCTGGAATCCAGTCCAACCTAAATGGTCTGCCCCAGCACTACCTCTGTACAAAGCCAACTTCGATGGAGCTCTGTTCAAAAGCACTAACTCAGTTGGTTTGGGCGTGATCATCAGAGAAACCAATGGCGCTGTCATCGGTGCGTTATCAGCTCGAGTACCACTCCCTCAGTCCGTGGCAATGGTTGAAGCTTTAGCTTGCAGGCAAGCTGTACAATTTGCAGTTGAGATTGGGTTACACGAAGTGATATTTGAAGGTGATGCAGCAGTAGTTATCAATGCCATTTCAAAAGGATGGGCCAACCAATCTTTGTATGGTCACATAGTTGATGATATTCTAGGCCAAGCTTCTCTTTTACATTCTTCTGATTTTTGTTTTGTCCCTTGATCATGTAATTCAGTAGCTAATGCATTAGCTAAACGTGCTAAAGTAGGGCCTGATTTACAATTTTGGTTAGAGGATTGTCCTGAAGACATTGCCCCTCTGGTTTTGGGTGATGTATCTTGATGTTTTATTTTTGTTTCAAAAAAGTTCAGCCCGCACTTGGGGTCTGGTTTCTCAAAAAAAAAAAAAAACTTACTATTTATACTAATGGCCTTGCTTGCCATTTAGGTATACATTTCCAATATAGTCCGAGATAGTTTTGCTCTAGTTTCCAAAATGAACCAGAACCATGGTCCAACATGTAACGGGCAAGAAGAGTATTGGTCTGATCCAAAAACCCAGGAAAAATACAAATAGATCATCTCAACCACGGCACAAAGAAAGGGTATTTGGGTAGCCGATCTCCACCAGCATGAAGGTTTTTGGTGGAGTGCATACAGTTTAAAAGGAGTGTTGTGGGCTCAAGACCACTTCATGCCGCAACCCAACAATGTGATCTTGAGTAGTGCTCCAAAATCTGGCACAACTTGGCTAAAGGCTTTGAGTTTTGCAGTTATGACGCGATCTCATTTTGATGAGCCTGCAGGCCCTTTACTGACCAGACTAGCTCATGATTGTGTACCCTTCTTGGAGTCTGAAGTTCGCTCAAACCCACAAAATTTAGATCTAGATGTTCCACTTTTGGCAACACACAATCCCTACACTTTCTTGCCAAAATCTATTATAGATTCTGGTTGTAAAATTGTCTGCATATGCAGGGATCCAAAAGATGTATTTGTGTCTCTTTGGCATTTTGTTCGCAAGATGAATCCTAAGGCCATGGATGCCTCAGCCTTGGAAGATCTTCATTTGGAGGATTGTAAACCTATGGTATGGTGCATAAGATTGTAAACCTATGTAGTTTTGAGAACTTGTCTAGTTTAGAGGTGAATAGAAGTGGAATCACGCAAGTTGGAACCAACTTCGTGTCGTTAAAAAATAGCTCATTTTTTAGGAAAGGTGAAGTTGGAGATTGGAAGAATCATCTTAAATTTGAAATGGCAATGCGTCTTGATCAAATAACTGAGCAAAAGCTTAAATGTTCAGGCTTGACATTTCACCCCTCATCTAATGCATGAACTGGGGGTCTACACTCTTTCATGGCTTCCATCAAATTAGTTGAGTATGGCGATTTAATAAAACTAGCTGCGAACCCGCGCGTTGCGCATGATAATTATTTTTATGGTAGTTTTATTAAAAAAAAAATTACAATTTAAACTAATCTAATAATGAGTAATGTATTTCGTAATTATATTTTTATTTATTATAGGAACAATCATAAATGTAATATAGGAATAATCCAAAACACCAAAAAAAAGTAAACTAAAAAAAATTAATAAAACTTAACAATGATTAATTGAACTAATATTAGGATAAAATTTTGTTTTTGATAATCTATTAAGGTTATTTTCTTTGTAGAAATTATAATTTTGGCCACCCAAAACATATTATCAAATAAACAATTATTAGCAAAATCTAAGAATTAAATTTCTATACATGCATTGTTATAAAATAATAATAATAAAAATAAAATTGCAAAAGTTAAAATTTGTCACCTACCCAATTATTTTCGTTTGGCTAACCTTTGATTTTCTTTAAATTAATGGCATTATAGAGTACTTCTAATACAACTATTAAGAGTACTTTGTCCACCACAAAGGATTAGAAAATAAACAAAAATTAGTAAAGTCTCATAGTTTAACATCTAAATTGAGCACTATAAAAAATCATGATATGTAATAGAATAAATACCAAATTATCCAAATCATGCTATGTAATAGAAGAATATTATATTTTTATATGCTATATTTAATTCTTTAGAACGCAAAAGGATAACATTTAACAATCAAAGAGAATAAAAAATAAAAATAAAAACAACAACAACAATTTAAAAAACAAAACGAAATCGCATTAACCCAAAATAGAGTTTTAAAAAATATAAAAAATTATCAACCTAAAGTAGAGATGCAAGGAAAAAAAAAATCCACCAAAAAATTTAGAGAGAGAGAGAGAGGGAGAGAGAGGGAACTTTTTTTTTTGTGAGGGAAAACTATGCATAGAATATAAGAGATAGTGACAAATTTATAGTAAAAGGGTGTGAATAAGAAGAGACAAAAATAAAAGAAGATGAATGGAAAAAGGAAGAATGATATCAATGTAGAGGGTAGTGGAGAGATGAAAAGGTAAGGAAGGAAGAAAGATTGAAGAAGTGGTGGGGAAATGAAATGGTAAGGGAGAGAGAAAGGTTGGAGAAGTGTAAATATTAAAAAAAAAATGTTAAAAATAATTATGGGAAAATTGGAAAGAAAAAAAAAAACCCCCTAAAGCTTGAAAGGCTTCAACGTTTATTTATTTATTTATTTATTTATTTTTATTTTTTATTTTATTTTATTTTTTCCTTTAAGCTAAAAAGGCTCACACAAAATCCTAAAGCTGAATTGAAAAAGCTTTAGGTTGGGCTTGATAGTGGAACTAAATAAATAAGAGGTGGGCTGCATTAATTATACAGATTTATTATAGGGTGATAGTGGAAGTAAATAAATAAGTAGTGAGCTGCATTTATAGGGCTGAAAATTATAAAAACTATTTTAAAATTGTAGGACAAATTATATTTAAAAAAGAAAAGAAAAAAAGAATGACGTGACAGTTGATGTGGCGCAACGTGAGAGCAGCAGCATTAAACTCTACGATTCAGCTTTTAGTAATATAATTATAGGAAAATTGAAAAAAAAAAAAAAAAAAAAAAAAAAAAAAAAAAAAAAAAAAACTCTAAATCTTGAAAGGCTTCAACGTTTTTTATTTATTTATTTATTTATTTTATTTTATTTTTTCCTTTAAACTGAAAAGGCTTTTGGGTTGGGCTTGATAGTGGAACTAAATAAATAAGAGATGGGCTGCATTAATTATACAGATTTATTATATGGTGATAGTGGAAGTAAATAAATAAGTTATGAGTTGGATTTATTATAGGGTGATAGTGGAAGTAAATAAATAAGTAGTGGGCTGCATTTATAGGGCTGAAAATTATAAAAACTATTTTAAAATTGTAGGACAGATTATATTTAAAAAAGAAAAGAAAAAAAGAATGACGTGACAGCTGATGTGGCGCAACGTAAGAGCAGCAGCATTAAACGCTATGCTTCAACTTTTAGTAATATAATTATAGGAAAAATGAAAAAAAAAAAAAAAAAAAAAAAAAAAAAAAAAAAAAACCCTAAAGCTTGAAAGGCTTCAACGTTTTTTTATTTTTTTTATTTTATTTTATTTTATTTTTTCCTTTAAGTTGAAAAGGCTCACACAAAATCCTATAGCTAAACTGAAAAGGCTTTGGGTTGGGCTTGATAGTGGAACTAAATAAATAAGAGATGGGCTGCATTAATTATACAGATTTATTATATGGTGATAGTGGAAGTAAATAAATAAGTTATGAGCTGGATTTATTATAGGGTGATAGTGGAAGTAAATAAATAAGTAGTGGGCTGCATTTATAGTGCTGAAAATTATAAAAACCATTTTAAAATTGTAGGACAAATTATATTTAAAAAAGAAAAGAAAAAAAAATGACGTGGCAGCTGATGTGGCACAACATGAGAGCAGCAGTATTAAACGCTACGCTTCAGCTTTTAGTAATATATAGAATAGATGTGGCACAAAGGCTTGTTTTAGCATGTCAAACACAATGAAGTATTATCATTTAAGGACGCATTCGTAGGTTAATAAAGTGAGGCTAGCTGATTCCAGTGAGTGTTACATGATGTATTAATGTATTTTTTTAGTGTCTTTTAATTGTTGTAACTTTTTTTTAGTGTTTTTTAATTGTTGTAACTTAAGATTGCAAGGTCATGTATAATCTTGACCCTCAATATCATTATTTTTTTTCTTTTGTTCTTTGGCTTAATTTTGAAGATTAATATGATTTAGTTAACATCGGGACTAATGACTTCTGCAATAGGGAACACGTAATTGAAAATACCCTACAAACGAAATAAAGGAAGAAAGCAGAGCACCAACTTGCAATTTTACTCTGTTTTGGACATGGCAGCACGCATTGATACCGCATGTTGGCACTTGTATTGTATGTCGATAAGCATTAAGCAAGACCTTTCAGTTCCCTACAAAAGTGTTGAAGATCCAACCATAAGATTGAGGGATCCATCTGACTTTTAGAGCATACGCTGTGTTGACAGCAAATTCGACCATGCAATGCAATAGCAAATGTTGTCTATAAACAACCCAGTGGGGTTGGCTAAGTGGTTGGGTACTCGATCTCAAAGTGCTTGATCTCAAAGTGGCTGTCTTGAGTTTGACTGGGAGCTCCCTAGTTCAAGTCCGGGCACCAGCACTTTGAAAAAAAACTCTTTGGACCAGCAATTTATCCCGTTATGAGTCCACCTATTGCAAACAGTGATTTGTCTCTGATTGAAAGTGAAAGCTTGGATTTGTGTAAATACACGAGCTTGTTTAGACCCCCCACATTAAAATTACCGCTTGATATAGTAAAGAGTTGGGGGGGGGGGGGGGGGGGGGGGAAGTGGGGATTAGAAGCACAATGTCTGCCATAGAGAGGTTATTTAAGGTAACAAGCATCAATTATAAGTAAGAAGTTTGCAAAGTAGGCATAATTCTTCGAATGATTAGAATTAAATACTTTTGTTAGGATTCAGATGAGCAATATCTGTTGACAATGCAATATGAAAAAGGATTGTAATGTGTTGATAAATTGTTGAAGAACAAGTCATGGCTGAGGCTGCTCAAAGAAGTGAAAGCTACTCAAAGATTTCCAAAGCATATTAAGAACGAATTTCCTTGTCTATTTTTATTTTTATTTTTATTTTTTTTTTATTGACTTCGAAATTCTGTGTAGGAATTCTTCTGTGTGTTCAGCTCAACAACTTCAAAGCAAGTTCATGGCATTCTATCAAAGCATGTCTACTTTTCTTCCAGAGAAGTGTCTATCTACAAAGCGTGGGCCAATTCTTATAGGGCTATGATGAAAATATTAAACTTCAAGGACATCAAATTCTTATGAACCCAGATGACTGATCCCCATCTAAATCTTATGTAATAACAAGGGAAGTAGGAGCAACAACACTTGAAGTTTAGTTGCACATTTTTTATCATTTGATTACAGGTCCACACAAAGGCACAACAAACATGATTTTTTTTCGCTGAATAACAAAAATGAGAAGCTTAAAAATATATAAACAACTGCTTCTAAAAGTCACTTTGTTGATTGCATTTTAGCAACTGGCTTATTGAAGATATTAACACTAGCACTTCTTTCAGCTGCAATATTATCTTAGGATATTAGCCATCAGAAAAATGAAATTTAACAAAAGCATCTGCTTATACAAATCAATTTTGCCTCTAACACATGCAATTTACATACTCTGGAAATCAACACCTGTCCCTATAGCAATAAACGTTTTATCCAGGAATTCACATTTGAACAACAAACTATTTGGAATGAATTTACAGATATACATAAAAGCATTTGCCTAATTTCCTGTTCATGTGTCACTGCTTGACATTGTTTCTTCTGGAAATCCATGACATGCTACTTATATGATTTTGAATGGAGCTACATCTATCAGCACTTTTGCATCAATGAATTCAGTATAGAGCTTTATAAATAAGGTCAATGACTCAGGGCAAAGAGAAAGGAAACTTCCTTTATCTGACATATGCAGGGCCTATCAAGCTTTATCAAACAGCTATCTTGCATCAGAATGTAAGACAAGGTTATTTGAGGTTTATCCCTGCTCAACAATTCTGACTACTATAAAATGTGCCTCTCCAATAGTTTCACACTGCAAAATTTACAAACGGGGTCAGTGATTCAGCACAATAAAGGGGAGAAAATAGAAAAATATATTTATGAGCAAATTGATTATTTTTATTGTTGCAACTCCAATGGAAACTTTTACTTTGAAACCAAAATGATTATATCAATTGACCATAATGGGCTACTACTATTCTATTGCCCTTTTTCTAGTTAACAACATTAATACACTGTATGTGTAAGATCAATCTGGTGTTTTGATTCCCCACCCACTGGTTGTACCAAATCCTCAATAAGGAGTGGAGTACAAGATATTGAATATCGTAACAAATATTTCGCTATGCTGGATGTAATTTAAAACATAGATAACCACATGGTATGAAGATGTTGAGCAATTTTTATAGTAATTAATATAAAAATCACTAACGATAGTTACATGTTTATATTATTCTATTTCTTAGATAATATAAAAAAGCTAATGGAAAAGCACCTCATGAGAAAAGAAGACAACAATATATAGTTACCTATACTAGATAATCTATGCAATACCAGCACCCAGAGTTTATGACTGGCAGACTCTGCACGAACTCCACAAATTGTATGGGCAATTGTGCTGCAAAAGAAAGATTTGATTACTAAAAAACAAAGATCTTTATGAACAGTCACCATATATACATGCTCCAGACACTTCCAAAGTCCAGAGAAAATGCCAATCTTCAATGTAAGTATAATGATAGGGAGAAAACAGAGGACACTGAGGCTATAAAGAATGAAATCAGAGGCCAGCTTTAAGATCATCATCACCATAAAACTCACCACTGTAGATATAAAATTATTCACCATTCTTATAACTTCAAACACGAGTTGTGATACCAGCTTAATGAGCCTTGTCAATGATCTAAATCATGAGTGACAACCATACCAAAAAATTAAAGGAGAGAAAGATAGGGAAAAAAAAAAAAGCATGCCAAATAGAGAATCTAATAAGTTATTAGATTGATATATGAAGGACAAATTTAGGGCGATAGTAATATGTACAGAGGGAAGACTTACTTCTTTGGTAGTTCAGAATCCTTTCTCATAAGTCCAAGTGCTTGCCCTCAGGGCTCCTTTGTAAAGTAGATATTGTTTCATGTGGCTTGATAGAGGGGTTATTAATGGTAACAACATCAATCAGAAGTAACACCACCACAGAAAGAAAGAAATGGCAGGAAGAGTTCTGGAAAAACACAATTTGCCTAAGACAGAGGAAAGGGAGGAAGAGAGATAGAGTATTTCTGTTTCTCTTGTGTTTCAAAAATTACTTATATCTTGAAGGAAATAAACCAAACTACATAGGGAACTCCTCGAGTGAGACATGGTTGACATGAGAGAGCAAAGAAGTCACTTTAAGCCAATAAAAAATTCAATTTACTTCCAAGAACCTTGTTCCATATAAAGAGATTATGTTATTGTTACTTAATCAAACTAATGAAGCCAAAGCATTTTAAAATACCTTCAACCTACTAGTGGTTGCTTCGCATGCTTTGCACTCTTCCATGCTATGAAACACTTATGGCTAGACAAAGAACAAGCATAAGATATTGACTTAGAAACTTGGTAAACAAGAAGTACCAAACCCTATACCATTAAGACTAGATGATTAGCAAGTATAGATTTGAGCTACGAGGGCTTTCTCTTTCTTCTTAAAAAAATTGTTACGTTTAAAAAAAAAAAAAAAAAGTTTCAACTTTCAGGCATTCAAGGCTAAATGAAGGTGTTACTGAAATATTACCTAATTTTCTTTTCATATGTTATCCAACTAGATGAACTAATAAAGAAACCAGAATTCTAGGTTAAACTTCTTATTGCTGCATCTTGGAAGTGATATTGGGCATTTTGTACACAAGACCTCTGCGTGATGTTTAAATCGGATGAGGTCAAATAAGATTAACTACTAAATAGAACCAGCATGCCAAATTAAGTTAGTTATTTCTGCATCTGCCAATTAATAAAATTTCGAATATATACTAGTTTTTAAGGGAAAATGTGAATTTATTTTAGGAAAATTATTGTTGCACACACGTTGTTACAAACAACCATACACACAAAGGCTGAAATCGTCCAAAACACGATTTTAGTTGTGATTGTGAAATGGTGAAAATGTTTTGTAAGCACGATTTCACAATTTTAACAAAAATTGTTTGCTCAAAAAACAATTTCAATTGTCCCGTATACACAGTGTGTAACTATCACTGCACTTTATTTTAAATCATGAAGGAACTTACATGGTATGGTATGTAAGCATGTCTCCTATTAATAGGGCCAACTGTGAAGCTTGTATACCTGCCCTTGCACCATGAAAGGTTGTGCACAAGGGGATGCAACAGAGATTATTAGATGCATTGCTTGGAACAGCCTATATCATATACATGGGATCTGCAAGACAAGCATAAGAAGTTACTAAGTTTTACCCATCATATTGTAGGAAAAATCTAAAAGGAAACAAATAGACGAAGTAAAATCTCGATAGACTAACCTAAACATTTAAGCATGTCTCCCATTAATAGAGCCAACTGTGAAGCTTGTATACCCTGCCCTTGCACCATGAAAGGTAGTGCACAAGTGGGATGCAACAGAGATTATTAGATGCATTGCTTGGAACAGCACATACCATATACAAGGGATCTGCAAGACAAGCATAAGAAGTTACTAAGTTTTTCCCATAGGACAAATATAAAAGGAAACAAATAAGACGAATTAAAATCTCAATATACTAACCTAAACATTTAAAGAGGAAGACTATCATAAACCCCCATGTAATTATGAGCAACAAAAACCTGTGATTACTTGAAAAAACTTTTCGTGTTTGCAATCAGCATTTCTCTAGGGGGGAAAAACTATCATAAACCCCCACATAACTTTCCTACAATTAATCAATGGTTCTTACATTTGCATGTTGTATAAGGACTGAAAATTGTTAAATGTTGCCAAATGGAAGCTAGTGATACCCAATTCACCATGTTGTTGTGATATTTAATATCAGTTTAACTAAAATGGGATGCCTTAAGCAGTTGAAATTACTTTATACATCTTACCATGACTGAAATCAAAACAAAGGAAATTATAGCCAAGCCTTAAAGTTAGAATTAGTTGCTACACAAATACTCCTCTTCGAGTTCTTTCTTTACTAATTTTCAAAGGTGATCTGTGCACAATTGTCAGGCACCGAAACAACACATTTGACACCAGAGAAAGACAATACATCCTAGCATCCTTACCTTAATTTTTGAGATATCCGCAGACTCACGTACTGGAGTAGCTTATTTTTAAATGTCCAGCAACTCCTTCAAGGTAAAAAGGGGACTCAGGGATAAAGCAACAGTCCACAACATGGTTAGCATACATTGCTATGAATCCTGAATGAAATTATTTCAGCTACATGATTTAGGTGAAGCTTAACTTTGCTATAAATTGGCTGATTTGATTAAGAAGAATAAATGGAAGAGAAATATGTTGGACAGATATAAGACTATTAATTGGAAAGAAATAAGACCATCAAATGAGAATACTAATCGCCTGTGCCCCACTTAACACCCTGGATTATAACCAGTGATGGTCCTTTTAAGGATGCTTGACATTTGTTCAGATATATGTAAACAAGACCAAAGACAACAGTGAAAGAAGTTACAACTGAATGATTTAAACATCAAAGAAAAATACTATTAATAGCCAACAAGGTTTCTGACTATCTCCTGCATCCTTGGCCAACACATCTTTTCTCAACCCTTCTGGACTAGGTTCAATCTTCTTGCTGCTCAATAATAGGCTGGCTTGTAATGGGCAAATCAACAGCCAGACAATCCCACTCCCATACTCCATCAAAAACTTCCCTACAAGGTCAAACTCCTCTCTAGTCAAAAACATGGATATATCATCAACATGTAATGTAGAAGAATTTAAATAAGAGCAGGGCATTAAGTGGCATAGAATTTGGGTTCTAGCAGAGTGTTATGGACAATCTTATAAGTTCATTGCTACTGGGAAGTTATTGCTATAATTTTGCAAGCCATCTGCTCCTCTCTGTTGTGGTTTCACCCAGATTTTATGTACCACTAAAGATTTCTTTTGAGGGTGGGACTCTCAATAATGCCAAAGTTAATTTGTCACTTTAATGATTAAGGATGTAACTCTAGGTAAGTCATTGAAGAACAAAGACATGCAAATAAATCCTCAAATGAACTTTATTCATGATTTGTATATAATAGAAGGGAAAGTGAGAGGAAATAGATTTCAAATATTTCATTGTCACGGCCCAACTCTTCATTGGCAAGATATTGTCCTCTTTGGGACTGACACAAAACTTCTCCCTCAAGGTTTTAAAAGGCCTCTTAGCAATTAGAGTTCAAGACCCTCCATATAAGGCTTAGGACCTCCCCTCACCTTGGCAATGTGAGATTTAGTCAAGATTTGGTTATCTCTGACCTCACCCCACTTAAGAGGTTTTTCAGTCTTTTGGGTCCCTACAGTCACAATCAAGAATATTTTACTGAATATATTTGGTATAATCATTTTGCTCATTCATATGTGAGCAAACACTGTATTATCAACAACCAAACCAAGCAATTTCATCAATACCATTCAAACGATATCACAGATATAAGAGATAAAGTAAAAAGAATCAACATTTAATCCAATTGTACGTAATAATTTTCTTTTAAATAATTTGATATGACAACTAACAAATTGAAAAATTCATCGTTTTAGAATGAGATTCAAGATCCAACCACTTACTTATTTTTCAACTGCATCAGAAGCAGTTTTGAAGGAACTGGATGCTATCATTAAGGTATGAAGATCATCCTTATGTCTAGCTTCCATCATTTCAATTCACTTCACTGCCATGATCAAGTAATATGCAGGGTATGATGAAAATATGGACTTTAAACAAAATCAGATCAAGCACAATAAGATGATTTGGCAGGGGGGAAGGCAAACCTGGCAATAGGAAGGGTTTAATTGTTTTGATTTTAAGGAGACAGTGTTAGAAATGAAGCAAAAGAGAGAGAGAGCCCAAGCTACCCCAAACGTCCACAAAAGATGCTTTTAAATTCCTCTTTCAATCTGATGGTCATTATTGAAAAACCCTGGTCCTCAGTCATTCCAACTACATGCCCAAAAGAAAAAGCATATTTGTTGTCAGATTAGTGTAAATACACAAAATCAAGAAAACCCGCAAGACCCCATTTGATATGGTATTAAAACATAAATAAAACATAAGAAATTAGATCAAAACGGATCCCAACCAAAAATAAATCAATCAATCAATCAATCAAATTTAAGCCAAACAATTTTTCAGTTCATGGGAATTATATAAACAAAAGATTGTGAATAAGCAAAAAAGATGGAGGAAATGTGCAGAATAACTGTGCAAAGGAGTTGTATATAGTTAAGTAGGTATCGTTTGAAAGTAAAATGGAAACTAGCATCTCGAGTTTTAGAAACTCGAGATACTGTTTTAATCTCAGTCCACCGCATAGCGGCATAGCGGACCAGTTGGTGAGCTAGACTTAATCTTGTCCACTTAGATCTCGAGTCTATAAAAATCGGTTTTCAGAACTCGAGTATTTAAGACTCGAGTTTTACTGGAAATATAAATTTATAGAACTCGAGTTTTACTGGAAATATAAATTTATAGAACTCGAGTCCTAAAGACTCGAGTTTACCTCAATTTTTACTCCTTTACAGAGGCCGAAAAACAGAGCATACAAAAAATGACTTACACTCAGCCTAACGTTAACACTCACCCATAACTTTCACATCACGTTGCCTCTCACTCTCTCACTCACCACATTGCCTCTCTCACTGCTCTTCCCTCTCAACAATTTCATATCTCAGGTAAGGGTTTTTTGATTTTTTTTTTTTTTTTTTTTTTTTTTTGAGAAGCAGGGGGGTTTTTTGATTTGATTGTTATTGTAGTTGGGTATTAGTTGTCTATGGGTGTGGGTGAAGGAGTTTGAGTATCAAAATGCCTTAAAGACTTCTTAAATAGGAAAACATGGTTTCACTTGCAGATGTGTATATACACAATATTCATATTTTTACACCTAGTGTCCACATCTTTTAAAAATGTTCACATTTTAGTAACAATACTTTATTTTTTGAATATAGTGTTAGATTGTTATACCAATTAGACTGTTAGATTGTTAACATTTTCTAGAGATTGTGTATGGGTAAGTTTGTGATTGTCAAAAACTTATTTTTGTGGTTGGTAAAGTTGATGTACTGCATAAAATTTATGTTTGGACTTAAAATGTGGCAGATAGCTCTAACAGTTGTTTTCAATCTCTAGAAAATGTGACAGATAGTGTTCACAATCTCTAGAAAATAATATACGGTAGTTAGGAAACTTATACCTGAAGACCCATATTCTAACTCCTGCTGTAATTAGCTTCTTGTATATAGGAAGGACAGATGGATTTGTATATGTCCAATTGTTAAATATAGTCATACTACAGCCAAAATTTTAGGAAAAAATGTTTAGTTTGTATCAGGCCGAATGAAATTAAGTGATGCTGACACGTACCTGTTCCACAGTTTATATAATATATAAATTTTCATAAGCCCACTTTGGAAGATAGTTGATGAGCAGCAGCTGAAACATATATGTCATTACCAGTACAAATGGCCATTCAATGCTCTCTTCCTCAGCTAAGAAATTTAATTCCTGATATATATATATATATATATATATATATATTTCCCCCTTCTAAAGAGCTCAATAAGTGCAAATAAGCATAACCTAAGAGAGGGAAATTCTTAGCTTCAACCCCAGCCTACCCTGTAAGTCAAAAAGTCATCAAAAAGTTTTAGGAATTAAATGCACCGTTAACATCTAGACATCTTTAGGTCCTGAAAATATATCCATTAGGACCTAGTCACATCAGCATGCAAATGCATTTCAACTTAAAATATGAAGTTTCTGTGCATTAAAATAGTATATAAAACTTCATTCATTCATTTCAAAACAAATGGGCCCTGGACCTTCAACAACAAAGTTGCTGACAAAGCACACTCTATAGGAGCTTCCAGCAAACAAAAGCCAATAACCACATTACATTCAGGGGAAATCTACAGGCCATATTCAATCTACAAGTAAAGCCTTTTCTTTGATAAGTCAAGTAAAGTCATTACATGGCCTAAAGAACCACAAAACCAAGCTCTAGGGGAACTAAGCCGGGGCAGAACTACCTGCAACCTTGGGGGGTCAACACCCCCCCCCCCCCCCCCCCCCCCCCCCCCCCCCCCCCCCCAAAAAAAAACCCCTCCCGCCTTAAAAAAAAAAAAAAAAAAAAAAAAAATTGGTCCTCTTAAAAAAAGAATTTGAGAGAAATAATGAACTTTTCCTTGATTTCATTTTACAATGAAAATTTTGCTCTTATATCAGTTAGTTTTTTTGTTCATTTATGGTTTTGAAAACTTCATCGGTTCCAAAGTAATTTTTTTTATTTACTTTGGTAGGCAATTTGGTAATTTATATTGAAAATAAAATTTTTAAGAATTTCACTATGGAGATGCATGATAATAGATGAATTTTATTATATGAAAGATCAAACTAGACATTAGAGTTAAAAAAATGATAACAGCTCTTAAAAAATTAGTAAAATATATATACATCATTGTATTTGTTAACTATGACTTATTCTAGTATTACAAAATTAATATATATATATATATATATATAGCACATTAGGGGATTGTTTTGACTAAAGTATCAGTAGCATAATGAAGTAATGAACTCCCAATTTAATAGTAACTAAATATATTTGATAAGGTGGAAAACAGACTTCAACTTATCAAAGGCACAATAGGAAATGTTTATACAAAGAAAACCATATGTTTTTTTCTTAGGTAAAGGAATGGTTTCCAGCTTTTTTCTTAGGCCGCTTCTTTTTATTAGAAAGTTAAAGACTTTGCTTCAAGTTTCTTTTAGATCAGGGAACTTCAAATTTTTTTTTAACTAACATAGTAACTTGATTTTAACAGGTTCACAATGCCTGAAATTGATATAATCCTATATCACGGTGGTCCGCTGAAGAATGCCAATGCGAACAAGGGATTGCCATTTGAAGGGTCGGGTATAAAGAGCTATTATACCCAAATTGATCGTAGGTTGAAGACCCTTGACGAATTGAAGATGACGGTTATGGAAGAGTTGTGTGAGAATCTTGCTGTGCACAGCATACAAATTACTTATCGTATGCCAAATGAAATCCTGAAGCACTGGATTAATTACAAGTATACGGCGATAGAAACAGACAAACATGTGAAGATCATGTTTGACAAGTTGGAGAGAATATCTGAAGTAACTAATATTGAGTTGTACATACAGTTGGAGCCGCGTGCAGAAGTTAGTATCGAGGAAATCCAACAAACACAAACAAGTTTACAGGTTACAGTTCTAGATGCTCAATATGAGTATTTTACACATGTAGAGCATGATGATGTTCATGCTGATGATGATGATGATGAGGATGAGGATAAGGATGGGGATGAGAATGATGATGAGGATGAGGGTGACGATGACGATGATGACGACGACTATGTTGATGAGAGTACTGACGGGGATGGTGAAGATTTTGTCTATAGAGATGAGATTGAAGACAGGATTGAGAGAGGGGACTTTAGGGACTTTGAGAGGGACATTGATGACGATGAGACATTGGACGGTAATGAACCTGATGCAGACAATGTTCTTAGTGTCCAAAACATTACGGACACAATCCCTACCTACGCACCTCCTGCCTTGTCATTTTCTGCAAATATTTGGGAAAATATGGTTGATCCTTCACATATTGAGACACCATTTGTGTCTACTTGGAGAGAGGGGATGAATTTGTGGAAAGATTTGACTTTTGCCAATAAAGGGGAGGTGCAGCGTGTATTAACAATTTGTGCCCTCAAGGAAAACAAACATTTTATGATCAGTAGGTCGACCACGACAAAACTTTGTGCAAAATGCGTGGATGAGTCATGCAAGTGGTATGTCTGCGCAGTCATGAAGCCCAATCTCTAGGGACTATGGATGGTCACCGTGTACAAGGGTCCTCACACGTGTATACGGATTGGGGTGCGAAATGATGGTAGAATGATGAATTGTAATTTTATTGCATCAGACATCCTTAAGCAGTTAAGTGAGGATCACACTACCCCAATTAAGTATCTCAGATCTATGATAGAGTCGAAATATGAGGGTCATAAGCCTTCTTACTACAAGGTATGGGATGCGAAACAAAAGGCATTTGGGAAGATGTTTGGGAATTGGGAAGAGTCTTACCAAATGTTGCAAAAGTTTCTTATGACATATATTGATCAGGATCCGACTACCCAGGTGTTCTATCGTACCACATCCCACTAGTGAAGATGACACCGTATTTTTTGAATTATGTGTTTTGGTCTTTTGGTCCAAGCATTGATGGATTCAAATATTGCAAGCTGGCTATCAGTATTGATGGGACCCATTTGTACGGTAAATATCAGGGAAAGTTGTTGGTCGCAATGGCAACCGACGCTAACAACAAGGTATTCCCTCTTGCCTTTGCTGTTGTGGATTGTGAGTCAGGGTCCAGTTGGAGGTGGTTTTTACAATGCCTCAGAGAAACGATTAGCCACGTGATACCTGACGAAGGCATTTGCATAATTTCTGACCGACATCTCGGTATCAAAAACGCCATTGCAAACTGGCCTAGAGGGGATGATGGAAGAACAAGGGTATTTCATAGATATTGCCTTCGACATGTTGCTAGCAACTTCAACACACATTTTCAGAACTCAACTCTAAAGTCAGCTTGCTTGAAAGCAGGATATGCTACTCAGGCAGTTAAATTTGATACCATAATGGAGTCCATTAAGTAGGTGGAAATGGAGGCCATTCGGAATAAGAAGAAGGTGACGGGGAAGGATGGGAAGGAAAAGAATCAAGATTATCTTCCATACACATACCTAATGAGCGAGTCTGTGGATATGTGGACCCAATCACATGATAGTGGGAGACGTTTTGGGTCAATGACAACCAATATATCAGAGTGCTTCAATGGTGTACTGAAAGGTGCATGGGGCCTTCCTATTGCCGCGTTGGTTGAGTTCACTTGGTCCAAACTTGTTGAATATTTCCACGACCGGCACAAAGAATACCTCAATCACCTGTCAGAGGGTAAGAAATGGAGTCAATATGCCTTTGACAAGTGGGAAGGAAATAAGCTTAAATCTGAGAAACACTATCTCAAGCCATTTTGCAATGAACAGATGATATATCAGATAGTTACTTCATTCACGTGTAGCGCAAGAGGGGGAAACCACAATTATGAAGTTCGGATATGGGAAAGAACATGCAGTTGTGGGAAATGGCAAAACATAAGGATCCCCGTGTTCACATGCAATTAGAGTATGTGACTATTTAAATATTGATTTGACCGCATATATTCACCCATGTTATGGTTTGGACAATGCCCTTAACACTTATCAGCATGCATTTGTGATTTCCAAGTCACAATCATTGTGGAGTGATCCCATGGGGCCAAAGTGGTTGCCTAATCCAGCATTGTTGCGGGCCAAATGTCGACTAGTGAAGTCAAGAATAAGGAATGAGATGGATGGAGTGAGGAATAAGGATCGAGGGTCGGGATGGCGGAGGGAGGACGCAGATTTGATAGAGAATCAACCCAAGCAAACATGTGGATTGTGTCATGCTTCCGGGCATAACCGTAGAAAATGTCCGCAGTCCCGTGGCGCTTCCACAAGCAGTAATGTTCCACAGTAGGTAGGTAGATGGGAAAATATTATGCATTGGTTAAATAATTGTTGTTCATTCTACCATTAACTAATGTTTACTATCTTTTCTCCTAACGTGATTAGTCTACGTTTTGCAAGCATGCTTCCATGGACGCCGTTTTTGTTGTGCGAACTGCTGATCTTAGGAAAAGTGACTACGTTGTATTGGCACAATTAACTTTTTGGTTTTTGTTGAATGTACTTATAATTCTCTATCCAATGTACCTCTATGAAGATTGTGATTTGAGTAGTACGGTTAGAATTGCAAAGTAAGCATGGTTGTGCATGTTTAGAATGTTGATATATTGAGAATGCCGTTTGTTGTGATGAAATGCATTTGCATTGTAGAACTATATTTACGAATAGAGCGTAACAGTTTCTATAGTTTGGTGCCTAGCGAGAACGCCTTTTGATGTAATTTATGTGCATTTACATTCGAAACTTCTCTGCCTCTCAATGAGTGTTAGATTACATTCTGAGCTTCTTTATCTATGTTTCTCAGCAGGTGCATGTACACATTTCAGTTCCTGATTTGCCTGGATGTGCAGGAAAAAAAAATTCCTAGCGGAACTTGAGTTTCATAAACTGGAGTTCTACTGGGAAAAACAGAGCAAAACAGAGGAACCAATCTACCTGAAAAGAGGATTTACCCAGTAAAAAAAAAAAAAATTCCAGAAGAACTCGAGTTTATGAAACTCGAGTTCCACTGGGAAAAACAGAGCAAAACAGGGGAACCAATCTGCCTGAACAGAGGATTTGCCTAGTAGAAAAAAAAATTTCCCAGAAGAACTCGAGTTTATGAAACTCGAGTTCCACTGGGAAAAACAGAGCAAAACAGGGGAACCAATCTGCCTGAACAGAGGATTTGCCCAATGTTCGACTAAAAAGATACTGGGTATAGCCTTTATTTAAAATTTAAAAAAAAAAAAAAAAAAACAATGTTAAATGTTTGTGCTAGAAGATGGGGTTTGATTGGGTTATCTAAGATGTTTATACTCAGGCCTTACTATTATGATGCATTTGTAGCTCACTTGAAATTCCAGTGGCTATTTTTTCAATTGCATATAGTATTATTGTTAGCATCCACCCACCCTGATAATATTTATAGGTAGCAGACTGGCGTATGGGTTTCATCACACTAGGAAGACCAACATATCCATTAAAATTAATGATACAAGGGAGTCAAGATTTTGGCTATTTGAGCTGGGAAAAAAGACATCGGGTTTGTTCTTGACATCCTATCATGTTTTAAGTCTTGGATCTTAAAGTGTGTCAATCCTGTATAGCATAGGATTGAAATGAGGCATATTACAGCCTCCATATGTTGTATTGTAGTATTTAGCACAATATGACATGAGAAATGATATGGATGCCAATTTTCAACACACGCCTGAAATGTTTGAAACTTTTGGCAACAAAATTTTAATTGGAGTAGTGCCTTTAGCAATAGGATTTCACCTAGAGCAAACTATCTTAATAATTCTAACAATACTTATAGTGAGTCACATGGTAAAAGCTTGTTGTACAACAATCAGAAGTCTGAAAAATAATGAGGTAAAAAAACTGTTCACATGGCATAAGGATGGGGCATCTACTTGACACGAGCACAATGTGTAACGCACAAATTATACTACGTAGTATATAATATGTTCAATGATGTTGGCATTTCAACTAATAGATTGAATTCTTACCACCTAAGCTAGAGCTTTGGGTCAAGGGCTATGGCAAGCACGCTAGCCTTTTATCTCTGAAAGATAATTTTTGTTAGTAGACATTCTGGGATAGAATGGAGGGAATAACTTGTTTGTGTAACAACTTTCAATGAATTTGCAGTTATCAATTGTGAGAGGACATCCTAGATCAGCCACTAAGAGTTACAAAAAACATCTAAAGAAAGTGAGTTTAAAGGAGAGGAATACCACAAGGGTATTGCTCTTCCCAATATAGATTTTGTCATGAACTGTAGAAGAACTAATTTCAATCTTGCACAGATAAGTAATGAAAAAGAATAAAAATTTTATCCTACTAATTAGCACCCTAAACCTAAAGTCCAAACTTATAGCATTAATTACCAGAGTTGTCATATTTTTTGTGAAATGTAAACGAATATTCATAATAGCAATATGTAATGGTCTTTATAAAAAATTTTTGACTCTTTGTTAATAAGTTATGCAGAGTTTTCCGAGCATGATGGAACTTTTATTTCTATGGCCTTAGTTACAATTATACTTCCTAATTCAGGACCGGTTGGTATTATCAACATTACTCAAATTCTTTGTCTTGCTAAGGAATTCAAGACATTATACGAACTGCACACAAAATATCCTCTCATTTCACCTTTTTCTTATTCCTATATGGCCATCCAACAACACACATAGCAAGGAATACCCATTTAGCTTTTTATCACTACAGAAAATTAAAATTTGAATTTTTATTAAAAGCCCATAAACACAATCTTGATTCTTGAATGACAAACAAAATAAAGAAAACTCCTTAATCCATTTATTCTCAATCCCACCAAAACGAAATTCTGATTTCAATGACATCTATGTCTACAAATATAAAGCAATTTCAAACAAAACCCAAATGGGCATGTATCAAAAGCAACTGAAAACCCAAGTAAATCCACAACCCAGAAACAAAAACAACAGCAGCAACAATGTGTAACCCACCATGCAAAAAGCCCAAATCTATAAAATAAATTCAGCAAAAGAGGAACGGAGAACTTTTACCTAGCAAGCGAGCTGAAGAACGAAGAAAGGAAGAACGAAGAAAGCAAGATGAACGAAGAAAGCGAGATGAACGAAGACAACAAACAACGCAGAAGAGAGCCTGTGGAGACTGAGAGCACAGGGTAGCTGATTTGGGACTGCGAGTGAGTGAGTTCGAAATTTTAGAGTGAGTGAGTTTGAAATTTTAGAGTGAGAGAGTGGATTCTGAGAGAGTGAGAGTGTTAATGTGAGAGTGCCGTTTTAAGAGGTTAAAAAAGTGAGTAAATGTTAAACAGAAAGCGAGTTTTAAAAACTCGAGTTCATAAAGCGAGTTTTTAAAACTCGCTATCCACGTGGAAAACTTTGTCCAGATCAGTAAATGAAAACCAACAAAAACGAGTTTTAAAAACTCAAGATCCATATTGAATCTCGAATTTTATAAACTCGAGATGCTAATATTATATATTCTTTTGTAACCGGGCAACTAACGAAATAATTAGCGTATTACAGTTATTTAGAAAGGGTGTCCAGAAAATATGTATATTAGATTTGCAAATAGTGGGCTTAGGAGACAGAATGATCGGTGGAGTGTATTAGTGATTTTTTCCCATATCTGATAAAAAATTAATGAAGTTGCAAAAGTGATAACATCTATATTAGGATATTTAATTAATTGATTTACATAATTAGTGGAAATCAGGAAATGGAAGTGCAAAGTAGAACTTAGAATTGAATGGATAAGCAGACGAAGGAAGGAGCGTTACCTCTGAATGTCAGTCTGAATCAAGCGGGAGTTGACAGTCCTTTTGCACAGACTTGCTATTGATCTTGATGTTTTGGATGTGAGAAATTTTGGGCCACTCATCTCCTGTTTCTCTTTTGCAACGTTCTTGAAGAAGATCACTGACATGCATCTCCAAGTCCTTTAATGGAATAGTACGAAGGAACTCTGGCAATGACTTTAGCTTGTAGCATTTGTAAATTTCCAAGTAATGAAGACATGGCATTATAGTAAGAGAGCCATTATCTTCTTCTTCTCTCATTCCTTCAATCCCAATCCATTCTTCCCACTTCAAAAAACCCAAAAAAGATGTCAACTTTGAGAATATTAGGCCATGTTTGGTTCGTCCAATTCTCACTCACTTTTAGGTGAAACTCACACCTTTTGTGCTTGTCTTTGTTTTGGTTTCTCACTTTCCATTACTCATTACTCAAAAAAGTGAGTTAGAGGAATGAAAAATGGAAATACATTTTGGTTGTTTCCGAATCATAAGATATGGGTGATGGTGGCAAAGTTGTAATTAACTAAAGCCAAGTGAGTCCCAGCCGAAGGTCAAGTCCAATCACATGCAGAGCAAGTGCAGAGAACTTAATGGAGCCAACGGTCACATGCACTATTCCAATTTTAGCTTTAATGCAATCACCTCATTCACTCTCATTTCCTCTCTTCACTTTCACATATTGCTCTGTTCTTGTACCGAAAGGTGAGAAAAGTTTGCTCATATTGCTATGTTCTTCACGCATCTAGGTCCATTTTTTTTTTTTTTTGCCGAAGCTGGTTATCATTTTATAAGTTTGATCATATCTCTCTCTACTACTTCACATAAGGAAATTGCTAACAAATATTTTTTACCCTTTGTTGTTGGTTTATTTTTCAGATCTGCTTCATATTCATCGATCTTCTACATTCCTTCAGCTTCTCTCCCTTGTAAGGTACAACAATGGCTCTTTTATAGTTTATTTTTCTAACAAATATATATGAAGTCTAATTTATGAAGTGTAATTTCTAACACCAAATATATATTCACTGATCTGTGTTTTAACGTAGTTCATTAATTTATGAAGTGTAAAATGTGTTGGTTATAAATTTTAATGTTTGTATTGTTGGAGACCATTGTTGGTGGTTGTACACTTTCTTTATTTGCCTCAGTGTGTGCAAGTTTTTTTAATTTATGTACTCTATTATTTTGCTTATAATTTTTACTCTTTCTATTGTGTTTGAGAACAATGTTTGAATATGATTTATTTTAATTTCTACACTCTCTACTATGAGGTTTTATTTAACAGCATTTCAAATATATCTTCCATTTTCATTCTAAAGACAGATTTTGATAGGCCAAAAATATATCGACCCTTTCGGCAAATTAATTAATTAATTATCTAAGTTAATTAATTAAGTCAATTTAACATGCAATAAGCATGGTAGCATAAACAAATCACCAACTAAGTTAAATGCAATGGAAAATAAATTTGACACAGGTGATTTGTTTACGAATAAGGAAAACCATGGAGGCAAAACTCCACCGGGTGAATTTAAGGTCACCACTCCCGATAATCCACTATTATCAAAATAAGTGGTTACAAGTAAAAGGAATCTCAGTTCCTAATACCAACTTACAGTTGAACCCTTACCCTAATACCCAATTGGACTTGTATTGTAGCGGCAATCTCTCTGTTCAATGCACGAATTACAGTACGTGACTAACCAATGATGCACGGATCCCAGTACGTGACTAACTCCTTTGCACGAATCTCAGTACGTGACTCACTCACCAACTTAAGGAAGATGTTGGCTATAAAGTTCTTCAGTTCATCAACATGAAGATCAAGAAACTCCTTGGTCACAAAACCCTTGGCACAAAGACGCAGTAACTTCTACAAAGAGAATGATGAACTAAAGCAATTTCTGTCTTCGGTCACAATATGCGTGTAACAATAAATGCAACAACCTTTTGCATCATATATGACGGCTCTTAAAATAATCCTTATATATGTCTAGGGTTGTGAGAAAAGAAACCCTACACAAATACTCAAGGATATGCGTGTAATCAGATCTGAAAAGTCTGATTTTGTAATTCTCGACAGATACAGCTTGTGTCGAGCTTCAACATTAAATCTCGATAGATAGGCTTCTGTCGAGACATCTGTGGAGCTTTAATGAGCAGCACTTCTTCACTTGTTTCTTGGTCAGACTTGCATGACTTCAATACTCAACTTGAACACTTGTTTCTTGAAGTACTAAACCCATCCTAGATCTACCCAATTACAAGGAAAGTGCATTTTGTCAAAGGATTAGCCAATTACATCAAATATGTCCCTAACAATCTCCCCCTTTGGCAATCCGTGACAAAACCACAACAAACAAATGAATCATGAGAGAAGTCTTAAATCACTAAACTCATAATCACTTGTTGAATTACAAAACAAATCTAACCCTAACACAAACTCTTGAAAAACTTTGCAAGAAGAGAGTTCATGGCATGGTAGACTTTAACAACCTGTCTTTCTGAAACACTTAAACAAAACTCATCAAGGCATCTTGTGTGAAACAGAAATAAAAGATTGCATACATAAAGAAACATGTGTATAAAGAGAGAAAAGAAACAACACATGGAGAGATAGGTGTAAAAACATACATCATATATATATATATATATATATATATATATATCAAAAGATAAGTACAATGTATGTCAATAGATAAATGGTCACAAGACCAGTATACATGAGGTAAAAGTAAAGAAAGAAAAGAAATACATAAGAACCTCACTACATCCCTAAAAAATGTATAGACACTCCCCCTAACAAAAAATGTCCTATACTAACTCTCCCCCTAAGTACAAGACTACTCTCATCCCAAAATGATGAAAATTTAGACCCCTTAACACAACCAGATTGGTTAGCCTAGATTAATTTGCCAAGTTGTTACTTAGTCAAATTATGCAATTCTAGGTTAAAGCAATCAAATAATCATATCAAAATAATAAAGCAGCGGAATAATAAAAGACACAATGATATGATCACCCAGGAAACCACACGGTAAAAACCTGGGGAGGATTTGACCTAGCTATCCTCAAGGTAAACCTGAATCCACTATGCGAAAGAATCGAAGTTCATACAAAAGGACTACAAGCTCCCCGCTCGACTTCCTAATGCTACCCACCAGTAGAACTTACTGACACGACCACGTGCAAGCTCCGAATCCACGGACTCCTTTTTTCTTGGATTCTCCAATCAGCTACAAGCACCCACGCTTGATATTCTTTAAGCTTCAATGGCAGCAACCAAGTTGATCATCAAGATGTTGATACTATCTCTAACTTGAAAACCCTAAGCTTTGTGTAAAGGAAAGCTCCTCTAGATCTCACAAGAGATTTACACAAAACAGCAATGTATGAGCAACAATACAACTGGAGCAACTCTAAAAACGTGGCTAGGGTTTTACCTTATATACCTAGGGCAAAAACATAAAACCCTAAACGTTTTAATGAGTTAGGGCTGAGTTGGAAAGCTGCAGAAAAACGCAGTCTGATCGATTTTCGATCGATCAAATCTATTCTTCGATTGATCGAGTCAGACCGAAATGCCCCAATGCATCTACAGTCTCTCGATTCCAACTTTACAATAATTAAACAACTTTGAGCACACTATAACAAGACTAAACATATTGTTTTGATCATGGTTTGCCAATATTACAAATTAGAGTTTTAAATACATAAATTCCTAAACCTTTAGAACCTAACAAACTTCCCCTTTGGCAATCCGTGACAAAACCCTAATTAAAAGCTCAAAGTTTTACAAGTAAAAAGCCCTTTACATAAAAATGCTCATAAACTCAAATTCAACCTAAGTACTATCCATCGGTTGCAAGTGTAGACAGCAGCTTAGTTGAATCAACCTGTATATTCCTGAAATACTTAACAAACGCATAAACGCATGTGTGACAGAAAAGAGTAAAACAACAGGTATAACATTCTTGTAAGATTCACACAGCACAAAATAAAGACATATATGAATGAACAACTCATAAAAATAAATCAATAAGCAGTGAATCACAAAGCAACAAGAATCAATGAATATAACATATATATCAATCAATGTTACTCCCCCTAACATGAATATCCCCAAAAAATGATATACAAAGTGAAGCACCTAGATACAATCTAAAAACTCCACAAGCTCCTCAAAGACAAAAAGTAACAAAAAGTCTCCTCTACAAGTCAAAACTCCACTCCCCCTTTTTGTGACGGAATGCCAAAGGACAATCACAAGTTGCCATCAAAAGGAGGTGGTGAGGGTGAATGAAGACGCGCAAAGTCGGCTCGGAGAGCACGAATCTCATCTAGCAAGTCCACCAAAATTTGACCATGAGCTGCCTGAACAGTCATGACAATCTCCAGAGTACGACGAACATCAAAGTCGGCCGAAGGAGGTGGAGGAACATCAGCAGCAGTAGCATCATCACCAACTGGATCAGGAACATCCTCACCAGCAAGACCTGTAGAAGAAGAAGGAGGAGGTGCGCTACTAGACGGCTCAAACCTAGGGTGTTTAGAACCAGCTCGAAGATGTGCGGCCCTCTGTCTAAGAAAAGACGCACCTATGGGAGCTATCACATGAACGGGCTCACAGGAAGGGAAGCCACTAAGATCAAGATAAAGCAAAATTCTATGAATGAAAATAGGATGTACAAGAGCATGAGAAGTAGATGAACTCCTATAGACATCATTCAAAGAACGAAGAAAAAGATGAGGAATGGTGTGAACATGAGAGATAGGCCAGATAGAATGACAGGCTATCCTAAAGAACAAATAGTGCAACCCGGAGAGCTCAGCAGAAGTGATCCGAGGATAAGTTTCAAGCCCTAGAATTTTCAATTTCTCACAATACCTTAAATTGATCAAATTAAACACCATAGATCATGTTTATAACATCCCCCAACAAAAATCCATTGATCAATTGTGAAAGAAAAGGCTTAATTCATCAACTAACCCCAAAAATTTCATAGGTTCAAAATTTCCCAAATAATGCTTGATTTGATGCATGAAAAGTGAAAATAAATGCAAAAGGAAGGGTACAAAGGTCTTACCGGCCTTGGGAGAGAAAAACCTTGCAAAAAGAGTGGAGGAAAATGACAAAAAATCGGATTGGAGCCTTGACCGAGTCGTATAGAGAGAGAAAAAGTTGAAAAACTTTTGAAAAAGTGAGTTTGAACATGTGAAAAACAGTTTTTAAAAAATTCTCTACACGATTTTCGATCGATCGAAAAACAAATTCGATCTGTCGAAAATGCTTCGATTGATCCAACAGCAATCGAGCATCGATCGAAACAGACAGAGGCTGACCAAAATTTTTAATCGCAATTTCAATCGATCAAAAAACAGGTTCGATCGGTCGAAATTCTGGAAAAATCAGATTTTTGAAAAACACAGCATTTTTATGCAAAAACTCCTCAAAGTATTGATTTTTATAAATAAAATGCATAAGTATGAGATGAAATGCTTTTCAAAAACACATGTTTTGAACCCAGATTTCCCAAAATTAAGATTTTCAATCAAGACCCTTATATTTTCAAGCATCAAACATGTTTTGCAAAAACTCAAGGAATTTTCAAACTTGGTTGGCCAAACCAAAATCACACATCATAACATGTACAAAGTTTAGCTAAGAGTAACTTGTGTGGTGTGTGCAACTAGCAAAAGCTTGAGATATATGTGAGGTGATATGTAAATAGAAATCAAGCACAAAGTCTGCAAAATTCATCACATAGAATTTGAGAGAGACTATCACCTAAAGAGTTACATTATATAACTCCCACATCTCCTAGAATAAAAGCTTGCAATCATGTAAGTTTCTTGATTTGCCTCATATTGTATACACCAATTTTACTTTAGCAGAAACTTATTAAAATAGCCGGGATAATGTACACACCAATTTTATTTGATTGATTTAATTTATAGTCCAATAATGTACACACCAATTTTGAGGCTACACCTTATGTTCTTTTTGTGCATGTGCTACACTTTCTCAAACAGAAAATCTTACGATATGCACTAAGGTGTTCATGAATGGCTAATAAACAGTGGTGGGATGGTTATTTATGCCTTTCTCAAAAGGATCAAGTTCGACAATCAAAGGCATGTGATTTCAAGATCAAGACAAAGTAATCAAAAACTATAAACATATTTCCCACACAACATGCACTACAAAGCTCAAACTAGTAAAGTGCAAGAAATAAGCTCATCAAAGCTAAACAAGGTACATAAACATGTTATGCAAAAATAAATTGGCCAACCTTGATTTCAAATCCAAGAAAATAATGCAAAACACAATTTGCTTCCCTTTTAAAAAAAAAAAAAAAAAAGAAGAAACAAAAACAGTCCTAGAATGAAATACATGAATGTTATGCAATGCAAGTCCTAGAAACAAAAAGAAAACAAAAAAGCAACATGTAACAATGGTCACAAAGGGTAGAGCAATGAAGCACAAGAACCATGTTAGAAAGACTCAATTAGATTGAGCGTTTTGCATCCAAAACTTTTTAGATGCACCTCAAGCATCGGAGTTCTTATTCATATTAGAGTGATTTCCAACTCCAAGATTGGAATAAAGGTTAAGAGCCTTTACCAATTCACCAATAAGTACCGTAGGATCTTGTGCTTGAGGCACATGCACTTTTGGCTTATTTGCTCACTTAGCAGCTTGCAACTTGAAACAATTCGGATGAATGTGCTCAGACTTTCCATAAAAATGACAAACCCAAGCAGGCTTATCATGTAACTTGTCCTCAGAAAGAGTAGACTCATTAGGTTTAGACTATTTTATATTAACCCTAATCTTCCTAGGAGGTGTGACCTCTACAGCTTTAACATTCTCACTCACAAGGAACAAAGTTTGTGGAATGGGGTGCAAACACAGAAATGCTTTCTACAAAACGTAATCTAGATTTGTTAGAAGGAGACTTTTGAATACTCAGCATATGATCAAGTTTGGAACTAGCAGATTTATTAGTTTGTTCTCTAGCAACAGATAGTTCAAGTTCCAAATTCTTAACTTTATCAAGCAAAAGAATATTCTTAGTTTTTACATTGTTCAAAAGTTCATTAGCATCAAACAGTTTCACAAGCAAATTTTTATTATCAAGATCAAGAGATGCAATTTTCTTTAAGCCTAATTCAACACTCATAGCATCCTTTGCAACAACTTTGCAAAGTTTATTGTAGGCTTCTTGAAGATCTACATCCTCAAAGAGTTCCCCATCAGAAGGGTTCTCTTCAACAGACAACCTTTCATTGACTACAGTAGTAGCAGTGAAAGCAATAAAGTTTCCATCCTCGTCAGAACCAGACTCATCATCGGAAACTTCATTATCACTAAGGGTTACAGCCATAGCCTTACCCTTAGACCTCAAGTATGTAGGATATTCAGATTTCATGTAACCATACCCTTGACATCCAAAACATTGAGGACCCATAGAATTATTAGAAGATTGACCTACTTTTTCTCTAGGTTTTTCAATGTTGTTAACCTTAGTGGGATCATTCTTCCTAAAATTTCTAGGTTCAGTAGTGTTCTTACCTCTTGCCCTTTTGTTGTTGTTTCTAAGAAAATTCCTAAAGTTCTTTGCAAGGTAAGCAATCTTTGTAGCAGAGACCTCATCATCAAATCCACCAACATCAACATTATCAACTGACTTAAGAGCCATTGATTTGGATTTGCTAGTTTTGGGTAGGTCCAACTCATAGGACTGAAGAGATCCTACAAGTTCATCAACAGGGATGAAGTCCACATCCTTGCTCTCAGTGATAGTAGTCACTTTGGGTCTAAAATCTTCAGTTAAAGATCTAAAAATCTTCCTAACAATTTTAGGTTGATCATAGATTTCACCCAAGTCGTATGCAGAATTAACAATGTCATTAAGTTTAGCATAAAATTCATCAAAGGATTCATCATCAGACATCCTAATACTTTCAAATCTAGTAGTTAATTGTTGCAACTTATTAATTTTAATTGCCTTTGTGCCTTCATACACAGTCTAGAGGATATTCCAAGCAGTATAAGCAACATCAACGTTAGAGATTCTCTTAAATTCCTCCATAGAAACAGCATTGACATAGCTTTGCTATTGAAAGCGGCTGCTTCTTTCTGAGAAGTTTGCCACTCACTCACAACAGTCGTGGGCTTCTCCCATCCGTACTCAATGGAGTTCCAGACTCTCTCATCAATAGATTTCAGGAATGCTTTCATCCTTACTTTCCAATAAGCATAATTATTCCTATCAAAGTGAGGAGGAATGACCAGAGAGTGTTCGTGTTCCATGACAATAGGGGTCAAGGATCAGCTCAGAGATCAAAAGATCTACAACAAGAGAGCAACCTGCTCTGATACCACTTGTTTGTTTTTAGACCCCTTAAAACACAATTGGATTAACCTAGTTAACAAGCCAAGTTATTACTTAGTCCAAATTAAACAAATCTAGGTTAACACAATCATATAATCATATCAATGTAAAGTGCGGAATATAAAGAACACAAAGATATGATGACCCAGGAAAACCAAACCGGTAAAAAACCTGGGGAGGATTTAACCTAGCTATCCTCAAGGTAAAACTAAATCCATTATGAAAGAATCGAAGTTTTACAATAGCGACTTAGGCCACTAACATCCTATTGCTACCTCATGTAGAAAACTTAGTGACACGACCACGTGCAAGTTTCGAGACCACAGACTCCTTCTTTCTTAGATTCTCCAGCAAGTACAAGCACTCCCGCTTGTGTATCTTTAAGCTCTTTAGTGCAGCAACTGAATGATCATCAAGCTCTCAATGAATTCTCCTTCTTGATAATCCTAAGCATGTGTGAAGGCAACCACCTCTCAGATCTCACAAGAGATTCACACACACAGCAAAAAGAGCAACCTCAAAAATGTGGCTAGGGTTTCCCTTTTATACCTAGGGCAAAACATAAAACCCTACATGTCATATGGGCTTAGGGCTGAGTTGGAAATTCTGCAAAAAAAACATTCTGCCCGACTTTCGATCGGTCAAGTCTAATTCTCGATCGATCGAGCCAGACCTAATTGCACAATGAATTCTACAGCAGCTCGATTCCAACTTTACATAAAACACATACTTTGAGCAAGTCTAAAACAAGACTAAAAACCTATTTTGATCATGGTTTGCCAACAATACAAATTAGAGTTCTAATACATTAGTTCCTAAGTACTTAGAACCTAACAAACATCATAAGCTATTTGATTTTTTTTTTTAACAATAATGGAAACCATAACATTAAAATTCGTATAATTTGGATCAAATTAAAAGAAGAAGTAGGGCTTTTGGATTTGGTTTCATGGAGAAGTTTTTCATGGTGTTTGTCTTATGAACGATGCTACACACAGTGGATTGAGATCTCTCTAAAGGATTCAGAGTTTTTTGTGTGAGAGAGAGAGAGAGAGAAGTCGCTGTCTTCTCCCCCAAGTTCTGCTGTGGGATGTTTGTCTTACGTGCCTTTCTAAACAATTGGATGAGATGAGAAAGGCTGGGTTCTTTTTAAGTGAGAATGTGAAGGAAAATTAATAGTCACAGTTTATCTCTCTCTCTCTCTCTCTCTCTCTCTCTCTCTCTCTCTCTCTTAATGCCTCTTTCATCGGTCCCCTCGGTTTTAGCGTGTAAAATAAATACATGTGCACCAAAATTAAGAAAAAAAATTTAGAATACATAGCGCAAAATTAGAGCTAGATTTTAGAATCTGAGTTTGGGACACATTCAAAGTGGAAATCTCTTAGAAAAACATCAAATTTAAATGGGAACCAAAAATGAGAGAATCCAACACAATTCCCAGAGTGTATGGGAATGTTGTCAAAATTTTTATGTGAATCAAACAGTCCCTTAAGCAAAAATAGTTGATTGTTAATTCTTTGAAGGCAAATTACGAAGAAAAAAAGGATTAATTTGGTCAAGTTGAAAAACAATTCCTGCTACTTTTTTGTGCTTTTTTAGGCAAGTAGTTATTGTTGTCCATTCACAACTTTCGAAAGCATTTTCATGCGTAGAGATCAGCACTTCACAGGCAAAGGATAGGTACTAGTTTTTATGTGAACATATAATGCAATTGGTTTATGTTCTCTTGGGATACGGCGTTTTTAGTCGTTAATTAAATTTACGCTCTGTTTGTTTTGATGTAAAATATTTTAAAGAAAATATTTTTTCATTTTATTGTGTTTGTTTTGCAGTAAAATATTTAGTTAAAAGTATAATATTTTCAGTCAACCACATCAACTAGGCAAATTTATGTAAAAAAATTTACACTTAAAATTTTGGTAAATCATTTTACATTTGCTCTCTCGCTCTCACCCCAATGCTTTCACTCCCTCAGTCCAAAGTCCCCCTAATGCTATCTCTCCCTCAATACCTCTCACGCTATTTCCCATGACTCTCTCCCTTCCCACTCTCAGTTCTCCCTTCCTACAAACCAAAGCAAACCATTCTTAGGTTCGCAGCACCACTCATCTCTGGCGACTCTCATCGTCAGCTCCACCTCTGCCACCACAAACCAGAGACCCTAAACCACTTAGGTTCACGGCTCCAACCATCTCTGATGGCTCTCATCGTCGGCTTTACGCCTCCGCCTACCGATTCTTGGTTTGACCACTCAAATCCGTTGATTCTTTTTTCAGTCTGACCATACACCATCTTTGACTCCATCACCAATTCATTTATCCTCCATCACACTGGCTCTACCTCCATCGTTGTCAACTCACCCATCAGTTCTCAGATCTGGGTTTTTTAACCACTGTGGGTTTTTTGGCTGGTTTATAGGTTGTGGTGGGTGGCTGGGATGGCTTGTGGGTCACGGTGATGGCTGAGTTTTTGGGTGGCTAGAATGGTTTGTGGGCCAAGGTTTGTGGGTGGTGGGTGGTTGGCCGGCTTTGGCCTTTCTTTTTTCCTTCTCCAATTTGTGGATTTGAGTTGTCAGTTAGTCAGTGGAGTGTTAGGGTGGTGGTAGGTGGGTTTGAGCAGATATGGCGGTGGTTTGGGTGATTGGTGGTGTGGTGGGTTGGTTTTGCCGGATTAGGTGGTGGTTGTGAGATTCTTAAATTTTTTTCATTTTGTTGAAACATACATTTTTTTTTGCATTTTCAAGAATGCAAACTAAACACCATAAAATAAAAATATTTTCAGTAAAATATTTTGCATGTAAAATATTTTACTTTTACAAATATTTTATGTCGAAACAAATGGAGCATTAGTTTTTTTAAACTCCATGATTAGTAGTTTATCCTATTTTACGCTCTGGGATGTATCGTGACATTAAGCGCATTCTTTGATGTATCCGATCCCTGGCTTACAACAATTTGAGTAGATCCAATACTCCAAGTTGGGGCAACTCAATGAATTCTTGGTGAAAAGAATTAGGGGCCAAAGCTGATGTGGGAAGTACAAGAAAAAAATTGATTTTAATTTTAGTTTTGTTTTAAACCAATTGATCATATTTATTGTAAGGGCACGTTTTGCAGCCCAGGCCCAAAAATGTAAGGGATGTTGGCCCAGTGAGCCCAGTACAATAAATTTGTAGAGAGTATGTCAAAGAACTAGGCCCTAATGAATTTGACAACGGCTAGTATGAATTCAGAAGATGATCAAGTAAGAACAAGGAAACATAGAACTGAATGAATTCATAGTCCGAGGAGTTAAATTTTCACACAAATCAATTAAACTGATCACAAATATAACTTTGATTGCTACAGTATTCTTTCTCTTTCTTTTCGATCCCCCTTGGACCATCTTGATCCTACACTTGTTGATCATTTGAGCCCTTAATTGAGTGTCTGTCCCATCAGACACCCTCTTTGGCTTTCTATTAGTTGTGGTAGCCAATGCAGTAATGTTCAAGGGTCTTCTCCACATAAATGTGGCCAGAAAAGTAGCTGCAGTGCATTTAATGTGGTGGTAGCAGCTTTTCTTTAGATATTTTTGGGTTTCCTTCCTTCTCGTATGTTCATGAGGCACGTCCCTATCACTGGAGCTTCTTGGAGGGTCACTCTAATTGCTAGAATACATACTTGAGCTGCATTCATCATATTCGAGAAGGAGTTCCTCCTCGGACCACCTTCCATTCATTCCTTACTTATGAGACTCTAAACTAACATCCCTCATAACTATTTATTCCTCCTCGGACCATTCACATTCTCGGCCAAGGCCCCAAGGCCCAATATATGATTTGGGCCCTTAACCTTACATTTATCATTTAATTTTATTTATTTAAAGTCTAAGGTATTTTTCTAATAAGAAATCACAGTATGAAAGACATGCAATTTGTCTTAGCTGAAACACTAAACAAGATCCATCAAAGCATAAAGTGTGAAATATAGAGAAGTATATAGATAAGAGACATGTGTAAAAAGAATGAAAAGAAACAATACATGTAAGATAAAGGTGAAAAACATACATCATCATCATATATATCAAAGAAGTACAATGTGTGTAAAAGGTCACAAGACCAAGGTATATGTAATGAGAACTATACATCAAAAACCTCACTACATATCTCACTCCCCCTAACAACAAGACTACTCTCTCATAACCAACACTACTCCCCCTTTTTGTCACGAGTGACAAAGGGTGAATCACTGAGAGACGGTCATCTCATCATCATGGGTATTGCTAGAAGCATCATCACTATCATAATCTTCACTATCAGAGGACTCCACAGAAGGATTAGGCGAGGGAGAAGGAACGAAGCCACCAAGATGAGACTGTTGGCTAGTGATCCGGCCAATCCTGGTGTTCATTTGACACATCTCATTAGAAAGGTGGTCAAGACAACTACCAAAATCAGCTCTCATATGCTGAAGCTTATCCAAGATGGCAATAAGAGATGCATTTACTCTAGAAGAAGAAGATGGAGCAGATGAAGAGCGGCGCGGGGGGGGGGGGGGGGGGGACAAGGGGCATAGGCAGCATTCTCGGTAACTTGAATGTTAGCCTCCTCCGGTTGGGTGGGAATAGACTCCTCACGAGGCCGCTTGGTCTTGGAAGTCAGCTAAGCAATGCTCCTTCGTAAAGAATCCTGAGTAATAGCACCCATGATAGAGAAACGAGGGGTAGGAGGAATAGGAACATGCATATGTCTGAGAATGCGTGTGATAGCCGAAAGAAAGATGAGCTTATCACGTGTAGCAATGTCTTGATAGATATCTATCATAGATACTATCATGTGTGAAGGAAAGTCTATAGAGAGACCCTCCAAGAAAGAGAAAAGAAAATGAGCACGAGGCTCAGTGATGGTGTTATAGTGAGATCGTGGAGTGAGCACAAATGTCATCACCATATTAAGGATCCTTGAATCCTTAGCAAAGTCATGGGTAGTGAAGTTAAGAGTTTCACCCCATAACATGGACCTTTCACAGAAGTGTGAGGCCAGCTCGTCTCGAGAGATAGAGTGGAGACGAGGATAATTAGGATAGTTTGGATGACCTACCCTAGGGACGTGTAGTACAATAGTAATGAGTTCTAGTGTAACTACAATACATGTTTCTCGGAATATCGTAGTAAACTGAGGGACAGAGGTATCAATAGTGTGTATGTTGGAGTAGAACTCCTATATAAACACGTTGGGACATCTAAAAAGATTCTCGCATAAAGATACCTAACCTTGAGAGCTAAATGCATCGGGTAGAGGAGTGTCTGAAAAATTAGACAAAACAACCTGCCGTTTCGAGTGAATTGATCGGTCACAAAAGTTCTCCTCAAAATATTTTTGGGATTTTGAATCACAGAACTTATCTTTAGAGGGAAGAGAAGGAGAAGAAGAAGAACTGCAACATGAGATCGGATTCTTAGAAGGAATGGATTTCTTGGGTGTCATAGTAGGAAACTAAGGAAAGAGCAATCAAAGAGATGCAACCAGTAGAGATGCTCAGGAAAGTAGGAAAAGAAAAGAGCAATGCATGGTAATGCATGAACATGTTACGTATAAAACAAATAGCATCATAGGAAAAAATCCAATCTAAACTACAACACTCACAATATTATAATCAAGCACACAACCTAGAATGCATGAAAACATGATTACAATGCTAGGAAATGCAATGCATGAGCATATGATAACATTACTACAATACCCACCCACCCCACGAATTTCATCAAAAACACAAAACCCCCAAAATTGTCTCAAAAATCAAAGACCTAGGTCCCAAAATGCATGAATGCATAAGAAAAGAGAAAGAGAAGAGTTTTAGAACACTTACCAATAGATTAAAGCTTAGAAAAGGCCGAAATTTGGAAGGGGCAGAGATTTTGATGAAAAGAAGAGGTTAAGATTGACAGAGAAGAGAGGGAGATCGAGATATTTGAGTGTGAAATGAACTGGGTCGAACCTTGAGTATATAAAGATCCAGGCATCTTGATAGATCGAGGAGGTATCGAGAGGTGTAAACAGTCTAATAAATTCACTAATTCATATAACAATTTACCATATATATATATATATATATATATATATATTGTATTTGAATAAATAAAAAAACATATTATGTTAGTGCTAATGTTTATGTTTATGTCTTAGTTGATTGTGATATTCTAAAAGTTTATTATTATTTTTGTAATGTTTGATAGTTATGAGTGGATGTTGTTGGAGTGTGTCTTTAGTCCCACATTGCCATACACTTGGTGATTTGTACTAATTTTTTTAACATCATAATACAAATAAATATTTAGTTATCTCTACGTAGTTACTTACAAAAACCATTAAATTACTAATGAGAAATTAACTTCTAACATGCCTAGTTGAATATAGTTTAAGTTAGTAAAATCTATTAGGCCCACCCCCACCCCCACTCCCATAAATAAATAAATAAATAAATAAATATATATATATATATATATATATATATATATAGGGGAGTGGGAGTGGGGGTAGGTGCATGTGAGCTATCCAATATTTTATCCAGTATTATATAATTATATATTCATTTCAAGTATATGTGTTTTTTGGAATAGTTTTTACACGTTTATCAAGAAATTGTTATGACAAATTAGTTATCAATGATGACAATAGACATCATACTCCAAATCCTTTGAAAGGCGAAGGGATTATGATGAGAATGCAAATTGTCATATTTTTCTCCCTTAATGTTCTTTTATACTTATTTGGTGCATAAATGTACTCATTATTCTTATATTTTGATTTAGGATGCAAATGGAGGCATTAAGTGCAGAACATAGCTAATTGGGCGATTTTGGACAGTTTCGACATCGCTTCGTAATTTGGGCATAACTCTCTCATCAGAGCTCCGTTTGAGATGATTCAAGATGCTATGGAACGCCAAGAAAAAGCTCTACAACTTTCTTGAGTTTTGAGAGATACTGGCTGCATCAAGGTCGAAATCGGGCTTGAAGTTGCTGCACCTGCACTGCTGACGTTTTGGAATGTTCCTTTGCCTGAAATTCTAATACTTGATGCGGTTTATTTTCAGAAGCTTCCAGATCTGGTGCACGAAAATTCCAGCTGAAAAACACCACTTTCCTAGTTATATTAGGACTTTGTTTTATTTTTAATATTTTCCTTAATTAGTCAGATTTGGATATTATTATTTAGAATATTTTTAGGAGATTTTGTAGGCTTGGGAAATGGGGAATTAACGTGTAAAAGAGGGGAGGAGAAATCAGATTGGACAGACACGCCTCTCTCCCCTCTTCTCTAATTTTCTCCTTCGAGTTTTCATCATGGCCTGGCTTGGCTAAACTTTTATACTTGGTTGAAGGAAACGGAAACCTCAGAATCAATAAAACTGTGAGATCTAATTTGTTTTTATTGTTCAATTTATGCTTTGAGTATCGGATGTTCTTCTCTACCTATTTTCATGATTGTCTTGTTTAATTGCTAGGAGGCCTACTAGTTTATTATTCGTTGCAATCTACTACTAGGTTAGATATCAAATCCGTAATTGTTTAATCTCTTTAATTTATGAAGCAAACAAGATTTAATGATTTGTTGCGTCAGAAATTATTAGATCTTAGGAAGAATGCTTGACTAAATTAAATGCAACCGCTTGTGCTTGTGTTGTTTAGCTTCATCGATCTCTTTAATTCTTAAGGCTGTTGCTAGATTAAACCTTTGGCGCTTGCCTTGGGTTGTTTAGTAGTTAGGGTTAATTAGATCGCTTGTTTTCTAATTAACTGCGACTAAGGAGAGATAGGAAAATAGTTCTAATGGTGAATATTCAAAGTGTGAATTGATATATACTTGCATCGATGATCAGTTTTAATATTCTGATGGTGGATGTTGACTTAGACCAAGTTATTCTTTTGATTGATTTTGATATTTTAATTTGAATTGTTCCTTAGTTGTTTTTCTTAAAATTGTTTTCGTTATACTCAAACCCCCCCCCCCTCTCCTTGTTCACGTAGCATAAAATTAGGCTAGACACTCTCCGTGGGAATGATCCTTACTCACACCACTACATGTATTTTTAGGAGTATAGGTTTTATTTTTGGTTTTCCTGCGACAGCACACTAGATTACAACTACAATACATATTGATGTGACACTGGGAATATAGCTCATATTTTACTAGTAAATAAAAAGAAACTGAAATTGGGACTATTAGTCCAACAGATATGACTCAAAAAAATTTAAGAGAAAAATCGTGATATATGACATTTACATGGCAAGGAAACTTGTTTTTCATAATGACACAACTAGTGGTTTAGAGGAATTATTCCTCCTAATCAGTTTGAACATAAACTGTCTTTCTGTTTTGTTATTGTTTTTGTTTATAGCATATGTTTTTTCTCTTTATAATTGAATATGTTTGTATTGTTATTTACATAATCAAAAAATAAATAAATTTTTGTAATATATCCAAGAAAAACATCATACACATCCACTATTGGTGTACTTAAATGTTTTTTTTTTTTTTTCTAATGTATAAAATTTTTTGTATAAATAGCCAAATAAATTTTTTTTGAACTAATAGTCTAATAAATTCCACCTTACATGTTTTTGTACGTAGTTATGAAATATATAAGGATTATGAATATATGTACTGAATTAATATATTTCAATATAATATAAATAAACATTATAAACATAAACATTAGCAAGAACATTAATGTTTTTAATGGCATTTTGAACTTCAAAAAAGAATTAGTGGACTTTCGGCTAAAATTTTACCATAGTTTCTTGGCATTTTTTCCTATTCTATTCAAGATCTTATTTATGACTTGAGGGAGAAGCAATGGGATTGTTTTGTTTCTTAGTTCTTACTTCTTAGTTCACACATTTGGTTGACTTATTGCTTGAAGTAAAAGGAGAGCATTACAATTTGACTAATAATCTAATCATACAACTAACTAACTAAATTGAGGTAAAGTTAAGTGCATATGTTCAATTTAAGATTCAACATGTAGTTTAAGAATAATTTTTTTTTTTGAAATTATTGTTTGAATATTGCACTATGATTGAGAGGAGAGGTGGTATCTTATAAATTTTAAATCTATTGTTGAATCTGTTTTTGAGCATATGAATATATGTCCTTAATTCTGTAATAACCTTCAATGCAATTAACCATCAAAGATGGTTGCACGTGATAGAAAGGCGCGTAAATGCATTGTTCCTGTCCTTAACAGAACGTTATAACATTGCATGCTTTGAAGACTACTTAGCTTTCATGCTTCTATTTATTCAGGGATTATTCTACTAATCCATTTTAATCACTCAGTCACATTCAATTAATGTTGCGGCAAGAAAATTCTTCTAAACAAAACTTTTGTATATGTCACACTTAATAGATAGATTTTAATGATAGAGCAATGAGGTTTTGTTCCCCTGATTGTAGTTTTTGGTATAGATTGATTGATTTACTAAACAAGCAATTGGCGTTGCCTTTTTCGGTTTGCCTCTTTCAAGGTCTGAATTATATCTTTGTAATTCTATCTGCTTGTCTTATAAATGCTCTCTCAAAAAATCGTAAATTGCCATTCGCACTATAAGTAAATTGAACTGGTAAAAATTTTAGAGGCACGTAAAAATTCACTGAAAATTTTTACCAAATGCCTTTTGCTGTTTGTATTGTGGTGGGACACAAGTGAATTGAATGATAAACGGAGTGATTTTTTTTTCCTTTTGTGTGTGCTTTTTTCGGTGCCTCTAGGCTATAGGAAGGTCGAAAAAAAAAAAGCGAGCTTGATCATTTTTGGACGTGTACATGATTCATATTTATTTATGCAAATAAATAAATAAATAAATATATATATATATATATATCAATTGGATGTCTTGTGATTTTCATTTATTTTTTTGAAATTACATATAAGAATATAGTTGATAAAAAAATTTCAAACAATTTGTAAAGAATTTTTTGATATCCTTTTAATTGACAAGAAAAGGCAAAACAACAGAAAAATATAAAATTATTTTCCTATATATAATGTGTTAATTAATATTTATCAAGATCTATGATTTTTAATAAAGTCAAATTAAAAATAGATAATATCAACCCAAGCTTCTCTTTTCTTATTCTTAAATAACTGCATTAAAATTGACCAAATGGACTGATGTAAATCGAAATGGATTGAAATACTATGCTCATGAAGCTCAACAACCAAAAAGAGTATAACAACAATAAATACTACCAGGGACGGAACCAGGATTTGAACCTGGGGGGGGCCAAAGCTTAAAACAATTTTTTTTTTTAATGAAAATAAAAACTAACACTTATTTCATATTCAACAAAATACTACATATAAAATAAGTGGTTCTTAACATTTGGTATTATAAAAATGTCGACAAAGTATAACATACAAAATAAGTGTTTTTTAAACATTTCAACACATTTATCAAAATGGAACTCGACGCTCTTTTAAGTCTCGAAAGTCGTCTATGATTGAACAAAATAATAATAATGAACAAAAGTAATGAACAAAAAAAAGTTGGAAAAGAAATAAATTTAAAGGATGGATTTAAAATCTTACAGAAGCCCAGAATAAGAAGTTCTGTTGGGGACATTATTCAGGAAATGAAATACAAACTTAAAACTACCCCCACAAACTCTATAGTCTATGGCATGCGAAAGAGATGAAGTTACGAGTAAAAAACGGCGAATAGATGATTGGTACAACATCAAGTTCGCAACAAAAGAGATAATAGCTCATCTTGAATTCAATGAAACTTCCAAAATGAGAGCCATGTTTTGACTAATATTCCTAGCTTTTTTTTTTTTGGGGGGGGGGGGGGGGGGCCTAGCTTTTTTTTGGGGGGCTGGAGGCCCCCCCCCCCTATGTAGGTCCGTCCCTGAATACTACATTTCAAATTTTAGATATTATATAGATACATAACTATCTAAGTAGAAATTGAAACTCAATTAGCTATGAGTTCTTGTAATTGTAGTATTGATTGGTAATTGGCATATGAAAGAACAAAATTATTTTCCTTGTGTATCTATTTATTAGAAAAATAATAATTTTATCAGTGCTAATTGTGAGTGAGATTCATTAATAAGATAATGGCATCACTCTAAAAAGAAGAAAGAGAGACCCATTATTTTTATTTTATATCCTTCTTAGTAATTTTCTCTCAACTTCAACCAAATCAAATGCTCATTGTAAACAATACATGTTAATAGAATTTACCAACACTCGAACAGATTATTCAATTATTACTTAGAAATTTATTAAAATAGCGATTTTTTTTTCCAGCAATAAAATTTCAAACAGTTATGACAGTTGAGTGCAACTGATACTTATTCTCTTACGAGTTGACTCACTATTTCAGAAGTTTAGCTCCAACTTGAACTCCTTTCCTATAAGAAGTGACAATTTTGAGACCTCTACAGTAAGAAATCCCAAGCTGTCGAAGCTTTCCTTTATAACTGAGTTTCCATTCAAGTTTGTTCCATTTATAGTTTCTAGATCATATCTCTTCAATCTCTTACCCTTCTTTAATCCTATGAAAATCACTTTATCTATGATCCACTTTTGGCTTAAAGCAAAACCTCCATTCACAACTTGTGATTTGACTGATACTTTATTCCCTACTATTCCACCATAAAATCTCACTAAACTCCATTTCCCATCTGCTCCTCCCATCTCCACTTCCTCGCCATCATCCAAGAAAACTTCTCCACTGCTATTTCCACTATTGCTGACAACCACCAAGAGTTGGAATGCAGTCTTCCGAGCTGCTTGTGTTGTCATGGCCTCTCCTTGCATAGCCAGAATATTACCTTCCTGAACATGCACATTTATATGATCGGGTGGTGCATCAAGCTTGATATACTTTCCTGATTTAACACTCAGTGAATGGGAGTAGTTAAAGAGGTCAAACCAGTTTCCTGCAGGGAAGTATGCATCAACTGAAACAGCTCCTGACTTCAATACTGGTGAGACCATTACGGCTTTACCAATCAGGAATTGTGTACTGATTTCATAAGTGTTGATATCTTGAGGGAAAGTGAAAAAAAGGGGTCGTGCAATGGGGGTTCCTCTTTGGTGTGCTTCATACATTAATGTGTAAAAGTAGGGGAGAAGCCGATAGCGAAGCCCAAGCACCTTCCTAGCTATTGCAGCAACTGAATCCCAAAGGTAGAGTTCTTGACGAATAGTATACTTCTCAGAGTGATCTCTTGTGAAGGGGTAAAAGGCCCCTAGCTGCATTTGGACAAAATACAGACATTAGGTGCATAAATATATTCAATCAAATAATAAGCATGACATTTTCTTTATTCCCTATTAATGGCACCAAGACTTCTATGCCTTATAACTTTCTCTCTCATAGCATTTGCAAAGATAATTCAATATACTTCTACAAAATGACATTAAAAAACCAGAAAGATAAACATACACAGAGAGAGAGAGAGAGTACCGCCAATGTTATACAAACTTTGGAAGCATCACTTCTTATAAAATAACAAACAAACAATAAAATTGAAACAGCTATAATACATTTTGGTTTCTCATCAAAATTAAACAATCAATCAATTTGGTCCCTAACTCCCTATAGTTAATTTATATAATATTATCATTAAAGCTTTGGATTATTGTCAATATAGTCCTTTAGCCTAACTCTATTCACTAAATGCCATTAAGTGTCACATGAATACAAAAGAAATGAAAATCATATCAATTTGGTGAAAGTGTTATAAGCAAAAAAGGGTAAATAAAATTGTAATATTGTGAGAAAAAATCACGTTAATTTTTTGTTTTTCAAGAGAGCAGAGGAATTCCTCTTCTTCATCATCATCCTCATCTGCTTCATAGGGAAGTTCATTGGGATCCCCAGATTCGAGCAACATGAGTATGAAAAGATCACTACCCACCAACAGTAACCTTTAGATCAATAAATATTGCATGACCATAATGAAAAGATCCATAGCTAGTATTCAGAGTTTCTTCATCCCAATTGAGTATGAATAGAAGAGGCTCCATAGCAAGTCCAACACCCTCACCACTCATGTCAAGGCCTACTTTGACCACAGCAAAAGAACAGCACCAACCCCTTCCTCCTCCACTATGTCTGTTGTGCAAGTGCCCTCTAACCCTTCTTCACTACCTTTGTTAATGACAGGTGAATGTTGAGACTTGTGCACTCGATATGGGTGTATATAGATCATATGACACTTAATGGCACTTAATTAACAGAGCTGAACAGTAGGACTAGATTGACAACAATTTGAATTTGTAGGGATCAAAATCACTCAAATTAGAACTATATGGTTCAAAGAGCAACAAGTCTAAAGTTAGTGGGAACAAAATATATTTTACTTAATAAAGAAAGCAGAAGCTGGGGGGGAAAATGCTTCACAAAATCAGATCATACACTCCCTTTATCTACTACAAGTCTACAAAACAGTAAAATATCATATCAAAAGCTAAGTAAAGCTTGAGAGAAAAAAAAGTACAATATCAACTAATCGTTTTGACATCTATCAATTTTTACCTGAATCCAACGCCCACAAAGTTCTTCAGTTGTATTTCCTATAAAACCACATATATCTGCTCCAACCATTGGGATGCCAAAAAGTCCAAAATTCAAAATTCCCGGAATTGAATATGCCAAATCATTCCATGTAGCAGCATTGTCTCCAGTCCAGTGTGCCGTGTACTTGCCAGAGGTCACAAAAGTTGACCTGGCAAGTATAAATGGCCTTTTACCAGTCACATTGATTAAGGCTGCATTAGTGGATTTGGACTCTAGGAGTCCGTATAGGTTGTGGGCATTGTACTCCGTAATGTTACCCCAGTGTAAGGATGTTGCAGGGACAGTACTATTATTAATGGGCCGCAAAACTCCAGCATTGTTAATTTTGTAGGGAGGGTCATCAAGAGTAGAATTTGGAGTAGGAGGAGAAGTTATAAAGCTAGAAATCTCATTCATGTCAAGCCAAAGACCATCGAAGGGAAGAATATCTTGAAATCTTTTTATCTCACCACCCCAAAATACTTCACTAGCTGGATTTAAAAAATCAGGGAAGTAGACTAGGCCAGGCCAAACTTGACCCAAGTAAGGGACACCATCACGTTTTATGAAGACATCAGCTTGCATTCCCCTTATGTAGGTTCCATCTGTCTTATTCACACTGATACCTGTAAAATAACACATTTTTACATTAAATAAGAGAGTGAGAATAGTTACAGCTGAAGAAAACAATTGCACGTCAAGTAACGCATACCAGGATCCAAGATGAGCACATATTTCTGACCATTTTGATGAAGAGTATCAACAAATTTTTGCATTTTGTCCAATGGGAAGTTGATGGGATCAAGGGTAAAATCCTTATAGCCATCCATGTAATCAATATCTGTCCACATAACTTCAAGAGGTATACCAGCTTTTGCATAGCCAGCAACCACGCCTTCAAGGTCAGCCACATTCTTGTAACCCCATCGACACTGATGAAATCCTTTACATAAAGTTAACAATAACCACTTGGGTTAGCATTTCTTATAAAGTATGTCATGATAAAGAAAGTATTACGTATGACATGATATATGAAGGTGATGTAGTAATTTCATAATTCCAATCATGAGAATCACAAATTAATATGTTTATGCATTCATTCTTAAAACAATTTATTAGATTTGAGTCATTTGACCATACATCAATATTAAAAAGAATGTTGACTATTACAATCCAATCTACTCATTTGAAACTAAATTGATGAGATTTTAATAACTCTATTGCAGAGTTATCTAATAAGAACTTCAGTTGTGAAGGCTAAGTTTGTAAATGTTAACTTGTAAATTTTGCAACATCTTCAGCATTTTTCTATTCACAATATATGAAAACTGAAAAGGCAAACAAGACAAGACTAGCGAAGAGAGAAGTTACCGAAGGACCAATAAGGCATAGGCGTAGGGCGGCCGATGAGTTCCGTATACTGCTCCATCACCAATTCCGGCAATGGCCCAGCAAAAAAGTACAAGTCAATAACCCCACCAATCACCTTATACGTAATCCTATCACCACTGTATATCACATCCATCCCATTACTATTCAGCAGCAATACACCATGACTTTGAATGACCGGTGATGATGATGATGATCTAGCGTCCATGTAAAACGGGTGCGACCCATAAAGATTGACATCGAGATTAGCACTGGCGATATCGGCGTTCCACAAAGTGAGCGTCTGAGTGTCATCGGGAACAAGCTTGAAGGACCGCTTGGTTTGCTCGCCAAGGCCATAGAGTGAGGACTTGGTTTTGGGGAGCGAGGAAGAGAGCTCGATGTACTGGTTTTTGAAGATGAAGGGAGTGGAGGCGGTGTCGAAGATCGTGTCGTTTGTGGATTTGCGGGTGATGGAGAAGGTGAAGGGAGAGGTGGTGTGGAGAGTGAGGGTGAGGTCGGAGTTGGGGTCGGAGAGGAAGTAGGAGGTGGATGACGGAGTTTCGGGGAGAGAGCGGTGTAGTGGGGAGTGGGTTTGGCGTAGGATGATGTCTTGTGGGATCTCCCATCTGCGGTGGTCGGAGTCTGTTATTTGAATTCTCAGCCGATCCTTGGTTTCAAAGCTGTGGACAGACAGCTAACGATCAGCCAAATGCTACTCTATTTTATTTTACCATCCTAAAAAGTTACTTTATCAATTATACCATCACATTATACAATACTTTCGGCATCTCAATATTTTATTTTCCTATTCTACTCATTAAAATAATATATCTACACATTAAAATAATATTTCCCTCAATCACCATCATTTATTCTTTCTTTCTCCCAATTTCCATCACAATAAAATATTAGTTTTTTTTTTAGAATTGTGCTACAGTGCAATTCTGCACTATTGCAAAAAAATTTGCAATACTTAGCAATAACATTTCCTGATGCAATACATTTTGGAGCTTGAAATGCCAAATATCCCTTACATTTGGCATTAGCATTCTCCAATGCTAATGCTCTTATCAGGCTGTGCTAACAAAAAAAAAAAAAAAAAACCCTGACCCAAACTGACGCGACCCAATTTGTGCCAATCCATTAAGCGAGGTGTGTGTTGGTGTGGGCTGGCTAGACAAATAATTTAGTACTACACCCATCCACTTATATTTATGAAATTTAAACGCATGCCGAATAATAGATACACTTTAGAGCATTTGCAGTAGTGGTGCTAAATAGTTATATTGCTATTTTTTTAGCACCACTGCACACAAAAGAAGCGCACAGCAATGGAGCAATAAGCAAAATTTTTTGCTTCTCCGCTACAGTGCACATCTAAAGATAGATGTGCACTGTAGCTCAAAGGTAAAAAAAAAAAAATTATTTTAATCCACCGGTGATTAAAATAATACCTCTCTCTCTCTCTCTCTCTCATCTCTTCTTTGAACATCTCTCAAGCTCACTCTCTCACTTTCTCAACTCCGGCCTCTCACTCTCTCACTGCGTTCTCTCACTTTCTCAACTCCGGTCTCCCAAGCCGCCGATCGGAGTACTTGCTCGTGGATCGCCGACCCAACTCGCCGACGTGATTGAAGTGCTTGCTCGCCAATCGGGGTGCTTGGAGATTTGGGTTTTTTTTTTTTTTTTTTTTTCCTTGCTGTAGACTGGTGGTGGTGGTGGTGGTGGTGTTGGCTGTGGCTGTGGCTGTGGCTGATGGTAGAGTTGGTTGTGGATGGTGTTGTGATGTTTTTTTTTTGGGTAGTTTGATATATTATTTTATTGTTGTAGAAATATTATTTTATTGTAGTGTTTATATTATTTTATTGAGTTAAAAGCTAAAATAGATTCACTGCTGTAGCATGTGTATAGGTAAAATAGATAAGGTGATTTTTTGTGTAGCTAAATAGTTAAAATTTTAGATGCACTGCTGTGAATGCTACGGTACATTAAGTTAAAATCGATCATAAATGTAATTATAGTTATAATTATAAAACAATTTTACAATTATAATTGAAATCATGTTTTATTATCAAAACATTATTTCAATTGTATTGTATATGACAATGTATAACTTAGCATGCAAACAATAATTAGCTAATAATTTTTTTTAAAAGCTTTCAATTTTAATTACATAATACTACTTTTAACTTACAAAGGTTTTTTATTTATTTATTTTTGTTTGTCCATAAATGTTCAACCATCGAAAAATAATTTATTGTCCAATGACTTGACTGGCGGGTTGAACTAGGAACTGGACACTAATCTAATCATGTTGTCATTAATAAAAGAAAATGAAGGAAAAAAGCAACTTTAATTGAAAATTGCCAATTCGATCACTAAAATCAAAAATTGTTCCGGTTTGACCAATTTTGGAAAGGTCAAGCAAAGTTCACACCAGATACACCATGGAACCTTGTTTCCCAAAAAAAATGCAAGACCCTTTTTTTTTTTTTTTTTTTCATGGTACAAAATGCAGGACTTATCTATTCTAGTCTCATTTAAGTTTAGAAGTATGTGAAGAGCCAATGTATGCACCAGCAACACTTTTTTATTAATTCTAGTCTCATTTAAGTTTATAAGTATGTGAAGTTTCTTTTTGAAGACTTGAATTTTAACTTTTTCTTTGCACACTTCATAAATACTTATACGTGTAGAATAACCATTACACTAAGGATGTGCGGTTTAGCAACACTTCTTTAACTGATTTGGCTTTTGCGAGATGCTTTAATAAATGGTGAAAATGTAATCTGGCAGTAGCGGCAATGGCAATAAAGTGTGGCTTTTTTTTTTTTTTTTTTTTGTTTTGGTGATAGGAAAACTCATTACTTTATTCATCATTAACTAAAGATAGTACATCCTGGGTGCAAGCTCGTGCGATTGGACAAGGGCATTCCTCTAGCCAAGCCACGTAGTCTTCAACATGCATAGGGTGCTGAGCTATAAATGGGCAGGGACATTTCCTTGCCTTTTAACATGGGACACCTCTGCTACTCTAAAATTTTGCAGCTGCGATTTTATGCCATCCACAATATTCTGAACGGATGACTAAACCTCGGTGGACCCTTGGATCATGTTACAGATACTCAAAGAATCTCCCTCAAAGACAACTTCACGGAGTCCGATGTCTGCGGCAAACTGCACAGTAGCTTCCGTTGCTAGTGCCTCCGTTTCTAACGCTCCCATCTGGCCAGCTCTTCTTTTGCACAGCGCCGCGATCACCACTCCGTTGCTATCCCAAACCACCACCCCGATACCCACACTCTTGCGCTTGGTAAACACCACTCTGTTGCGTAAGATGGTTGGTTTCCCAAGTTCACCTCCACAAAATCACATCCTGGAAAGTACTTTGCTTTATCTGCAACCTCCATCCTTGCTTTGCCAGGAGAGCTAGGTTGAAGCTTTGCAGGTCTCTGAAACCCATCCCTCCCTTTTCCTTTGGAAGACACATATTCTCCCAACTCATCCAAGCCAGCTTCCTCTCATCTTGCTTTTGGCCCCACCAGAATTTCTTAACCATTCCAGTGAGTTCCTCACATAAAGCAGCGGGCAATCTAAAGCAACTCATAGTATATAACGGTACCGCCTGAGAAACTGCTTTTATCAAGATTTCCTTCCCTGCATTGGATAGCAACTTTTCTTTCCATCCTGCCAGCTTATTGGCTACTCTTTCTTTCAGTTGGGCGAACGTATTTCTTTTTGAACGACCAACCAAAGACGAGTGACCAAGATATGATTCATATGGCTTAATAATCTGGGCACCAAACCGAATTTTTATGGCTTCTTTAGTAGCTTGGTCTGTGTTCCGGCTGAAAAAGATGGAGGTTTTGGTCCTGTTCAATTGCTGCCTTGAGGATTCCTTATAGACTTGCAACACCCTCAGTATCTCACTACACTCTCTAGTGGTTGCTCGACCAAAGATCAAGCTATTGTCTGCGAAAAAAATATGGGAGATTTTTGGGCCCCTAGTAGAAGCCGCCACCCCATGAATGGACCTGTTTTGAACTGCCTTACAAATCAGAGCTGAAAGGCCTTCTGTGCATAGAATGAACAGGTAAGGCGACAAAGGATCACCTTGTCGTAGGCCCCTAGTAGGTTTGATATCTCCATGGGGAATCCCATTTATCCGAACTGCGTAAGTTACCAGTGAGACACATTGCATAATAAGGCGCACCCACTTTTCATGGAAGCCTAGTTTGAGCATGATTTTCTACATGCATTCCCATTCTACCCGGTTATACGCTTTACTCATGTCCAGCTTCAAGGCCATCTCACCCCATTTTCCTTTCCTCTTCCTATTGATGTGGTTCATAACTTCGTGTGCTACCAAGACATTGTCTGTAATGAGCCTCTTAGCTACAAAGGCACTTTGGTTCTCCCCCACGATGTCTTTCAGCACCTTTTTCATCCTATTAGCCACTGCCTTGGATGCAAGCTTGTATGCAACATTGCACAAACGTATTGGTCTGTAATCTGTCACCCTCTTCGGATTTTTGTTCTTTGGGATTAGGACAATGTGAGTTTCATGAAACTTTGGCGGGGCTACACCATGGTTAAGGAAATCCAAGACAGTTTGTATAACAACAGAATTAACAGTTGGCCAAAAATGTTGGTAAAATAAAGGAGGCATAATGTCGGGGCCCGGAGCCTTTAAAGGATGCATTTGCTTCAGAGCTTTCTCTATTTCCATAGCTTGGAACGCCTGTAATAGAGCCATGTTCATTCCAGCAATCACTTTTGGTTGTACTGCTTCAATCAATTCCTTACTGACCACCGGGTTTGAAGAGGAAAAAAGTTGTTCATAGTATTTGATGAATGTCTTCCCAATCTGCTCCTCATCTTCCTGCCAAGCTCCAGTGGAATCCATTATCTTCACTATTGCATTTCTTTGATGCTTGTTGGATGCTTTAGTATGGAAGAAAGACGAATTCTGGTCTCCCGATTTTAGCCAACAATTCCTGGACCTTTGGTTCCACATATCCTCTTCCTCTAGTAACAGTTTGTTCAGTTCCATCTTTGTCTCATGCACCCTTTCCATGTCAGACCTATGAGCATTAGTGTTCTCCAACACCTGAAGTTTTTGTCTTAGAGCTGTGATTTTCCTTCCCACGTGACCAAAGGTGGTTTTGTTCCACTGGGTAAGAGACTCACAACATTCCTCCAGGCAGGTATTGAATGGATAGGGGTCTTCCCTGCTACTACCTTTCATCCATGCATCCTGAACAATATCCTCACACTGGTTATCCCTCAGCCACATCAATTCAAATCTGAATTATTTTGGTCTACACTTGGCTTGCTTCCCGTGTTGGCCGTCTTTGAGGACAAGCATGCAGTGGTCGGATGTTGAAACTGCCACATGATATACCCGAGAATGTGGGAAGCGGGTTGCCTAATTGGTGGACATGAAAGCGCGGTCCAGCCTCTCACGGATCCAACCCTGTGATCCCCATTGCCTGCTCCATGTAAAGTCAGACCCTCCATAGCCCAAGTCCCTAAGGTTGCACCAATTTACTACGTCACCAAACTGCCTCATCTGGCTCGCTGGTCTTTGGTTTTTCATCTGCATGCAAAATCTCACTAAAATCACCCATTATGACCTAAGGAAGATCCATCCTCCCATTTAGCTGTTCTAGCAACGCCCACGACTCCTCCCTCTTACTTGTCTCCGGGTGGCCATAAAAACCCGTGAACCTCCACCTCATAGAATCGTTATCTTCAGTGACAATGGCATCAATATGCCAGGGCGAGTACGTTTGAACATCCACCCTCATCGAGCTCTTCGACAGCAACGCCAGTCCCTCGACCCGTTTCACATTGGGCACCACCAACCCCTAATGTCTTTCTAATTTCCGTTTAATGCGCGCCATCTCTGACACTTCAAACTTAGTCTCAAAAAGGAAGACTAAGGTGGGATCTTCCTCCATTACCATTTTTTAGAGGGTGTTAACTGTGTAGGGGTTCCTAAGCCCCCGACAGTTCCATACGATGGCACTCATTGCTCCCAGCGGTGCTGCCATGCAGCCACCGCCGATCCTAGCTGTTGGGCCATAATCTGACCAAGTACTTGTACCTCATTTTCCATCTTCTGTTTTTATTATTCTCCGATAGGGGTGGTAAGTCCATTATCGGTATACGTTCTTTGCGTTTTTCCCCTGCTTCAAATGCTTCCATCACTACTTCCGTAACACCAAGCGGCTGCCCATCTTCCTTTAATCTCCCATCCATAGTGCCTCTGTTTTCCTTTCCAATTTTCTCCCATATCGACTTTAGCTTCTTATTATGGCCATTTTGATATTTTTTCTGTCTGCATGCCTTCTCTCAACGTGGAGATGCCAGCTCAATTGTAAAAGACTTGGCCTCCATATGACTGTCCCTGGGAAAGCCCAATAGTACATTGCCCACGTCTTGTGGGTTTTCCGTATTTACACCTGGGTTCAGACCCACTTCCTTCCTAGGCCCAAGTTCTGATACCTCCATCCTACTGACATCATCACCTCCCTGAGCTAATGCATTCATATTGTTATCCTGTGATCTCGCCTTCAAATCATTCCTTTCCTTTGATTTGGTAACCCATTTAGTATTCTTCTTATCGAAACCGATGGCCCTGTAATATCATTTAATTGTTCCTCAAAATCCGTTATCTACATGATTTTTGAGATATGCTCCCCACCAACTAGACCTGCATTTGTCAACCCCTTCACAGCGTACTGTCTGCCATACCCCCGTTATCAGAGTTTGCCCCCGCCAGCGGCCCACCATCACCCTTGTTTCTCACCACCATGGCCAGTTGAGGTTGTAGCCTCTCCTGGGGAGCCTTCAGCCACGGGCCATATTGCTTCTCGTCTGACTTGAGAACTTCTTTACTTCTAATCCACAACATGCAATCTCTTTTATCGTGATCCACCTTCCCACACCAATAGCAAAATATGGGTAGGCGTTCATACTTAAACTCAACCCACATTGCTGAAGGACCACCTATTCTGACCATTCGCCCCCTACAGAGAGGTTTTGTTATATCTAAAGATACTCGGATGCAAAGATACCCACCTAGACTGAACCCTTTCCCATCCACATCCACCTTCTCCACTACCCCTAGTGTGCTACCAAGGCGCAAACCTGTTTCCTTTGTTTGGCTCAGGGTAGGAAGGCCATGTATCTGTACCCAAAACAACGCCCTATCAAAATGGATTCGATTCGCAGCATCACCCACTTCTAATTTGTGTAAGATCACCAGATATTTGTCAAAAGACCATAGGCTTAGTAGCAACAGCCTGTCCATGTCTTCCCGTGTCTCAAACTTGAACAGGACTTTGTTTTCTCCCATATCATTGACCTTGAAGTTTCTCTCCGTTTTCTACACCACTTTCAGGGCCCGTGCTACTGACTCTAAATTCACCCTCCTTTTTGTACAGAACTTCCCAGCCACGACGTGTCCGCTGTCTTCCACCAGTGGCGAGAGGTCTACCTCATTGCCTTCTATCGTCAACAACCGCAGACCAGTGCACCTTGTTGTAATATCCTGCATTGACATCACTCCAAAATCTGATAGCTAAAGACCACTTTCTACCGCCTAAGCGGAGAGACGTTTTTTGCCTAAAAGCAAAACCTATTTTTCACCTCTAGGGTTCTGTAGGAGCCTAGAGAGAAAACTCAAAACCTATTTTTGTATATTTCCATAAAGTGTGGCTTTTTTTTTTTTTTTGATGAACAAAGTGTGGTTTTTAAAGTCATAAATCATACCCTAGCAATATTAGATGATATAATCCTCACCATTCAATCATTAAATGATACACCTGTCAATATGCCTCCTTATTTAAAATATTCTTAGACGCGTGATGCACTAGTAGATCCCAATAATAAAGTAATAATATCAAGTTGCACAAGGAGGTGAATTTCGTACCGTACCGGCCGGTACAGCCGGTATATACCACACCGGCTAGTAAACCGGTACAAATACCTCCCTTCTTTCGTACCGGAAATAATACCGACCGTATCGGCAGCGTACCGGCCGTACCATCGAAATCTGGTTGTTTCGGCCGGTAAATGGATACCGGCCTGAAAGTTCCAGCAGAGCCTACCAATGCAAAAACCCGTAGATCCGTGACACTGAGACAATGACGAAGTTCTGGCGGAGACTACCGCTGCATCATGGCCTCATTCTATTAATTTGCATCTCTTGTTCTTACTTTTTTTTCTATCTTCTCCTCTTCTTCGCTTAACACCAGCCTTCTTGTCTTTGAGCGTTTGGCTTCTCAATGCATTTTCAAAACATGTGGCTGTGTTTATTCCCTTTGGAAATAACATGTAAAAGTTAAAGTAAGGCTGTAAGGCATTGAATTCTATCAGAATTCACGTGAGTTTGGTGGGGTCTTTGACTGTTTGAACCTTTTACAATTGTTTTTTTTTTTGATATAATGATTAAATAATTTAGATTTATATGTGATGGATTGGGCCATTGTAGAAGGATAAAGATAATAATGAATTGGGCCTAAATATACTTAAAGAGATAGGATTTAAATTCGGCAAAAAAAATTATATATGTATATATATATATATATATATATAGGATTTTATATGTATAGCAGTAAACCCGAAACGATACACTGGTATTGACCGGTACCCAAAATATATCGTACCGTTGGCCAAACCGGTATAGCCTCTAGTACGGTATTGACTTCCTTTGCACATGCTTGTATAAAAAAAAAAAAATGTTGCACATGCTACAATATTCTGTGATAAGATAATCTAATAGTGCAGGAGAATTATCATTATATGTAAATTACTTTTAATATTAAAATAATTTTTAATAGACAAGTTGTGCATAAAACTATTAGCATTATTAAAATTATGAAAACTTGTTAACTTTTTCAAAGTTAAATATACACAACTTTTTTTAGAATGATAAATATACACATAACTAATTGGCAACACTTTATATTTTTATAATTTAAAAATTATTAATTAAAGTTTGTAGTATAACTTTAGCATTTTTCATAATTCAAACATCTATTTTTTTTAAGCGGTTGAACCGTTGAAATTCAACAATCACATCAGTTTATAAGTTTCAAGTAGTATAGTTTGTAATATTTTTAGCATTTCATGAATACTATAAATTTTATTATATAGAGCTTACAAATTGATGTGTCATTAGTTGGGAAAAAAAAATTCAATCATACATTTAATTGGTGGGCTTGGTGTTTAAATTCTATCAATTATATTCATTGACACATCAATTTGTAAGCTTTATGTACTAAAATTTGTGATAGTTTCCAAAATTTTCTTTTAAATATAGGGTTTAATTGATCAAAATAATAAATTACGTGTAAAATTGACTTATAAGACCATAAGTGGAGTATATTATATTTCTCAAGTAGTATACCTAACTTTTTAGTCAAAAATGAGATGCTATACCTAACTTTTAGTCAAAAATGAGATGCTACACCTAACTATTGCCTTTCAATTATAAATATTAGATAAAACCACTGCGCACCTTTGGCGCAATAGTTACTCTACTCTCTAAAAGGAAGCTTCACACACATAATCTAAGATAAAATTTTTAAAAAAAATTTAAATATTAGATGTCATCATTTATGATACAGATACCTCATCCTCCACTATTTACTTGAGTGTTTTCATCCACTAGTTATTTGACTATTTATTACATGTGACTAACACCCGAGTCTTTAGAGCATTAGCATCTTGAGATGCAACTCTTCAAAAATCACTTTATTTATTTTACCAACTCATTTTATAATTCACCCTACATTTCAGTTTTTATTTTTACACATAACTCAATGACTCTCTTTTACTCTTCACATTAACTACAAGAAATTTTTTTTTTTTTTTTACAACCTATGAACAGAAATAGTAATTGGGGAGTATTTATACCCCAATGCTACGGCTCTTAGTGAGGCAGCTCTGAAAATAAGAGTTTAGAATTTTCGTGGAGGAGAATTATCGTTATTCAGTTTCACATGCTTACGTGGCTCCCCCGCATTGGTAACTCCCAAAAAAGTTAACAGTGATAATATGAACATAAATATGATGAGCAGATTCTTGGAGATGATGCACAGAGAGCAATAGCATATAAGCAAGCATACCTGGCAATGAAGTTGAGATTCTGAATGTCAGGCCCAAAAATGGAGGAGCTGTTAATGACGCCAAGATATGCGGTCAATGATTTGCCGGAGGGATCAATAAACACGGATCGAATTTTGTATCCATGCCCAACTGGGACTGCATCTTTTTCTTCGAATCTGCCGTTTGAGCGGGGCAAGTAACAAACCAAGATACAGAAGAAGAAGAAGAAAAGTAGAGTGTGGTTTTGTTGATGATGATGTTGAGGATAAGCTAAAGCTATTGCTTTATTTTTTTTCTTCATTGTTCCTATTTTCTATACTGAGAGAAATGATTCACTTGGGTCCTGTTTTGCAATTTGTAGTATTATACCGGATGGACTCATGTACCAGACCTTTTAAGTAAGCTGACAAACAAGTTGTTGCTTTTTTATATTGATTAATTAACAGTGAAATCGTATCAAAAAAAAAAAAAAAATTACAGTGAAATACCATGATAATGATATCAATAATTCTATAAACAATTTAAAGTATAAATAAATATTATAAATTTTAAAAAGGATATTAAAAAATTTTAAATTATAAATAAATTTATAAAAATTAAAAAAAGTTATAAAAAATAATTATAACATTAGAAAATATAGAATTTTATTTCATGAATGGTTTTGGTGAATACAACTGGATTTTAAAATTTTTAATATTTTATTCCAACCAAATAAAACATTTTCTTAAAAAAAAAAAAAACATAAATTTATAAAACTAATGATATATGAGTTAAAAAGTATTTTTCCACTGCCATTTTTTCTCTCTTTGTCATTTCATTTATTAATTTTTTATGAAAAATTTTGGTACCGTTGGATTTGTTGATTGGTTGGGAGAGGGGAAAGAAAACTAGTGGGGCCCAAATATTTTCTTTCTAGACCAACCAAATTACAATCTCTCCAAAGTGGAGAAAAAACAGGAGAGAAAACTTGTGTGCATATAAAAATACTATTTGGTGCTTACTTCTTGCTTCTTGGTGTTTTTTTGTTCGTTCTTCCTTTTCAAGGCCTCTACTGTTGAAATTTGCCGCCCATCGGCACTTCCTTTGGCTTAATCCAACCAACTTCAACAGCTTGCCATACTTGTTCACCTAGAGCCTGCAAAAAGACTTTCATACGAACTTTTTAGTACGTATAATTAGTGTCATCAAATAACGGAGGAATCAAAAGAGATTGTCCACGATTGATGACAATGGGGGTCAAGAATTACACTCAAGAAATTAATCCAATCTAAGTGTACCCACTCTGATATCACTAGTTGAGAAATTTAGACCCCCAGTTGATAGAATTAACAAGTTTTAAACCCAAGTAGTTAATTAGATTTATTATGAATAAAACTTGTTAAAACAAACAAACATCAATATTATGTCAAAATCATGTAGCGGAAAAATAAATAAGACAAGATATGATGACCTAGGAAAACCAATGAAACAAACTAGTTTCACAGTAAAAACCCTGGAGGGAAACCTTCCCGAAAAGCAATCCACTATAGTAAAGAGAAGTTTCAGATCTACTACAAAACCTTTGTCCCTAGACTCTACAATCCCCGAAGATGAACTTACAGCAGAAACCTTCTACCGCTTCAGAACCTCTGAACTCTTCAATATATGAACACCATCCTTTTGATGCACGAATCCTAGTACGTGACTAACCAATGATGCACGGCTCCCAGTACGTGACTAACACACAAACTTGAAGAAGATGTTGGCTACAAAGTTCTTCACTTTATCAACAATGAAGATCAAGAAGCACTTGGTTACAAAAGCCTAAGGTGCAAATACGCAGTAACTTCTTTCAGAGAGAATAAGGCATCGGTCACCTTTTGCATATGTTCTCCTTGTATTCTCTTATGTGACGGCTTCCAAAATAAGCCTTATATAGGTCTAGGGTTGTGAGAAAAGAAACCCTACAAAAATACATAAGCATGGGCCAAAAATTAGATCTGAAAATCTGAATTTCGTAAAGCTTGATCGATCGAGAGGTGTCAAGAAGCTATCGAGGGAACAAGAGCTTTCTCGATCGATCCACCAGCTATCGAGAGGTGTCGAGATTGCGATAAGAAACAGTTGAAGAGCTTAATAGATAGCTTAGCTGTCGAGAGGTGTCGAGTAGCTATCGAGTTTTAAAAAATTAGCACTTCTTCACTTGTTTCTTGTACAGATTTGCATGGCTTCAATACTAGACTTGAACTCTTGTTCCTTGAATTATTAAATACATCCTAAATCTATCCAAATACAAGTAAAGTGCGTTTTGTCAAAGGATTAGCCAACTACATAAAATATTGACATATGTTCCTAATATGATCCACATATGTCCTAACATATTTGGCATTAAATTCATGGTTTGGCTAAAAATGGCAAGATAATCTTTATGGGATCCTTCTATTTCTAGTACCATAGCTGGAGCTACTACAAAATGAGCTGGAGCTATGGCAGCTTCTGCAGAAGTTGTTTGCAGCTTATGTTGGAGCTGTTTCTGCAAAACAGCTTCTGCTAGAGCTGTTTACAGCTTCTACTAGAGCTGCTGTTGGTATTTTTGGCTAAGTTTTCTCTTTTGAAAAATTATATGCTTAGTCCATATATAATTTTGGTAAGTAATAGACTAGGTGGTTGATATTTAATGAAGTTTTAGAGATGTAATTATGGTCTTTTTGTATTTTAACCAAATCTTGGAGAGTAAGGAGAGCATTTTAATACTAGATATGAGATATTAATATATATTTAGCCATGTTCTTGGAATTGATTTAGATGATAATGACATAATTTATATAAAATACTATAATTACAATTTTAAACTTATATTATATGATGAACATTAATTTTTATGTAAAAAGCATGGGGAGTTTTATCATTTTAAGTGTTATGTGATATGAGAGGCTTACCAAATGTTACCTATTGCACACTGACCCGTCAGAGTTCAGGGAATTGGGGAAGACATGCCAAGCAACATGCTTTCCTTTATCAACTTTGAACCACTGGAGCTTTACTGAACATACTTCTTGGCCCCCCAAACCACAACTCCCAAAATTCCCACCATGAGACTCATAAGCTTGGATCATGAGCCAAAAAATGATATGATATGCTATGAGCTTGAACCATGGGCTTTGACGCCTTTTTGTGTAAATATAGGCTCTTTTGGGCTTTAGAAGAGTTTTTCCCAAAATCCATAATAGTGTTAACGTGGTGCGGGTTGCCAATGAAATAAAGCCGTGTGGCGTGAAAAAATTTTCCTCAACAGGGAACAAATTGGTCAATTTTGAAATGTGTTTGACCTAATTGGTATATGCCTAAACCTTAGGGTATGTTAGTGGAATCTGTCATTTTTTTTCCACTCCTCCTGCTTTCTTTATTGACTTTCAACTTCTTTCCCTTTTCTTTTATTTTTTATTTTTTAGTCAGCTTCTACTTTCCTTTCTATGAATTCTTTTTTTTTTTTCTTTTTCCCTTCATTTCTTCACTTCTAATAACTTCTAACTCTTTGTCATTTATTTATTTTTTACTTACTTCTACCTTTTGCTTTGTTAGGACATATGTGGAACATGTTATGAACATATGTCATTTAGAATTGGTTTATCCCTTGACAAAATGCACTTTACTTGTATTTCGGTAGATCTAGGATGTGTTTAATACTTCAAGGAACAAGAGTTCAAGTCCAAGTATTGAAGCCATGCAAATCTATCCAAGAATCAAGTGAAGTAGTGCTATTCATTAAAGCTCAACAGATATCTCGACAAATGTATCTATCGAGATTTAATATGTGAAGCTTCACATATAGCTCGATAGTTGTATCTATCGAGAATTACGAAAATCAGTTTTTCAAATATGTTTTTCACTCATATCCAAGCTATGTGTTTAGGTTTTCTTTTCTCATAACCCTAGACATATATAAGGATTATTTTAAGGGCCATCTCACTTGATGCAAAGGTTTCAAGCATGCATATTGTGACCGGAGACAATTTACCCTAGTTCATCTTTCTCTTGAAGAAGCTGCTACGTTTGTACGCTATAGGGTTTTGTGACCAAGGAGCTTCTTGATCTTCATCGTGTGGATGAACTGAAGAACTTTGTAGCCAACATCCTTCTTAAGTTGGTGTGTTAGTCACATACTTGGATCTGTGCATCGATTGGTTAGTTATATACTGGGAGCAGTGCATTGAAAGGAGAGATTGTCACTACATTACAAGTCCAATTATATATTTGGGTAAGGGTTCAACTGTAGGTTGGAATAAGGTATTGGGATTCATTTACTTGTAATCGTTTGTTTTGATAATAGTGGATTCTCGAGAATGGCGACCTTAAATTCACCTAGTGGGGTTTTGCCTTGGAGGTTTTCCCCATTCATAAACAAAACCATGTCAAATTTATTTTTCGCTGCATTTAGTTATTTGGTGATTTGTTTGTGTTACCACGCATCTTGCATGTTAATTGACTTAATTAATTCACTTGGCTAATTAATTGGTTAATTTACCCAAGGGGTCAGTACATTCTTGGCCTATCAAGGGGTCAGCTTGCTTGATTGCATTCATTTCTGTGTTTTTCTCTTCTTTGAAAAACTGTTTTTGTTAGGCTCGACAGCTTCTCGACAGATAGCTATCTATCGAGACCCTTGGACTGCTTTTCTCAACAGATCTTATCTTATTTTTGATCCATCAAAGCTTTCTGGAATTTGTCTCGATAGCTTCTCGATCCATTGAGAAAGTTTCTGTTTGCTCAATAGCTGCTAGATAGCTGTTCAATCCATCGAGGTTTCTTTGCCGTCGACAGATTCTCGACGACACCTCGACAGATTTATCTGTCAAGAATTAGTGCTCGACAAATCCTCGATCCATTGAGCTGCGACTTCTTTAAATAGATTCAGCGCGATTTCTGTTTTCATTTTCTCATATTCCTCTCTCGACGGAAAAGCTATCCAGCTTCTCCCAAACACTCTTTTCTCACTCTTTTCATCTTCCCCACTTGATTCTCGGCCTAAACCTTGGTTTTTACCTTTGGTATGATCTCTTTCTCCTTCTTTCTTCATGCATTTCATACATTTAGACCTAGGTTTTGGGTTTTTGAAATTTTTTTGGGGTTTTTCAAAATTGATGAGTTATTTGTGAAATTTTTAGGTTAGGTCTTGTTTAAATGATCCTATATGCTCATGCATTGCATCACATTTGCATTTTCACAATGTTTCATGCATTTTAGATGTGTGTTTTATATGTTGGAACCTTGTGTGCTGGTAGGTTTAGATTGGGCTAAGCCCAAGATGTTATTTTTGTTGCACGTCACATGATCATGCATTTTTCATGCATACGTACCATTCTTTTCTTTCTTTTTGGTATTTTTATTGATTGGTTATGTTCTGCTTGTCTCTCTCTCTCTCGGATAGTCTGCGCATGGCGCTCAGGCGCAAATCCGCTCTATCCCAAAACCCTCTTTGTTTCGGGGCATCTTCTTCTTTTAATTCTACTCCTCTTCACATCTGATTCCGTGATGAGAAGGCTCGTCAGGACATCTCAGAGAACTTCTCCAGACGTAGCATTCATTCGAAACGCCACGTTATCCTTTCGGACTTTTTCGATACTGATCTACCCACTGTCATCAATAGTTGGGGTTGGGAGTCTCTTTGTGTGATCCTAGTTAGTTGTCCCACTGTGATCATACAGGAGTTTTACTCCAATATGCATAATTTTGATCATTCCATACTTCGTTTCATCACTTTTGTTCGAGGTATCTATATTGTAGTCACTCTGGAGCTTATCTCCGATGTGCTACACGTTCCGAGGGTATCGCATCTGGATTACCCCAGATGTCCTCATCTAAAGACTATGTCTAAAGACGAGCTTCTGTCTCTCTTTTGTGAGACGCCTTCATCATAAGGTGACCGTCAAAACACCTTATGCTCGGGCTTTGCAAAAGGTTCGAGGTTTTTGAATATGGTGATGACATTTTTTTTACATTCCTTTTTTCACTATGATTCTATTACTGAGCCTCGTGCTCGCTTTTTGTTATCCCTCCTTGAGGGGCTTACCATTGACTTTCCCTCTCACTTCATACTCTCCCTTATAGATGTCTATAAGGATACAACGACTTGTGATAAGCTTATCTTCCCTTCTGCTATCGCGAGGATCCTTTGCTATACTTCTGTCTCCTATCCTGAGTTTGCTCATTTCACCATCATGGGTGCCATTAGTGGTGCGTCCATTAGACGAAGCGAGGCCCAGCTTCGACCGAAGCGGCCACGGACCGAGACGACGACTCCTCCAGCCTCTTCCACTCCATCCACTTCTGCTCCTTCTTCCGCAGGTGGTGTAACTCTCGAGGCCATCATGGCTCAGCTTAGGCGCATGGATGCTCGCATTGACACTCTCAGCGATGAGTTGTGTCAAGTGAACACCCGTGTTGGTCGTATCACATGACGACAGGATGTCATGGGTGGTTTCACCGCTTCTCCATCTCCACTCTATAGGCTTCAGAGGACGAGGGCGATGATGATGGCTTCGGTGATAATGAGGATGAGGATGCTAGCTCTTCCGATGACGAGGAGATGACTGCTTCTCAATAACTTGCCCTTCGTCATTCGTGACAAAAAGGGGGAGTAGTTTTGGGTATGAAAGTAGTCACATACTTAGGGGGAGTGTTAGCATAGGATATTTTTGTTAGGGTGAGTGTTTATTTTTTGAGGGATGTAGTGAGGACTTTTGTATTTTTTTTTTTATATCTTTTAGATACATTGTTCTTGTACATTGGTCTTGTGACCACTTACTGATAGTAAACCTTGTATTCATTATTGATATATATATATATATTTGCTAAGGTTGTTATCACATTTTCACCTATCTCTCCATGTGTTGTTTCTTTTCTCTCTTTATACACATGCTTCTTATTATGTATGCAATCTTTTATTTCTGTTTCACACTAAGATGCCATGATGAGTTTTGTTTAAAGTGTTTCAGAAATACAGGTTGTCAAAATCTTCCATTCCATGAACTCTCTTCTTGCAAAGTTTTTCAAGAGTTTATGTTAGGGTAGATTTTATTGTATTCAACAAGTGAGTATGAGTTGAGTGATTTGTGATTTCTCTTATATTTCATTTATTTGTTATGGTTTTGTCACGAATTGCCAAAATGGGAGATTGTTAAGACATATGCGGAATATGTTATGAACATATGTCATTTAGAATTGGTTTATCCTTTGACAAAACGCACTTTACTTATATTTGGGTAGATCTATGATGTGTTTAATACTTCAAGGAACAATAGTTCAAGTCCAAGTATTGAAGCCATGCAAATCTGTCCAAGAATCAAGTGAAGAAGTGTTGTTCATCAAAGCTCGATAGATATCTCGACAGATGTATCTATCAAGATTTAAAATGTGAAGCTCGACAGATAGCTCGACATCTGTGTCTATTGAGAATTACGAAAATTAGTTTTTCAGATATGTTTTTCACACATATCCAAGCTATGTGTTTAGGTTTTTTTTTTCTCACAACCCTAGACATATATATATATATATATATATATATCTATATATGGATTATTTTAAGGTACATTTGACTTGATGCAAAGATTTTATGCATGCATATTGTAACTAGAGACAATTTGCCCTAATTCATCTTTCTCTTGAAGAAGTTGCTGCGTTTGTACGCCGTAGGTTTTTGTGACCAAGAAACTTTTTAATCTTCATTGTGTGGATGAACCGAAAAACTTTGCAGCCAATATCCTTCCCAAGTTGGTGTGTTAGTCATGTGCTTGGATCCGTGCATCAATTGGTTAGTCACGTACTGGAGCTATGCATTGAAAGGAGAGATTGTCACTACATTACAAGTCCAATTGTGTATTGGGGTAAGGGTTCAACTGTAGGTTGGTATAAGGTACTGGGATTCCTTTACTTGTATCTGTTTGTTTTGATAATAGTGGGTTCTTGAGAGTGGTGACCTTAAATTCACCTAGTGGGGTTTTGCCTCAGAGGTTTTCCCCATTCATAAACAAATTACCGTGTCAAATTTATTTTCCGTTGCATTTAGTTATTTGGTGATTTGTTTGTGCTACCATGTGTATTGCATGTTAATTGACTTAATTAATTCACTTGGCTAATTAATTGGTTAATTTACCTAAGGGGTCAATACATTCTTGGCCTACCATTCTCTCTTTGCTTCTATCTTTTGCTTTTGTTTTTCTTTTTTAAAATGGATGCCTCTTTTTTTTTTTGAATTGAAGAGTATTTTTAATTTTTTGGGATATGGTTGTATTTAATTGTTATTTGATAGTTGTAGGGGTTGGATTTGAGCACTTTGCCCTGAGGATAAATGGATTCAAGCCCAACAAGCCCAATACAATAAATTTATAGAGAGTGGGTAGAAGAATTGGGCTTTAGAGAGTGTAACAATAACTGAAGATGATTTAAGGAATGAATAAGTAAGACAAGCATGGATTTAAGCCAGTAATTCAGTCCTCAGCACTAGTCCGAGGAGTTTCTACTTATTGCTTTTGGACTGATAGTGACAAAGCTAATTCAGATTGCTATAACGTTTCTTTTGGCAAAATTCCGATCCCCTTTCTCAGAGCTCCTTGCTCTTTATATACTACTTTCCTCCCCCATCTCCACCATACACATGCATGTCAGATCTACTGTTGTTGATCTTTGTCACATCAACCTTCCTCCCAAAGCTCTTAGGTAGTAGCTGTAAGTCTAAAAAGCCACTGCTCAGGTATCACTTCCACATTTAATGTGGCCAGAGTGTTAGTTGTAGAGCATTTAATGTGGAGGCTATGACTTTTCCTGGAATTGCTCTGCTACCATGCTCCATAGTGCCTGCTTGCTGTACTTATATTCTTCCCTAGGGTACTTTGGAAGGTTATTTTTGTCAGTAAGTCTCTTTATATCATCCTCGGCCTTGCTAGCTGAGGACAGAATTGTCCTCGGCACAGTTTCTTGGGCTACCATGATTTCCATTGCCTTCTTCATATGCGATTATGGGTCTCATCATGGGCTTTAGGCCCAATACAGAAGGTAGATGCATATTATTGTGCTCTATGACCCCACAATAGTCATACTTATTTTTTTATTCTTCTTCATTGAATTGATTTATTTATTGACATTGTAATTTTTTTTTTTTTTTTTTTTTTTTTGTTTATCTAGAAATTTTATAATAAAGTGTGTGTAGAACGACTAAATTTCTTAGTTTGAAATAAATCAAACAAGTAAAATAGTTTCACAAATGTGAATTTGTATTGATGAATGTATGGTACAATTCTATGTGATTACAATAGAGTGATCATCTGATTCAATCTACTTGAAAGACTTGTTGATTAGAATTGTAATAATGTGATTCTGACTTAAACACCAAATATCCTTCAATTTGGCTGAAGGATGAATCGAAGACCCTTGAAACAGAATTACAATGAATCTTTGGCTATGATTCTTCGTGTGTTCTTCGTGTTCTTGGTGCGTTCTTCGTCTTCGAAGGTTTTGTGGTGGAAGTTCTTTGGTGCTTTAGAGGCTTGAATCTGTAGAGCTTCACTGATTTGTAGTTTGTTGAGGTTTCTGGAGGCTTTCGAGCTTGATTCCAGTTAACTTTGAGATCTAGGAAGGTGATTTGGATGACTTCTCTTTAAATGTTCTTCGTATTCAAAGGTTGAAGTTCTTGGAGGCTTCAGGGCTTGATTCTAGCAGAGCTTCTATACTTCTGAATCTTCTTTGATGCTGCTTGTGGCATGGATGCCTTGGTGTGTAGAAATGCCTTAGGAAAGCTTCTATTTATCAGAGTTTGTGGGTGGGTGAGTGACACGTGGCAAAGCTTGGTTGGTGACATGTGTCACAATTTGATTGGAGGAGCTTAAAGACTTTTTCTCCAAGACATGTGGCATCTTTTGATTGGCTGAAATGTTTTGATTTTCAAGGTGACACATGTCAGCACCCGATTGGATTACCTGTGTCATCACTTACACGCGCTGGGCTGCTTATGTCATCGCTTACATGCGTTGATGTGTGATTGGTTTTTGCATGCATTTTATGCCCCTATTTCAACGGCACTTGGCAAATATTTGTTGGTTTTTTGAGTAGTGATAGCAAAACCTAGTAGCAATACGTGGCGCTTTATAATTGGCCATATTTTGTAGACTTGGTAGTATGATGTGTCAGCTTGTGATAGGTTGGGAATTTTCCCTCTCTATAGTGTGTATTTATTTTATATACATTAAAAAAATTAATGTTAGCTCAAAAAAAAATGTAATAGGGATATAAGTTTAAATATATACAAACTTGATTTTCTATTCTCCCATTTTTCTTCTTAACCAAATAAAAAAGTTTTCCATCCTTCCACTTTTATACTCCCAACCAAACTCAAATGGGAAAAACTAAAATCTTTTCTATATGTCCTCCCAACCAAAAAGGATAAATCATCTATACTTGCCCCTCTCCTCTCATTTTTTTTTTTTTCCTATAAGTCTAAAGGCATCCCAATTTTCTCATATAAAATCATGTACACATTATCTTTTCTTGTGTTTTAGTGGATGCAAGCACCATAATGCATGATCAGATGTAGTCACATTCATCTTAAACATAGGCTTGAGAGTATGCTATCAGTCAAGTGGGTAGGGACGGAGCCTGGAGTTTGATTGAGTGGGGCCTGGAGTATTAAAAAAAAAAAAAAAAAAAAAAAAAAAAAACCCACTTAACATCAACTTTTTAAAATTTTGCATAAGAATTTTTGGAAAGTGGGATATCAGTATTTAATGAAATTGAAATATCAACAATTTTTAGAATTGAGACCAAGATTTTTAATTCCACTTCGGATTGGCTATTTGGAATGAAATATTTTGGTATCTGTGCATGCTAATACAGCTGAAGAAAATAATTGCGTGTCAAGTAAAACATACCAGGATCCAAGATGAGCAAATATTTCTAACCATTTTGGTGAAGACTGAAGAGTATCAACAATTTTCGCATTTGGACCAACGGGAAGTTGATTTTGATCAAGAGTAAAGTCCTTATAGCCATCCAGGTAATCTATATCTGTCCACATTACTTCAAGAGGTATACCAGCTTTTGCATAGCCAGCAACCACGCCTTCAAAGGTCAGCCACTTTCTTGTAACCATATCAACACTGATGCAATCCTTTATATAAAGTTAACAATAACCACTTGGGTTAGCATTTCTTATAAAGTTTGTCATGATAAAAAATATTGCAGGTCAAATCTTAATTTGGAGTGAAGATTATGTTGGCATACAATTGAAGCCTGAAGATATGTTGACAATACAGTTATAAATCTTCTTTAAAAATTCGTATAACATCTCCTTCTGTCACCTTTTTTTTTTTCTTCATAAGTAACCTGTAACCCACTATTGCGTCTTTCTATAAAGATCACTATTACTGATAGTATTCATTAAACTTCATTTCGGTCAGGATTTGTATTGCCTTAAGTGATGGTCCAACATATTGCTTGCTCTATATTAGTAGATCTAATCTTAATAAGAATGAAGTGTCATACTATTGTCATAGTTTTCACCATGGCTTTCAAAATCAATTATTGTAATTGAAAAGGAAAATCCTAAAAGAAGTCAAAGGCAATTAAAGTGTAAAGAGTTAGAACAACTTGAAATTGAAATTCTTAAACCCTATCAGAAGGATCTTTAAGTGAGCCAAGGACTTGAATTGGAGCTGATCAAAGAACCTAAGCTGGAGCTTTTGCAGAAAACAGAGCACTGGAACAATTACTTCTACATAAACAGCGGTAGCTTAGCTCGTATCTTTGTAATACTACTTGTAGTTTAGGCTTTGTAATAGTTAGTTGTAATTATTGGCACCTGTCTTTCGCTGATTAGGATAGTTCATAACAGATTTTGGAGGGAAGATCCGTATAGTTTGGAGTTAGTTTTAGGGATTTGGTTATTTTCTTCTTGTATAAATACATCGATGTACATTCAGTCTCTAATTAATGCAAAATATTCAATTATCAAAATCTTATAAACCCCTTGATTCTAATTTGAAAGTTAACTTGGATTACCTAGGTCTGGATGATGAGATTCTGATAAGAAAGCAGAGTAGAAATTAAAAATAAATGACATAAAAGTAAAGTCACATCCAGATGCTTATCATATGACATGGATCCCTAATACAATATTATACGTTGAAAAATTGTGCTATCACATTTGAAATTGGCAAAACTTAAATAGACTTGGAAATGGGATCATGATGGACATGTTGAGGTACCGTCTCTTAAGCTTTGTCACCTTTTCTTTTGTTTTCTTTTAAGTTACACTTGGATATGGGATCATGATGGACATCATGCCAGGCATGCTACTCCATCGTTGATGGCAACAAGAAGTATATTATCACTGTAGGGGTGATAGGTCTAGGAGCTCATATTTAGAGTCTTTTGGCTAAATATTGCTAAAATTAAAATATATTTGCGTTATAGGTACTGTTTGAAGTTATTTGTGGAAATGAGGAGAGAGATTGAATTTCGGCAACAGTGTTGCCGAAATTCAACAAAAAGTAGTAGAGAGAATGAGGAAAAGGAGGAAAGAGAAAAGCCTAATGTCAGGAACATTAAATCATGAATTTCGGCAACAGTGTTGCCGAAATTCATCTGCCCAAATTTCCTATGTTGCCCGGATGTGTGAGAAGTGCAATAATGAGTGGGTGCCAAAAAAAAAAAGTAATTGTGGCAATGGTATTGCCGAAAATGGTAGGGGAAAAAAAAAGTGAATGCGGAAGAATTAAAGAAAAATATATAAAGTGTTACGTACACAATATTTTTACAATATTTTCAGAACAAATCACAAGTAACTGGTTATTATTAATTCAAATTTAAATTTAATATTGAGATTACTATTTTAATCCAACAATAACAATAAGTAACAACCTGACACTTAGAATTTGTTGTAAAAAAATTGTAAAAATTGTGTGCACTTCATTTCTAAAAAAACAAAAAAAAAAAAAATTCCCAATTGTGGCAATGGTATTGCCGAAATACCATTGCCACAATTGGGATTTTTTTTTTTTTTCAAAAATGTGGCAATGGTATTTCGGCAATACCATTGCCACAATTGAATTTTTTTTTTTTGTTTTTTATTTTAGAAATGAAGTGCACACAATTTTTACAATTTTTTTACAACAAATTCTAAGTGTCAGGTTGTTACTTATTGTTATTGTTGGATTAAAATAGTAATCTCAATGTTAAATTTAAATTTGAATTAATAATAACCAGTTACCTGTGATTTGTTGTGAAAATATTGTAAAAATATTGTGTACTTAACACTTTATATATTTTTCTTTAATTCTTCCGCATTCACTTTTTTTTTTCCCCTACCATTTTCGGCAATACCATTGCCACAATTATTTTTTTTTTTTTGGGCACCCACTCCTTATTGCACTTCTCACACATCCGGGCAACATAGGAAATTTGGGCAGATGAATTTCGGCAACACTGTTGCCGAAATTCATGATTTAATGTTCCTGACATTAGGCTTTTCTCTTTCCTCCTTTTCCTCATTCTCTCTACTACTTTTTGTTGAATTTCGGCAACACTGTTGCCGAAATTCAATCTCTCTCCTCATTTCCACAAATAACTTCAAACAGTACCTATAACGCAAATATATTTTAATTTTAGCAATATTTAGCCAAAAGACTCTCACATTTATGTATATATTGGGCCAGGGGCCCAATCTGAGGACGGGTAAACACTTTCATAAGGATTTGAGTTAGTAAGTGAAGAAGTGAAATCTGGTTAAGGTCATCCAGAAGAGTGGTCCGAGGAAGAATCTCTCCTCGACTGAGCAAAGCTGAGATTAGAGGGTGTGGTCTGCTGTCAAGAGTAACGTTTTGGATCATTTCATGAATGAGGATAAGTATTAGGAAGGAATAGGACAGAGGAAAGTCATAAAATATCTCAAGGGAAAGTTGCTACCATCGCATTAAATGCTCTGCAGCTAACTCTCTGGCCGTATTAAAGAAAAAGTGATACTTGAACAGTAACTTTTAGTTTTACAGCTACTACCTAAAGACTTTAGGAAAGTGTTGATGGGACAAAGATCAACACCAACAATCTGATCTGCACATGGAAGGTGGAGATGAAAGGGGAAGATAGTATAAAATGGAAGAGATACTCTGAGAGTAGAGGATCGAGAAACTAAGAGAAAAACACTTTAGCAATCAAAAACTAAATTTGTAATCAAACTTGAGAGAAATATATATGAATTGATCTCCTCAGACTGTGCCGATGACGATTTCCTTTAGTTTAAATCAGTTTATCTTTCTTTTCTTGTCATCTGAATCCACTTTACTTGTTGTCCAACTCATTAAAGCCCAGTTTTCCAACCCACTCTCTACAAATTCATTGTATTAAGCTTTTTGAGCCTAAGTTCATCCATCATTTGGGTTAGGGACCCAAATTATGTCCTTACAATTGGTGTCATCTGTGGGAATTTCTGGTGTGATAGTGAGTTTAACGTTCAACTATGGTAGGTTCAAGTTCGAACCAAGCAGAATCTATGGGGTCTCAGCTTCAAGATCACTTTTGTGATCTAGAACAAATAAGAGACTGGGAGGGAAGTGTGCACACTACCCATACTAGGAGCTAGTCTCGGGGTGGGAGCCACATCTCTCACGAGAAAAATGCTAAGGACATGCAGCTAGAGATTGATCATTTAAAGAGGAAGTTGTGCCTCGAACGGAGAAGGCAAACTCCCTCCATTTCTGATTTCTCTTCTGACGATGAAGAGGATGATAGTTATAGACAGAGATCAAGGACTCATTCTAGTGAATCTTTCTCATATGATGAGGACTACCACTATAAGCGCAGAACAGGAGCTTATCTTCCAAAGGTTTAGGAAATGATGCAATGAGTAGAGTGCTCAACCAAATTTCCAAATCACTTTTCACACGCAGGATTGAGGGAGGGAGACTTCCTCAGTGGTTCACTCAGCCCACGTTCACTATGTACAATGGTCGTACAGACCTTGTGGAACACGTAAGTCACTTCAACTAGAGAATGGTTGTACACTCCAAGAATGAGACCTTGATGTGCAAGGTATTTCCATCCAACTTGGGGCTTGTGGTGATGAGGTGGTTTGATGGTCTGGGTGCAGGTTCTATTGATCCTTCAAGGAGCTCACCTAAGTGTTTGGGTTTCATTTTATTACGTGTAGAAGGGTTCCTCGGCCCTTAGATTCTCTATTGTCCATGTCCATGCGAGAAGGTGAGACCCTGAAAATGTACTCAGATAGGTACTAGGAGATGTTTAATGAGATTGATGGAGATTTTGATGACGTGGCTATAAGGACCTTCAAGGTCGGCCTGCCCACTAAGCATGATTTGAGAAAATCCTTGACCAAGAAGCCGGTAAGGAGTGTTCGTCGGCTTATAGATCACATTGATGAGTACAAGCAGGTTGAGGAAGACCAATAGCAGGGCAAGGGGAAAGGTAAGGTTATCCTTTAGGAGAGGAGGGATTTCAGGTCAGACAGATACAACAATAGCAGGCCCCGAAGGGATTTTGCTGGGTAATCTGGATCTATAGCTCCTCAAGTAGTAAACACGATGTTCCGGGAGCCAGTACATCAAGTCTTGGAGAAGATCAAGAATGAGTCATACTTCAAATGACCAAACAAAATGGGAGGAGACCCTATGAGACGCAACCAAAGTCTTCATTGCCAATACCATTGGGAGCGAGGGCATACCACCGAGGACTGCAAAACTCCATGAACCATCTAGAGCAACTGGTTAGAGAGGGAAGGTTACAATAGTTTTTGTATCGGCCCAACGGGTAAGGAGACCAAGCATGGTCAGGGGCTCAGGGGAACGCTTCTTTAAGGTTACCTTTAGGCACAATTAATGTCATCTTTGCTGGCTTTATGCCCTAAGGGCCGTGTCCTCAACTTTGCACTTGAAGGTGAAGTATCTCTCGGGAGACCGGATTGAAGAGCTTATGGGGAGTCAATCCATGGCTAGGTCATGCCTCGTGGCCGCAATTATGCATCAGCCTGCAGTTGAGTCATCGGGCTCTGCTGAAAAAGGCTCATAATAATCAAGGATTCCAGTCCTATCTACGGATGCGGTGTCAGAAGAGGCAAAGTGTAAGAGGTTAGAGGAAATTGTTATAGACGGTAATCTAGAGAATTTTTTTCAGGTCAGAGCTCAGCTGCCTCCTCGGGAGAAGGAAGAATTGATCATGTTTCTTAGAAAGAATATTGATGTGTTCGCATGGAATGCGTATAAAGCTCCTGGGGTGAATCTAGACTTCATTTTCCATCATCTAAATGTTAACCTAGCTATCCTCTCTAGGAAACAACCACCTCAGCGCTCATCTAAAGAGCATTTTGATGCTGTCAAGGAAGAGGTGAACAAGTTTAAGCAGACTGGAGCTATTACCTGAATGGTTGGCTAATACAGTGGTAGTAAAGAAGAAGAATAGGAAGTGGTAGGTATGTGTAGACTTCATAGGCTTGAATAAAGCTTGTACAAAGGACCCCTTCTCCATACCTCAAATTGATTAGCTAGTGGACGCAACTGTAGGCTATCCTCGGATGAATTTTTTGGTTGCCTTTTAAGGGTACCATCAGATACCTTTAACCTTGGATGATCAGGAGAAAACAGCTTTTGTCACTCCTACTGGGAATTACCACTACAAGGTGATACCCTTCGGTTTGAAGAATGCGGGGTCTACCTATCAGAAGATGATGACCAAGATGTTTGAGCCACAGCTAGGGAAAAAAATTGAGATTTATATAGACGACATGATGGTCAAGAGAAAGTTGGAATCTAAGCATGTTAACGACCTCGGGAATATCTTTGTGATCTTGAGAAGGCATAAGCTGCGACTTAACACTTCTAAATGCTCTTTTGGTGTCAGGTTAGGGAAATTCTTGGGGTACATGGTTACTCATCGTGGAATTGAGGTCAATCCCGACCAAATTAGAGTAATTAACAATTTGCAGCCACCTCGGAACCCCAAAGAAGTCCAAAAGTTGACAGAAATGACTGCTGCCTTGAACCGATTCATCTTTCGGTCAGCAGACAGGTGTAGACCTTTCTTCCAGTTGTTAAACAAGTGGAAGAGATTTGAATGGGCCGAGAAATGTGTCCTGGCCTTCCAGCAGTTGAAGGAATATCTATCTCGTCCTCCCCTTATGTCCAGGCCCGAGGTGGATGAGGTTTTGTTTGTTTACATCGCAGTAGCTTCCCATGCGGTAAGCTTGGTGCTGGTACGGGTTGATAGTGGTGTGCAGAGGCCAGTTTATTATGTGATCAAGTCACTACATGAGGCCGAGGTCCGTTACCTATCATTGGAGAAGGCCATTTTGGCAATTGTGCATGTTATGCGTAAGCTCCCCCACTACTTCCAATCATACACAGTTGTTGACCTAACCTAGCTTCCACTTAGATCTCTACTTTGCAGTGCTGATTACATAGGGAGGATTGCAAAGTGGGGTACGATCCTAAAGGTTTTTGATATCAAGTACATGCCTCGCACTTCTGTCAAGGGTCAGATCCTTGCCAATCTAATAGCCGAGTTTGTTGAAACCCCTTGTGAAGAAAAAGTTGAGAAATAGAACATGGATGGAAAATCAGTTGGCATGATCTCCTTGCAAGAGCCTTTACCCTGGAGGGTGCATGTTGATAGGGCGGCGAATCAAAGAGGATCCGAGGTGGGGCTAGTTATAATTTCTCCTAAGAAGATCATTATTGAAAAATCCTTAAGGTCAGGTTTTTCGGCCACCAATAATGAGGCCGAGTATGAGGCTCTATCGGTAGGAATGACTATGGTTCAGAAAATGGGTGGAAAGGTAGTAGAATGTTTTCAGATTCAAAGTTGATTGTAGGCCAGGTAGGGGGAGATTTGGAAGCCAAAGATCTCAAAATGCAGGAATATTTGAACCATGTTAGACACTTACAATCTGGATTTGAGTCTTTTAATTTATCGCAAATCCTTAGAAGTAGAAATACACATGATGACTCTTTTGCCACGCTGGCAACCTCCTCGGCACAAAGTTTACCTCAGGTGATCCTTGTGGAGGACTTATGTAAACCCACTACGGTAGGGAAAAACATGGTTCATGTTCATCAAATAAAGGTGGGTCCTAGTTGGATGGACTCTATTGTGCTATTCCTTAAAGAAGACATCTTGCCTGAGAGCAAGTTCGAGGTCGACGAGATATGGAGAAAAGCTTCTCGATTTTGACTGTCCGAGAGCCAAAAGTTGTATAAGAGATCTTTTTCTGGCTCATATCTGCTATGCATACATCCTAAAGCAGTTGAGCTACTCCTAAAAGAATTACATGAAGGGATTTGTGGAAGCTACACAAGGGGTGGATCTTTGTCTCACAGGGCCCTCACTTAAGGATATTGGTGACCAAATATGCAAAGGGAAAAAACAAGAGTATGTGAAGAAGTGTGACTAATGCCAAAGATTTACACCAAACATTCATCAACCGAGATGAGTCCTTAATTCTCTGTCCAGCCCTTGGCATTTTGCTTAATGGGGCTTAGACATTGTAGGTCATTTCCCTAAGGCAACAAGGAATAAGAGATATTTGTTGGTCAGCACAGATTACTTCACCAAATGGGTTGAAGCTGAACCATTAGCAAATATCAGGGACGTGGATACCAAGAGATTTGTTTAGAAAAATATTGTCACTCGGTTTGGAATCCCTCATACCCTTATCTTGGATAACGGTCTTCAATTTGATAGCAAAGCATTCAGGAAGTATTGCTGTGACCTGAGCATAATAAATAGATATTCCACCTCGGCTAATCCACAGGGGAATGGACAGGTTAAAGCTGTCAATAAGGTCATACTAAGTGTACTTAAAAAGAGGCTGGATGACGCAAAGGGAAAATGGGTAGAAGAGTTGCCACACGTCCTTTGGACATACCGGACTACACCTCATAGGTCCACTGGGAAGATGCCCTTTTCAATGAATTATGGGGTCGAGGCTGTTATTCCTTTAGAGATTGGATTCCCCACGCTGAGAACAAGTTCTTTCGATCCGAGCAACAACGATGAGCTATTGGAGAAGAGCCTAGACTTAATTGAAGAACGAAGAGAAAATGCCATGGTCCAATTGGCGTACTATTAACACAAGCTCAATTAGGGGTACAACTCAAATGTAAGGCTAAGGCCACTGGCACTTGGAGACTTGGTATTAAGAAAAGTTTTGGGTACTGCCAAAAACCCAGCCTGGGAAAAGTAAGGGCCCAACTGGGAAGAGTAAGGGCCCAACTGGGAAGGGCCATATCGTATCACATCAATGGCAGAATAGGTGCATATTATCTTGAAGATATAAAGAAAAAGGTTGTACCACGCCCTTGGAATGTAAACAACCTAGGAAGGTATTATTATTAATGAAAGCTTTCTTTACCATATTTGGATATATTATATTGTGAGCCATGCCTTCTACTATTTGTTTGAATATCAAATAGAACCTCGGTCATGCTGGTCTCCTTGGACCACATACCTTGGGTAAATTGATATTTCAAGTTATTTTCCTAAATATCAAACAGAACCTTGGTCATGCCTGGCTCATCGGACCACATGCTTTGAGTAAATTAATACTTCCTAACATCTATCTAAGTGTTAAATAGAACCTTAGCTATGCCTGGCTTCTCAGACCACATGCTTTGGGTAAATTAATACTTCCTATTATTTTCCTAAGTATTAAACAAAATCTTAGCTATGCCTGGCTCCTCGGACCACATGCTTGGGTAAATTAATACCTCCTATTATTTTCCTAAGTATCAAATAGAACCTTGGTCATGCCTGGCTCCTCAGACCATATACATTGAGTAAATTGATATTTCAAGCTATTCACCTAAGTATTAAATAGAACCTTAGCTATGTCTGGCTCTTCGGACCACAAGCTTTAGGTAAATTAATACTTCCCATAATTTTCCTAAGTATAAAACAGAACCTTGGTCATGCTTGGCTCCTTGGACCACATACCTTAGGTAAATTGATATTTCAAGCTATTAACCTAAGTATCAAACAGAATCCTAGTTATACTTGGTTCCTCGGACCACATACATTGGACAATTTCATACTTTCTGTTATTTATCTAAGTATCAAGTAGAACCAGCCATGCTAAGTGGCAAAAATCTTTACTATAATAACATGATCAAATGAACACTCATGAGCATCACTTAAAGCATTTGAAAGTATGTCCATGATTCAGTTTGAAAATTGATTATCATCCCCAGTTCCTTAGACTTACTGATAAATGGAAAACTAAGTAAAGACTGATGTAAACAGGTGCTCTACAATTATGTATGTTTTTGAGCTTAAGGTTAAACTTTGCTGAGATTATGGACTTAGCTGATTTAACTTATCTTGCTGCTAATTATATAAGATGGGATAACTATGCTACCACTTATGCAGAAAACTAAATGGAGCTTTATCTAAATTCCTTGTTAGTTAAGTGTTAGATAAAACATAAACTATGTTAGAATCAACATCAATATCACAAATATGAAGGAAAAACTTGTAAATTATCATTAATCTGAGCCTTAGAAAAAGGAAAATTGCTTACAAAAGGTCAACTAGATTACAAGTTTTGAAAATAAAAACACAAAAGAAAGAACTACACTAGAATATATATTTTTTTTTGTTACAATTTTTTCTTTAGGAGGGGCTTTGATGGGTTGAGTGGATGTTTTTACTGAGACCTCAGGGCCTTTGCTTGGAAGATCAACCTTGGCGAGTAGGGGAAGAGTGACCAGGACTATCTCCTTTTTGTTAGAAACTTCTTTCTCAGCAGAAGGGTCCTGGGTGGCAGTAGGGGGCTTCGTGGCATCAGGGGCCACTCCTTAGTTTGTGTTCTTTTCTTTTTAAATGACCTCGAGCTGCTTGGCCACCTCGACGGGGTTATTAGAAGAGGTTAGGACCTAGGCTATACTATCCTTGCCTGCTTCTGCCACCTCAGAGGAGGTATTTGTCCTCGAGCTAAATGGGCCAAACACTCGGATGGCAGGGGGGGTAGTATACACTCTCTGCCTTCCTAAGTATAGATGAAGCCTTAACCCCAGCCTGGTTGAGAGCTTCATTCCATACTTGGAGGCAGTACTTCCTACATACCTCCTAGACCTCAGCCCTAAGGGCTTCCTCAGTCTCTGCCACTCTTACGTCTTACCCTTCCTACTCAGCTTAATCTCTGGCCTTATCTGTTTGATTTCTTGCCTTCTTGACCTCCTCCAACTTTTTCTTTAAGGCAATAATCTGCTCTTTGGAGGCAGCCAGCTGGTCCTCGGCCTGGTGAAGGAGCATTCGCTGGCCTTCAGCATGCCTCTCAGTATTATCCAAGGCAGCCTCTGCGCTTCTTTTGCCATTCTCCGCCTCAGTTAACTTGGTCTTCAGCTCCTGATTGCTCTTTTCGGCCACATGAAAAGCATCAACAGCAGTGATTCTTCTTCCCTCCTCCCTTCACCTTTCGATGGGAACTATTCACTATTTCCTTAGCCCTAAATGTGGCTTGAAGGGAAGAAAGGTACATTAAAAAAAAAAAAAAAAGACTTAAACTTACCATGGTCAGGTCCCTCTTCAGGCTAAGGAAGACCTCATGCTGTCTCATGGATCTGAGGTTAGCCATGTTTTTGGGCAACAAAAGTGATTGCTCCATGGCATCAGCTACTTACTCAGTTGTGCACTGCTAGAAGTCTCGGATAGGGGCGTCACTGAGGAGAGGAGGTCCATCCAACTCCATGCGTGGGGCCCAGGCTGGGGCTGCAGCTCGGTGGTCGCCCTTCCTCTCTACCTCATTGGCTGACCTCGTCTGCATACCCCTGGGCTACTTGGCCCCCCTTTGAAGCTCAACTTCTTAAGAGGGGTGGGTTCTCCCTATTTCTACCACCTCCTTCCCCTTTTCTTCCCTCTTCTTCTTATGGTCAGTGGGATCGGCTCAGAGGAGTTGGTTAGGGGGAGGAGTGGGAGGCTTCGTCTGGGCTACCTTCCTAGGTGCGTCTCTCCTTGGTTAGGATTCCAGCAGTTCTGGTAGGGTGGACCTCGGCTTGCGTTGGATTCCCATATCGTCTGGTATAGGAGTAAATCCTCGGTGATGGTTGGATTAGGCTGAGGAAGAGTGGCCGAGGTCACCAATTGAAGCTTCTGGGGACAAAGGTTGATTGAAGACTTCAAACTTGTCCTTAGAGTCAGATACTTCAACCACTTTTTCTTCTTCTTTTTCTTCTTCTTCTGTAATGGTAGGGTGAGAAGAAGTGGCCTCTTCGATTGTATGCTATGGTGGTAAGGCTACCTGCCTTCAGGTATGGGATCGGTGGTGAGCGTGCCTTCTGGGATCGGACCGGTAATGAGAAAACCCGGAGCGGCAATGCTTATCTGGTGTAGACGAGGGTCCTTCGCTTTAATGACGCACTTCGGCGCATGGTAGCTTTTGGAGATCAGAGTGTAGCCGAGGATGAGGTGTACTGCTCTAAGCTAGCCGTCACTATGGACGAACACCTTGGCCTTTAGTATTTTGTCTAGGCTTTGTTGATTGACGAGGTTGAAGTTAGGCATAACAGTGTTCCTATCTGCAAAACCATGGGAAAAACAGAAAAATATAGTTAGCAAAAAATAGAGCAAATCAAAGGAAAACTTATATATAAATACAAACAAAAGAAAAGGTGAAGGGGATGATTTGGAAATGATCAACTTAGATCTAAAGCCCCATCTAGTTTCCCCTCTCTCGTCGGGTTGCCCCTTTAGATGGTGGAGGTTGTAAACCCAGTTAACATCATGGTGGGTAAGCTTTAAGCCCATTTTTTCATTGAGGGCATCTATACACTCCAGGATCCTAAACATGTTTGGGGCACATTGGGTGGGGGCTAAGCTATGGACCCTAAGGTAATCCCTAGTGACAATACCCATAGGGATTCTCATCCCTCCCTCTACGAAGGCAATCATCAGGATTACCACCACTCCCTTTTGCCTTCTCTCATGCCACTCCCCTTCCTTACAATACCTAAGTGACACTCCAAATGGAATCCTATATTGGGCCCTAAAATTCTCCATATTCTCTACAGAGTCTACCAAATAGGCAAATCTACCCATTCTAGGGAAAGGTTTGAAGGTACTAAGAATATTGAAAGAAGAAAGTGGAGCCGAGGAGAAGAAAAGTACAAAGAAAAGAAAAGTATATGGAAAAACAAAGTGAAAAGGTTTATGAAGACTTACAGAAAGAAGAAAATTCTCCTCGGACAGGCTCTTGGTATTTGTGAGGACACGAGTGAGTTAGGTAAGTTTGCAAGTTCAGTTTATGAACTCTAAAGTGAAATGAATGCTAAAGTGAGATGAGTGATTGATTCAGGTAGTATTTATATCAAGAAAGAAAGCTATAAGCGAGAAAATTCCTGCCTAGGTTCCAACAAAATCATTAGCAGTTGGATCCACATCACACCGTAGAACGTGGAGAACACATAGCTGTAAAAATTTAATGAGGGAGAGTCTCAAATGCCGAAGTGTCAGGAGCGGGCCTTGAGTAGTTAAAAAGGGCATCTGTACCATCAGAGGTGATGTAAAATGGGTGCAGAAGAACTATCATTACATCGAAATCCTCACTTCTTCCCAAGGAGCCAGAAAGAAGAATCTTGAGGGGCTATTGTAGGGGTGATAGGCCTAGGAGCCCATATTTATGTATATATTAGGCCAGGAGCCCAATCCGAGGATGGGTAAACACTTTCATACGAATCTGTGTTAGTAAGTGAAGAAGTGAAATCCGATTAAGGTCATCCAGAAGAGTGGTCTGAGGAAGAATCCCTCCTCAGCTGAGCAAAGCCGAGGTCAAAGGGTGTGGTCTGCCATCAAGAGTAACGTTCTAGATCATTCCATGAATGAGAATAAGTATCAGGAAGGAACAAGACAAAGGAAAGTCATGAAATATCTCAAGGGAAAGCTGCTACCACCGCATTAAATGCTCTGCAGCTAACTCTCTGACTGCATTAATGAGGAAGTGATACCTAAACGGTAACTTTCAGCCTTATAGCTACTACCTAAAGACTTTAGGAAGGCGCTGATAGGACAAGGATCAACACCAACAATTTGATCTGCACGTGGAAGGTGGAGATGAAAAGGGAAGATAGTATAAAATGGAAGAGATACTTTAAGAGTAGGGGATCGAGAAACTAAGAGAAAAACACTGTAGCAATCAAAAACTAAATTTGTAATCAAACTTGAGAGAAATATATATGAACTGATCTCCTCAGACTGTGCTGAGGACGATTTCCTTTAGTTTAAATCAATCTATCTTCCTTTTCTTATCATCTGAATCCACTTTACTTGTTCTCTAATTCATTAAAACCCAGTTTTCCAATCCACTCTCTACAAATTCATTGTATTGGGCTTTTTGGGCCTAAGTTCATCCATCACTTGGGCTAGGGACCCAAATTGCGTCCTTACAATTGGCGCCATCTATGGGAATTTCTAGTGTGATAGTGAGTCTAACGTTCAACTATGGTAGGTTCAGGTCCAAACCGGGCAAAATCTATGGGGTCTCAGCGTCAATATCACTTTCGTGATCTTGAACAAAGAAGAGACCAGGAGGAAAGTGTGCACACTACCCATACTAAGAGCCAGTCTAGAGGTGGGGGCTGCGTCTCTCATGAGAAAAGTGCTAAGGACATGTAGCTGGAGATTGATCGTTTAAAGAGGAAGTTGTGCCATGAACGGAGAAAGCGAACTCCCTCAATTTCTTATTTCTCTTTTGACGATGAAGAGGATAGTAGTTATAGACAGAGATATATATATATATATATATATACATACATCATGCACAATGCTAGCAGATAGAGTAGGAAAGTAAATGCCTACATCCCTAAAGCATGACCCAAAATATAAGTGTAGGAAAATAAACAGGGGTCGCCATACTCTAGAGATGAGGACGAATGGTACAAAGCATGATATACCTAATACAAACCATCTAAGGGAAAAAGTAAAGAGAAAGGAGGGGGTTTAAAAGAGTACATAACCGAAGGGAAAAGCTAAACTCCTAAACCTACTGACTGCAGCCGCTTGGCTCATATCCGTGTGCTCACATCCTCACCCCTTTTGCTTGCGCCCGGGAAACCATGCCCTAGCTCCATGCATCCTCGCTCCATGTGCGTACATGCAAAGGCAAAGACAAGAAACTAGCAAAAACGCCATGGAAGGAAAAGATGCAAAGAGCACAATAACAAGTAGCAAGCATAGAAACTAGGATACGAGCAAATAAGCGAGCAGCCAAACAAGCAAGATAGTTAGCGAATAAGCAAGAAAGCAAACAAGCAAGGAAACAAACAAAAGATGGTGTCTGCGATGGACAAATGTGGGTTTAGATCAGATGTCCATAGCTTCATTGTGTTGAAGCATGGATGACGCACTAGCAAGCAAGACTCATGCATGGACATGTAAGCAAGCGTGTAAAGATGCATACAAAGCCAACGGGGGGCAGAAACAAGCAAGGTAAGCGTATCATTGCACGGAGTGGAAAAGGGGAAAGGTACGCATGAAGCAACCGGCATCATGGTGATGCATCCCAAGTGGACATCCAAACAAGGCCTCATGGGCGTTGGATGGAACCACACAACCAAAAACTCGCTAAGGGTGTCAAATGTGGCAAAGTCGAGAACAAGAGAGGCTAACACAAGCATAAATCATAGAAGTAAGCAAGCATAGACATGCAAAAAGAGTGATCCAAACCCTTTGATATGGGCCAAGGTGTATGGACAATGACAAAGACCATAGGGTCTAGATTGGGCCCTAACCATTAGACCAAAGCACAAGAAAGAAAAATAAAGTTACAAAAGGGCTACACTAGCACATGGCATGACAAACAAAGCCTAGGTCTAAGCACACAAACATGGCATGGAGCGTACAAGCACATGGCGGGTGGCATAAAGCAAGCTGAGCATAGATCCAAGCACACAAGCATGTTGAAACATAGATCTAGACATATAAGCATGTGAAAACCTAGATCCGAGCACGCAAGCATGTGAAAACATAGATCTAAGCACATAGACATAGATCTAGGCATAGGCATGGCAACATGTGTGTAAGCATGTGAAAGCTTAGCACATAAACATGGAAGAACATGAATCCAAGCATATAAGCATGTACGGATGCGGATCTAAGCATAAAACAAGGCAAAAAGCACACAAACACATAGATCCGAGCAAAGCAATACCATAGACATGATATCAAGCATGTGAGCACACAACCCTAACATCAACGCAAAGCCAAGAGAAGAACGAAACAAAGGAAACATGGCATAAAAACCCTAAGCATATAGATCTAAACATACAAGCATGTAAAAACATAGATCTAAACATAAAATATGGCATAAAACCAAGAAATCTAGGCTAGAAACACACATAAAGCAAGAAGTGTGCTAAAGAAAGCAATAAATCATGTTATTCAAGCAATAATAAAAATAAAATAAAATAAAAATTAAAAAAAAAAAAAAGCAAGATAAATACTAGAAAAAGATTTAGAGGATTAGGGGTGTGGATGATAGCTAAGAAAGCTACATCCACACCCCTAAACCCTAAATCCAAAGTGTAGAACCAAGGAAAGGAAGATTGGGTATAAAAGCAATACCTTGTGTTCTTAGTGAAGAGAAAAGAATCAAGAGAATTTGATGTGTTTTTGGAGTGTTTTTTGGTGTTTGGAAAAGAGAAAAAATGTCGAGAGAAGCTGGGCAGAAGGTCCAATTTCATAAAAATGTGTCTCCTCTAGGTCTGATGGGTGCCTGGGGCTATTTATAGCCCTGAGTGCGAAATTCGAGGCGGCGGCCCTTCAAGGGCCACCAGCCTCAAACCTCCTTTGATTGGGCTGATCTTGACACCCTTGAATCGATCTTGATCTTTAGTTTCTAAAAAGGTATGGAACTCAAAAATCCAATGGTCGGATCAAAAGTTATGGCTCTCGGAAGTTTGCAATGCGTTGATCGGTGCGTCATCCTAGTTTTTGTGATATCTCAACCATTCTAACTCCAATTTTGACCCATGAACAGTCGTTGGAACGAGAATTTGATAATCTTCAAAATGGAATTGGTTTCAATCCATTATGACAGTCGGATCAAAATTAGGGTTTTTGGGCCCAACTAGGATCGACTTCGGGTCAAACTCGGTCAAAGTTGTTAAAAATCTCCGAGAAGCTCGGGTTTGAAGTAAAACTATGAAAAATTTTATTTTGCGGGAGTTTGGACCTCGTTTGATCTTTCGTCAACCCTAGGGCTGACCAGGGGCATTTTGGTCATTTTGATTGAAAAAGGCACTTCGGGTGCTCTGGTACCCAAACAGGTTATGTCACGTCGTTCTAGATGTCCTCATGGTGACGTAGAGAGAAAATAATATTTTTGGATTTTCGAGGGTCTAGCACGCAAATCAAGGGCGGACAAAATACGGTATCAACATCCATCTTAAACTTAGTCTTAAAAGTACAGTACCAGTCAAGTGTGCCAGGGTAAAGAAAGGGAGTGATTAGCTAGTTTTGGTCAAGGAACAAACTTCGGTATGTAGAGATCTAATGAACTAAAGTATGAATCCAAAATTAAGGTACAAGCTTGCGAATGTGTTAGGCACCTAAGCTTGTACAACCAAGTGAGCCAACCTTCACTTAGTGTTGTTTGACCTTTTTCTTTTCTTTTCTTTTCTTTTCTTTTTTTTTTTTTTTTGGAGAGACGTGACAATTTGGTTTCAGTGGAGGTGAGAGTGGCTCTTTGGTGATGGCGAAAATAGAATAATCTATTTGTATTCTTATTTACAAAATCACAAAACTAAATTAATTTTGGTAATATATCCAACAAAAACAACATATGCATCCAGTATTGGGCTTAAATGTTTTTTATTTTCTAATATGTAATCTTTCTTTTTTATTTTTTGGTATAAATAGCCTAGTAAAATTTCATAATTTAGAATAGGGTAAATTACAATTTACCCACATGTGATTTAGTTTAAATTTAAGTTGTTTATCTATGGTTTAGAAGTTGGCACTTTGCTCACCTAAGGTTCACTCCATTAGGCTTCCATAACCCACCACCGTTAAAAACACGAAAAACATAACAAAATTAAAAGAAACAAGATTAAAAAATGGTTTTTATTTATAAAAAAGAAAAAAAAATAATAAAAAAATAAAAAAAATTGGAAGCTTCAAGAGTTATAACAAGAACACAAAAGAAATATCATTTTTTTTTTTAAGGTTGAATTTATTTAACTATGTGTTGGCTTTATTCCGTGCCAAATTTTCTTGTAATTCAACATTTAGAAACCCTGTATTTAGGTGAGAATAATGTAAGGGTTGTGTGTGAAAGAGTGTGAAGAATTGATCAAGTGTGTGCAAATAAAAGCATTCTTGCGACTAGAACTCACGACTGACTGGCGAGTGATGACTCGCTAGAATCCAACACACGTGTT